>OY282642.1:160006496-161206496 GCA_958299015.1 Tetanocera ferruginea | reverse complement strand
CATTTTTTATTCATGAGAGAACACTATTTTCACTCATACTCGCGAAGCTACCCAGTTGCAAATTTAAAACTGAAAATTTACTTCAATTAAAAATATAAAACAATTAGCCCAAGGCCCCGGTAATTGCGCTGTTGCACCAAACTAAAAATATACTACTTTGGTTGCAAAATTAACACCACAGGCATGAATAAAAAATGAATAATGAATACAAAATGAATAATGAATAAAAAATGAATAATGAATAAAAAATGAATAATGAATAAAAAATGAATAATGAATAAAAAATGAATAATGAATAAAAAAAGAATAATGAATAAAAAATGAATAAAAAATGAATGCATGAATGCAAAATGAATAACGATTCTTTGTGAATTGCATTCTTTGTGAATAGCATTCTTTATGAATAGCATTCATTTGAATAACAAAATGAATGCTTTATTCAGAATAACGACAAATGAATAATAGAAATGAATAATTAATCAATTTTTAAAAATTGATTGTGACTTCAAAATTTTATTCATGAATCAATTTTGCATTCATTGAATGTATTCTTATTTCGTTATTCACTGATTCAAAATTTTGTAGAAGCAATCAAATTGAATGCATTCTTTTACAGCTCTGATAGTAATATTATGAAATAAATAAATAAAACATTCAGAAAATAAAAAGTTTTGATATTATTGCCTTTTATATACTTTTAAAAAAAGGCAAAAAACGGGAAAATGAAATATTCATTTGATTAGAAATTAGGGAAGAAATATGGAAAGCGTGCGACCTTGCTCTGACCGGTATAGTGTGATGAACACAGTTATCAATTATGTATAGAATGTGTTGATGAGGACGACTTTTTTACCTATGTATTAAAATTTATTTATTAAAATAAACGTAAATTTTATTTTTTAAAGTAAATTTAAATTTTGTAAAAACTTTTTATTTATTATCAATATATTGACAGCCTTAATCTGTTGATTGACAATTCTGAATTTATTGACAAGGCAGTCTTGAGCGTGCTTTTTTTTGACATGGTGTTGAAAAGTAAAATATAATTTTGTAGATAATTTTTGTGGTTATTCTGTTTCTGATGTTGATAGCTATTATCAAATGCGTTTTCAATTTCATTTCAGAACGAGGAATTTTTGGAGCGTGTCAATAAATTTACAATTGTCAATCAGAATCGTCAATTGTGCTATTAGTCTATGAACGCTATTCTACACACACTTATCTTTCACTATACTTATAAGTTGTTAAAAACCATTTATGAAAATTCATTCCTGATTAGAGTGAGAATAAACTTACCAGATAAATACGACTTCATAACCACCTTTCCAGCAACATGTGCAGATAAAACTTGACCCTGGGGGCTCATTAATAGGTTTACATATTCCAATACGTCCAAGAAGAGTTCGTCCAAGAAGAGTTTTAAATGGGTAAAAAAAACGATTTTTTGTGCTGCTTCGAAGTTTTTTTTAATAACGGGTGCACAGAAATTATATTATATAAATATTTTTTTATATACCCATTGTAATAATTATTAATTACTAGTTCTTTCCCGTCAAAAATGACGGGCCCGGTTATCCGGAAGCAAAAAACCTGAAATATCGACTATCTTTAAGCTGAATTAGAAATCAGCGTTGGTCACAAATTCGATTTTAAATTGTGCAAAAGTTCTAAGTATTTATAAAATAAAAAAAAAAAAACAAATTGGCCATTTCAGCCCTTGAAAGGACTTTGACCGAGCTTCTTATGATCAATTGTGTTGTGTGTGTTATTAAATGTTTGCACACAATTGACCGAAAACTGGACCTACATGTTTTATGCCGACTCCGAACGGCTAAAGTTCATGTTCTCAAGAAGCTTTACATGGCATTATTTACTCTCTGAGGTTTGCCATTGTCTGCAGAGAGGTGGTGACCGATCAGAAAAATTTTTTACTGAAAAAAACTTTTCGCCGCGGCTGGGGATCGAACCCGGGCTCCGAGCATGCTAAGCCACACACTTAACCTGCATGCCACGGTCACCACACGGTTTATAAAATACCTTAAAGTTTAAACGGAAACCATAGTAGGTGCGATGAAATATGTTTAAAAAATTTTTATAAAACTGAAAATTTCAAAATGAAAAAAATATAAAAATTTTTTGAAGTTTCTATATGCTATGAAATTTTTTTAAAAAAATCAAGCGTTCCGCACTCACATTTTACGGAATTATGTTATAGTAATCAGAGCTGTAAAATTTGCATTCATATTCAGAATTCTAAGTACAAGTGAATAAGGACAAAAGAATGCTATTCATTGAAAACAAAATTGATCCACAATTCAATTTAAAAAAATTGATTTATTTTTCATTTCGATTATTCATTTTTCTTTATTCAGAATAATGCATTCATTTTTTTATTCAAATGAATGCTATTCATAAAGAATGCAATTCACAAAGAATCGTTATTCATTTTGCATTCATGCATTCATTTTTTATTCATTATTCATTTTTTATTCATTATTCATTTTTTATTCATTATTCATTTTTTAATCATTATTCATTTTTTATTCATTATTCATTTTTTATTCATTATTCATTTTTTATTCATTATTTATTTTTTATTCATTTTTTATTCATGAGAGAACACTATTTTCACTCATACTCGCGAAGCTACCCAGTTGCAAATTTAAAACTGAAAATTTACTTCAATTAAAAATATAAAACAATTAGCCCAAGGCCCCGGTAATTGCGCTGTTGCACCAAACTAAAAATATACTACTTTGGTTGCAAAATTAACACCACAGGCATGAATAAAAAATGAATAATGAATACAAAATGAATAATGAATAAAAAATGAATAATGAATAAAAAATGAATAATGAATAAAAAATGAATAATGAATAAAAAATGAATAATGAATAAAAAAAGAATAATGAATAAAAAATGAATAAAAAATGAATGCATGAATGCAAAATGAATAACGATTCTTTGTGAATTGCATTCTTTGTGAATAGCATTCTTTATGAATAGCATTCATTTGAATAACAAAATGAATGCTTTATTCAGAATAACGACAAATGAATAATAGAAATGAATAATTAATCAATTTTTAAAAATTGATTGTGACTTCAAAATTTTATTCATGAATCAATTTTGCATTCATTGAATGTATTCTTATTTCGTTATTCACTGATTCAAAATTTTGTAGAAGCAATCAAATTGAATGCATTCTTTTACAGCTCTGATAGTAATATTATGAAATAAATAAATAAAACATTCAGAAAATAAAAAGTTTTGATATTATTGCCTTTTATATACTTTTAAAAAAAGGCAAAAAACGGGAAAATGAAATATTCATTTGATTAGAAATTAGGGAAGAAATATGGAAAGCGTGCGACCTTGCTCTGACCGGTATAGTGTGATGAACACAGTTATCAATTATGTATAGAATGTGTTGATGAGGACGACTTTTTTACCTATGTATTAAAATTTATTTATTAAAATAAACGTAAATTTTATTTTTTAAAGTAAATTTAAATTTTGTAAAAACTTTTTATTTATTATCAATATATTGACAGCCTTAATCTGTTGATTGACAATTCTGAATTTATTGACAAGGCAGTCTTGAGCGTGCTTTTTTTTGACATGGTGTTGAAAAGTAAAATATAATTTTGTAGATAATTTTTGTGGTTATTCTGTTTCTGATGTTGATAGCTATTATCAAATGCGTTTTCAATTTCATTTCAGAACGAGGAATTTTTGGAGCGTGTCAATAAATTTACAATTGTCAATCAGAATCGTCAATTGTGCTATTAGTCTATGAACGCTATTCTACACACACTTATCTTTCACTATACTTATAAGTTGTTAAAAACCATTTATGAAAATTCATTCCTGATTAGAGTGAGAATAAACTTACCAGATAAATACGACTTCATAACCACCTTTCCAGCAACATGTGCAGATAAAACTTGACCCTGGGGGCTCATTAATAGGTTTACATATTCCAATACGTCCAAGAAGAGTTCGTTGCGACGATATTTTATTCCTTCTCGTCGCCACCCTATTTGGCCAGTCACCTATTTGATTGCATAGTTATAAATAATATTCACTAACTAAAATTTCTGTGTGTTTCTGCGTGTGCTCACTTGAGATGTTATTTGCATTTGCTCCTCTTTCGTCGCAGATTTTATTCCCTGCTGGGTGATGAAGGTTTTTAATGTACCCGAGTCAGTATTTTGCGGGTATCCGAAGTCAAGGATTTCATCAAGTAATTCATATATGAGCACAAAATTGTTCTTAATATTTTCTTCAGAAATTTTCCCAAAGTAAGACTGCATGACCTCAATTATTTTAAGGAGAAACTCAAAAACCATTGCTGCATTGACATTTTGTTTAGTTACTGCAGCCAACCAAATATTTGCTCGCTGGTAGGGGCGTATTTTAATAGCGGTGTTAATAACATTTTAAATAATTGCATATAGTAAACCTTAAAATTTACCTTAATATGAAAAAAACTTGTTCGGGCAATATTTGTTACAGGGGATCGGACCTGCTGACGAGCATGTATAACATTTACACGAAATGCATCAACGGCATTTCTTCCAATGTCATCGCGATAGACACGACTAATAAGCACCTCTCCTTTGTGATTATAAACAAACAATCCACCAATCATTGTAATTTATAACTACACTTAATAGCAAATTTTTTTAAATGTATTAAATATATTAACGTATTAATTTGTCAATGAAACTTTAAGCAAAAACTTTATTTAAGACGATAATCGATTTACACCCATTTTCTTAACTCAGATATGATATATATTAAAAAAAAAAATCTACTACCTTTTTTCGCACACTGTAGTTATCATGCTTTTACCGACGGACACATTACCGTGGGTTTAGACCACCGCATGAACGAAAAATTCATCGCGAAGAATTATAGCCCATCCACAATGACGACAACGAGCGACGAGCGTCAAACGTCACTTTTTTTTCACATGTATTTCTTATGGGATGAACTTTTGGAGACAATCGCGACGACATTGTTGCCCGACATCAAATGTAGCTGTAGCCAGCTTCAATTTAATTCTAATTTGGCGACAAAAACAGACGACATAAGTAAATGTCAGCCATTGTTTACATTCGTGTTTTTTCATGCCGGCTGCTCGAGTGGTCGATTTTGTGTTCAATTTATATATTTAATTGCAAACTTTGATGTGAGTTTATTAAATAATATAATTTAATTTAAATTCAATTCAATAACCTGAAAAAATATTGCTGAATTTACTAAGCACTTTCTGCTGTAGCTTGTTGTTGTCGCGTTAAAAAAATTCAAGTCGCCCGAAATTTCTCTACAACGACCGAGTCGTCCGTCGCCCGTTGTCGTCCGTCGCCCGTTGTCGTCATTCTGGATGGGCTATTAATTGCAATAAAAATGTCGTTCGGTGTACTGTCTTCACCGGACGAACATCAATAGCCCTAACCAAAATAAGCCCTAACCAAAATAGACGATTTGCTCCGTAACGAGCGAAGAGGAAAATGTTCGCTTAAATGCAATTTAATGTTGTTGCCCAAAATAAGCTAACGTAAACACATCGAAACTGAACGAAACGGTTTGACGAGACGTTTTGTTCCGTAAGAACCGAACTTTCAGCGTCTCAACTCGTCAGCAACAATAGTGCAGAGTATTTTTACATCAAGTTTTGTTGCATTTTTACCAATTAGTGCAAGAAACAATATTTTAATGAATTAATAGCCATTGTTAGGGATGAAGGAGGCATTTATATGCATTTGAATCAGTTGGCAGCTGACCAGCCTAGACGAGTTCAAGAACGTTTTATTTTGGGTTAAATGTCAAAACAGACGTGACGAGTGTACACAGTCGTCAGGTTGCAATCGTCTCGTTTCGTCTATTTTGGTTAGGGCTAATCGCGAACGGACATTATCCGCCATCTTGTATTTTCAAGCGGTCTAACGCTTCAGCCACATATGACAATATTGTCAAGACAATTGAGAATACGTATAAACTGTCAAATCATTGTCTTCAGCAAAGAAATTTTCTATTGTGACGGAGGTGTTCATTATTTATCACTTGACGTAGTACTTGTAATTTGTAGACATATTTGATGCTTAAAAAATTTTTAGGGTTTGTTCGCGTTTCATTTCCTTAAAAAAGATTACATTGTAAATAATAACTTAATAAATTATTAATTAATTACTTACTTATTGATGAAATATGCAGAACAATTATTGAAATTAACATTCTTTATAATTTTGTGCAATAAACTTACTATGAATTTATAGCGAATTTATAGTCAAATTATTTCCAGCACGTTATCATGCTGACAATTGCTTAACAGTTGGTCCCGGTTTACACATATCAACAGTTGACGTGTCAATTCTTGCGCTTTTGGACGAATTACACATGCGGCAAGGGGAGAGAACAAAGTTGACCATACAGTCAATGCTTGGGTAATTCATTTGCGTTCGTTCGTGTTCCCGTTATTTTTCGGCGTAACTTGGTGGCTACACATTTAATTTTTCTTAAGTTGCCTTTTAAGTTGCAACACATTCACACTTTTTTACTAATGCAGGCTTCAAATCTGCGTTTTTGTGTGCCACACGGCGGCTATTTCCACATAAGTTCGATAGTTAAGAAGCTAGTTCGCCAGTTTGGCACACTAGTTGGCTTGTTGACAAAAAATTTTTGATAGGGCATTCATTTTCCATAGTTCCCAAATGGTATAATAACACCAAGGAAGTATTGACGTTTCTGTGGGAAAAGACTGTCAAAAAATATAACAAAAGAGGGGATTTATACAATGAAACTAATCGCATGAGACTTTCTGAAGTTTTCTTTTCAAGTTTCATCTTCAAATTACATGATGAAACTCAGTTGCAGAGACTTTGCTCTGAAAATTCAGTCAACGACGAAAATATGAAAGTATAACGTCAAAAAGTTTCATGAAATCACAGCCCGAGAGACTTTTTCATTTCATTTTCGTTTCATACTGCGCACCCTCACTTTTGACAGTCGCATGCGACTAGTTTCACTGTATGAGGGGATTTATACATTTATACGAATTAGTGTTTTGCAAATTGGTGTAGAAGGGATTGAGTTCTTGATCATAACTGTGTTCTGGAGTTGGACTGCATGTAAGATTTTCTTGCATTTTGTTGTTGTTGGATGTTGGTTCATGATGAGTGTGATCTGATTGAATTGAGTTAGGTGAGCTTTGAGAGGTAACGGTGTGAGCTGAGTTGGTTGAAAATTTTACTGTGGATTGGCTGGGCGGAGAACGGACGATTGATGCGTATGTGTTATTGTTGTGGTGACGATCATTGTAAATTGAGAGGGCGGTTTTGTTGTCAACTTTTTGGAGGGTTTTAATAGCTTGAAGCTCTTTTTGCTTTACAAATATTGGGCAATTTTTGTCTAATGCGTGGTGATTTTGCTAGCTAGTTTTTGGTCGTTACAGTTGATACATGATTTATCGTTCTCACATTTTTCGTATAGAGACAAGTCGATATGATCTTCATTACCGCAATTTGGGCAAATTCTTGTGTTTTTGCAAAATTTCTCAATGTGGTTGAATCTGAGGCAGTTCTTGCACCTAGTTGGCAGTGGTATGTAGGGTCGAACATTGACCTTTTCGTATCCAATATTTACAGTCTCTGGCAATTTGGTAGTATCAAACGTGATTGTGATCAGGCCAGTTTCTTTCATTATTTCGTTTTCTCTTTTTAATATTTTTCTTACTTCAGAGACGTTTTGACTTTTGAGTTCTTCTAATATAATGTCTTCCGAAATACCCCTCAAATCGTTAGTATATATTACACCTTTAGAACTATTGAGAGTTGAGTGCTCGGATACCTCAACTTGTATAGTGTTAGTAAAGGCTGTTAGTGTGATTAATTGTTGTGCTTGAGTTAAATTTTTTGTGTGAGTTAGTATGTTGCCGTTCATTAGTTTTTTGCAAGAATTAACTTCACCTCCACAAATGTTGTCTATGACTTTTTTAATTAGAAAGGGAGAGACATTTGCTAAAGTTTCGGTATTGTCTTTTCTTACGATGACTAAGAACTTTGGACCGGGTGTAATTGTTTTTAGTTTCTTTGTTTTATCAACACTGAAAGATTGAGTCCCGTTGTTAACTGAGCGATCAGGTGGATCTCTCATTGCGAAGTTGTTTTTGTCTAAAGACACTGCACGAGGTTTAATGAATTGTTTATATTATGATATAAAGATTATTTCTTGTGTTTGCAAAAAGTATACAAAGTATTTATAGTTTATATATATTATAGTTTGTTAGGCTCTACGACAATCGAAATTTACGAATATTACGATATTAAATAAACCAATGAATAACTATTGAAGCACCGGCCTAGACTAGTAGATGATTACTCGTCAAGAGAAAGCACAGAACTGGATTTATTTGTTAGTCGTCCAAATTTATTCAAATTTATTTTTTATTATTTATTTTAAAAATGATATGGTATACCATAGAATGCCCATGTAAAAAATATTGGTTGCAATATTTATGGTAAGAAATGGAATTGTCAGTCATTGTTTACATTCGTGTTTTTTTCATGCCGGCTGCTCGAGTGCTCGTTTTTGTGATCAATTTATTTATTTAATTGCAAACTTTGATGTGAGTTTATTAAATAACAAGTTCTTTCCCGTCAAAAATGACGGGTCCGGTTTCAACAAAGGAAAAAACATGAAATATTGAAAGCAGCGATTTTTAGTTCCAAATATTTATAAAATACCTTAAAATGAAAACGGTAATCATAGTAGGTACGTCAAAAAAAATTTAAAATTTTTGTGTAAAACTGAAAATTTCAAAATGAAAAAAATATTAATAGCATCATTTTCTATCCCTAACGAGCAGCTCAACGAACGAGTGCCAGGCGAACGATATTGTGATTGAATTGAAATCTGTATCTCTAACGAACTTGCTCGCCAACCCTTACAGCAAGCTTATGCTTCTTACGTTTTTTGAAACTGTTATACACAAGCAGTTCTCAAATTCAGCATTGCAAGATCAAACATTTCCAAAATTTTCTCAATTTCATATTTTTTCTTAAAGATTTCTTAAACTTTTGGCTATGTTTCTTGTTTGTTGGCAGTCCCTTTGTTCTGTTTGTTTATTTTTGTAAACAGCTGTTCTTGTTTATTATTAATTTTTGTTTGACAAATTATAAATTCATTCCCAAAAATTGTTTATGTTTGTGAAAGTGTTGTGCTGTGGATATAATTATTGCAGCGATTGCAGTTGCATACGCCAGAAATTCATACTAAACTGATGGTAGACCATTCAGGATGAAAAGCCGAAGACAACACAAAGCCAGTTGACGCTGAGTAAGTTTTTATTGCATTGATTGAAAGTGCTTCATAGTTTTTGGCCACTGCACGGGGTGCTTTACATATATCGAGCGCAGCACTTGTGTTACACGGAGTGCAGCACTGTTTATATCCATTTTTAACAAAATGTTTATCAACGAGAGCTGCACAACGATAACATAAAAGTGCTCGTTTGAATTTGAAGTTTCTCCTCGTGATTTGACTCACTGCTAGAAATACAAATTTCACATATTTCAGAGCTTTACGGCATCGTTCGCCAGCTGATCAGCTGTTATCGTTTGTTGATTCTGTTCGAATAACAAACTTGAAAACAACGAACGATTAATGCTTTGAACGAGGCGAGTGTTCGGATAGGGATACAGAATGAAGCTATAAGTGTCTGAAGTTTCAATAAATCACAAAACAAAAAATGCCTAAAAATATGCTATGAAATTTTTGAAAAAAATCAAGCGTTCCGCACTCACATTTTACGGAATTATGTTATAGTAATATAATATAATTTAATTTAAATTCAATTCAATAACCTGAAAAAATATTGCTGATTTCACTAAGCACTTTCTGCTGTAGCTTGTTGTTGTCGCGTTTAAAAAATTCAAGTCGCCCGAAATTTCTCTACAAGGACAGAGTCGTCCGTCGTCATCGTGGATGGGCTATTACTTTTGTCGTCTGTTTTTGTCGCCAAATTAGAATTAAATTGAAGCTGGTTACAGCTACATTTGATGTCGGGCAACAATGTCGTCGCGATTAATCCAAAAGTTCATCCCAAGGCTTATTTATATAAGGTTGCATACATTTTTGACGTTTTCTCATTTCGGCACCCTTATTTTGAAATGAGAGCAAAAGAGTGTAGTCATTTGAGTAAAGAACTGACACGGTTGCCTGAATGTAATACTATTGGTAGTTTTTTGTAGTACTATTTGGTAAATAGAATACTAAAATTTTTGTTTAGTACTTTTATTGGTCCTTTTTATATTCGGATGTCCTGATCAAATTAAGTCATTGAGTTTGATCTACCCCCATAATTTTAGTTTTGATTGAAGGATTTCAGTACTATGCCCTAAAAAAGGTTTAATGAAATAAATATATATTAAGAAAATCAAGAAAGACAGACAAAATAAATATTTTCATATTCGAAACTTTCATTGCATTGGACAACGGTGATTGTAAAAACCCCTTTTACTTCCAATTTTGACAAAAATCAAAATTTTAACACATCTTGACTTAGTGTGTACTAGTGTCCGACCGAAACCAAAATTTTGGCCGAAACCGAAACCGAATTTCGGCCATTTTTGTAATATTCGGCCGAAACCGAAACCGAAACTGAAAGTCTACATACAAATTTGTTTTTAAAAAATTTTATTTTTTTTTTTAAATTTTATTAAAAGCTTTCAAAAACAAAACAATTCAAACAGATAATAATAACGTATACATACGATAAATATTCTTTGAATATTAAAGTTCAACTTTAAAATAATAAATAAAGAGATAATTTTTAATACCACTTTAAGGAACTTTTTAGTGTTTAGAGTTATTCGGTTTCGGTTTCGGCCATATTGATGCCGAATAGCCGAAACTGACTAAAAGGGCCGAAACTGGCCGAAACCGAATATTCGGTCGGACACTAGTGTGTACACAATAAAACAGAAAACTGCACAAGACCCTGAAAAATACTTTTTTTTCTCGAGCAACACAAAACCCTACTCTGCAAACGTCAAATATTTTTGTTTACATAAAATAAGGATGCGTAAAAAAATGTACACAATAGATGCCAGTTTCGTGTGATAAATCACTTTTCGTGATTTTTTGAGGGCTGTGTGACAATGTGTGATTTCTGAAATGAAGCGTGTGATTTTTCACTCATGCGTGATTTTTTTAATCACTCACTTTATTGTTGAAGAGTGCGTTCAAGTAAATGCGAAAACACGTATATTAACGAACAAACCCAACACTGCAATTGAAATTTGCTAGCGTAGGTATAAAGTTTAAACTTTTAAAAAGTTAATATTATGTTTATATTACAAATTCAGACAATTTAAATTAATCCAATGATATATATTATATTGAATTACCAAAAATTTTCATATCTTCTTAATTTTGATCTAGTAAATAAGATATTAATGAATTTTTAACAATAAGCTTTTGCTAATATTACCAAATAACAGAAAAAATCTCATTATTTGTAAAATTGTATGGCATTAAATACTCTTTTATGCTGTAAAATTGGAATTGCTTCTGAGTGATTTTCTGTTCTGTGTGTGATTTTTGCGTGATTTTCTGTTCTGTTTGTGTGATTTTGCGTGATTTTTTTTCTATGTGCGTGATTTTTTTGCTGTGAGTGTCACACGAGTGATTTTTACATATATGTTGTGTGATTTAGTGATTTCGAGTGTGAATTTTGGTTGGCATCTATGGTACGCAACCTTAAATAAATCAACCTTGAGTTCATCCCATAAGAAATACATGTGAAAAAAGTGACGTTTGACGCTAGTCGCTCGTTGTCGTCATTGTGGATGGGCCATGACTTTCTCATATTTTTCAATTTCTTTGCAACAAAATATGTGTCAGAATTTTCACGCACCAAAAAAAAGAATGTTGCGAGCAAAATTTCACGCAAACGAACAGAGTACTAGGCTTTAGAGGAAAAAAAATAAAGTAAGACCCCTTTTCCACACGGCAATTTTTCTTGCCAGCAAGTTTTCAATATTCTTTTGAACTTGCCATTTGCGTTTCCACTCAGCAAGTTTTCTTGAGCAATTCTGTATAAAACTAAAGTGAATTTTCAAAGAAAGAGCAGGACAAAAGAAAAATTGGCGGTACGAGCAAGTCTCAAAGAAGTAAAATATAAGGAAGTGCTGTAGTTGAACAAAAGTGCGGCACCTCTCATATTTGTGTTGGTTCTCACAAATACATTAACATTCACAAAGGGTCGTATTTGGTGGCATCGTTAAAAAAGGGCCAAACTTTCGGATTTCGGAAACTTGAACAACGTGACTGTTCAATATGTGATCAAGTTTAAAGCAATCGCTATATTATTTGTTTTGTTCAATAAAATACGATATTGTACTACTTTACTATTTCCACACCACCCTTTAGGTACACAATTTGGTGCGTTACCGATTTTTTTCTGGGTGTTCGGTTCGGTTTCACTCTAAAGCTGAGAATAAAATTAGCAAATAATATAAAAAGTTATTAATTTTCAAAAAAAAATTTTGTTTATACACTTGGTTTATATTCAATCATTCATTCATTTAAAAAACGCGCCCTAAAAATGTGTGAAATTATGGAAAATGAATGCACCTATGGAGAAATGATTGTACTTTGACAATTCGATATCCAATGTTGGGATATCGAATTGTCAAAAACACCCTTCGTCTCGCTCATCACATGCCGCATCACACGTACACTGTATGTGAGAAGAACACCATTTCCTTATATTTTACTTCTTTGGCAAGTCTGTACTCATCCCCTTTCATCACGTCCCGATGCCAACAAACTCGACTTGCCAGCAAGAAAAATTGCCGAGTGGAAAAGGGGTCTAACACTAGTACAAAGATGAAACAGTCTCAATAAAATTTAATTTAATAGTACAAAGATTTCGTACTTAAATAATAAAAACATATTCAAAATGGTACGAATGTACGTTCTTCTGCAACATTGCTTGCCAGCTAAAAGCAAGCCCAACTTCGGTTTATTAGTGACTCTGCTGATTTAAAATATTTGTGGTGGTTAAATATTTTACTTAATCCTATAAATTTATTATAATTATTAAAATGCCAATCGAAAACTTGGAGGAACAAGGACTCGAGAAAAATCCTAACTTGGACTTAGCGCAAATTAAGTTTTTGCTTTCATTGCCGGAGCAGAAAAATGATGTGACTTTAAAATCAAAGTTATTGGAAACGATTAAAAATGAAAATATGGCTCCTTGGTACGAGCACATCTGCGTGGAGCTTAATTGGCAAGTCGATAAAGAACTTCTTAATCGCATGAAAGAAAACAATCACGTTGAGTTGGCTAAACTTGATGACGCTATTGAAGACGCTGAGAAAAATTTAGGTGAAATGGAAGTACGAGAAGCAAATCTGAAAAAGTCTGAATATTTGTGTCGAATTGGCGACAAATCTGCTTCTGAACTGGCTTTTCGTAAAACTTATGAAAAGACAGTGTCCCTTGGACATCGCTTAGATATTGTTTTTCATTTGATCCGTCTTGGTCTTTTCTACCTTGACCATGATTTAATTACTCGCAACATTGAAAAGGCAAAATATTTGATTGAAGAAGGTGGCGACTGGGACAGAAGAAATCGCTTAAAGGTAAAAATATCTATTTCAATTCGAGTCACAATGATTGTTCAATTGTATTTGTCTTTAGGTGTATCAAGGCATTTATTCTGTAGCAATTCGTGACTTTAAAAGTGCAGCAAACTTTTTTCTAGACACTGTTAGTACATTTACATCTTATGAGTTGATGGATTACCCTACTTTTGTACGCTATACTGTATATGTGGCTTTGATAAGTTTACCACGAAATGAATTGCGCGATAAGGTTATTAAAGGCTCTGAAATTCAAGAAGTTCTGCATGGTCTTCCAGATGTGAAAAAATATTTGTTTTCGCTATACAATTGCCAATACTCGGACTTTTTTAAGCATCTAGCAGAGGTTGAAGTTATTTTACGAAATGACTTTTTAGCTCATCCACACTATCGTTTTTATGTTAGAGAAATGCGCGTTTTGGCCTATACGCAGCTCCTTGAGTCATACAGATCTCTAACACTACAATATATGGCGGCTGCCTTTGGTGTTGATATGGACTATATTGACCAAGAACTTTCTCGATTTATCGCTGCAGGGCGGCTCCACGCAAAGGTTGATAGAGTCGGTGGTATCGTTGAAACAAATAGACCCGATAATAAAAATTGGCAATATCAGGCAACAATTAAACAAGGCGATCTGCTTCTAAACCGTATTCAGAAACTCAGTAGAGTTATCAATATATAATTATCGAAAACTAAATAGACGTATGTTTCTACTCAGACGCTTTTAATTTAAACTGGCGGCGTGTTGGATTTTAAGTAGAAATAAAACTATGAAAAATATTCGAAGAATCAAACTTTAAATATTTAACAATTCAATATTCTTACAAAAATAAATAAAAATAAAATACTTTTATTAATTAAAATTAAGGTGAAGTGCTTGAATAGTGAGTTAAAATCTGAATCTCCTTTTTAATTCTAAGAAAAAGACTGTTCTCGCTCAACATGTGCACTCGTTTTAAATGTATCACTAAGCCTAATTCGTTGATCCTTACGCCCATTAAAAATCAAAGACCGTGCCAAATATGACTATATGTCAGCCCTATTGATGCCAACGGTTTAAAATAATGATTTAATTAGATATTTTTAATCTTTACAAAGTTTGTTTTCTTATATGAATTCGGATTTAACTATAATTTTTCTCTATATTTTTTCTAATACAAAAACAAACAAAAAAAAATTAAATGTCACTCACGTTACACTTCTTCAAATACCTTTTTAATGAAAAATAATTGCGTCTGCTTGATTTAAAAAATACAAAATTCACTCATCTTATATAGAAAGTAAATCCGAGACATAAAATGTGCCAGCCAATTATTTTCCAAGATAATCCAACTTATCAATAAAATTTGTCGCTTACGTTTTACTCATGAATTTTTTTTTTAAAATTATATTTTTCGATAGAAAATGAAATTTTTAAAAATTGTAATATGCTTTTTTCAATAGAAACTGTTTCAATAATGGATATTATATAACTGTACTTTGATATTTAAATCGCGAAATACCAAATTACAAAACATAAAAACCTACAATTTTTTAACTTGCTACAGATTAAAAATACATATAATAAAATATTGCTAAAATAAAAGCAATATTCTTAACGTTCCATCTATTTTTATTGACCTTAAAGCATTTTTATTTTTTAAGGTTTAGGTTTACTTTTTCTGGATTTGCAATCTTTTGACTTTATTGAAATTGATTGCAATACATAATTCTTTTTCTGTTCTTGTGACTTCAACATTTGAAATCCGTAATCATTTTTAATAATTTGATTTATAAGTCTCGCATTCATTTATGTGGCAATTCAAGTCACTTCAAGACAGCTGGGATCATTGATTATTTCAATTGTTGAGAAAAATGTGAAAAAATTACAGCCATGTATTTGCTAGGCCTCGTGAATCGCACAGTAAATAAATTAATTACTATTTTTTTTTTTAATTTTATTGCACTACTTAACCCTTTCAGCACCCACTAACACAATTGTGCGGGTAAATTTCTGCAATGTTCACGCGTTTGGCTTTCACATGTATGATCGTTTGCTTCCTAGTCTTCAGTTATTTTACCGTTATTTAAACTATTCTCTCTTGTGTGCACTTGTTTTTGACATCTTTTTCATTGTCGCGTTTATATTTACCTTTAAGAAACGTCATGTTGGAGCAGCCGACACGTGCATATCGTAAGTTAATTTTTTGTGTATAAAAAAAAAAAAAATATAAAAATTGGTGAATTTAAAAAGTGATTGAACTAAAGAAAGTTTATTTGAAATATTTCTAAAGTTTAATTTTAGCGATCACAAAAATATCTTCTTGCAAAAATAGAGTAACACATTTGTGTGGGTTGGTATTTAAAGATATCATTTCATGCAAAATTTCAGGCTAAACTTTTTGTTTTAACAACGACAGTGATACGACAGTATTGTGGCCAATGATGTCAATATCATCAGCATACGCCAACAGCATAACACTTTTATTGAAAATTGTGCCGCTGCGTCTCAGGTCAGCAGATTGGATGATCTTCTCCATAACTATATTAAAGAAGTCGCACGATAAGGAATCACCTTCTCTAAAACCTCGCTTGGTATCGAACGGAAGGGAGAGGTCCTTCCCGATTTTCACTGCACTGCTGGTATTGTTCAGTGTCATCCTGCAAAGACGTATTAACTTTGCAGGAATACCAAATTCAGACATGATGGCATATAGGTGACTCCTTATTGGACTGTCGAAGGAGGCTTTGAAATCGACAAAAAGATGTCGATTTGTTTTTCGAGGGTCTTTTCCAAGATTTGTCGGAGCGTGAAGATCTGGTCAATGGTGGATTCCAGGTCTAAGGCCACACTGGTAAGGTCCAATCAGTTGGTTGACGATGGGCTTTAGTCTTTCACACAATACGCTCGACAGGACCTTATATGCGATATTTCTTTAGAAGGCAAATCCCACGGTAGTTGGCGCAAATGGTGGGATCGCCTTTCTTGTGGATTGGGCAGAGCACACTGAGGTTCCAATCATCTGGAATGCATTCTTCCGACCATATTCTGCATAGAAGTCTGTGAATACATTTAAACAGAGCTTCGCCACCGGTCTTAAACAGCTCAGCCGGTAAGCAATCGGCTCCTGCGGTTTTGTTGTTTTTAAGCCGAGCTATAGCTGTTAAGACCTCGTTATAGTCGGGCAGCGGAACTTCAACGCTGTCGTCCATAATTGGGGTTTCCGGGATATCATCTCCACTGGCGGGATTGTTGTCAGAGTCGCCATTTAAAAGACTAGAGAAGTGCTCCCTCCATACCATCAGTGTACTCTGGATATCTGTCACTATCTATTAAATCTATTAAATATTTGCTTCATTTTCGAATCGACATCTCAGAAGCCCTCCTGGCCAGCTTCAAAAGGACAATAGATGCCGTTGACACATCGTCTGATGAAGACAATTGCCTAGATTTTGCTATCTTTGGAAAATGTGCTCCTTTGCCTGGACAAAGTAAGAGGTTTGATTTAACTGGACGTTGGCCAGTGGTCGATAAACTTAATAGCGCGCGAATGTGTCGTATGAAAGATTGTTTGAGTCGAACACGCACAAGATGTGAAAAGTGCAATGTATACCTCTGCGTTTCTTCAGGAAAGACTTGTTTGAAAGCATTTCATTTGCCGTAATAAATAAAATATTTTTAAATCTCTTTCTTCATAAATTTCGAAGAATAAGCTCGTTTTTTCGAAATAATAAATACATATTCAAATTAAACAGAACTAGCGATTTACTCTTTTTTTTACTCGTTTCAATACCAACCCGCACATTTGTGTGGGTCCTGTTCTAAGAGTCATTTGGGTGATATCTCAAAACTTTGATTAAATTTTCTAATTCCATTTTATAATTAACCAGTGATGAAAAATTTACTCAATTCTAACAAGTTTTAAGCATTGCGGCATGAAAGGGTTAAGAAACTCTTAAAAAAGTTTTTTCTTACTAGCATGTGTTAGTAAATATATGAAAAACTGGGAGTGGTGGAACAAAACGGAAGTCAGATTCAGCATCAGTACACAATTTTGTTTAAGTTTATTGAGTAAAAACTTCTAAATTTGTGTGACTTGAGTGCATTCAAAAGTCAAATCATAATTGATTGAGAATCTGTGCGACGTTTCAAACCCCCATAAGGAGGCTTGGTAGGAAGGGCGGATGACATAACGTCCACCAACACACATTGGGAAAAACATAGCAAAAACGCTCGCATCGCCTCGTTTCAACGCTAGCATCTATATTATTAACGCTAGAAACTTGAATTCTGGGTATTTCCTAAAAAATCCTTCATTAAATAGACTGATGTAATCTATTTTGGTTTTTCTTTACCAGCGGCTGATACCCTACAGCCAGAAATTATGACTTAAGGAACTGCGCTGTGTGAAGCAGACATAAATCAAAATTCAGGCAATGAATTTGGATAGCTGGTTTAAAATAAAAATACCCATGTTGCATTTTTAAGTTGAGGCATTAAAACCATTTTAAATTCACCATTTGTTGAACATATTTTGTGATATTATTGTATATGGAAAAGTTTTTTCATATTGAAAATAGTTTGATTCCTATTTCTGTTATTGCTTGCAATGGTTATAAGAAGACTATATTTTGGTAGTTAAGTAGTCTTAAAGACCATTTGTTTAAATAATTTAATGTTTAAAGTATAAAAATTCAACTCTAATGTACTTAACTTATATAAAGTATGTGAGTCAATTGTGATACGTTTTGATGCATATTTTGTTGTCATAATTGGTTTATTAATTTTCTTTATTTACCAACCTGCCCTTCACTAAGAAGTTAAGGCTTTTTGAAGAATTCAGATCAGAAAAAACCACTGCTTTACATGTACAGTAGACCGTCTCCCTTATAGGAAAAAAAATATCGGCTATATCAGCATAAAATATCGACATAAAAATAATATTCTGCCCTTCTATTCAAAAATACCTTTCCATCGATATTGTAAATATGTATTATGTAAATATATATTGATATTAGCACAGTTAAAAGTGTACCCAAAACTTTTTGTTTGCGTATTAATATATAAGAATGATGCATTTTTGACCAAATCCTGCTAGGAATTCATTAAAATTCCAATACAATCGCATTGAAACCGATCGAATCAACAATTTTTCTCCATAAAATCATCTATTTCCATCCATATGCTTCATTTAATTCATTAAAGTTCCAATGACTTATCCGTAACCTCCTCTGATCATTTCATTACATCCGATTGGTCATAGAGTCATAATTTTTGTTCAAACGCTCGAAAGAATCCATAACTGTTCCAATGAAACACCTGTGACCTGAGATATTCCAAGAAAGAAAGAGTTGCATCCCCCCTTTTATTGTTATGTTGCTCGAATTTTTATACTCGCACTCATACGCACACATTACGTGAGGATTTCTACCAAATCACTCTACTCTCAAACGAATATAGAAATAATGAAAAAATGTGGAATTTGTTATCAATGTTATCAATAAAACAATTGAATCCAAGTTGAAAATGCTTAAAAGTTTTTGTAGGTGTCACCATTTGCAACATAGAACAAACTTAAGCAGGGGAACTCCTCTCGTTGCGTCAGCGCTACGATAAATAAATCGTTCACTACGATTTCATAGGTTTAATTCATTAAAAAAAATATCATTAAAAAAGTCATTCTCACATTTTTAACACACAGGAATGTGCACAGGTAACACTAAATATATAATAAGTTTGAAAAAAGTAAAAAAAAAATATTTTCAAAAATTCTGGTTTTTGCAAAAACTGTTTGACTAATAATTAAAATAATGAGCACATAGCCTGAAAGCTTTTGAGCGCCTTTAATACGTGCATGGAAATTTTTTTAAATGATTTAATTTTTTACTGCATTTTGTGAAGTAAAACTTCGTGTTGCGTTAAAGCAACGCCGGGAAAAAATAGCTTAAAGAAGTTTCCGATCACTGAGAAAACAAATTTTCGAAAGCAACTGAAACCTGGTAGTTTTTAAAATTTTTATTTTTAATTTAAATTTTTATATTTTTAAAACACTTTAAAATCGATTAGAAAAATGAATGGTGACCGTGGTGACCGTGACGTGCAGGTTAAGTGTGTGACTTAGCACGCTCGGAGCCCGAGTTCGATCCCCAGTCACGTCGAAAAGTTTTATCAATTAAAAAATTTTTCAGATCGGTCACCACCTCTCTGCAGACAATGGCAAACCTCAGAGAGTAAATAATGCCATGGGAGAACTTTAGCCACTCGGAGTCGGCATAAAACGTGTAGGTCCAGTTCTCGGTTAATTGTGTGCAAACATTTAATAACACACAACACAATTGATGATAAGAAGCTCGGTCAAAGTCCTTTCAAGGGCTCAGCTAATCTGAAGCATTATTGAAAGAAAGTTTAAAAAAAAAGTTTCAAACAGACCATGATATAATTACTACAAGGTAGTATTGACGTTTCTGTTGGAAACGGACGTTTGTCAAAAAATATAACAAGAAAGAGAGCACTCACAGTCCGTCATAGCATGCAATTAATTTTCACTGGTCACATTCAGCGTACCCAACAGTTGCCAACTGCTAAGCCAAAACTTGATGCACATAAATTAAAATGCATTCAAAAATAGAAAAATTTTAATATGTCGGTAAAATTTCCATTCGTATTTGATACAAAGCTTGATATTTCATGAAATTGACAATTTTTCTGAAACTTCAATACCGATAATAGCGCTCCCCGATGTGTTGCTGTCACAACAGTTGACACAGCTGAATGTGGCCAACGAATATAACAACGAACAGCTGTTTTTGACAAGAGTTTGTTTACTTGTAGCTGAGAGAATCAAAATTTGTCAACACTACCTGGTAAAATTATTCTATCATGAAACAGACATAACGTCCAAGGACCTTATTTCTTTTTCGAAACGGACATTATGTCCAAAGCAAAACGGACAGAAGGTCCATGGACATTTTTATTTCAATCGAATGCGTTTAACCCATTTTGTGCCGAGCTGCAAAAATTTTTGAATTTATTATTAAAAGTTACTTTTCTAGGGTAATTAGGGCCCCTAACTCAAATCCGTCGTCAGAATTTCGCTATCGCCTATAGTTTCGCCGATATCGGCTGTTCGAAAAGTCGAACAATGGCCATTTCTTGAATATTAGCTTTTACACACAAAGTGGATAAATATAAGAAATAATGACTAAAAAGAAACCAAAAATTGACTTGAACATAAATTTATTTATTTTTACTGGCATATATGGCATATTTTACATATGTATTTTTAACTGTATTCAGTTTAGCTTATTGTACTGGACAATTTTATGCTTTACATTACCATTTGTGGTGGGTGGCAAAGCACGTCTTGAGGTGCAAGTGCAGTTGACACTTATTGCACATTCTTAATGCAGGCTTGTGGCATTTTTACATCTTCTGGCCTTGTTTTGAGGTTGCGTAACCGCTTCATGTTGTCCGGAGGCACCACAAGGACATGCCGTTGCGGTTCAAAACTTTTTCCGCAGTGGTGTCTTCTACATCAGACGGACTTGAAACGTCTTCGCCTTCAACCTCATCAGACGTTAGTAACAAATTCGTTGCCAATTGTATACGAATACGAAATACATACAAGCTGTGAAAAGGGCCGCCCAAGTAAAAATAAAAAATTTTTAGCTAAAGCTGTACAACTTTCGTACAGCAGGTAAACAAAACACTGTGTAAGCAAAAAGCCGTAAAACGGCTGTGAAACAGGGGCTTGCAGGACAATTTGGCTGTACACATGCTGAACATCGACCGTGGCTGCAGAAAAAGTTATTTTAAACTCGGCCGCTATAGCTGCTGTAAAGTATCTGTGTAAACGAACCATTATTTTACAGTTATTTGTTTTATAAATTTTGCATCATTTTATTTCAGCAATCGTCACGAAGTTTGACGATTCTTGCATTACATGAAGAAAAGTAACAGAAAAGTTCTTGTGTTTTTGCGCGCGTAACTGTTATTTTCCGGCACTGATACGTAACGACTTCCTGCCTGAGTTATAAAAGTTAATCAAAGTACCTTTTACAAATAGTAAAAACTATTTATGTTTTTGAAAATATAAGTGAATTTCAATAAAACTAAATATGTATAAACTAAAAAAATTAAAAAAAAAGAAGCCGAGAGCATTTGGTTACATTTGATATTTTTGATTGGGGTACTTTTGACAAATGTTAGTTGTACGAGTACAAAGATCGAGTAACATCGAGATGTTACAATTTCATTTAAAAGTTTTTTAATATATTTCTAAATTGGTTTAAATAAAAAAGATGGTTTCAAAAATCAGAATAAGAATATCATTAGCCGAAGAAATAAAAGGACATGAAGAGAACAGAACGTTGGTTAACGAATGAAGAATGAAAGTATAAGGATATTAGTAATTCTGAGCTTTGATTCTTTTGGGTTGTTCTATGATGCTAGTCTTATTTTTTCCCAAGTATTCAGCCACTTCACTTTTAAATTATTTTTTTAAGGAGAGCATTAAGATCAGTGGAATTCCCATAAGCGTTAAAGACACTTGTGGTTATCGTTAACTGGCCCTTAACTACCTAACCTGTTAACTCGTATCCATAACATCTTTGCTAGCAATGTTTATTGCTAACTTTGACAGTTCGTTAAAGATAACTGTTGCTTGCTTAACTACTCGCTAACTGAAATAATAAAGTTTATATTTTTATATTTCAATTAAGTAAATTTTACTTTATTTAATTTTGACATCAATTGTATCGAACTGATCATGTTACATTCGATATTTTAACTCTATTCTACTCTTACAAACAAGAACTAAAGATATATTGAATTTTGTATGAATAAGGCTGGTCTATTTTGAGAAGTAAAGCATGACTTTCTCAAATTTTTCAATTTCTTCACAACAAAATATTTGTCAGAATTTTCACGCAACAAAAAAATGAATGTTGCGAGTGAAATTTCACGCAAACGGACAGAGTACTAGGATTTACGTGTTTTTTAAAGATTTTATAAGATTTTTAAAGTTTTTTTCACTTTTTTCAAATATTGTCGCATATGTTGAAATATATCTTGTATACTTCTTGTTCAATATTAATAATCACGCTAAGCCGAATAAAATTTCTCATTTTCTTCATGTTTGTTAAACAAATTTTTACATTTGGATGAGTAGTTTTTGCGCTATCGTAATTCATAGAAAATCGAAAACTATTTTCATTTTTGGTGGAGAATACAAGCTACCGCCGAAAGAAATGCGTGCAAAAATACGGTCAGGAGATGCATTTGAGTGAAGATGCTAAAATTCGACATTGTACTGTATTTTACATATTTTATTCAATTTTACACTGATTGATACATTGACACTGAAATAGTAATAAGTATTTGAAGTGCTACTCTCAGGTTTGGAAAAACATGTTTTTCTTTAAATGGAAGTTCTGTTCCATTTAAATCTGTATTATCATTGTATGGATTATCCTTACTTAATAAATTTTCAACGTCCAGTAAATACCAAAATTTTGAATTAAGGTCCCTTGTCGTGTAAATTAAGAAATTATTTCCTGATGCAGACGAACAAGAACGCTTTTCATAACGGCAGATTTTTCGCTTTTTGCGGAAAGGCCATATCTCGAGTCAATTCTCCGCGCATTTGTCGGCGACATTTTATACGGTTTGTTTTATCGATTCCCCATTTCTGACAAAGATTTAGCCTTTTCGATAACTTTTTCACATATCTCGTTACGAGTTTCTGCAAGTTCAGTCGCCAATAATTTGAGATCATGGAACGCTTCTTTAAACTTAATTTTAGGACCTTGTAATCTGAGCTGCACACGGTCAATTCCCTTAGAGTTCATGCCAGAAATATACGGGAAAGTTATGATATTTAAATTTAAGTTTAAGATAAAGATTGCAGCATTTCTGCTGTACCACTTGTGGCAGTATTTTCTTCTGCTAATTTTTCTTATAGTTCTACCTATTCTTCCAGTCCCTCGACAATAACGCTAACTGTTTGCGCTCTGGCGCTTCATCGTGTTACAGATTCACGTTTAACAGATATTTTAAAGCATTTTTTAACAATTTCCATCGTAATGTTGAACCTGAGAAAAAGAGGCGTACATATGTTATCAATTATTCCAAAACATGTTACAAAGATTGAATCTTGGTTAGCTGTAGTAACTCCTACTAAATTTAATGTGTGGTTATCACAATTAACAAAAGTTGCCTTAATACTTTTTTCTATTATTCTTTGTTGAACGCCAGATATGTAAGTGCTGGCATTAAATAAGGGCAGCATTATTGTAGCATTGTACCCTACAGTTGGCTAACTTAATTATTGAATTAATTAATTAAAACAAATTTTTTGCAAAATTTTGTTTGTCTTGAGAATGATTTGGCGCCCCTCTGCGAGTGGCGCCCGGGGCATGATGACACCCCCTGCGCCCCATCGCTACGCCACTGATGCAGGGAAAAACCTTTTTTTTATTTTTGTGATTGAATATGTAACTAGTGATTTATGCTGCTCTCATTTGATGTATGCAGTAAGTCTTATGTTAGTTTGCTGTCGCCTTGGCAAATGCAAGAGCATCAAACCAATAATCGTCGAAGAGCTCAGATTTTGAACTAGTACGAACAAAACGTTCGAGACAAATCATACTAAATGATTAGAAAATTATGGTTTTATTTTGATTTTGATTTATTATATCTTTCAACTTGGATATGTTACGCAGAATTGAAATTTTATTTTTGTGTTGTTTTGTTTTTGTTTAAATAAATGAAGTGTTATCAAATTATCTGTTGTTATTCATGATATAATTACTCCAAGGTAGTATTGACGTTTCTGTTGGAAACGGACGTTTGTCAAAAAATATAACAAGAAAGAGAACGCTCACAATCCGTCATAGCATACAATTAATTTTGACTGGTCACATTCAGCGTACCCAACAGTTGCCAACTGCTAAGTCAAAACTTGATGCACATAAATATGAAGTTGCGCATTAAAATGCATTAAAAAATAGAAAATTTTTAATTTGTCGGTAAAATTTCAATTCGTATTTGATACAAAGCTTGATATTTCATAAACTTGAAAATTTTTCTGAAACTTCAATACCGATAATAGCGCTCCTCGATGTGTTGCTGTCACAACAGTTGACACAACGAACAGCTGTTTTTGACAAGGGTTCGTTTACTGGTAGCTGAGAGAATCAACATTTGTGAACACTACCTGGTAAAATTATTCTATCATGGTTGTTATTATTCAAAAAATAAAAACAAAAAATATATATATTAAGTATGTACATATATACTATACAAAATCGAATTTTTCAGTTTGGAACCAAACTGTGATTTTTGTATGGAGCTAATATCTCCTACAACGCGATTTCTTACAACGCGGCATTTCTTAGGAACCTAACCCCCGCGTTGTAGGAGGGTTACCTGTACAACATTTTTTAACGCAATAGTTTTCGATTTTTTTGCCTTTTTTAGTGAAAACTGTTAAAAACTGTAAAGGAATACATGGATTTTGAAAAAAAATAAGAAGTTATTTTTATTTGTTTAAGTATATCACGGACAGGAGTTTTAGGGTATTCCATAATCGGGCTCAACCGACTTTAGAGTTTCCGTACTTGTTATATTTAAATATATGCGACTATATTTGAAAAAAGCGAAAAAACTTTAAAAAATTTAATTTAACTTTCATTTAAATTTCAAACCCCAAATCTACAAAAAAATATAATAAGATGCCGTGTACAGACATTTTTTTCTGATTTTGGCGAATAGTGTTATTTCTCTGTACGCATCATTCGCTTTTTTATGAAGTTATCACAAAAGTTCAGTCTATGTTCAGTAATACCTGTAAAGAGCTCCAAAACAACGGCACAAAACAAAAATTACACTTTTGAAAAATTGCTCATATTTGTGTACACATTTGTGATTTCGCCTAAAATATATATTCTCCCTCTCATTCAAACGCTGATGTTGAAAAAGGTTTCAGTCATATGAATTGCATTAAAAACAAGTTGCGAAATTCTTTAAGTTTAGATCTTTTTAATGCTATTCTTTGTATAAAATTAACACTAAATGCTCTCAATAAAGGTTGTTTAAATTATAGACTTTATGTAGTCTTACAAAAAAGTCTTCAAAAAATACAATCTGCACAAAAGTATACTTTTACTATACGTTCTATGAATATATTTTTATATTTACATGCATGTGATAATTTTTAAGTTTGATTTATTATTTAATTTTTATTTCGTTCCTTATATACTTGTGTTCATTTTTAAGTTATAGGTATTGTTTATTTTATATTTCGTTTTTTTCTTCTTTTTATAAAAAAAAATTAAATAAATTATGTCACCTTAATTAAAAAAAATTACATTTTTTTTTTGCACTCTTATTTTTTTATTTGGTGCTTTTTTATCCCTAGTGTGACACTTCATACCTAAGAAAAGTTGCCAGCCCTGGCTAAAGGAAAAGAACATTGTGAAGTGAAATTCCGACAGAAAGTTTATTTTTTCGCATAAAATTTGTTTTCAATTTTAATTGGTTGATTTTGAAAAATAAGTATAAGTACTTCCGCAGCGCGGTTGCAATGAACAACAAAATTCAGGAATGTTCACATAATTTTTTTCATTTATTTTACTGATCAGAGAATATTCAATTTTATTTTTAATGTCGACCAATCTAAATTAAGAACACTCTAAAAATTATTTTCTTATTCTCAAACATGCGCAAAAATATTCTTCAGGTTTGAAACGATCTATAATAATTGTTTTAACCGTTGGAAATAGTTTTGAACTTGCTAATATTCTTTATTTGTTCCCTTCATAGCAAAGTTCCCCTTTTAAATTTGATTGTATTTGATTTGTGATGGCGTCTTAAATAAAGGTTATACTTATCATAGAATTACAGCTTTTTTAATATTTATTTAAAAATATATTTATGGTAAAATTTTATATGGGAAAAATTAAATGTAGAAAACTTTTAATGTAGAACATTTCCAGTCTACAAGAATTTCATCTTTGGATTGTTAAGTATAAAATAATAACGGTACATAACCTATTTATAAAATATAATTATCATAATATTACATAAGTCAATGATTTTTTAGAGTATTTAAATTGGCTAACACTTTCCTTGATACAAAAATAATAATTATCTAAATATGTAGAATAATTAACGCAAATTCAGGCTTAATGTAACGGCTAAGCTACTAATTGAGTTACTGGTATTTTTTACTTGAATTTTTAGCAATTTGGAGAATCTCACGTAAAGTAGTTTTGGCCTTGATAAAATAATCCAGACAAATCTGAAGAAACCATTATAGTCGATAAACTACTTAAATAAATACAGACGCCAGTAAATTAGCTCTCATTAAGACACAACCAGGAATTCAGTGGTACATTATTGTCAAACAGCATTACTTAAAGATCTTCAAGATGTGTTGCTAGGTGGGGAATCGTGTTTATCTTCATTTCTTAATGATCTGATACCACAATCCAATGGAAGGTCGGCGGTGTTTTCTTGAATTATTGTAGGCTTTAATTTATCCATATTTATAGCAGAAGAACCTAATTCGCTTCCACTTAAGTCCACAGAAGAGCGTTCGAAAGTATCATCAACTAATTTTGACTGTGTATTAATAGAAGATGTTTCTAGTAGAGAGTTATTAACGAGCGCAGAAAAGTTCTGAATATTATTTAGATTGCTGCTTATGCTGTTGGTCACATTTTGTCGACGAAAGTTTTCAGCAAATCGATTTGAACTAAGGTTGATGAGAGCATTCATCATTACCTTGTTGCGTTGATAGTCTTTGCGAAGGTGCTGGCGAATCTCCGTATGACAGTGCTCATTGTTTGTTACAATTATCTCCCCTGTGTCTGTGGTGGTGACACGTGCCTTACAGTTGAATTTTCGAGATAAGTTACATTGCCAGTATTTCTTATCCTTTCGAACATACTGGATACCGAATGTATGGCCGTCATGAACTAAGAGTGGCTTTCCCCTTTGACTGAGCATGAATTCTAATTTGCCCTGAAACCAATGTTCTCCCGGAGCAACTGTTCATAAGTAAGTAAGTATCACTTAATATGAGGAATATGCGGTAGGGTAAAAGTTTGTATAATTCTAATAATATCTAATGGAGTGCATGAGGAATGAGAGGCTGACAATGATTTTAAAATAATATAAAGACTAACCACATTGATTTAAATAACCCCAATTTAATGAACCCAATAACGTTTTGATGTTAGTTATATGTAGAATTTTCACTTACCTCCTTTAGTTGTGTTAATGATATTTTTATATATAATAATTACAAATTAACTTAAATAAAGCATGCAAATGTTTTCTGATTCAGATACATTATTTGTCTTCTTCCAAAATAACGAATTATTTTTTTATACAAACAGACCACGCTTAAGGTACTATTACAGTGTGTAAACAATTAAAAATAATTTTTTGTTTATTTTTAAAAGCTGGTTCCTTAAGTTCTTAAAAATGCGTATATGAAATTTTAGAAAAAAATATCAAATAAAAAAAAAATTATAACATACATTATATTTGTATGTTGCGCATTTATTCATATATTATCGTTCATAGAAGAAAATCTAATCGCGTTTTTCTCGAAACAAGTTTTTTCGAATTTGTTTCTAAGATATCTCGAGTTCTGCTTGATCGATTGCGATGAATCTTGATTCATTGTGATCTTCATAAACTTTGTTAAGAACTCTACCTATAAAAAGCCGAGAAACTTATATATATTTTTTTTACGGCTAAGAATTTCTGCCAAAAAGAGGGTTTTTTTGTAAATTTGTTTTTCAACACATGCCATTTTTTTGTTTTTTTATTTGCGTAGGCAGAGTGCTCAACTACAACCCTTTACTGAAGAATGCACTTTGATTTTTTACTTTCCGACGCCTTGGAAATGCTGGAGACGAGAAACCAACTTTCAACCTTTTTTTAAACACGCCAACTACCAAAAAAAATACCAAAAAATAAACATTTTTTTATATCTTTAACTTTAACTGTACATAATGTAAATAAATTTGAATTAAATAATTTTATAATAAAGGGTGTTTTTTATGAGGTATTTTTTCCAATATGTATTACTCTATTGTCTGACAGTTGTTTTGACAGTTTAAAGTGACGTCTCTACTCAGTATTGTTTGGTAAATCATAATAAATAGGTTAACTCCAGAACAACGCTTCCAAAGCGTGGAAATTTATTTTCAAAAATAGTGTTCAGTTAAAAATGTTTATAGAGCACTTCGTGAATTTTATGGTGCACATAGTCGTCCGTCTGAGACCACCATAAAGAACGTAATTATCAAATTTCGGTCTACATACATTCACTCTTTTGGATGCAAAGCCACCGGGAAGAATGAGAAGAGTGCGTACAGAAAAAATATTGCTGTCGTTGAGGCCAGTGTCGAAAAAAACGACAATTTCTCGATTTGTCGTTGTGCGCAAGAAGTTGGACTTTGTCCATCGACTTTATGGAAAATTTTGCGTAAGGATTTGGGTTTGGTGCCATACAAAATTCTATTGGTGCAACAACTAAAGCCACACGGTCATCAAATGCGCCGTGAATTCAGTAATTGGTCGCTTAATCAATTCGACGAAGATCCGCTTTTTTACCGCAAAATTCTCTTCAGTGATGAGGCACATTTTTTGTTGAATGGATATGTCAACAAGCAAAATTGCCGTATTTGGAGCAAAGATAATCCACACACCGTTCAAGAATTACCAAAGCATCCCGATAAATATACTGTTTGGTGCGGTCTATGGGCTGGTGGAACCATGATCAATGAATTTGGACGAAATGTGGTTTCAGCAGGATGGTGTCACTTGTCATACTGCGGGCGACGCAATCGACTTATCGAAAGAACATTTTAACGACAGCATTATTTCGAGAAATGGACCGGTGAATTGGCCTCCGCGTTCGTGTGATTTGACGCCACTTGATTATTTTTTGTGGGGATACGTGAAATCATTGGTTTATGTGGATAAACCAGCATTGATTTACGCTTTGGAAACCAATATTCAAAGTGTCATTGCTGAAATACGCCAAATGCTTGAAAAGGTGGTCGAAAATTGGACCTCCAGAATGACCTCTGTGCAAAATAGTCGTGGTGGGCATATGCCCGAAATTATATTTAAATGTTAAGAAATGCCAAGAAATTATCTACCAAATAATTTTTTTTGGCCATTTCATAATTTGGCATGTGTTTTATTTAAATTTCAAATCAGCAAGCTCTTAAAAAAACACCCTTACAATGTAAATAAAAATTAAAAGTGTTATTTTTAATAGCTTCACACTGCATAGTACCTTCATTTGCAAAAAACAAATGTGGCCTTCTACCTGAACCAGATCTTTGGATTGAAATATGACGAAGAAAAATAATGAATAAATTTTTTAAAAATTAAATTTTTTTAAATATATCGAATTATATATAAACATTTTTAATTCACTGTATTAAGCCGGTATTTCGTAATCATTAAGACCCTTTAAGAGGGGACATTACATTTGCCGTTTTTTGAAATCGACTTATTTTTATAATTTTGTATAATTTTCGCCTTTTTTTTTCAAAAACTTTGAAAGGTCTGTTTTATCTGCCGCGAATGTTATGTCCTACCTTAAGAGCTTTTGTAGCCCGCATAGGACAAAAATGGTTTAGCATTATTTTTTATAGGAAAATGAAACAACATAAACACATACATACATATATATCGATGGTTAAGCGCACAAAAATGAAAGTGAAAAATTTTAAATGTTCAGAAACGTCGATTTTGTTTTTAAATTTCAATACATTTCAGTACAAACCACAAATTTCAACAGTACTCTGAGCAGCATTCATTGGTTATGTATTTTCAAGAAATTTACACAAGGTAGACACTATATTAATGATTTGGAAAATGCAGTAAACCTATTTTTGTCAAAAGATCACTTATCACTTTAGTGAGTTTAACCATCGATATTTTTTCATTTCATTCGATTAACTGATATATAAAATTAAAGACATTTTAAACAATTTCTCGTTTATCGATCAGTTTTTTAATATTTGCTTTTAAAATTCCGAGGAAATGAAAAAAAAAAAAGAAAACAAACAATGCATTATTTCTGGACATAAGTTTCTGTAAATTTAAAAACCAAGTTGAAATTAATCTGTTGTACGGTATTCGCGTAAACCCTGTAAACGGGGTTTATGAGAAATTCTATTTAAAATAATATTGCGTTGTGTTAAAAGATTTCTTAATAAACTTAAATTTGTGGACGGAGTCTTGACTTGCTATTTGTTTAATTTATCAAATAGATAACTTTAAAGTTTCGCCAGGTTATAAGAACTTTTAAAAGATCTTTTTCATTTGAACGGCTAAGAAACACTTGTTATTATAAAAATAAATTTTTCGTTATCCTCCTATCTTCTCTTTTAAACCTGTCGACGTTGACACCAAAACGATTTTTTGGCACCATTCAAATAAAAAAAAAATAATAAAATTATCCTATTTTTACCTTTTTAAAAAATCTTATTTTTAATTTAAGCGATAATTGCAGGTAATGTTATAATTTTTTTACTAGAATTAATAGAATGTAAAAAGTTTTATAATGTTAAAAATTAAAAATAGTCTTTGCCACCGTTTTTAAAAATGCTGTTTTGAGAAAATCGCGTTTAAAGTTTTTAGTACGAATCATTTCTTAAGGAATAAGGCCGTATCAAAATTTTAAAATACTAAACATTGTTCAAAACGTTCAAAACATTTTTTTAGACTTATGCAGGTTAATCTAATGTGGGTTATATGGGAGGTGGGCGTGGTCGTGAGCGGATGACACCGATTTGTGGTGCACACCTTAGTTTGGATGTAACATAGGGACATATCAAGTTTTATCTATATAGATCATATATCAAGAACATATTTATAGATATTTTAATAAAGTGGGTTGTGGACTCGTTCGTGAGCGGGTTACGCCCATTTTTTTGTTGCTATAGCCTTCTATAAATTATGGGTTGTATAGGAGGTGGGCGAGTTTGTGGGTGGATGACTTTTATTTTTTAGTATGCTTGTTAGTTTTAGATACAACCCTTATATTGCGATTTAAATTTTGTGGTTGTAGGCGATATCGATCTGAAATTTGGAATAAATATTCTGAACACATACAGTAATATTTTTATGAAAAAAACGAAAATAAATTTGTCTGTCCCCGATGAGAACGATAAACGAAATTGATATCTGTAAATATGTATACATAAGAAACTATAAAAGCTGCTTCACATTGTTCTACTGTTACGACCAGAGCTGTAAAAGAATGCATTCAATTAGATTGCTTTTACAAAAACGTGAATCAGTGAATAACGAAATAAATAACGAATAAGAAAAACATTGTTTCAAAAACAATAAGAAAAGTGCAATTATAAAAAGTAATGAATTCTTAAAAAAAATTATAAAACTTAAGGTGAAATATTAAAAAATTTAAAAAGTGTTAAAAAAGGCAAAATGTTGTAAAAAAAGGTAAAGTCAATTTTCGTATTTGGAATCAGAAACACTCAAAACGTGTGATTCTTTTGTCCCCGAATTATTATAACGACAAAGAAAAAACAGGCAATATAAAGAAACTAAGATACTAAAATGTTTATACTTAAACACATAGAAAGTGGAGTTCTTATTAAATCGTTGGCACGACTAATATTCTTTAAATTTCAAGAACTCGAAACATTTAATTGTGTATGTGCGATTTTTGTATATGTTTATAAAAAATAATAAGTAAATAATGTCTATTTATAAAAATATTTTTTTTTATTTTCATTCTAAAAAACAAATTAAAGTCTTGTTCCGTACAAAATATGTTTATAATTTTAGGAACTTAAATATTTAAATACATAACGAATTTCATCAAGCAAAAAAAATTTTTCCAATGTAAAATTATTATTACACCAACATTAGTAACATTAAAAATATACCCATTTATAAAAATTATTAGTTCAGCTATTTATTTTACATATTTTCAATTTTAAAATTGTGTCCTCTGTCTGATGATATTTGTAAAGTCCTTTCATCATGCGTTCGCTCTGGAGTTCTAATACTTCGTGATTCGGAATTAGTGGGCACATCTAATCCACTTCTTACATCAGAAATCTTCGGATTTATTCGCATATCTGATGGCGAAACTGCAATATTGTTTTCCAATGCTCTTGTTAGATCTGAGGAGCAGCTTCCTTCATTACAACTATGTACACCATGTGGTTTAAGAGTTACACAATTCGATGCTGACTGTATTGAAAGTTCATGTTTTGAATGCTTGCTTGTTTTTGAAGGACTATGTTCTATTTGTTTTGGAGATTCTGGCGTAACCGGAGTTATGACTAAGTTACTGTTTGAAATTTGAGCTTGCACTGAAGTATCACGTATGTAGGGGGAGTGTGGGGTCGATACATGCCCTACAGCTGGATGTTGTAACATATTTACATTCAGCATTGAATTTTGAATAACACTATTCTGAGATTGCGATACGACAGGTAATGACGATTGACAGCCATGGTGACTAACGATCAGCGGTTGTGAGTTTATGCTGTTAGAGTTTGCAGGCACAGAAGAGTGTGGCTGTATCATTAGATTGGGATGTGGATGTAAACTAGATGAATACAATAAAGTTGGAGATACTGATAGCGGATGTTGTGTTGGTTGGTTTTGTTGAAACATATGCAATGGAGCTTGAGACGATCTTAAATTTGAAAGACATCCACCAGAGGTATTATTTATATTGTTACTGCCTGCTTGATGTGTTGTTGACGGTATAATATTTCCAGATATATTGCAAGCTAGGGTAGTTGCAGGAACTGATGGTATTATTTGCGTTCCTTCAGTAAAGTTTGTTCCTCCTGATATTGAAGCTGCTTTGCGCATGTGTGGCGGATGATTATGAACACCTGTCGCAGATATTACACGACCCTGGTGTGTGATGCATCTGGCTCGACACATGCTGATTCTATATGATTTGCACAGCCAATATGTTTTCATACCTTGTTGAGTGGCCACTGTGTTATTGCGATTAAACACACAATTACCATGCAGGAGAGATGTAGTTGACAACATTGTGACGGAGCTGCTGCCTTTGAGGAAGATTGAGGTAAGGCACAAACAGCAAGTAATATGTATATAGTTAAAGTAAAGTGATATTTATTAATAATATTAAATAAAATCAAATAATATTAAGAAGTATTATTTACAATAGCTATTGCAATAGGAGCAATATAATCAATGAATAAAGATTAAAGTGTGAGGTGTTGTTGGGCATTAACAAAATATTCAGATTGACTTAAAGCAATAAAAAGTGTGGTGCTCTAGTGTATTTTAAAAAGATATGGAATTATGATTTCCAGTTTGATTTTAAAATGCACTTATCTAAGCTGCCTAAACGAATAAACAAGTCTCAGAGTTAATTTTTTAACAATTCTATACCAATTTCAAATAAGCAGATACTTGATTGATGGTCCAATCTCACATCAATTCAACTGGGAACTACATAAAATTTTTCATAGGAGTATGTTAACAAATTTTATAATTTACAAGTTCATATTCACTTCTAATCAGAACTATTGGAAGAATATAATATAGGAAACTGTATTTACGTAACAGAATCCTAATCCAGATATGTATACATCATTGAATTTATGTATCATATGGTCACTTTGAAAAAGCATGATAGAACTATAAGGCAGGCTCATATTAATATGGCTGCTCAATTGTGGAATTTTACACTAACAATGCTGTGAGTGCTATAAATGTCAAACGATAAAGACAACAACAACAATTAGAAAAAAATAAATATAGCTCCGATTCAAAATGTACTTTCGTACTGACGGTACTGAAAGTGTACCCCAAAACGTACAATTCTACCGCTTGTAGTGGCATCACTGCAACTGACTTGATTTGCTTTGCCAAAATAAAAATAATGCAACAGCCGAATGCACACGATCGAAAGCTATATGAAGCAGCTTTAAGTGATTGTGTGTTGACGTGGCACAGTGGTTGAGCCCCATACAAAATTGTCAATAAATAGAAGGACTCATTGTACACCAATAGAATTAAGTAAAGCCCGTATGATACTTCATTGTTTTTTCCCAATTGAATGCATTGAAAATGAACTTAAAAGAGTTGAAATATAGCGCAACCATAAATTCAATTGGGGTGAGTGTGTGAGTGTATATGCATATAGTGCGAATTGTAAGAAAGAATGAGTGCCGAATAGCATTTGCAATGCATTGTTAAAATGCAGTCCGTCCCACATTTTTTTCTCCGATTCGTATTATATGCATATTCGTATAAACCACTACTGTGGTGACCGTGGCATGCAGGTTAAGTGTGTGGCTTAGCATGCTTGGAGCCCGGGTTCGATCCTCAGCCGCGGCGAAAAGTTTTTTTCAATAAAAAATTTTTCTGATCAGTCACCACCTCTCTGCAGACAATGGCAAACCTCAGAGAGTAAATAATGCCATGTAAAGCTTCTTGAGAACATGAGCCGTTCGGAGTCGGCATAAAACATGTAGGTCCAGTTCTCGGTCAATTGTGTGCAAACATTTAATAACACACACAACACAATTGATCATAAGAAGCTCGGTCAAAGTCCTTTCAAGGGCTGAAATGGCCAATTTGTTGTTTTTTTTGTTGTTTTTTTTTCGTATAAACTAGTAAGTTTTTGTTTAAAACAATTAAAAATTCGGTCGTTTTGAAAAAAAAATTTAGCTTCCCCGCATCGTCTCAATGAGTTGAATAAAGCAAATGACTCGAAGATTTGACGAAGTTATCGATTTTTAATTAAGAAATTTCCACTGAATTTGTATTGATATATCAATACTATATATCAATATATATCAATACTATAGTAGCTTTTTTAAGTTTTTGTACGTAGCCATTCTTCTGAAGCGCAGCTACAATTATTCGTTTTGTTTTTTCGTAAGAGACCTAAGAGATCGAAAAATGCGAAGTCGCTAAGTGATTAAGAATGATACCAAAAATGGCGACTGAATACATTAAAGACTTCGTCGGTGATTTAATGATTTATTTCACGAAACTTTTTAGAATTTAATATTACCGCCATTATATATATAAATGCTATTTAGAGTAGCAGATGGCAGAGGGCATTTCAACTAGTACCGCATATATATGATCACTATTAAAATAAATAAAGTCTAAATGCGTTTTCTCGGATTTATTTGAAATTTTAACTGAAACTCTTACAGTAGACCCTAATCGAATGCGTGTTGCGTTGCGCTTCCTAGCGACAAGCAAATTTTGTATACGCATAGCCTAAACAAGTGCGCTGCATACAATCGAAAACATATATGTTTTCTTTGTTGCTCTTATGTATTTGCTGCTTTCTGTTCGAATATTTTTGTTTTGTGCAGCCAACTTCACAACCAAACGCACTGTTAAAATAGGAAATTCGAATCGAGTTGCGCTAGTGCGTTGCGCATTTCGGTAGGCTTCATATAAAATGTATGTGCATGAACCAATTTTGAAAGAAGCGCAACGCAACGCGCATTCATTTAGGGTCCACTGTTCAGATAAATTTTGTACTTAAGGAAGTACACATTTTTAAGATTAATTAATTATTTATATTCTTATAAACAATTTAAGGTTGATTGTTAGCAATTTTGGGAGCAAAACATCAATGTGTTTATTCAAACTAAGTTTCATGATGATCTTATGAAAACTAGGATGTCGAGTATTCACAATGCTGAAGTTCTTACTATCGAACAAAAGTGAATAAAAAATAAAGTCGAATTACAGACTTTCTACGTTAGTAACTACATATTAATTTGCATAGAATGTAGGTTCATATATACATTGGAGCTCTTTGTATATATCACAGTAAGTTTTTAATGCGGAATGTTTAAGTACTTTTTACTTTATTGGTAACTAAGCCATCGACAAAAAAAAAGGGTTTCAGTAGTCAAACCTCTTCAGTCAAGTCTGCCTTGCTTTGAAAATAATGAGAGATAGGTAGGAAGAAGGTCTATGTGTGACAGAAATAGGCATGCCAGACTCACTGATTTTAGCAGTACATGTACTGATTTTTATAACAAAGCACTCAAATGTACCGCTTTTTTAGAATTCAGAAATCAGTACGCAAATGTACTGATTTTCTCACATTTTGTACTGTTTTGTACTGATTTTTTAAAAATTTTATTAGATTCGGATATTTGGAACGCCTTTTATAGAAAAGTGCAAAATAAACGCATTTTAAAAATGAGAACAAACCTTAATGTATTACGATTTTGGTACATTTCACAATGCAAACCAGTTTTTTATTAAAAAAAGGTTTAAATAAAAAAATAAAAATTTATTATGATTCCTTGTAAGAGAAACTCGTAGACCAAATTTGATAGATAATGCTAAAGATAAAAATACAGTTGAAGAATACAGAGTGGAACCTACTCAAATATTGAAAAATTTTTTATTTTATTCATTATTGCAAGTTTTTACTAGTAAAGCGTTCACGTACTCGAAAAACTTGCAACGAGAGAGGAAAACGAGAGCGTAAAAAAGTGAGAGAGAAAAAAGAAGTTGCAAGTTTCTGCTAGCAAAATTTCTACTTGCAAGAACTTGCAACTACTGAAAAACACTGTTTGTCAAAAAAAAAAAAAGTGTCAAAAATTTTTCTGTGGATTTCCTATTAAAATGGATGAAAAAGAAACATTTATGATGCTGAGGGTAAATGTAAGTACAAATGTTAATGTTGGTAGGATACAAGAAATGATTTCAACAATTTATAACATTAAGCTACAGCAGCAGTTTTTTGCGGTTGAAATAAACTGTCAATTCGTTTGATCAGCTGTTGTTAACTTGCAAGTTTCTACTAGTTTTCTATTCACGTACTTTTTCTGCTAATTTTCTCTTTGTACATATTTTTTCCTCAATTCTTCTTTTACTCTCTCCCTGCAAGTTTGAACAAGTAAAGTACGTGAACAGACCTATTGTTTTTATGTTAAAACATGTGTTTTAATTTTATTAGAAATGTACTAATTTTTTGCCTCAAATCGGGAGTGTACTAATTCATATCATTAAAATCTGGCAACCATAGGTAGAAAGCCTTATCAACATGCGAATTTGTTGAAATTAAATGGAGTTCAATAAAAATACCTATAAATTAGCTAACAAAGTTCGGGTGGCTATTCTGGTGAAAACGAAGCCGCCCCATTTTTAAAACGTAACTGCAAGAGACTTGATTTTGCCAAAAACTACCGTGCAGTTAAATACTATGTGGGAATGAAAAGGAGTTTTGTTTTAAGACGAAATATGTCAGCCGTCCGAGGACAAATGAGTTTGACAGTTAGTACACTTGAACTATTCTGAAGCATTTTGGATAAAGTACCATGCTTTGTGATGCTTTGTGATGGCGTTATCTTGACCGCATGCAAACAAATTTAAGATCGTACGTAGAAATTGAAGATTATCAATATCGCAGAAGGTGTTGAAGTTAATTTTCATCTATTTTTTTTAACCTAAAAAATATTGATAAAAAACAAGAAATTTAAAAACTCTAATAGACAGGCAATGGACTTTGAAGATAACTTCAAGCTAATTTCAATGTTTTATGTTATAAAAAAATTGTGTAACAAATTAAAATTAATTTAGTGTCTCTTATATTGTACGTAGCTGAACATAAGTTTAAGAATTCGTTCAAGGGTTAACCAATACTGAAACATTGATCATTAAAACTTGTTTGAGTTTGTGAAATGATGGGAAATGAAATTAATTATTTCTGAATACAAACGATGTATGATGCATTAACTGTGAAAAATGTCGCATGCATGAAAAGAGCTGTACACCATGAATTACTTTTGATAACACACAAATAAAATGCAAGGATTATAAACTAATAAAATAATTATGAAACTATTTTTATTTTGGTATGGCATAATGAAAATTAAAAAGTAAGGAATGAGGAAGCAATGGTGACATTACATACGTCCAGCTCTACTTACTTGGGGGTATATCCATGTGATTACCAAAATTTTTCGAATAATCATTTGGAATATTTATTTCATTCGAAAAGTCAGCTCCAATATTGGGACAGCTGCTGTTTTTATACAAATTATATTCAAACCCAAATGATGATCCAAACGAGTTTCGCATTGAACTTGACGTTGCAGATGTGTCAACGTGATCACCTTCCCGTTTCACATTATTCAGTTCGTATCTAGATTCAACCATGGAAATATGCGGAATAGCAGAAAGAAAAAAGTCTTCAGGATTAACATGATCCAACGCTTCATCATTCTCATAATTTTGATCAGTTATTTGTTCTGTATGCGATCCAGATCTACGAAAATGCTTTTTTGAGTAAATGGATTGTACATCCGGGTTGCCTTCTAAATGTCGTTTTAGATTTGAATTAGATTCGAAAGCATGCAAAGGAGTGATATCTGGAGAGTTTTTAGAATGCTGGTTTGTTACTGGTGTAGGTGAAGATGCTGGTGAAAACGTTGAACTTTTTGCGGACGTACTCGCATTATTTGCACTATTATTAGGCATGTCATTACTGTTCATTTCATTCGACGCATTGTGGCTATTGACCGAGTCCGAGCATAGGTTTGATACAAACTCTGCTTGGGTTGTTTTTTTATTCATAGATTTTTCCGGTATCGTGGGTGCTGCTGATGAATTCGTAGCTAAGCCTTTTATTTGCAACAATTGTCCGATTTTCATAAATGATTGCAATTCAGTATGTTTAACATTGACAACACCTTGGTACATAAATTCTAGCAGTTCGCACATTATATTAAAATGTACATCTTTCAGTATAACTGTAAAATTGTAAAAGATATAAATATATGTTAATAAATTGATTTATTTCATTATTGGTTTATAGTATAAAAATTTAGTTTATAGCATAAAAAATAAAATTATATTAATAGCTTTCTCAGTAACCTCAAGATCATAAAACACAAAAAGTTCATAGCGCATTCAAGAACACAGAAAAAAATATGTGTTAAAATTAAATGAAATCAAATTTTTTTCATATCAAACGAATTAGTTTTTGAAAAAGAGCTTGAAACATATTCATTTAATTTATAAGCAACTGTTTTTAAAGTTAAATTCAAAACAAAAGTTTTTGTTTTTAAAACAATATTTTTAAAAACGAATTAAAAATAAAAATTTTAATATTTAAAAGAATTATTTTGGCATCAGATTCATAATCAACTTCCTTTGGGACTCTCCGAATGTCATATGTTAACTCTATTCGATGAAGTTTGCATTTTAAATATTGAAATAATTTATTAGTTTTTATTTTATCTTATGATCTCAAACCATTTCAGTTTTTTTTTCTCAGTGTAAGGCTCATGATACAAAAATAGAGGTAGTTAAATGCAAATAACGATCTGGTAAGTAAAATCGGAGTTTTAAATAAATATTCAACTTTATTCAAATATATTTGTTTATTTTAGTTATATTTCTATAACAAAATTGGGAAAAAGTCGGAACGAAGCGTTGAAATGAGATGTGCCATCGTGGAGAAGCATAATTGTGGTATTTCAGTCAAAGAAATTTGCTCCGAGTTACACTTATCAAGGCAAACCGTTCATTATCAAACAAATAAGCACAAAAAAACAAATTCAGTAAAAAATTTGCCACGTTGGGGCAGAAAGCAAAAGGTAAAGAAGACCAGCTAATTATACGAGAGTTCTCAAAGAAACCTGGTTTAACACCGAAAAGCCATTAATTACAAATGAAAAATGAATCCAGTTAGCAAGCGCACAATTCGCAGACGTTTAAAAGAATTCCAATTCGGTACATATTCCGTAAGAAAAATACCGTATGTTACCCGTCAAAAAAAATCAAACGACTCCAATTTGCCAAAGATTTGTTTTTTTAAGACTTTGATCTTTTGAAACCGAGTTTTGTGGACATATGTAAGTACGTTTGAGTATCACGGATCATCTAAAAAGAGATTTGTCCGAATTCTAAAGAATTCACACAAAGAAATTGCTCCAGTCCATTCTGACAATTGATTCGTGAGTTATAGCATTTTGTGTGCAACTATTGTTATTGAAAAAAAAAAATGGAAAAAAGGGAAATTCTAGTTTTGATGAAAAAAATACAGTGGAAAGCAAACAATGGCTTGATAAACATTATCCGGACTCTGCTCCATAGAGACAAATGGTAGAAATGGGGATTCCTTAATTTAAACGTGGTCGTACCAGCACAAATGATGCAGAGCGCAGTGGACGAACAAATTAGACTGTTATTACACAAAACATCAAAAAAATCCATAAATTGGTTATGAACGTTCGCAAATTGAAGGTGCATGAGCTAGCTGACAATGTAAAGATATCAGATGGTAGTGTTTTTACCATTTTACACAAAAATTTGGGTATGCGAAAGCTCTATGTAAAGTGGTTGCCGCGTGAGACAATGTACCGTGTCACAAATCAAAAAATTGAATGAATTGGGATTCGAATTGCTTACCCACCCACCGTATTCTCCAGATTATACCTCCAGCGACTTTTTCCTGTTTTCAGATGTTTGTTTCAAGTGTGTTTCGAGAGAATGCTTACTGGAAAGTCCAATGATGAAGTAATCGCTGAAACTCAGGCCTATTTTGACGAGACAGAGAAATCGTACCATAAAAGTGGTATCGAAAAGTTCAAAAATCGCTTTACTCGTAGTATCGCTCTCGAAGGCAACAATATTGAATAATATAATCGAGTTTTATCATAATTTTGTTTTTTTCTTACTTATCCTACGGACTTATTGAATGACTTGTTACAAAAGATGGCGGATAGTATCATTTTTGATACTAACTGATGATTTGGAACTTTTTTGGCTCGTAAAAGAAAAATAAAAAAAAAATATTCGAGTGAATACGAGTGCATTTGCTTGTTGTTCTTCTCTCTCGAGCTCGAAAAATGTGTAAAGAAACGATTTCGAGTAAGTTCAATTTACTTAAAGTGAGTACGGAAATAGAACTAATATATACATTGATTTAACCTTACGAAAATCTTTTCGGAAATCAAAAAACTTTGAATTGAATGCGTAGGCTAAAGGTATGACTTAACAGAAAAATTTTTAGACAGCTACAATTTGTAAGTCCTAAAACAACATATCTCTACAGGTTTTTAACTTCAAATTCAACCTTTTCCATTTCAAATTAAACTTTTTCTAAATCGAATTAAACTTTTCTATTTAAAAAAAAGTTTTCCATTTCAAATAAAACTTTTTCCATTTCAAATAAAACCTTTTCCATTTCAAAAAACTTTTTCCATTTCAATTAAACTTTTTCCATTTCAAATTAAACCTCACCCAAGAAAAAGATTTATTTTCGATTTTTATTGAATTATTAATATGGGCATTTTCACCAAAAAGTCAACCGAGGCGAAAAAATTAAAAGTTCTTGACAATGTTTGATGTCTTATTTACAAAGGGAAACAATCAGAATTAAGGTATTTAAATACATTTTACATTTATTCATATCTCATTGCTAAATATTCGGATTCAAAGAGCGTAAATGTGAAATATTGCTTATTTTCATATTTCTTTGGTATGTCTTGTCTTTATAACAGTTATTAAACAGAAACATAATGCATTAACTTTTGCTTGCTCAAATCTTTCTAGGAGTATAAAGAACGAAAAAACAAAATCATAAGTAACCACGCAATGAAAAACATCGGTACATTCTTGATTTGCTTTTTCGTTTAGTTCGTTGTCACGTTCGACATGCAAAAAGAACATTTTTAGTCAGTGCGTCAGAAGAACATGCAGTAAGCTGACAAAATAATTATCTTAAATTGAGTTTATTCATGCAACTTTAAAAAAATGTGAACCGGTAAAAAAATAAAAATTTTTTGTTGTTTTAACTTGTATAAAGTTGGTCACGAGCGACATGGTAAGTGAGAAATTCAAAATTAATTTTTTTTTTTGCTTACATAGATCAATTATTAATATACATAGATCAACGCACTTGACAAATTTTTATTTTAAATGTAGAAGAGCACAAACAACGATGAAAAGAACAAAAATAGATAAGCGGTAATACTCATGAAATTTTTTTAAGTTTTTATACCCTAAACCTGAAAGGTCAGGGTATATTAATTTTGTGCAAAGTTTGTAACGCATAGAACGAAGCGAGTCTGGTATAAAAAAGTATATATATTCTTGATCAGCGTCACCTCGTGAGTCGAGCTATTCATGTCCGTCTGTCCGTCCGTCTGTGTGTTGTCCGTAAACACACGATAAGAAGAAGGAGTAGAGATAATTAAACGAAACTTGGTACATATAGTCACATGCCTCCAAGGATCTGCACTATTAAATATTTTTGGAAACCGCTCACGGACACGCCTACCTCTCATACAAAGCAAAAATTTAAAACTGCATAGCTCAGCTCATAAAAAGCCTACAACAATAAAATTTGGTATGTATGTGTTTTATATCAACGCAAAGATGTCTTCGAAAAATGAACGTCAGCCGCTCACGGACACGCCCACCTCCCACACAACCCAAAAATTGAAAACGCAATAAATAAGCCTAAGTTTAACCTACAGAGCAAAAGTTTGGCACGTATGTTTTTTATGACAAAACAAAGATGGTTTTGTAAAATGGACGTCATCCGCCTACGGACATGCCTATCTCCCATACAACCCAAAAATTTTAAAACTCAATAAATAAGGTTGTGTTTGTCATAGAGAAATTAAATTTGGTATGTATGTAGTTTATATCAAAACTACGGTGTGTTAAAAAATTGGGAGTAATCCCACCATGAACACGCCCACCTCCCATAGCACAATAAAGGCATTTATTGAGAGCTACAGGAATAAAACTTGGTATGTGCAAATGTTTTATCAACATTTAAGTGCATATAAAATATAGGCTTCATCCGCCCGCGGACAAGCCCATTTACATTAAAATTTTTTTGTTTTTGAAAAGTGGGTTTAGGGTATTTCATAGTCGGCCCAGACTGACTTTAGACTTTCTTTACTTGTTTATTATTATGTTTGAATAAATATTTTTGTTGAATTATGCATAGTTTCTTTATTTGAATTTCATTAAAGAGCAGAAAAAAAAACAAATATGGTGATCGAAAAAGTGTCACGTGCGACCATTTATTTTATTAAATAATAAAAAAATATAAACCCTTTATGTCTACAATGTCTACAGCCATTTTTAAGGAACATCAATGCACAACATTAAAAAAAAATTACATAAAAACATTGCTCCCCATTTCGCTGAAATCCGCGTTTGAATTTTTTGCCACGAAAACCACTTCTGTTTTTGGTCACGTGCGACCACCTTGGTTTTTTGCTAATATCTTGAGAGCTAAAAATGACCCAACAATTGACATTACCAATAATTAAAGGACTAATTGAGAGCTATAAGGCCCGCGTATTATTTTTTTTATTTTGTTTTATAATGACATTTTTTTCACTTGAAATGTGTACAACAGTCACGTTCGACACCATGGAAATGCCCATATGTAATCGACAAGTATTACATATTTTTTGTGTAAATAGCTGTTTGAATAAAATATATTAAAACTAATATCACTAGTTAGAACTAGATGAATCCCATCGAAGAAGTTTTTTCAAAAGTCAAGTTAATTGCGAGAAATATGCTAGCTGATCCTGATGCACGCGCTGATTTAAGGAACATTAGAACATTATCAAGGAATCTATAACGACTGCAACATCCACAGATTGTTATAATTATTACACGCATATGTACATGCAACCACCTTCAGCTGCTGCAGGGGTTCCCTTGTAAATAATTCCCTTCAATAATTTATATATTTACATAGAATTTTGTACTTATATCTAATTTTGTTTTTTGTTGATAACTTGTAAAAATTTTAAAAATTAAAACAAAACATGTGTGGTGAAGTGAATGGCAAAGTTCTTAAAAATCGAAGTGTTAGTGATAAACGTCGGTTGGATTATGTATTACAGTGTTTTTTTTTTTTGCTTTTTAAAAAATGTAATTTTGATTTACCATTTCTATTGAAAATGTGGTGTAAACTAGTCAGTGTAAAATAGTGCTATTAGTTTTAATATATTTTATTCAAACAGCTATTTACACAAGAAATATGTAATACTTTTCGATTACATGTTAATAATTCAATAAAAATCTAAAATAAATCTCTTTCTTGGCTGAGATGGCTGAAATGGAAAAAGTATTTTTTTGAAATGGAAAAGGTTTAATTTGAAATGGAAAAAGTTTTATTTGAAATGGAAAAAGTTTTTTTGAAATGAAAAAGTTTAATTTGATTTGGAAAAAGTTTAATTTGAAATGGAAAAGGTTGAATTTGAATTTAAGAACCTGTATTAGAATATGGGCATATAACTTTTCTCTTTTTCCATACATTACTTATTAGACACTCAACTTATTAGACAACGAGGCGTGGTAACTTCCATACAAATCTAAAATGTAGAATTCAATTAATTAACACAAATGAAAGTTATACCTGTAAAACGGGGAACGTGTGTAAATACTGTTGGCTATAACAACTTCATAAAATAGGGTATTGATCAGTCAAAAGGACATGCGTCCTTTCACACAAAAGGACTTTCACACTTTAAGTTTTTCAGCGACGGTTTGGTGGTTTCTAAATTTTATTTCGGTCTTGTCTACATTTATATCTATATAAACAAATTACCGTGTGAATTTGGGTACGCTTTTGTGGTAGAAAAAAAAACGTTAATCCAAGAGAGATACAACTTTGGAAACTACATATCAAAGTGACAGAATAAGTTTACAATGAACGGGATTGAAATGCCACTTTTTGAAAGTTATGGAAGGTGAAGTTATTATTCAAGAACTATGAAATTATGAAAAGAATTAAACAACGGGATGCGGTATCTTACATGTATCTAACACCACACATAACGCGATATTTAGTAATTATGGAAATTCACTTCTTAGTATTGATAATACATATATTAATTAAACCAGAACAAATCACCGATAACAAATTAATTGAATTAAAGAACGAAATGTGATGTCTTGAATATAACTACAACTTCCAAAACACGATATTTTGGATCTTTATTATTTCAAATAGAAATGTGAATTGTTCCAGAAATTCTTCCAGAAGATGCTAATTAATTTGGCTAGAATTGGACAGTGTTACGTATCATACCCCATAACCCAAGGCTCAAATAAACCACTGAAACGTGCCGGGTATTCTTAGCTAGTTACCAATAAATTAAATAGTAGTGCTCTGACTTTAAATCGAGTTTTTGGAAATTCGAAATATTTGCACCAAAACTATACTAAAAAAAAATCTGGTACCTGTCAATGCGGTATTTTGACCTAACAGCCATTTGGCTTTTATCGATGTTATTCAACATATTCTTATTGGTTATATATACATATATGTATTATAAAATAAAAATTTCATGAAAGCAAAAAGATTGATTTTCTTCAAATAACGAGATGTTTGCTTACAAGGATTTATCTCTCTTCATTGAACTTTAGTCCAAAGTTTATCTTTAAATATGGATTGTTGATGCGATGAAAACAACATGGAATTGTTTACTTGAGCACTCGTCTATGTAAATGTATATGTATTGAAATTTCAATAAGAAAATTAAAACAGTGGGTAACACTAGAAAATAATTTTTGTTATATCGATGTTTTATTGAAGGGCAAAAATCTGTCTATCTATCTATCGAATTCTACATGTGAAGCACCTACTAATGAATATATAGAGCAAGTATGTACCTACATATACATATACATGTATACATAAATATTAAGGAATGTATATACATTTTGAGGTTATTAAGTACAACTGATAATATTGTAGTTAAGTAGATGTTGATGCCGTTATAGCTGCATCTGAAGGAGACAGAGATATTGCTCTAAAGATTTCATGTCTTATCGAAATATTTTAAATATAAAAGTTTGTACTATTTTGCGATAACATCTTTAATATTTTTGACCTCTTTCAGTATAGATTACTTTCTTATATTAAGGAATTGTTTACATATTAGACATTTTGTATAAGCATAAATATGTTTTATTACAGTATAAGACTATTATCCAAAACTACTTATAAAAACAAAATCGAAAACTTCTTAGTCGGAAATGATGAACAAAATTCGCCTGGAGGGAATATTTCAACCAATGACGAAACAATGTCCGGTCTGGCAGAGGTTCTGTTTGATTTGTATGCTAATCAGTTTTTGCAAAGACAAGATCTAGTGTTAAAGTGCTTATCGAACTTAAATAAAAATACATTTGATGAAATTTTTGATTTGAAACTGGCCTGGTTGTAAGCTTATTTAATAATTTATGCCTCAAGAAGGATTTTGACCCAGATTCTAATAATCATTTTTGTTACATGTTTTTTTAAAACTTCGGATGTCTTCGGATATTTTATTATCGTCTTTTGAAAATTTTTTTTACATAAATTTTGTACCGTTACGAAGAGACAAGAGAGAAGGTTTAGGAAGTAAAGCTGATTGCTAGTAACATCACTGAACATGATGTAGATATAATCACCCTGTTTTTAGTGTGTTCATACTTTCTGTCAACAAAATACCAGTATATCAATATTTGTTATCTTTCAAACTTCAAAATCTTAGTTTACGATCTAGCGATACGCGATATATTCTTGATAAACCATGTTCTTGCGGTAGTAATTTCCAATTTTCTTAGGTGATATAGTAGGGTACTTTGTCCTATAGGTTTTTTATAAAAAAAAACTTGGATTATATGCTTAAAGAGTTATATGACGAAACACTAAATGATTCCTTACTGCGATAAATAGATAAAACTGTTTTTCTTCTATTGAATTATTTTATTATGGAAACAATCGTTTTGTTTTTTCTTTAATAATTTATTGGCTTCATTTATTTTCTTTATCATTCTCGAAATAAGAGTTGGTAGCAACTTTGCTACTACTTGATAGATAAAACCACTTTATTGCATTTCGAACAGATAATACGACTGAGTATGTGCGACATGATATCCATAAATACATATTCGTACATGAATTAATAACGAAAAAAAAATACATTTCTGATTGTTTCAATCAATATAATAGTACGAAAATGTGGTCGAATTGATTTTTTCTGCTTTGAAACATTACAAACATCAAGGAACAATTTTGTTAAGTAAAAAAATTTGCTTTTAAATTTGTCGAATTAAAAGTATTAAGGCAAGAAAAACCTTCGAAATATTTATTGTTCTGTTTATTAATTTATGTCTAAAAAAACTTTTACTACCTATGCTGTAAACGTGGGGAAGGTTTTAAGAGTTTGGATTTTAAAAATTTATTGTGCCTTTATCAATATAATAGAAATAACAAAAATAAAAAGAATGTAGGATAAAGAGATAATGCAGTTGAAGCATTTAATTTGAAACTTTATCTTGTATATAATATAATAAAATTTTATCTCAAAATATATATGGTCATTTGATACCCTAAACTAAAGAAGCAAAATAAGAAGTTCGATGGTTTATTACTTACGGCTTATTTGGATTAGCTAATAATGTTCGCATATTGAAGATCTAAGTTCGTTATTATTTTATAAATGGATAAGTGAACAACAATATAGGGTTTTTCCAGGTTAAACATGAAAAAACAAAAGAGTTTTCGTTTGTAAATGTGGCATTTCTGCATACCAACGAATATTAAAAGTTCTGAATTCGCCAAATGTATACTGGCTTTGCCACATTTCATCCAAAATCATTAGATGATCGCTGAATTGAAACATGGCTATCAACAATTAATGAGCGTTATTCACTCTTTTTCGCAAGACTAAAGTTTAAGCTTGGTTACTCGTAAGCTACTTTTGCTAAACACAAACCCTTGAGTAGATTTGAGTAGCTGGTCTACCACAGAAAAATGCCCTCCTACAACGCGTGTTCTTATAACGCGTTTTCTCTCCAACGCGGTTCCCAAAATGCAGAAATTTTCTTACAACGCGGCTATATGATCAAATAGTTTTGCAAAAGTACTTTGCTTGACAATGGCTCTATAGTTGTTAATATTGTTACGATCACCGGATTTATAAATTTTCCATGAATCTAAAAAATGCCTGATTTAAGGCAGAAATTAAACAAGAAAGCAATGGGCTTTACTATAACGTCAGCACACAGTTTAAAAAACATTGGGGGAAAACCACCACGGTCATACTTGAAGCTAGGCTTCAAGTTTGATATAGCGGAGGATACATCATCTACTGAAACAATAATATTTTCTAAGAAATACATATTTGTGATCGAATATGTAACTGGTGATTTATGCTGCTCTCAATTGATGTATGCAGTAAGTCTTATGTTAGTTTGCTGTCGCCTTGGCAAGTGCAAGAGCATCAAACCAATAATCGTCGAAAGGATGCCCGAATAGTGGATCAAGCTCAGATTTTGAACTAGTACGAACAAAACGTTCGAGACAACTCATAATAATTGATGAGGATGATTAGAAAATTATGGTTCTATTTTGATTTTAATTTATTATATCTTTCAACTTGGATATGTTACGCAGAATTGAAATTTTATTTTTGTGTTGTTTTGTATTTGTTTAAAACAAAACAAAAAATATGTATACATATATATTAAGTATGTACATTAGGGCGTATCAAAAAATTTAGATCGTATTCTAAGAGGTCTCAAAAGTTGCATAGGCTTGTCAAGATCACCAAAAAAAGTTTTATAAAAAATAAAGGACATCTTCCTGCCCCGCAAGGACTAAGTTCTTTTTTGGGAAAAACAATAAAAAATAACGATCTTAAAATGCTTTAATTTTTTTAAGAAAAACCATAATGTCTTAAAGGAAAAGTAATAATGCAGTTAAACTACCAATTTCTTGCCACACACGGTGCTACACATAATTTTTACCAACAGTGTCCTCTATGAAGGATATTCGAAGCGAAAGTTGTACTTGGGATAGCACAAGACTTTTGATTGTAAGCATTGGTTATAAATTTTGGTGGTTCTGTTTATAGTGTTGATGTATTCCATAAATGTCATGAATTAATAATTTGCATAGTTTTTGCATTTGTATTCTCTGGCTTTAGAGGAATGTGTACTAGAACGCAATTTTTTAGCTTTTTCAAAAAGTGAATATAAGATTTTATGTCAAGTGATTCAGAAGTGGTGTCGAAGATAACCTTCTTAATTTGAGTTTTTAGAAAATTTCTGAACATAATACTGCCTAAAAATATTTATTTAATAAATCAAGATAAGAACACGATTTTTTTGTTTTCGATATTTTAAAAAAAGTTATTTCCTAGCATCAAATTTCTCAATTTGAGTTATGTCCTCTTTATGGTTATAATTTCATTAAAACACATTTTAAAAACAATTGTTTAGTCTTTTGAGACCGACTGAATGGCATAAAATGTATTTTAACGATATTATAACCATAAAGAAGATATAACTCAAATTGCGAAATTTGATAATACGAAGTAAAATTTTTTAAGTATTAAAATATAAAAAAAACCGTGGTCTAAGCCTGGCATAATAAATACATATTTTAAGGTAGGGTCATGTACAGAAATATTTGAAAAATCCAAATTGAGAAAATTATCTTCGACATTACTTCTTATGCTCGTGATATAAAATCTAATATTAATTTTTTTGAAAAAGTTAAAAAATTGCGTTCTAGTATACATTTATCTTAAATAAGAGAATTGATATGCAAAAACTATGCAAATTATCAATTCATCATATTTAAGAAATACGCCAACACTATAATCAATGCCATCAAAATTTAGACTCAATGGTTACAATCAAAAGTTATGTGCCATCTCGCTTCGAATATCCTTCAAACAGGATACTGTGGGTAAAAATCGTGAGTATCATCGTGTTCGATAAGAAATTGCTAGTTAAACTGTATTTAAATTTTTTCCTTTAGATATATGTAGTTTTTTTTACAAAACTCAAGATCGTAATTTTTTACTGTTTTTCTCAAAAAACAACTTTGTCCTTGCGCGGCAGCAAGATGTCCTTTTATTTTCATAAAATTTTTTTGTGGCAGATCTTGACAACCACATGAAACTTTTGAGACCTCTTAGAATGTGAAATTCGAAAAAAAAAAATGTAATTCGATACGCCCTAATGTACATATATACTATACAAAATCCAATTTTTCAGTTTGGAACCAAACTCTGATTTTTGTATGGAGCTAATGTCTCCTACAACGCGGATTTCTTAGGAACCTAACCCCCGCGTTGTAGGAGGGTTACCTGTAGTTGTTTATCGTTGCAACTCAGACACGTTCGTGTTTTATGTTTCTACTTTAAATTAAGCTATTTAACGTCAGTCCACATTATTATGTTCGCTAAATCGTTAATTATAATTTCAACAATTTCGTGTTTTTACCTGTTCATGGCAACAAGTTTTCTTACTTTAGTAAATAACAAACAGCAGTTTTGGTAGCTTTGATCTGCTACTCTCTTATTCAGATCATCCGCCAAACCAGTTGTCCTTTATCCTGAATACCACAATCGTTTTTGAGAAGAACTCACGTTCATCGGCGGATCTAGATCAGCGTTACCAGATGAACGATGGCATCGTCATTTTGACGATTTAAGATCAAAATGATTAAAAAAAACAGGCTCATTTGTGTCCAATGCATGTCATTAAAATGCATGTCATTGTGAATAAAACAAGTTAACATACTCTTATATGTCTAACCTTAGAAATTTTGGTATGTGACATTTTATGAATTTCAATAATACAAGGCAAAATATGACAAAATGTTAGGGCCTTGGCATCAACGAACGATGGACCAGACGAAAATTCAAAATTATATTTTCATTTTCCAAATTAGATATTTGATCCAATTCGGACATGAAAATATATTTTTTTTTATATAATATATGATTTATTTAAATTATATATTTAATTTTTAATAAATATATAATTTTATTCAATATTATTTAATTTTGTTTAGTAACCAACTGAGAATTATGTCGTTCAGTTGCTCATTTTTTTGATAAGCAAAAACAACAACAACAAAAATTTATTTTTAAGATCAAGCCCAAGATGATTCTTATAAAGCACAAATTGACGTGTTTATCAAAAAAATGTTCAAGTCCTATTTCTGAAATAAACTGCATACGTATATAACATGTTTTGAGATGGTTCTGAGCTCAATGCTTCAACAATGTTTCTGTTAGAAGTTTTAATCAGTATCTGTTCAATAAATTTATATAAATATATCTTATATAAGCCATATGTGAATATATGTAAATGAATTTTGTCTCACTATTTTAATATACTGATTTTTTTTATTAAGAAAGATTTTAATTTTCATTTCATTTTATCTTAAGTAAAAATTTGAATTTTCTGTACTGTGTGACGATTTTAGGACTGAAATTACGATTTTTGGTACGGACATATGACAATTTTTAGACCTAAATGACGATTTTTGAAAAACTTTTTGACGTTTTTAAGTGAAGAGTCTCTGGCAACCCTGATCTAGATACGGGCTAAAAGGGCTTTAGCCCGCCGCTCTTTGGAGAATTTTTGTATGGATAAGTAATGAAAATATAACCTAAAACCCATTTCAACCCTCTCCCTCCCTTGTGCTATTCAGTCGCAGCAACAATATTTCAAAATTCGATAAATAAATTCAAACATTTAATGCCATTAGCCATCAAATGCCATAAGCAATCTAAACTAAAACCAGTCCACTAAATTTTTTAAAATTTTGCAACTAGCAAAAGAAAAACTCTGCTTTGAACAAGTGAAAGCTTCTCGGTGATTCAGTTTTGGTTTTGCTGCAGTTGAGTCGGAGTAGCGTCCGACGAAACCATGGTCTTGTCTGCTCTGTTTGTTCTGCAAACAACATTGTTGTTGTAGCCACCTGTTTGGCTTCACAAATAATTTGGTTTGCCACAAATTATTATTTGGCATCAAGCTCTAAATATAATTTTTAAAAAATATGTTTTTTAAGAATTATAAACTAAAAATAAATAATTAAAATGTCACAATTTTATAAGTCAGCTTAATAGGTTTATTTATTAATTAATAATTAAAAACTTGCTGCAATAAAGATTACCAAAAAAATTATTTTTTTTTTTGTTTTTTTAAAAACAGCTGTCATTTTTTAAGCCAACGCGAAAACAAGCTTAAATGCTTACATTTCTAAAAAAAAAAGAAAAAATGCTATTTTTAAGGCAGGAAATGTTGGGTATTTTAGGGTAAACGTTCAGTTATAGCGAGTTCATTGGTTTTTTCAATAAACATTTCTTAGCATTATAATAAAATAAAGTATTAGCTCTGAATATATTAAAATTAATTTTCACAAAATGAGAGCAAAAATCTTATTTATTTTTAATAAACATTCACTTTAATGTGAGGTCACTTATGTGTTTTCCAAAATTCAAACGCTCCTTACCAGCAACAACCGAATCGAATTGTTTTCCTGCAGCTTATAGATAATCCTCTATATAGTTTTCCATTTTGAGATAGTATGAGAGGTTACACATGTCGTGACAAAATTAATCCTTCCCTTACGTAGTATGCGTGGGGGTATAAAAATTACGATAATACTTCAAGTTCCTTATCAAATATTTAATATTACCAGAATTAATACTTAACGATAATATTAACGATTAACGATAATACTTCACTGCTTGGTTTTTAATGTGATTTTCAATTTGTCGTGCAACTGCAAAGCGTAATTTGCAAGACAAAATGTAGCATTAACAACAACTTTTACATGATTCTTCGCTAAAAACATGTCAATAGATCAGATTTTCTTGTTGCTCGGTATTATCAAACGGAAATAATTGATAACGTGTTGGTGTTTTTGGTTGGTGGTGACCGTGGCATGCTTCTTAAGTGTGTGACTTGCAAAAAATTTGATCATAAGAACATAATAGAAAAAAATCTATTTTAAGAGTTTATTTCAAATCATTCCAGTTCACGGATGGCTATCGCTAGAATCGAAATATTTGGGGAATTACTCGGGGTACAACGGCTAAAAAAGCTCAAAGGCTCGAAAGTCAATCTTCAAAATCTCACGCCTTAATTTGATGTAAAAATTACATACATTTTGTTATAAAAAAGTTTTATTATCTTAACTACAAAAAAATTTTAAGCATGGTGTCCATTGTCCATAAAATAAGACTACGCTTAAAAAGGTGGCGTATTTAGTTTTTCCCTATCACGTCAAAATTTTCCGTTTTACCCAGTTAAAAATGTAATATTTTACAATTCTCAAATATATATTAATTCTTTATATTCTAAAAGCATATTAGATTTCTTTTAAAACTTAATGTATAGAAATTTTACATATTCAAAATGGTTTTTCACAAAATTGAGACGTGATGGAAAAAATCTGAGACGCCATCTTGTTTATCATCCTCCCATTAAGTAAGATCGGTTATCAAATCTCTTGAGCTTTTATTAAGGATCGATTTCGTTGTACCTTTTATCAAATCATAAATCAAGGATTTTTTTGAGGAGGTGCCGAAGAATTTTTTATTTTTCAATGGAGAGTGAGGCGCCTACATGTGGATACGGCTTTTTTCTTTATATCTGTAAATACTGCTTTTTGTCAGTGTTTTTAATAAATTTAATGGTTTCTTATTCTTATTTATTACAAAAAAATGAATATAAAAAAGACACTCCCTAGAATTAAAGCTTACATCGAAAGTGTATAGTGTCAGCACTATACAAATTTGTTTTTGGGGTGTCCCAAAAACCGTCAAAATGGTCTTTTAGACAATGGTCATGAAGTGCAGCATATCGTTGAATAGGTCTAAAAAAATACTACACCGAGTTCTTTGGTGTCAAGGTTCATCTTCAAATAGATATTTTACTATTCCATGTGATGTGTTTATTGTTTTTATTGTTACAAAATGATTTAAATATTTTGGTAATTGGTATTCGAGTCATAATTTAAATCTGAACACAAATAAATGTTGTTTAGTCTCTTTTACTAAATGCAAAGATCATATTGTTTTCGACTATTCAATTAACAATCATAATCTAACCCCCCCGCTAACACGAAAATAAGGACTTGGGTGTAATCTTCGACTCTAATTTCAGTTTCAAAAGTCACTATCAATATGTTACAGTTAAATCATATGATAGGTTAGGTGGTAGGGCCATAATAGGTTTTATAAAAAGGAATTTCCAAAGTTTTAAGGACCCTTTGAATGTTAAAGCTCTTTTTGTTGCACTCGTTCGAAGTAATCTAGACTACTTTTCTATTGTATGCAGGGCCGGATTTAGGCATAGGCTATGATGGCTGCAGCCTAGGGGCCCGCACCACAAAAATTATCATGCGTACAATAATTTTTCTCAAAGTTTTTTTTTTATTTAATGATAAATTTTGATAATTCAAAGAAATATTTACATTCATAAATTTCATACAACTAAATATTGCAGCTGAGTTTGTTTTGCATGTTTAAACTTGAAGTTTAAAGCGCATCGACTAAGTTGCGAGTTCCTTGAAACAACTGAAAAAACAATCACGTGTAAATATGCACAAACATATGTATAAATGTACCAGAATTACGCGCATTTAGCTTGAATTTCTTAGTGCTATTTAAAAAAAGGAGACAATGTGACTGTTGGTATTTTTGTGTAAATCTTTTATTCCGTATTTGTGTTATCATGGGGGTATTCTTGCTTTCTTGCAAAACCCTTGCAAAGTGTAAGAATTGCAAAAGTTGCAGAATCTTGCAACCCATGCAACGATACAACAACAAAATACAAGCGATAAAAGTTTTGCAATTCGTGCAATCTGTGCAACAGTGATAACTAGGCCGGCTCGAAGTATATAGAAAAAAATTAAGCCAAAAAGCACACTCAGTTTCTGAATCTTTGGGATGAAAAACTAAGATATCCTGAATTTGAGGGCCTTTAAAATGAGGTCTCATTCGTCTAAATCGGATAATATTTGCGCAATTTTGAGAGATTTTCGTTAAAAATATTGGGAAAAACTACGATTTTTGCATTTTTTTGCACTACTTACGGAAGCCAATCAAAATTATTTTTTTACTGAATCATTTGGATCCACTAGATACTCAATTCCCGCAAACAGTTTGGGTTAGTTTGTCCGTGTTTAAAAAATTACGATAAAAAATATAAAAAAAAACCGATTTCAGAGGAAAATTCATCGTCATTTCCGGTGGCTAGAGACTCAACCGATTTCCCTCAAATTCAGGATATCTTAGTTTTGCATCCCAAAGATTCAGAAACTGAGTGTGCTTTTTGACTTTAAAAAATGAGCCGGCCTAGTGATAACCATGTTTTGAGTGGACGTGCAACCGTGCACTCTGATTGAGACAAATTTGTTAATTTTAGTTCGTGTGCGTTAGAGTAAGTATTTAAATTTTTTGTTGTCGCCTGTTCACGGCATTTCTTTTAATATTCACAATATTTGTGATTTTGTGCGCTCCCGCAGTGTTGCATATTTCAGTATTGCCAGGTTGTATTTTCACAAATTTTGCATCTATGCTATACTGCGAGAATACCCCTTATATACTTCTACTAGCAACCCACCGCGGTCTTGCTCGCGATATGTTTTAATATAAGAAACAATGTTTTATTTGATTTGTTGTATTATTGTCCGAAGAGACTTATTTTTCTGATGTATTCAAACTTCAAATTATTTTAAAACTTATATAAGTACATTATTTTTGGTTGTTTTTCAGATATTAGGAAAAATAAATTGATTGGATGGATTTCCTATCCTTAAAAGACCAAAATATTACGGAAAAACACGAACGATTTTAGACTATCACGGACGATTTTAAGGCATTGACCTTGTGCTTGGTTTATTGCCATAGTAAAAAAAGTTCGTACAGGAATTGGAATTGCTTAAACTGGAAAGGTAAATCTGGGGGGATCAAAGGGATTCGAGGCGTTAAAACTTTTGCTACATCTGCTGGACCAGTCAGAAAAAAAACTAAACCAAAATTTTAATAAATTTGGTAACACGTAACCGAATTCTATTGCATAAAAATTCGAAATTATGTCATCTTTTGTTTTCAGTGCAATGCTCAAGCATGCAGTAAACTTTATGACATTATCCAGCTGTCAGAACTGTTGAAGCAAAGGTTCCAGCTTTCATGTTACTTTCATGTTACTTTCCAAACTAACGATTTTTAAAGGAAGCTTTTTTTAAAATCGCCCGAAATCGCCGGAAAAAAACAAAATTATCCGAGCTCTTTCGCTAAGGAAATTAATTCGTTCTTTTTATTCTCGATTTACATATGTAAGTTTTGTTCCTGTACAAAGTTTGCACAACAAACCTTAAAATAAAACATAGCTTTTTAAAATAACTAATACTGAGCCTGTGTAAAAAAAAGTTATTGTGTGTTGAAGATTAGAAATTTACTTATAAAACTCGCATGATTGAAGTTGTCTTTGATTTATTATACCATTTTACTCTTTTCTAACCATACCCCTATGAAAATATTTTTTATTTTACCACGAAGTAGCCACGAAAAATTTATGGAACTCCGTTTTATTTTTAAATATTACCGGAAACCAAATATGGCAATTTTAAAAAAGTTTACTCTTTTTTATTTAATTGGTTTTTCATACCTCAGCCTTTGAAATACAACTCGTTACAGTAGTTTTTTACCAAATGAAGGACAATATCGATAATTTCCATCTTTCAATAATAATTACTTTTTTAAAGTTTGTGAGTTAAGCAAAAAACAGGAAAATTTGGACTGTTGGACTGAGGCGAATTTGATAATTATTGAAGCATTTATTAAATAAGTATGACTTTACTTCTGACATTTTGTTTTATAAAACGAAAAGATCTTCAGTTTATCTTTATATATTGCACTGACTATCTATATAAAAAAACGAATTGGCCATTTCAGTCCTAGAAAGGACTTTGTCCGAGCTTCTAATGATCAATTGTGTTGTGTGTGTTATTAAATGTTTGCACACAATTGACCGAGAACTGGACCTACATGTTTTATGCCGACTCCGAACGGCTAAAGTTCATGTTCTCAAGAAGCTTTACATGGCATTATTTACTCTCTGAGGTTTGCCATTGTCTGCAGAGAGGTGGTGACCGATCAGAAAAATTGTTTATTAAAAAAACTTTTCGCCGCGACTGGGGATCGAACTCGGACTTCGAGCATGCTAAGCCACACACTTAACCTGCATGCCACGATCACCGATCTATATATCAATTCAAATAAAGAAAATCGTAATAAAAAACAAAGCAACTTCTAAGATATAATGCTTATGTTCAATAATTGTTTCGAAATCAATAGAAGATATTTTCGCTTTTTAATAATTTAAAACTCTAAGTATAAGTTTAATTTAAATCAATGATATATGTTAACCGTGAGTTTTATGACAAACTCAAAAAAAAAGACTCTGAGATTAATTTTTATATAATTCCATAGATATATCCAAGCTCTTTTATACTGCATTTGGAACCATTTATATACCATACAAATATGCAAACGCTTATAACACATAGAAATAAGCGAGTCTGGTATTGAAAAGTATGTTTATTCTTGATCAGGTGTCATCTCGTGAGTCGATTTATACCTACATGTCCGTTCATCCGACCGTCTGCGTGTTGTCCATAAGCATAGCATAAGAAGGAGTTGAGATAACTCCATCTTGGTACACATGTTGAAATGGATCCAAGATCTGCTCTATTGAATATTTTTGGAATTTACGCTCGGACACGCCCACCTCCCATACAACCGAAAAATTTAAAACTCCATACACAAGCATATGTTTGGCCAAAAGAGATAAAAGAACAACAACGCGATGTCGAGCAGACGCAACAAGTGCTTTAGTTCGTGGTTATAGTCAAATTAAAGAAAAAGTAATATAAAAAAAAGTTCTAATGAGCTAAATTTTGCATATTTCTATACGAGCTTAAAAAACTTCTATTTTTTGTCGCGTCCGTTCCATTGAATTGTTGCTTATTACTTTGTACTAATTTGTACTAAATCTCTCCAATCTTTTAATACATAAAAATCTCGTGTCACGGTGTTAGTGTTTGATCTCCTCCGAAACGCCTGGACCGATTTAAACGATATTTTGTTGGTATATTTGGTAGGTATGAGAATAGGTCTTTAAGTATTTTTCACCTTCCTACCCACGAGGGGCGGGGCACTTTTTCAAGAACACAAGAATTTTTATGTAAATTGCACATCAATGAAACTCGGTGCGAACTTACTGTTGAGACGTGTCCTTCGTCTGTCAAATTCAAGCGATCTTTGGAAAAGGGGGCATGCCACCGCTCATACAATTCAGTTTTTTTTATAACGAATAGATTTGGAACTTAATGTCGTATAACCATGAAACTCAGTAAGAAGTAACTGCTTGGACAGGTCTATCAATCATAAAACTGATACGGTCATTGAAAAACGGGGTGTGGGTCCAACCATACAATTAAAATTTTCGATACAGAAAAGCTATGGTAAGAAAAAGGCACAGTACATTTTAATTCAGAATGGAGTCACTATTTGGTTGTGTCCTAGTACTGGAAAACTAGAACAACTAATACAAGGAGTGTGGGTCCACCCATATAAGACACATATTTCAAATTGAATCGCTTTGGAAAAAATAGTCACAGATCAAAGAATCTCGGCTTGGTGCAACTTTTTGGAGATATATTACTACTCGAAAATACTCACAAACAAAAACAGGTATTGGAAAAGGGGTGTGGCTCCGCCCATTAAAGACACTTTTTATATATAATAGCTTTGAAAATAATGGCCAAAGAATATTGAAACTCAGAGTGGAGTTACTATTTGTTGATGGCCTTCTATTGGCAAACTGGAACATGCATTGAACAAGGACTGCAGCAACGCGCCGGGTACCAGCTAGTATTTTTATAAAATGTAGCACTCTTTCATCGCGTTAGAACACTTAAAATACATATCGGCTCATTTTGTTTTTTTTCTTGTTTTTCGAGTAATTAAAACCGTGCGAATGTCGCGTCCGTACCACTGGGAGATGCCCATATGTATCACATATGGGCATTTCCATCGTCGCGAACGCGACATTCGTACGCCTTTGAGGAGCAAAATAATAAAGACAGCTCAAAACAAATTTTATTTTTGAAGTGAAACTTCTTTGGCGGCGAGTGAAATTTCAAGGTCTCTTATTCGTCACGCTAGGCTAACGTTTTGAATTTATTTGAAAATTTAAAAAAATTATCGTCGCCAGCGGGAATAGAACCCAGGCTCGTTATCAAGCATCTCATAAGAGTCAGAAGCCCTATCACTACGCCACATAGGCATATGATAAATTAGCAAACAAAATGCAATTAATATTCAACGAGTTTTAGTCCGTGTCTTGCATTCCACAGACACACACCATGTCTGAAAAATGTACTGTACCATTTGATCCGTACTGTACCATTTGATTTTCATCCTACAAGTATGCACGGAAATTTTATTTCTTTATGCTTGGAATGCTGTACATTACGTAACAAAATATAACAATTGTGCATATTTTTTTGTTGAATATCGAATCCTAGCTTAAAGCTTAATTTGAAAGAGCATATCATAACGTTGATTGTTATCAAAAACTTGAAAGGTTATTGACAACATGCTAAACAGTTAAAACGATATAAAATTAAAAACAAGAAGTGTATAAAAGTGAAATAATTAAGACTGCCGAATCGTTTTTGTCTTGCCAAAAAATGTCCCGAAGCTAAGAAAAGTACCTTAAGAATGCACTGCAGCTAGTCCACAACTCATCTCACGAAAGTGCTTTTACATTTTCGACTGATTATTTAGAAATTAAAAGCTAACTGTTATTTTTTGCCTTGTATTTTTTTCGGGGAAAAATAAAGGTTACTTTTTAATTTTATTTTATCGGTCAAAAGTAACAATTATTTTGTGACTCTTAGTTTTTCGGTCAAAAAAATTATGCAATTTGTGTTTTTTAAAAGGCCGCTTGACAGATGTTGACACCATTTGTAAAATGTCTCACTGATGAGATGAAAATAATATATCAATACTTTTTTAGTCGGTTAAATGACCTTTGAAAAAATACAAATTGCCTAATATTTTTGACCGAAAAAATAAACGGCAGAAAAAACTGTTATTTTTGACCGATAAAATAAAATTCAAAAGTAACTGTTATTTTTGCCCAAAAAAATATAAGGCACAAAATAACTTTTATTTATGTAGGAAAAAATAAAATAAAAAAATAAAATAAAAAGATAACAGTAATTATGTGTGACTTTTTCGATAAAAACCATAAACGGTACGGTCCCTGGATATAAATATTGAACAAACAGAATATTATTCCATTTTGTGTTGATTGATTTTCTTTTAAAATACTTTCTCTTTTTTCGTTTTTTTTTCAAGTTTTTGATAGCATTTTATTAGCACTGTATTTAGAAAAAAGAGTTAGGTTCTCTAGGTTTTACGTTTCCAAAATATTAGCTAAAACATGGCATCGCGAACACGACAAAAAATGGAACTCGTTTTCGACAGCATCTAGAAAATTGCAGATATCTGCGAAATGCAACATAATATTTTAAAGAGGTTAATTGTATATTAATAAAGATTAATGTGGCTTTCTAGAAATAGTTGTCATTTTGACATATTTCCATTAGTTTTTTTTTTTTATTGAGCTTAAGCCTGATCGCGAACACGTAAGGTAAATCTTCGACTTAGCCGAAGTTAAAATACCCCCACGGGCGATTCGCAATGGTACAAAATTTTAAATTGCAGCTCTTTTCATATGAGATTTAAAAAACTGTACTATTTTGATGACATCTTATTCATCTAAATCTAATCTAAGTCTAATGCATATCAAATTGTTTTCCTGCAAAGTAAAGACAAGCCTTTTTATAAAGTTTTTAATTAGGGGTTGTATGGGAGGTGTGCGTGTTAGTGGGTGGATGACGCCCATTTTTCTAACACACCTGAGTTTTGTCATAGACTACACAAATACCGAATTTAAGTTTTGTAGCGTAAATATTCGCTTCTTTATGGAGTTTTCATCATTGGGGTCGTATGGGAGGTAGGCGTGGTTTTCATCCGATTTAGCCCATTCTCGAACTTGATCTTAGTTTTTTGAAAAAAGCTTAAAAATCGAATTTCAGCACTAAAATTACGCTTTAAAATTACGGCTGTAATCGTGTCCACAGACAGACAGACGGACAGACAGACGGGCATGGCTAAATCAACTCAGGTGGTGATGCTGAGCAAGAATATATATACTTTTCTATACCTACCACGCCTCCTTATGGGCGTTACACATGTCGTGACAAAATTAATATACCCCTTACGCAGTACGTGTGGGGGTATAAAAAAATACATATGAGGCTAGTGAGAAAAATTATGATCTATGTATTATTGTAACCCAACCCGTACTACGTGGTTATTTACTTTATGAGGACGTTTTTTACACCCATAACGAGGCGTTGCAGATATAGAAAAGTGCATATATTATTCTGCAGTATCACCATCTAAGTAAATAAGATCACTGGAAACTCAAATTTTACTTTTTTTGTTGTTATTATATGTATTTAGACCTTCTAAGTCCAATTATGGAAAAATTTTGGACCGAAACTTGTGATTTTGATTAAATTTTTCTGCAAATCTAAACATTATGGATATCGAAAGAAAGGTAATGCTTTCAATGAGCTATTAATCAAAAGAATCCATGGATTACTTTTGGAGATATTACATATTATATATTATGTACATTTGACGGTTGACCCTTCCAGCTTCACATATCAAACAATAAAAACTTTTATAAAAAATCACGCGATTTTTTATAAAAGTTTTTCGCCTGCGGTTCTTATTTTAATCTCAATACAATAAAAGTGAACAACAAACTTGAAAATTAAAAATACTGGCATTACGTCTTAAGATATAACACTTCATGTATTGTGCACTCTTGACTGTTCACCCTTTTACGAAATAACAATTAAAAAAAGCTATAAATATTATCCACTGTTTCTTAATCACAACAATATTTGCACGACTTTTATGAAAACATTTATTTATCTAGTTTCAGAGACAAACACTGCAAAGGGACGTACAAAATTGGTACACCTTAGATGCTTTGAGTGCAAAAACAGTTATATCTTCCGAACTAATACATAGATTTTTAAGATTAAAGGTATAAGCATCAAATTTCTTTCGATATCCATAACGTTTACTTTTGTTAGAAAACAACAAAAAAAAAATCATAAGTTTTTAAGCCCATTTTCACTTATGTTGACTCCTTTAACTTCTAAGCTACTTGCGAGCGGCCTGCATTATTTCACCATTAGCTTTTTTTGCTCCAAATACACATTTAAAAAAAAAATAAAGAAGTCCATTTCCAGTGATCTTCAATTGTTCCGACCATTATATCATAATATCAAGGAACTACAAATTTTATTAATCGGTATCCATAGTATGCAGTTGTTTATGTTGCTTTTAATGCTGAAAATCTATAAAAAGATAGTTACTTAGCATTACAATGGTACTTACTTATGGGATGTTTGCAAGGATTCGTTAAGAATATCTCTTGGAAGTAAGGACTACAGATTGCCAACACAATTTTATGAGCATGCAAAAGCTTTCCGTCACAAGCCAAAGTAACATCAACCAAATCTCCTCTATCGTACAGATTTTGAAATCCACTTGCAATATTGTCCTGAAAGTTTTTCCAACAAAGTTTGAATTCATCATCCATGGTTATTTTGTCCACTTTGCTCACTATTCCATTCAACAACTTTTTAGTAATGTTTACAATTATTCTTTTTCTAGCTCTGACATTTGCGCAGATAAGTCATATGTTATTTTATATATGCATTGAGAACAGTTTTGTACAAATAATTAAATGAAAAAGGTTCAGAGATAATTATTTTGTATCTTTATCTTTAGTAATGAAAGCTGAAATTATTCCGCCAAATACACAGATTGGTTTAAGTATTTCAACCAAAAGTATCTTCACGGCTGCCGGAATGAAACTAATTATTTCGAAGAAGTCGTACAGAAAATGAAAAACAATAAAATTGAAGAAAACATACCAGGGCTACTATTCATATTGTTTCGTAGGGTAAGAGTGAATAATGTAAACTTTTGCAAAAAGGCAGTGCCATGATCGGTGTATATACTTTTTGATTTCTATTTATATTATTATTTAATTTTTTTTGTTTTGCAAAGTTAACAGTGTGAAAAACGGGGAGATTACGTTTTCCGGGGCGCCGGGACTTGACGATGGATTTGAAGAGTACTCTTAATAAAAATAAGAGAAGCCAAAGGAAAAGTTGATTTATCGAATTGTTTTCGAGTTATCGGTTTTTTTAAATTTTTGTTTTGCTATGAGGTCTATGAAGAAAATTAGGGGTAGATTACGATTTCCGGCGCGCAACGATTTGACGATGAATTCGAAGAGTACTCTTAATTAAAATAAGAATAGCCAAAGGAAATGTTGTGTTATCGGTTTTTTTCGAGTTATCGATTTTAAAAATTTTTTTTGCTATAAGCTCTATGAAGAAAATCGGCTATATTATTCTTAATATATAACCGACATTAATGATTAAGGTATTATTTAAAAGGATATATATAAGGCTTTAAAAAAAATTTTAAAAATTAAAAGAATGAAATCTGTTGAGTACTTTGTATTTTATAGGTATTTTTATGCAATAAAAGGCGCGATTAGATTTCCGGGGCTCCGCGATTTGAAAGTGTTTTCTGGTAAAAAACACCAAAAAAAATATTCGCCGAACAAAAAATCGATTGCTCTATTAGTTATCGAGTTATCGATTTTTAAAAAATTTGTTTGTTAAAAGAAAAAAACAAAAAAAAAAAACAAATTGGCCATTTCAGCCCTTGAAAGGACTTTGACCGAGCTTCTTATGATCAATTGTGTTGTGTGTGTTATTAAATGTTTACACACAATGACCAAGAACTGGACCTACATGTTTTATGCCGACTCCAAACGGCTAAAGTTCATGTTCTCAAGAAGCTTTACATGGCATTGTTTACTCTCTGAGGTTTGCCATTGTCTGCAGAGAGGTGGTGACCGATCAGAAAAATTTTTTATTGAAAAAAACTTTTCGCCGCGGCTGGAGATCGAACCCGGGCTCCGAACATGCTAGGCCACACACTTAACCTGCATGCCACGGTCACCACCTCACGGTTTGTTAAAAGATTTGTTCAAAAAAACATCTTCATTCAATGACCTTTCAAATATATTTATTATAAAAATCATTGTGACAATACTTTAAGTTTTATAAGCGAATTTATTCCAAAGTTGAATTTTATAATAGAAAGAACCGTTATTTAATAAAAAATTTACGTTATTAAGTTACTAAAAATATATTTTTTTGAAAAGCTAGACCTTTTGTTTGATATATAAAAATTTGCAGGTTTTTTTTTAATTTCACACTATATTACTTAAAATAGAAATTTTCCTATCTTTTGTTAGTTAAAAAATCTGTTAATACAATTTTCTAAGTTTTTGCCAATATCCAATGGATCTTAAATTTATCATTAATGCATTTTTTGGCAAATGTTTATATAAATTCCAATTGACTGTGACAACATTTGCATTCGTTAATCAGTTATTAATCAATTATTCAATTTAATAAAATGGAAACCACTGTCTGAAACTGATCGACTACAAATTAAAAATTTTTTCACTGGCTCGAAAATCCCGTTAATTAATATAAATTAGAGATGTAACGGATATCCGGATACGATCCGGTATGCCGGATATCCAGCCTAAACTTACTATTACATTATTTTGATGACATTTTCTGAGAAAGTGCGAAAAAGCTGTAATAGCTGAACTTTAGTGTTATTGCATGTAAAACTGCTATATTAATATGAACTTCTTTTTTATTGTGCTATAGTTGTAGCATGTCAAATAAGAAATATATTTAGTTTGTTAACAACCAGCCAATGGACCAACTATTCGAATGCCGGATATTCGGTCGTCCAAATTAGCAGCTCGACGGATATCCGGTATCCGGCCAAATCACTAAACGTTACATCTCTAATATAAATATTACAGCTAAAATGTTGCCTTAATAACAATTGTTTATTGACGATATTCGAAAATATGGAGTAAGAAAGCAAAACATCTAAGGTAAATATGAGTGAAATAAACAACTTTTCGTACAAGGGCAAATCATTGTATCATATAAAAACACCACAAAAAGTCAAATAAATCATATATTTTTTATATCAAATGAAAGACAAATTTTCAGGCTTTCATACTTTTCTCTTTATAATTCATAGAAATAAAGGTACATTTTTACAAAATAACGATTTTTTGTAAGAAAATATTCTTTTAGTGCATAAAAATACCTATAAAATACAATGTACTCAACATTTTAGTACTTTTTAGTACAACATCGTTCATTTTAAATTTTTCTAAAAGCCATATACATATATAACCTCTTAAATAATATCTAAATCATTAATATCGGTTATATTTTTAGAATAATATAACCGATTTTCTTCATAGACCTTATAACAAAAATCAAAAATTAAAAAATCGATAACTCGAAAACAAATCGATTTTCAACTTTTCCTTTGGCTTTTCTTATTTATATTGAGAGTACTCTTCGAATCCATCATCAAATAAAGATCCATTGAGTAACGGCAAAAATATTGATGTTTTTTGAACAGATCTTTAAACAAAAAATTAAAAAAAAAATCGATAACTCGATAACTAATAAAGTTATAACTTGCCAAAACCAAATTTTGGAGATGCTTTAACCCATATGATTCGTTATTTTTTCTATTTTTACGAATTTTGAAATCTAAAGTGAGCAGTACATAAAAAAGCAGATATATTTTTCAATTGGTGTGAAAAGTTGTTTTAAAAAATCCTGAAAAGTCACTTTCAATAGCAGAAAAACTAACAAAGTTTTATTTTTTTAGCCGCTATAGCTTAAATTTTGATAAAGTGAACTTTTTGCAAATTATGTTTTGTGTTTCTTTATATTTGCTTTACAAATTTTTCATTATGCTTTGTTTCTTACATTTTTTTGATAACTGATGACTTATTTCTTGTCGTTTCATCTGAGCTCGTTTCAAGAAACAAAAAATATACAAAAAAAGCTGTATTATATGGGCTTTTGCAATGGATAAAGAAGGAAAACCGTTCATTCAAAAATTTAAAAAGGTAAAAAAAGTAGAAACCAGTTATTTAATTGGACTTTCAATCCCTGGAAAAACGAAAACCAAATTTCACAGTTTGCAATATTTATTACAAACTCAAATAAAATTTCTTGCTCAATTTTCAACTTGAGAATCTTTTTAAGCAACATATTGGATTTTGTCAGCTGTCAGAATTTCTTTGTCTTCAGCTTAATTATCAAAACCAAAAACTACAAAAAGGTACCTCATGCAAAAACAGCAATTTTTCCGATATCGGCATCGGTAACTATTCGGCTTTGAACTAATACCATTAAAATCTATAGAAATCATATTACACATTTACTCAATTTCGGCTCAGTGCTCAAGTATCAGAGCTGTAAAAGGCTTGAATCATTTTGGAATTCACACCCTTAATGCATTCAAATACTGCATCAAATAGATTGCAATCTTATGCTTCGTACAAACGAACAATTTATCATTCCTTACAGATAAAATAATTCACACGCAAAGCTCTGTGAAGATTCGGACATGGAAAATATCAATCCCATTCTTGGCAGACTTAAAAAACAGATATGCATTCACTGGAACTGAACACTGGAACACATACTCTAAAACACTGGATAAAGAAAGAAAGAAATTTCGAAACGAATGACAAGGAATTGTTATTTGCGACTTTGACCAGAGTAAATACTATAATACTTCCACAACTTTTTATACATAATACTTTTTGTATATGATATAAGCCAACCCATTATATGGGTTACTGAATGGACAATCTTTGAGGCTGCATTAAAGAAAAAAATTCAATTCAGTGTGTATTCTTAACGTTTTGCAATTCATGAATTGAACATAAGTTGTATCAGCCTAAAGCCTTCAGCCTAAAGATTTCACACTCTGAATGCCACAAAAAAGATTTAAACTTTTGAAAAATTTATGCAAAAGATTGAATAGTGAAAATAGGTCTGTTTCCGTACTTGAACATTCGTACGAATTCGCACGAATTCGTGCTATTTTCTACGATTTCCTGTTTCCGTACCCAAAAAAATCGCAAAAGAGAGCGAAAATGTGAAATCCATTCCTTGTCAAATGTTGCTATTTTCTGATACACAAATTTGGATTAGCAAGTGCTATATTTTGACAGCTTATGTTTCGTCAGCCAATGTCAGCTTAAAAAAATTAAATAAAGTCAAATTAGAAAGGAAACCATTAAAGCAACATGTCGAGAAAATAGAAATTAATTGTTCGACAGACACATTAAGCTGAATAAAATGAAAGTATATTTTATATAATTTTTCCAATAAAAAATAGCATTTTTTCTTCTTAGATATCAACTATAGTAATTCTGCCATCAAAAGTTGCAACTTTTTGCAAAAAACCTGTTCCCGTACTTTTTGCAATTTTTCACGCAAAGATATCACTTTTATACTTACTCTCTCAAAATTTTCAACTTTCGAATTTCTGCTACAAAAGTACAGGAACAAACCTACTGTGTTCAAACTTTCACAGCTCTGGTTCAAACCATGATTGAATAACAAGGTTGCTGTAAAACTGACTGTGCTCTCTTTCGCATATCCGAAAGTGTCAAAATCAACTGGCTGTCGAAAAAAAGATCAGCAACAACAGCTGTAGCAGTTCGATTTGCCATTTGCGGCAGTCGCACTCTCCGTGTTGCGGCTACCTTATGCAGTGTACCCTGGTTCAAACCAATAAATTCACTGGTACCTCTATGAATGTACGCATGATCAAACCTAAAATTTTTGAGTGCATTCAATCCGAAAAAGCGCACAGGTAGCGAAAATAGCATAATGATACCTCCTGCTGAATGTTTTTTTGCGAAATGTCAAATTTCTAACTAACTGACTGATCATCTGTCAAAATGAAGTGAGCGTAAAGCGCTCAACCGAGGTAGCATAAAATATTTTCGCTACCTAACATCGCGATCTCTCAGGTATCATGTTGTGTGATCGGTTAATGCTACATACCATTCAGCCGGAAAGTTTTGTAGCAGCTACGTATCAAATTTTCTGCTGAATGCACTGATTTGGTATATTGGTGGTAGCCCTGGGATAGTTGGAACAGGTAACTAAAAGAGATGAAAAGAAAAATTGACAAACGCCAAAAGAAGAAAACCGAAAAATTAAAAAGATAAAATTTTTTCATGTTATTCACACTCCTATTTAAAATATGAGTTTTTAGTTATATTAATAACTCTGTGTGACAAAAATTTAACTATTCTGAGCAACTTAAACATTCTTACAACATTCTAGCATATTCAAATCTATCTGAAAAGAAAGTGAACCTGAATTGAAAAATTCTGGAACAACCGACTAAGCTTTATTGCATTTAGTGCAATCGTTGCCAAAACAAGGTAAATTTTAGGTCGTGACGAACTTTGTCGATCAAACTATGATGGTTGAAACCGATGGCACCGCCGATGCTACTCGTCGTCTTAACGTTAAAAAGCAAACTTTGGATGATGCATACGCTGTGCCAGCGAATTTTTTGGAAATAGATGTAGTTAACCCCTTAACCACGATGACAGCAGGGAAGAAGCGCTATACGGATTATGAAGTTCGGATGCGAGTAAGTTATTTACTAAAATTTTGTTTAAGTAGATTTATGAGCAACTGATCAATAATTCCTTAATCAGCGCCAAAAGATCGATCATATAAAACGTCATTGCTCTGCAATATTTAACAGTACTTTTCGTTGTAAAATATAAAAAAGAATATATGTAAAACATATGTACGCTAAATCCCGTACAAAGCTACGGGGCGTATATATGAAATATAATTATTTAAAAAACAATTGTTTTAGTTGTATATGCATTATTTTATGTTTTGTTGTTGATAAGCTTGCTACAACTTCATTCACAGCATACACATACAGTAAAATTTAAGTTCTTTCGATTCAAAAGATTAGGCTTAACAACCAAATATAACCTTGCACAATATAGAAAGATGTGCATTATTTTTAAGTATAACAAAATTTTGGAACATGGGCTTGGTTGTTCATATTTTGGTATGGCAACCTCAACGATATATACATATTTATGATATTAATATAGAAACAATATTATTTGAGAATTGTGGTATAAAATAAAAACAAATCGGCCACTTCAGCCCTCGAAAGAACTATTATCGAGCTTCTTAAGATCAAATTTAGTTATGTGCTATTAAATTTTTGAATATAAATGATCGAGAACTGGACCACATGTCTTATGCCGCTGAGTCACAATTATGTGCGCTTATAAAACGTTTATAAATAAGACTTTTCTGAGTCACAATTTTGTACACTCATGAAACGTTCATAAATAAAAGTCCTTTTGGACCGATAATTATGAGCGCTCATTAAAAGTTCATAAATAAGACTTTTTTTCCGACTCAAAATTATGAGCGATCATAATACCGTCAGAAAATATAATAATAAATACTAGTTCTTTCCCGTCAAAAATGACGGGCCAGGTTCTAATAAAGAAAAAACAAAATATTGATTTTATTTAATCTGAATTCGAGTTTAACGATGGTCACATATTCAATTCTTAGATCCAAATATTTATAAAATACCTTAAAGTAAAACCGGAAAATATAGTAGGTATGACGAAATAAGTTTGGTTTTTTTTAAAACTGAAAATTTCAAAATAAAAAATATATAAAAAGATTTTGAAGTTTCAATAAATCACAAAACAAAAAATGCCTAAAAATATACTATGAAAATTTTCAAAAAATCAAGCGTTCCGCACTCACATTTTATGGAATTATGTATAGTAACTAGTTATTTCCCGTCAAAAATGACGGGCCCGGTTTTAATAAAGGATAATCATGAAATATTGATTTACTTTAAGCTCAATTAGAATTAATTTGGTCAAAGTTAGAATTAAAATTTAGCTAAATTATACTAAATTCTTAACTTTGATAATACTTTCCGAAGAAAATCATATTAAAACGCAGCCACCAGTAAAAGAAACAGTTCATACTAAAGACTATTAAAAGACGCATCTCGGCGTTGTTATTCCGTCAGGTACGGAATTATGCTATAGTAATGCTATAGTAGGTTTTAATGACGGAATTAAACATCAGCGATGGTCGCATATTCGATTTAAATTGTGCAAATAACAATTTTTAGTTTCAAAAATATACAAAGTACCTTAAAGTAAAAACGGAAACTATAGTAGGTACGACGAAATAAGTTTAAAAATTTTTTTGAAAAACTGAAAATTTCAAAATTAAATAAAAATAATAAATTTTTGAAGTTTCAATAAATCACAAAACAAAAAATGCCTAAAAATATGCTATGAAATTTAAAAAAAAAATCAAGCGTTCCGCACTCACATTTTACGGATATATATATATACTAGTTCTTTCCCGTCAAAAATGACGGGCCCGGTTTCAATACAGAAAAACATGAAGTATTGATTTTCTTTAAGCTGAATTAGTCACATATTCGATTTTAAATTGTGCAAAGAACAATTTTGAGTTCCAAATATTTATAAAATACCTTGAAATAAAAACGGAATTTCTTGTAAAACATAAAATTTCAAAATGAAAAAATTATAAAAAGTTTTTGAAGTTTCAATAAATCACAAACAAAAAATGCCTGAAAATATGCTATGAAATTTTTCAAAAAATCAAGCGTTCCGCACTCACATTTTACGGAATTATGTTAAAGTAATATATATATATATATATGTATATAAATAATAAGCATTCTTATAAATGTTTATTGTTTATAAACGCATGATTCTGATACTTTTTGAATTGTGTTAACAACCAAATGAAATTTTACACATTTGAAGCTTATGACTTATTATAATTATAAATTAAAAAATAAAACGGAATGAAACAGTTTTTTATTCTACTTTTTCTTTAGACAAATTTACCTGTCTTCAAAATAAAGGAGTCCAGTGTCCGAAGGCGATATAGCGATTTTGAGTGGTTAAGAAATGAACTTGAACGTGATAGCAAGGTATGCATGTGAGACTTTTTAAAACGTTAACTTTTATAGAAATAAAATTGTCAACAGATTGTGGTGCCTCTTTTACCGGGTAAGGCTTGGAAACGTCAAATGCCTTTTCGAGGAGATGAAGGTCTTTTTGATGATAATTTTATTGAAGAACGTCGTAAAGGCTTAGAAGCATTTATAAACAAAATAGCTGGACATCCTTTGGCACAAAATGAGAGATGCTTGCATATGTTTTTGCAAGAAAATGTAATTGATAAAAACTATGTCCCAGGAAAAATTCGAAACACATAAAGTTTGCTTCATGATTATATATATATATAAAAAAAATCAATGAGCTCAGAACATTTTTCGGTTAAAAAATTGATTGCGAATGAATATTGATTAAATTTTATTATTATTTTCGTTAAGTTCATTTAAGATATAATTTTGTATTCAAATATATCTTCTATAAATATTAGTCCATTAAACTCAGAGTTATAAATTTATTTAAAGTTGAAACTGAAAAATAAGAATTTGAAATGTAACTGAACAAAATAATTTAGAATTTATCTTTTAAAACGGAATGCCAGAATTAAATTCATAAAAAAACAAAGAAAAAGGTTTGGAATTTAACATAAAATAATTACATGTAAATTTTAAATTATTTATTTTAAATCATTAGCTTGTGTTTATGTGTTTTATTCCCTAAACATAAGAGGTATAAACTTTGAGTCTATGAAATAAGGATTTCCAATTTCCAAATTTCCCAAAGATTTCTATATAATACAAAATATATGTTTTTGGTGTTATTTCCTTTATTGGGGCTTTGTTTCGTTTTTGAAATTGTTGTCTTATTTCATTTAGCATATTGTCCCAAAATTTCAAAATAAAACGAAACCTTTGCATCATTTGGGGTCTTATTTCGTTTTTGAAATGACTCCTATACAATATTTAGGGCCTTATTTAATTTTATTTGGGGTGTTATCTCATCCCATTGGGACATTGTTTCATGAGATCTTATTTCATTATGAAATCAAAAATTTGAAATGTCCGATTACCCGGGCTTTTGAGCTACCCTGGTTTTTATCGAGTATCGCGCACCCGGGTGCCCGGGCACACGGAAACCCGAAAAAGCTCCAAAAATATCAAGAGCCCTAAGTATAATTGATCAGTGACACCTCGAGAATCGTAGAGTGTTATCCGTAAACACATGATAAGAAGAAGGAGTTGAGATATTTAAAGAAAACTTGGTACACATGTTCACATAGCCTAAGGTATATTACACTAAATTTTTTTGGAATCCAGCTACTAACACACCCATCTCCAAATACTTGTGTTTCTTCGAAATCAATAAATGTTAATAACAATAGGACCAACCCCAGGGAAAGAACATTTTTCTGTACGTATGTTTAATTTATCAAAATATTGTTTAGTCTTAGAAGGCACTACCTTCTAACTCCGATTCACCGGAGTTCAAATTTTGAACTATCTAAACGGAGTTCAAATATAATTTATTACCAAAACCAGATAATTTGAACATTTTGATTTTGAGAAATTTTCTAAACGTAATGAAATTTTTCTTTGTGCATATTTTTTGAACTCCGATAGGATAAAAAACTTGAAGACAATTTGGTGGGTGAAAATATAGCTCCGTTCGGAGTAAATTTTTAAACTCTGCTCAATCGGACTTAATTCACACCGAATGGTGTTGGACTTCCTGAAACACCGTTTGGAGTTCAAATTTCTAAGTGTCCATGAAGACACGTAAATCGTTGGAGATATGGACACAGTGCCAAAAACGTGAGTTTTTAAGATATCTCGAAAACTATTCTTAAGAAAAAAAAAAGTTGTTGGCATTTTTTAAATCTCCGCCCCAAAATAAAAAAGTTTATGGCAAATCAGCTTATTTTTGGTGTAAACTTGTATTTTCAAATAAGAGGCCTTGTCCGTATACTATTTCTGTCACTACAAGCAACTCAAGTGAATACCTCGATTTGGATTTTGTTTTGTCTCTGGTATGTCGCTTTTTTCCGATAAGCTTTTCCGTTCTTCTCGGCCTTATCACTTAATTCAGCCACAATTTTGATCGGTCAACTCGGTTTGCACCCGTGGTTGAATGTTATGCTTGTTTTGTTTTTTATCAACAAATAAAATATTATTTAGTGCTGTTCTTATAAAAGAATGCAACGCATAAGAATTGTGGAGGTTAGGAGGATAAGAACAGTAAGTCCTTAAAATATTGTAAGCAAATATTTTGTTGCGGAGGAATATACGTAGATATAATTGTCATTTTGAAACAAATTTTAACCTCAATGGCAATGGCAGCAATATTTGAGCAAGATCCAATAAATATATGGGGGATATTTTTTTCTAAATTAGGATAGATATTTCTTGTTTACTTGAGGAGATTTGAGGGAGATTACGAAAATAGCTTTTGTATTGATTTGGTACATGTGCAGTTTTATTAAAAGGTAGATGAAATTCTTGTAGTGCTATGAAAGTGGGAATTTTTTCGTTGATTAAAAGTTGAAGTTCGTGAAAATTGTTATAAAATCCTTTTATATTCCATTGAAGGATGTTGAAAGTCATTTTAGAAAAAGAGAACTGGTGCAGAAACTACGGGTGTCATCTTCGTGAACTGATCGTGTGTTAATATAATAGTTGGTGTTATCAAAAAGTTTTTGCGTCAATCTAGTTATAGGAGAACTGAAATTAGATTGGTTAGCGGGTAAGTTGTTGTGTTAGTTATTCCAATAATAGTTTGTCGCTGATGAATTTTTAAAAAAGGTGTTTTCGTGAGTGGTAATTGTATTGAATTCTACGTTTTTACCAATATTAGTGGGAATTGAATTTGATGGGGCTTGTGCGGTGGTCGAATGCTTTGTTGTTGTATCATTGGCATTGGTTATTCGTTTAGGTTTATGTTTAGAAATGATTGTTTTATAAATATTAACTATTTTTGTATTATTTAAGTGAGAACAGCAGAATAGCTGAAAGACGGTGTTGGTTGGGGAAGTTGGGCTCTAAAATTGCCTTGCTTCTCGGATGTAGCATTTTTTTAGTGTTTTAATTTTAATAATTTGTTTTTGTTGTAGGAATTTGTTACAAGAACTGGAATTTGCTGGATGATTTTCCACACAATTTGCAATCGACAGGTTCATGTGGTGGAAGCCAAACCAAAATTTTGGCCGAAACCGAAACCGAAACCGAATTTCGGCCATTTTTGTAATATACGGCCGAAACCGAAACTGAAAGTCTACATACAAATTTTTTTTTAAAAACATTTTATTTTTTTTTAATTTTTGTTTAAAGCCTTCAAAAACAAAACAATTCAAACAGATAATAATAACGTATACATACGATAAATATTCTTTGAACATTAAAGTTCAACTTTAAAATAATAAATAAAGAGATAATTTTTAATACCACTTTAAGGAACTTTTTAGTGTTTAGAGTTATTCGGTTTCGGTTTCGGCCATATTGATGCCGAATAGCCGAAACTGATTAAAAGGGCCGGAACTGGCCGAAACCGAAACCGATACCGAATAATCGGTCGGAAACTAGTCATATCTTCTTCATATATTCGTATATAAAAATGATTGTGCATAACACATGGATATTTTTATGGTAGCATGCTTACCACTCGACTACCGAGGCCGTAAAATAAAACCAAATTATGTTCAAATGTTATAGTTCAAATGTTATAGGGTGACAAGGGGGCGATATTCACATGGCAAGGTGTCTGACTGCCTCAACTTGGCGATGCCAGCATTATCCATGTCGAAATCGTCTCAAGTCGACTCAAAACCTCCGCGTGGTGTCTCCTGGAAACGTCAAAAACTATCGCCCGATAAACTTTGGCGGCTAATTTGAGCGGCGGGCTTCCCCTTTGGCCATCAAGCAAAGGTTGTGCGTTGGGTTTGAAGCCCACCACATAAAAAAAAGATTTCAATGAAACGAAAAAGAATAAATGAAAGAATGATCCCCAAATCTGATGACGACTACCGCAAACGAAAAACTGATAATGATTTACGGATATGCACCTGGAATGTCCGGACCCTAAATTGGGATGGTGCCTCTATCCAACTGATTGATATCTTGGAAAGATATAATTCTGATATCACTGCAATCCAAGAAATGCGATGGAAGGGACAGGGTTGCTTACGGCAAGCATCCTGTGATATCTACTACAGCGGCCATGTGGAGAAGCACGAGTTTGGATGCGGATTTGTAGTTGGCAAGAGAATACGGCATCATGTCCTGCGATTCACTCCTGTGAACGAACGACTTGCCATAATCCGCTTCAAGGCTAAATTTTTTAACATAAGCCTAATATGTGCGCACGCTTCGACAGAAGAAAAAGATGACGAGACCAAAGAAAGTTTTTACGAGTGCCTTGAAGATGCATACGAGCGCTGCCCCCGTCATGACATAAAAATCGTGCTTGGTGACTTCAACGCCAAGGTGGGTAAGGAAAACATATTTGGTCCAACAGTCGGAAAGTTCAGCCTCCACGACAACACATCCGATAACGGAATGAGGTTGATTGACTTCACCGCAGCACGAAACATGGTCGTAAGTAGCACTAGATTCAATCATCTCAATATTCATAAGGCCACCTGGCTGTCCCCTGATCAAAAAACATGCAACCAAATTGATCACGTTTTGATTGACGGAAAGCACTCTTCCAGTGTACTAGACGTACGCACGATTCGTGGTGCTAACATAGAAGGTCTGTTTCCGTACGCACTTCAAGTAAAGTTCGAGTAAAGTTCGGGTAATAGAGAGTAATTTGATTATTTGTCAAAATGAGAAAATTTGTCAAAAAGTACGGAAACGCTTTCAAGTAAGTTTCAAGCACAACACCTGTTTTTTGAAAACAATAAAATTTAATTGCTGTGTTTCTGTATTTAAAACGTTTTCGTAAGCGTTGATTTGGTAATTTTAACTATTTTTATTAATTTTTTAACCAATTGCATACATTTTGTTCGCAATACAATGCAACAATTTAATTTTATCACTTTGACAATCAGCTGTTTGAAGCTCGAGATTCGTGCTCGAAGAAATTTTTAAAGTAAAGTTCGAGTAATAGAGAGCCACAAAAAGTGACATTTTGCTTGTTCTTCTTCTCTCTCGAGCTGGAAAAATGTGTACGGAAACGCTTTCGAGTAACTTCAAGTTACTTGAAGCGAGTACGGAAACAGACCTAGACTCGGATCATTATCTTGTCGCAGCCAAGATCCGCACACGTCTGTGCGCAGCTAAGAATGCTCGCAATCCTACACTAAGAAAGCTAGACGTCGACAAGTTGCAGTCAAAACGGACGGCCGAAGCCTTCGCTACTCGACTCTCACTCCTGCTTCAAGAAAGCACTCCTCCGATCGACGATATATGCGGACAGTGGACGCACATATCCCACTCTATGCGTACGGCTGCCGAAGAGGTGATAGGCTACCATCGCCCTCGCCGAAACCAGTGGCACGACCAGGAGTGTCGCGACGCCACTGCAGAAAAGGACACCGCCTACAAAGCCACCCTGCAGTCGGTTGTAACGCGTGCTGTTATGGAGCGATACCGAGAGAAGAGGAGGGAAGAGAGACGCATTTTCAGGCGAAAAAAAAGAGAGGCGGAAATGCGTGAGTGCGAGAAAATTGAGATGCATGGCGACAGGAATGAGACTTGAAAATTTTTCGAAAAAATAAGACGCCTGGCCGATGGTTTTAAGACCGGAGCCTCTTCCTGCAAGGACGAGAATGGGAATCTAGTGACAGATATCCAGAGTACACTGATGCAGTAGCGTAGCAAGGGGGGGGCGGGGGGGGCGGTCCGCCCCGGGTGCACGCCAAAATGGGGTGCAAAATTTGGCAAAAGCACTTTTTACCACACAATTTTCGATTTTTTTAAATAAAAAGAAAACACCTCAATGACTTCGGTTTTATATTTGAATATCAAGAGGGTGCAAAAGTGAATGAAAATAGTTTTAACCATCTCCAGGACTTCGTTTTTATTGAAAAAAGCTTTAACTTTATATTAAATTTTGTTCAATATTAACGCTCACACTAAAACCCAATTCAATTTCATATGTAATTTTTCATTGGTTAGGGGTGCAATTTCCAAACGAATTATATTAACATTATGTTATAAAGATGGAGTACAAAAGTAAAAATGTTAAAACATTTTTTTATATTCCATTAAGTTTTATAAAAAAGTACTTTTTTACATCTTATATTTAGGTTAAGAAGTGTTCAAACTTGCTAGCACAGTAGTCATTTCTAAAACCATTTAGTTTCGAAAACCTGCATGATTTTCAGAGTATGATGAATGGAGATGTCAGTTGTTTTGTAAGCAATACATTTCTCCAGAACTTTTCAGAAAACATGTTCATGTCATAAACGTCGAAAATAAAAATATACTTTATGATTTTGTGATTACTAATTTCTGAGACTATATATCATGGAACAAACTCCATTTACATCTTTTCACCTGCTAGAACATAATTTTGAATAGTAATATGTTTTGGGTATACTGTTACATAAAACTAGTAGTTTAAAAATCATTAATAAACTTTTAACTTGCTTTAAAAATTTCTAAAAAATTAAATTGATTTAAATTCATTACATTTTTGATTGAAATTAAAAAAATGGCGTTCTATGAAAATTTATGACGGTCTAACTTTTTTTTATTTTATTTTGAAGATGTCTATTAAAAACTTTAAGATGGTTTTCTGAATCCTTTATTTTACTAAAATAATTATTATTATGTTCAAATCAACCAACAAAAACTATCAAACAACTCAGTTTTAAGAGAAAATAAGATGCACAGTTCCTTAAAAATTATTCTAATTATTAAAATTAAATTTTGTTCTCAATCACCGAATGTGAAGAATCAACAGATTTCTTGGAATTGCCAGGTCTTTTTTGAGCCATTCATGACTCTTGACCTTGTCCAACCTGGGCAAGTTTGCTTTGGGAATTATGTAGATAATGAGAATGAAAAAAAAATTCTGATATCAATTTGGTATCACTGTAATATTGTGATACTGAGATATTTATGGTGGTATTTATGGTGATATTTATTAAGCAGTCAAATAAAACAGACCTCAATCTTGTCTATAAAAGTCCAAGCGGAGATTAATATAGATACACTGAGAAAAAAACATGCTTTAAAATTAAACAAAAACTATTTAAATAGAAATTTAACGCCTTTGCGTTTCTACAAAATAATATTTAAAACAAGTGTGTTTAATTTTCAACCACCTATAAACTCCTCTCTTTTTTTATTTCTCTCTAATTATTTTTTTGAAAAAACAAACAAAAATTTGAATTCAATGACAATTTTTTAATTTTTTGAATTGGTTTGACAAATATCGAACATATCGATGGTTACCTTTTGACAAAAAAAGGTTTACTGCATTTTCCAAATCATCAGTGTAATATCTACCTTGTGTAAATTTCTTGAAAATGCATAACCAATGGATGCTGCTCAGTATACAGTTGAAATAAGTGTTTTTTACTGAAATGTATTGAAATTTAAAAAAAAAAATCGACGTTTCTGAATATTTAAAATTTTTCTCTTACCACTTTTGTGCGCTTAACCATCGATATGATAAAATAAAAACTAATTAATTAAATATTAAAATATTTCAAATGCAAACTGGTGCTAAAACTCGGAGAAGTTAAAAAAATGGCATCGAAAAAAATATGCTTTAAAACATGTGTATTGAATTTTAAAATTTTTGTTTTAAATTTGGTTTTCATAGCAAAAACATTGTTGTAAAAACAAAAACTTTTGTTTAGAATTTAACTTTAAAACCAGCTCTGTTTATTTTTAATGAATTTGTTTCAAGCTCTATTTCAAAAACAAATTCGTTAGATATGAACACACTTTCATTGTGTAGAAATTTTGTGTAGAAAATGGGGGTTGATTTCGAAAAAATATTTATATTAATAGTTATTCAGGATCACTAGGGAAAATTTGTCAACGTTTTGCTTCCAGGCCCTATTTTTTTCAATTCTGCAAAATTTTTCGTATATTTTTCAATGTTTTCTATATTAAACTAACTTAAGTTTTTATATTAAAACTGATATAGTGTGGTTTACTGATAGTAAATTTTTCTCTCACAACTTATGAGCCCGGTAGACAAAAATATTGTAACAATTCAGAGAAAATTCTTCAAGTTTCTGAAAATTTTAGATTCTTACTTCTTTTATCAAATATTCATGGATAGCATAGTTTTGTTTACTTTTGTTGATTCGAAAATATGTAGTAAGATTCATCGACTTATTTTATAAAAAAAATCTTCTAAAGGGGTGCACAATTTAGTTTCCGCCCCGGGTGCGACCAACCCTAGCTACGCCACTGCACTGATGTTATGGAGGGAGCACTTCTCTAGACTTTTAAATGGCGATGCTGACAACAATCCCGCCAGTGGAGATGATATCCCGGAAACCCCAATTATGGACGACAGCGTTGAAGTTCCGCTGCCCGATTATAACGAGGTCTTAACAGCTATAGCTCGGCTTAAAAACAACAAAGCCGCAGGAGCCGATGGCCTGCCGGCTGAGCTGTTTAAGACCGGTGGCGAAGCTCTGTTTAAATGCATTCACAGACTTCTATGTAGAATATGGTCGGAAGAATGCATTCCAGATGATTGGAACCTCACTGTGCTCTGCCCAATCCACAAGAAAGGCGATCCCACCATTTGCGCCAACTACCGTGGGATTAGCCTTCTTAATATCGCATATAAGGTCCTGTCGAGCGTATTGTGTGAAAGACTAAAGCCCATCGTCAACCAACTGATTGGACCTTATCAGTGTGGCTTTAGACCTGGAAAGTCCACCATTGACCAGATCTTCACGCTCCGACAAATCTTGGAAAAGACCCTCGAAAAACAAATCGACACACACCATCTTTTTTTCGATTTCAAAGCCGCCTTCGACAGTCCAATAAGGAGTCACCTATATGCCATCATGTCTGAATTTGGTATCCTTGCGAAGCTAATACGTCTTTGCAGGATGACACTGAACAACACCAGCAGTGCAGTGAAAATCGGAAAGGACCTCTCCCTTCCATTCGATACCAAGCGAGGTTTCAGACAAGGTGATTCCTTATCGTGCGACTTCTTTAATATAGTAATGGAGAAGATCATCCAAGCTGCTGACCTGAGACGCAGCGGCACAATTTTCTATAAGAGTGTTATGCTGCTGGCGTATGCAGATGATATTGACATCATTGACCACAATACGCGCGAAGTCAGTGCAGCATTCTCCAGGCTAGAAAAAGAGTCGAGTCGAATGGGTCTTGCAGTGAACGCAGATAAAACAAAGTATCTTGTGTCAACAAACAAACAGTCCCAGCGTCTTGGAAACCACGTCACTGTTGACAACACTTCCTTTGAGGTAGTGAAGGACTTTGTTTACCTGGGATCCAGCATTAACTCCTCCAACGATATCAGTATTGAGATTAAACGAAGGATAATTCTTGCCAACAGGTGTTACTTTGGGCTCAATAGGCAATTGAGAAGCAGAGCTCTTTCTCGACGAACAAAACTGACGCTCTATAAGTCAATAATCATGCCCGTCCTACTATACGCATCACAAACCTGGACGATGAGCAGCTCTGATGAAAGGACTTTGGGAGCGTTCGAGAGAAAAATCCTTCGCAAGATCTATGGTCCAATCTGCGTCAATGGCGAGTACCGAATACGATGGAACCACGAGCTGTATGAGCTATATGCCGACATCGATATAGTCAAGCGTATTAAAATAGAGCGGCTCCGCTGGCTAGGTCATGTCGAGAGAATGAACGACGAAGCTCCAGCGAAAAAAATATTGGATTCGGTACCCAGCGGTGGCCAACGCAGACGAGGAAGACCGCATCTCCGTTGGAAAGACCAGGCATTGGATAACCTGACAACGCTTGGAATTTCCAACTGGCGCCAGCAAGCACACGACAAAAGAGGCTGGCGAAAATTCTTAGACGAGGCCAAAACCGACCAACGGTTGTAAGAGCCATCTAAGTAAGTAAGTAAGTTATAGTACGCACAGAACTGTACAGGACAGCATTCACGGAATTCAATTTGTTCACGGGATTCGTGATCAAAAAGGACAAAAATTCATCTGACGAATGGCGCAGCAGCTGGGATCCTGTAGAGCAGGGATTTTTTGTCGTTTCAAAACATAATTCTTTATTTATTCCAAAACGTAACTAGTAAAAGCTGTTAATATGAAACTAGTACACGCAATGTGCCACACGGCGGTCATTTCCGCACAAGTTCGATAGTTAAGAAGCTAGTTCGCCAGTTTGGCACACTAGTTGGCTTGTTCATGATATTATGTTGTGTGAGTGGTTTATGCAACATACCATTCAGCCAGAAAGTTGTGTAGCCGTAGATGCCAGTTTCGTGTAATAAATCGTGATTTTTTGAGTGCTGTGTGACAATGTGTGATTTCTGAAATGAAGCGAGTGATTTTTCACTCATGCGTGATTTTTTTAATCGCTCACTTTATTGTTGAAGAGTGCGTTCAAGTAAATGCGAAAACACGTATATTAACGAACAAACCCAACACTGCAATTGAAATTTGCTAGCGTAGGTATAAAGTTTAAACTTTTAAAAAGTTAATATTAAGTTTATATTACAAATTCAGACAATTTAAATTATTTCCACTCATATATATTATATTGAATTACCAAAAATTTTCATATCTTCTTAATTTTGATCTAGTAAATAAGATATTAATAAAATTTTTAACAATAAGCTTTGCTAATATTACAAAATAAAGAAAATATCTCATTATTTGTAAAATTGTATGGCATTAAATGCTCTTTTATGCTGTAAAATTGGAATTGCTTCTGAGTGATTTTCTGTTCTGTGTGTGATTTTTGCGTGATTTTCTGTTCTGTTTGTGTGATTTTGCGTGATTTTTTTTCTATGTGCGTGATTTTTTTGCTGTGAGTGTCACACGAGTGATTTCGAGTGTGAATTTTGGTTGGCATCTATGTGTGAAGCAGTTGTGATATACTTAAATGAAGGAAGCACCAAAATAGGAAAGTACTTCGTACCATGAAATTTTCATACAAATCAGATGGCACGAAGTACGTCCGTTCTTGGTACTTCCTTCATTTTTCGTATTTCATCACACTTTGGTCTTTGCTTTGAGTTTGTTTATAAATATTGGTGGTAGATAGACCCCTTTTCCACATGGCAATTTTTCTTGCTGGCAAGTTGAGTTTGTATGCATCGGAACGTGTCGAGAGGGTACGAGTACAGACTTGCTCGTACCGGCAATTTTTCTTTTGTCCTGCTCTTTCTTTGAAGTTTCACTTTAGTTTTATTCAGAAACATACAAAACAAAGTGTTTATTTGAAGACGTAAAAATAAAGATATAAATTATTATATTAATTAAAATCACACTTTTTATATTTGCATATTATTATGTGTCCCAGAGGTAGGGTTTCATTATAAAACAACACACATATAAATTCTTATCAGAAATTGTTGTCCGCATCCATATTCACGTTGCTAATATAATAGTTGTGTTACGCTTTTCGGTACACTTAAGCAGTTAAAAACAAATATGGCCGCTGACTGACCATTAAAATTTCTGTGGTTGACTGTTGACTGACGAAAAATAATGGCCGCACACAAGAACTTACGTAAAAAAGAGAATTTGAGGATGGGTTTTGTGTGTGGCGGTTTGTCTTACCTTATTTTTGTATGAGTCAATTCGAGCAATTAAGCAATGTTATATCACAAACATCTCTACCACCAATTAAAAATGTAAAAACGTAAATATTGATGAATTTGTAACTTCAGTTGATTAGATATTTATAAAGAATTAAAGAAAGGTTTAAGCCTCGAACAACTGCCTGGGCAAGATTCAAACCTGTAACCTCTGGGTTGGCAGCTTACTTTTCGACTTACGAGGTTATCTTAATTTGTCAAAATTTAAATTTGTGTTGATTAAAACGTATACATATAATAATATCGTTATTGTAAAATTATAAAAATAAAAATAGGATGGCGATATGATTGGTACATAATGAATGCAGACATGACAAAGATGGAGAATGTCTAAACGATTATGAAGTGGACATCTTCATTAAGTCAACGAATTGTATCAATGTATCTTATAGTACGTTTACATATGGATATTAAATCGAGTCTCGATTATCGAGATTAAGCCATTTGAGGAGATTAACCCGCTAATCTTGTTGAATTTGACGAGATTAGCCACATAAAAGTTAATCCCCTCAGAACGAGATTAAAAATTAATCTACTTGCTAATTTCCTCAAAAAAGGTTTGCAACGCTGTGAGCAGTGATAGTTCCTTAAAAAAACTACAACGATGTAAAGAAGTAAGAAAAGGAAATGTCAACAATTGCTTCTATTTAACTAATGCATTTGGCTGCGGCAATGAAATTTTATATAAATTGTTGAAAATTACTGCAAAACGTAAGTATTATGCAATTAAAAAATTCCGTATTAAATAATGTAATTGCTTTTTATTAATTATAGGTCAGGCGGCAAAGAAAGCACCGTCAATTGCGGACAAAGACCAGAGCCTATAATAATTATAATAATATTTATTTTTAATCGTATAGCTTTATAAATAAAATAAATGTAAGTTTTATTCGCTTGTTTACTCGTTTGTATATGTTTACTTATTTGAACTTAGTCAAAATCTATAAGGCAAAAGACCAAAACAAAACAATGAAATGTCAAAGTTAATCTCTTGAAGCTAGTGTAAACAGTTCAGATTACGGAAGAAGATTAGCTTAATCAACTTGCTCTTAATCTCCATATGTAAACATAGTATTATTATTGTTTTTTATTTTAGAACCTTTTTTTATGCTTGCATTTATTTTTTACCTGATTATTATATACGGAACAGTTTTTATTATCTGTATAGACCTTTTTATTTTTTTTCATAAGGCCACCCCCAACGATACTACATGTTCATCAGACATGTAGTTTCACAAAATAACGGAACTTTTTGTCTTTGGTCCTACACGGTCGGACATGTCGGATGGACTTCATTATTTTATAGATTTCATGCTGTACTCATCGAGCGCACTTATTATTTTGTAGCGCTAAAATTTATGTATATGCATTATTTTAATACTTTTCTCTTTTAACTTTCAAGTCTCCGTGAGATATTTTTATATATTAACAAATTCTATTGAAAATTCAACATTTATTATGTGTGTTATTTTATGCGCGAGATGTGCTTCTCTCAAAAATTGTTATCGAATGATAAAATGCACCAAGTTGGATGGACACGCACACAAACGATACTACATGTCGGATGGACCGAGAAAAAAGTAAAAAATGTTTGTCTTTCATCGGACATGTCTATCCAACTTCATTTTAAGCACACGAACGGTACTATATGTGCGTCGACATGACAGGTCCATCTGACTTGTCGTATCGTTTGGGATGGCCTATATACGTTTTATTATATCAAGAGTAGTTTTTTATTTTGGCCGATGCAGCCCTGATTTCTTTTCATATTTGGTTAGTGTGAACGCACCGTCAGCTGTTTTTCTAATTGCGTGAAAAAATATTTATTTGCAAAAACACTCTTGCACATAATTTCATGCATAGATCCGAATTAAATATTGCTATAGTCAAATTATAGACTAGAAATGGATCCCGAAGAAACGTCTTCTTGCTCAGCGAGTTTTAAATTATCAGAGCAAGATTCTTTCCTGATAACACAAGCAAAAAACCAGTTCAATAGGTATAAATTTCGTTTTGTGAATTAATCTAATTAATAAATTCTTTTACCTTAACGTTATTATAGGTCAGAGTTCGATGAATGCCTTCAGACATTGATTAAGCTGGAGACATCTATGGGAAGTAATCACAGAATTCGTCATAATAAAGCTATTGCAGAATTCTATAAATCAGGATGCAAGAGCTACGAGGATTTGCTGCATCAGCTGGAAAACTTAACATTGGACGAGGTATATATCATATGTATTTTATTTTTTAAGTTATAATTTAAGTTCACGATTGCTGCATGATATCCGAAAGCAAATTCTTGACTGAAGCATCTGCTAACATTAAAAGTTCATGTTGCTCCTTGTTGCTGTTTTCAATAAAATTATTTGACATTTTGACAAACTCTTTGATAATTTCGGCATTTGCATTACGTTCTTTGTCCATATTTTTAAGAATGGATTTGTTGTAGTCAACAAGCAACTTCAGTTTATTGGCTAAAAAATCTCTTATTAGTAAACACAAGTGGAAAGAATAGTTATGAAGCAACCTGTCTGAAGCTTGACGATTTTTTCATTTTCCAATAAGTTATGAAGATTATCATTTATATATTTCTGTGTTTCCTTTTTGTAAAGTTCCCGCATTATGCGAATTCGGCTTACCTCTGAGATGTAAGTATGCATCCCATCACAAGTTATCAAAGGCTGATGAGATTGATTTGTGGAGGTTTGTGCTAAGCTCAAGTCTTCAAAAACTAAATTGCCCGCTGACATTCCTTGATTTTGATCCAACGACATTTTTCCATATACCAAAAATATGAAACAAATTTTCACCTTAAAATAATTAGTTTTTAAAATGGCGAACAATTTTGTTGTTGTTTTATTACTTATACAGTAGTGGACACAATTAATATTCTCGTATTAAAAATACGACAATTTTTTACGTCTTAATTATTTTAGAATAATTTCGATTTATATAACCCCACGCCTAATAAAAGCCTCACCGAATTAATCACCTTCAGTGGCGTTTGTTCGAAAAGAACCGCCGTCGCCTGTCGAAGATTAATTATTATTTTATTTTATTATATTATTACTATAACATAATTCCGTAAAATGTGAGTGCGGAACGCTTGATTTTTTTGAAAAATTTCATAGCATATTTTAAGGCATTTTTTGTTTTGAGATTTATTCAAACTTCAAAAACTTATTATATATTTTTTTTTTTCATTTTGATATTTTCAGTTTTACAAAAAAATGTATAAGCTTATTTTGTCGTACCTACTATAGTTTCCGTTTTTACTTCAAGTTATTTTATAAAAATTTTAAGAACTAAAAATTGTTATTTGCACAACATAAAAACGAATATGTGGCCATCGCTGATTTCTAATTCAGCTTAAAGAAAATCAATATTTCATGTTTTATTTTTATTAAAACCGGGCCCGTCATTTTTGACGGGAAAGAACTAGTTTTATAATAATTAAGATTAATATGCCTTGAGTACTTCCATATTGGCAATACACTCAAGGTACATTCCCAACATTAGAGTACAGATGTTCAAGAGTGTCCACAGGATTTCCCAAAAGGGAGGCCAAAAGATCTACAAAGGCTTAATCCACATAGAAAGTCGTAGAAAATCATCGCCGATGTAATTCCATTTTGTAACCATGATGAATGTTCCCAGTATCTGCAATCAATACAAATAACACTTGTACCATTAGAAATGTTAAACTATACAATGTCAATTACAATGTCTTTACAATGTCAAATTTGACACATTCACAGTAGTTTTACAGTTTATTTCAAGACTTAAAAGTTAATCTACGTAGTTTAAATTGCTTGATATAAATCAGCTTAATTTATAATTTTAAAAGATTTTGTTATTTTTATGTGCCTAAAATACATACACAACAAATTGTTTTCCTGCAGCTTAAATATAAGCCTTTTTATAAAGTTTTACATTTTTTTAAATTATGTGTATGACGCAGTGGCGTACCGAGAGGCTAAGCCGCCCGGTGCGGATTCCAAATTTGCCGCCCCTCTCATATGTAATACAAAAAACATCTTTGATATTAATATAGGGTTTTGTATGCATTGTTTTCACTTTAGAATGTGAACTTTCATTGTTCTCAATTATATAAAAAAAAATTTTAATATACATAGCATCAACCTACTTCTAAGAAGACGCACGTTGGGAAAAATGGAGCAAAACGTGCGCACGAGTCTATTTTTGCTCTCATTTCTATATATACTAAAATAAAAAGCTGATATATTGACAGCTGAACAAGTATTTTTTAAGGAATAACCTGGCATAACAAAATTTTGCCATTGCATACACTCTACATTTATACTCTACAGTTGAATATAAAATTTATTTATGATATATGAAATGGTGAACAAATAATATAAAACGCAGTACAATAAAAAAAAAACATAGAATTACAAAGATATCGTTACACTTAAGAGGCGTGGCACCTCCTATGTAACCCAACTTGCAATACCGCTTAGCTTTGAAATTACAGGTCGTACAATCTAATAATAAGGAATTTAATCTCAATTTACACATGCCGCTCCATTGGTAACATTTTGTAAGCTTTATATAAGAGGCGTGTCACTTTTTGATCAGCTCAAATTTTAGGCATAAATTTAGAACTATAGGTATAGGTACACATCAAAGAAACTTTAAGCCCCATACTATTTATTCGTGTCCTTTGACTGGCAAAAGCATTAAAAGCGTTGAAAATTAAAAAAAGACAAAAATGTGGTTTTGATCAATCTATCTTAAACGTTAATAATCGCTATTATTCCAAATGTTGACTTACGTCATATTAGAATTAGGCCAACGATAAAAAAAGTTTATTCTTATAAGACACCGAAAAATAAATTTTTAAAAATACATTTTTTTTTTATTTAAAATTTTATTAAATTGTTATTTTTCTTGCTTTTTATAAGCAAAATCGTTAATTACATTATCAAAGTCTATTTCATTGCTTAACTTATATTCTATAGATAATATGCACACCTCAGATTTAACATATAATACTCAAATACTGAGTTTCAGTTTTGTAACTTTAATATTAGCCTCTTTATAGAGTTTTCAAATTTTGGGGTTGTATGGGAGGTAGGCGTGATTTTCATCCGATTAAGCCTATTCTCGAACTTGATCTTAGTTTTTAAAAAAAAGCTCAAATACCGAATTTCATTACGATAGCTTGAAAATTACGGCTGTAATCGTGTCCACAGACAGATGGACAGACAGACGGACATGGCTAAGTCAACTCAGGTGGTGATGCTGATCAAGAATATATATACTTGCCTACCACGCCTTCTTTTGGGCGTTACACACGTCGTGACCAAATTAATATACCCCTAACGCAGTACGCGTGGGGGTATAAAAATATTTTTGTATGTCTTCATAGTATATTAACGTACAAAATAAAGTTATTTCAAAAGTTTTCATCGCCCAGGAAGGGCAAGTGCCCCCTTTTACCCCTGTGTATGCCTTGTTATATGATCGAGAAAATATATGAATGAATGTACCCTAAATGATTTCAAAATCAAAAAAATCTGAAGCGGTGCCAAAGCTTTGTCCCGGTCTATACTTGTCAAGACTTGACGCTCAATTCTTGTATATGAGGATGAGAGACGTGAGCATCAATGTGAGAGTGAAGTTAAAAACTGAATAGCAAATTATTGACGATTAATAGCAAATTATTATGATTTTTTACAAAAATCTGGGTTTTGCAAAAACCAAAAAAAAAACCGGGACATAGATTTATGCATATCGCTCGGTTTCATGTTTTCTACATGTATGGATATCTTAAAATCAAAACTTAAAAAATTGAAAATCTGGGTTGAAAACGTAGATATACTTTTCATAGATCAATTTTAATATCTATGTTTTTCGAGTATCGAAATTTTCGAGCTAGTAAAGAAAATAAAAAAATAAATAAAAATATAAAATATTTTTAAAAAGTAATAAAAATAATGCCAAAATAAAAAACAAAGATCATATAATACAAAGATGCGCCACCGCCATAAAACATAATGGCACAGTAAAAATTTAATGTGGATTTGTCATAGAGAGCATATGTTAAGTTATGATGCACGAAACATCTCATAAAACGATTTAGCCGCAACGAAAAAGTAACTGAATTTCCTTGCGTTTTACCAAAAAAATGTAGGCATGTTTGTTTAAATCTACCCTACGCACATTGTAGGCATATGTTTTTCAAAATTATATTTACTTTAATTATTATAATATGATCTTTGATTGAAATGTAGTCGCAAATAACGTTGTAAGAGACATTTCTAAAATGGGTTTTTGCGGTACTATTTTATTTGATTTGTTTCTTTTTTAATTAGTAATTAATTTTTTATTAATATATGGGCATTTCCACAGAACGGTCTACCGGGATCGAAAATGAAAATGTCAATAAACCAATAAGTTTTTGTTTTATTATACATATAAAAAAAAAATGCTTGAATTTTTAGATGACCTTACAACTTATGGCAGGTGACCGTGGCATGCAGGTTAAGTGTGTGGGTTAGCATGCTCGGAGCCCGGGTTCGATCCCCAGCCGTGGCGAAAAGTTTTTTCAATAAAAAATTTGTCTGATCGGTCACCACCTCTCTGCAGACAATGGTAAACCTCAGAGAGTAAATAATGCCATGTAAAGCTTCTTGAGAACATGAGCCGTTCGGAGTCGGCATAAAACATGTAGGTCCAGTTCTCCGTCAATTGTGTGCAAAAATTTAATAACACACACAACACAATCGATCCTAAGAAGCTCGGTCAAAGTCCTTTCAAGGGCTGAAATGGCCAATTTGTTTTTTGTTTGTTTACAAATTATTTCAGTTATTCTGAGAAAATTAACCTGATAACTGAAAATATGTTTTTCTTGCCTTTAGCTGCCTTTAAGGACTTTTTCTTTTTACAATTTTTCGTTCTTATATTAATGTTATGTTTGCACTTTTCTTATAAAATCCTTTTATAAATCAGAAATATATAATAAAAAATTATAACTAGTAAGGTATATCTTCGACTTAGCCGAAGCTAAAATACCCCCACGGGCGATTCGCAATGGTACAAATAGCAGCTCTTTTCATATGAGATTTCAAAAAAATTTACTTTTTACTATTTTGATGACGTCTACTTCATCTAATTCTAATCTAAGTCTAATTCATATCAAATTGCTTTCCTGCAAAGTAAACACAAGCCTTTTTATAAAGTTTTTAATAAGGGGCTGTATGGGATGTGGGCGTGTTCTTGAGTGGTTGCTGCCAATTTTTCTAAAACGCCTCAATTTTGATATAATATACACAAGTACCCAATTTCAGGTCTGTAGCTTAAATATTAGCCTATTTATAGAGTTTTCAATATTATGGGTTGTATGGAAGGTGGGCGTGTTCATCAATGGATGACGCCCATTTTTCTAACACATCTAAATTTTTATATTAAAATAATAAATATTTAATTTTATTTTTATAGCTTCGACACAAGCCTCTATATATAGGTTTCAATATTGGGGTTGTATGGGAGGTGGGTGTGTTAGTGGGTGGATGACGCCAATTTTTCTAACATACCTGAGTTTTGCCATAGACTATACAAATACCGAATTTAAGTTTTATAGCGTAAATATTCGCTTCTTAATGGAGTTTTCATCATTGGGGTCGTATGGGAGGTAGGCGTGGTTTTCATCCGATCTAGCCCATTCTCGAACTTGACCTTAGTTTTTTGAAAAAAAGCTTAAATATCGAATTTCAGTACGAAAGCTTCAAAATTACGGCTGTAATCGTGTCCACAGACAGACAGACAGACGGACAGACAGACGGACATGGCTAAATCAACTCAGGTGGTGATGCTGAGCAAGAATATATATACTTTTCTATACCTACGTCTCCTTATGGGCGTTACACACGTCGCACATAGGGGTATTTGGCTCGAAAAACCGCTCATTAATCAATTTCTCAAAGTGTAAAGTTGAGAAGTGAAATTCTTTTCTAGCTTTTGTAAATACTCATTAAATAAGGTACCGTTTGTTTTTTTAATTTTAATGCACACACTTCGTCGCAGCATCAGTTGAAAGTCATCGATCGTAAGCTTGCATTGTGATTGAGTTAATTTGAGTGAAAAAGATCACATCTAAATAAATATTTTTTTTTTGTTTTTAATATTGTGAAAAAAGTTTGTTGCTATGGAAGATTTTGCTGCAGGTGTGTACTTTAAAATAAAACTTTTTTTATGGATATTGAAGCTTTATTTATATAGATATAGAATTTGTTATGAATGTATGAAAATGGGAAATTTTTTTAATATCTTTTTTTTTAGTATATTCCTTTTGTTATGTTATTTGGGTAACATTTATTGGGTAACATTTTTGGTATAAGCTAATGAAGAAAAATGTCAAAAAGCAAAAACCGAAAAAAAATGCTGCCCGAAACCACCCTCCCCCCATATTTCATTGTCTTTGATAAGTGTCTAGTTTGAAGTCCAAAATACAATTAACGGGTGACATTACATTGGCCGTTTTTTTAAATTGACTTTTTTTATAATTTTGTATTTTAGTAAATATTCTAAAGATACTAAGAAAAATTTTTACGGGTTCAAAAGTTGAAGCCGGATTAGTGAGAGCGCATTTTTATCTTTCCTTGCATTTTTCTGTGTTCACAAACTTTGAACGCGTTTATCTCGAAACCATGTTCTTCGTACTGGTTGCGGCACTAGCGGGTTCATTTTTTGAGGAGTTTTTTTTTTTGATTTTTTTGTATTTTTTAAACTTGATTCGCTATCTTACGACACGAGCTTTTTTTTAGTTTTTTTTCGATTTTTATGAATTTTTAAAGTCAATATTTTTTTTCGAAAAACACACTTTCAAATTTGGAACATCACCAAAAAGTGAAAAAAAAAAATGTTAAAAAAAGCTCCTATCATACGATAACCAATTTTGTTAAGATTTAAAAGTCATTTTTTTTCCCAATTGGACAATTGGCCCCGTTTTTTTCTCTGCCGCCAGTTTGGAGGTCTATAAAACCATTTTGGAGTGAAAATTTATTTATTTTTAATTTTTTTTCTTGTAATGTGTTCAATTCTCTACAATAATAAAAAAAAAAAAAAAAAATGGAAAAATGTTTATTTTTGACTGAGTTATGAATTTTTCAAAAAAAGGTCTGTTATCTCTGCCGCAAATGTTAAGTCCCCCCTTAAGAAACTTAATTTACACCTTGATTTGATCGAAACAAGCTTTATAGCCCTTTTCAAGTTCTTTTGGGTAAGTTTCATTTGCTTAGGACAAACAAATATTTTTGAGCGGTTTTTCGAGCCAAATACCCCTATGTGCGTCGTGACAAAATTAATATACCCCTTACGCAGTACGCGTGGGGGTATAAAGATACCAAATAAAGCTCGATTAACGGTTTACTTTTATATTGCTTTAATTACAGTTCGAATGTCGCGTTCTTGTACCTAAATCATCATTTGTTATCAGAACTTCACGATCGTTCTAAGCAAGTGTCTGAAAATTGTAACTTTAATCAAATTTGGTTAAAGTTACTGCATGAACATTTCATTTAGGCATGAAAGGGGAGGGACATGACATTCGCGGCTTTAGCTTTTTTCCAAATTTTTTTTTTATTATGCTCGAGAATTGAACAAACTACAAGAAAAAATAAAATCAAAAAAATATATTTTTCACTCCAACATGGTTTTATAGAGCTCCAAACTGGTGACAGAGAAAAAAACGGAGCCTCGTGGTTGCAGTGCTGGGAGTCACAAAAATTGTCCCATCTGAAAAAAAATGACTTTTTTTAAATCTAAACAAAATTGGTTATCGTACGACAGGAGCTTTTTTTAAATTTTTGGTGATGTTCCAAATTTGAAAGTGTGTTTTTTGGAAAATTTAAATTTAAATTTTTAAAATTAAAAATTTTTCATTAATTTTTTAAAATGAATTTACATTTAAATTTAATTTAATGTAATTTAATTTAATTTAATTTAATTTAATTTAATTTAATTTAATTTAATTTAATTTAATTTAATTTAATTTAATTTAATTTAATTTAATTTAATTTAATTTAATTGAATTGAATTTAATTGAATTTAATTGAATTTAATTGAATTTAATTTAATTTAATTTAATTTAATTTAATTTAATTTAATTTAATTTAATTTAATTTAATTTAATTTAATTTAATTTAATTTAATTTAATTTAATTTAATTTAATTTAATTTAATTTAATTTAATTTAATTAAATTTAATTTAATTTAATTTAATTTAATTTAATTTAATTTAATTTAATTTTATTTAATTTAATTAAATTTAATTTAATTTAATTTAATTTAATTTAATTTAATTTAATTTAATTTAATTTAATTTAATTTAATTTAATTTAATTTAATTTAATTTAATTTAATTTAATTTAATTTAATTTAATTTAATTTAATTTAATTTAATTTAATTTAATTTAATTAAATTTAATTTAATTTAATTTAATTTAATTAAATTTAATTTAATTTAATTTAATTTAATTTAATTTAATTTAATTTAATTTAATTTAATTTAATATAATTTAATTAATTAAATTTTAATTAAAATTTTTTAATTAAATTTAACGACAATGCGTCATTGCAACAATGTTGCTGTCGTCGATTTAGAACTTTTTCTATTTTGACCTATTATTTATATTTTATTTGATTTTGATTATATTATTTAATTTAATAAAATCTAATTTAATTTTATTTAATTTAATTTAATTTAATTTAATTTAATTTAATTTAATTTAATTTAATTAATTAAATTTTAATTAAAATTTTTTTAATTAAATTTAACGACTATGCGTCATTGCAACAATGTTGCTGTCGTTGATTTAGAACTTTTTCTATTTTGACCTGCGACAAGAGTAAGAACATCGGCATTTCTTAATGTTTTTGTTTGATATCGTGCTTCTTTTGTGTTTTTATTGTTCGGTCTCATTGTATTTGTGTTAAGTGTTTGTTTTTGAATGATAATTCTATGTTTAATAATAAAAAGATATGTAAATACGGCTTGTCGTGCTGCATCCAAAATAATCAAGTCGTAGACAACATGCCAACATTTTCGTTTTCACCTCGTGTTGTTATGTTGCAGCCGCAGTCAATGTGTCTAGGCTATTACGCGACTGGCATCTGTCAAAAACAGCTGATAAATTTTTGCAACGAAGAGAGAGAATGAACAAATAGAATATAAGGCTGTGTGTCAATCGGAAATTTTTCACTCGTGGTAGGAAAGTGTTTTGTACTGAAATGTATTGAAATTAAAAACAAAATCTACAAATGTAAAATTTACAAATGCAAAATGTCAAAAAAGTATTCTGCAAATGTAAAATTTTTCACTTTTCACTTTCGTGCGCTTAACCAGCCTTTCTCCTAGGTACCACAAATGTTGCTAAAACTTTTTGAGCGCAACTTCTGCTATATGCAGACTAACACGTTTGTAGCTTTATGAGAAAAAATTATTCACCAAAAAAGGGTAACCAAAAGGAAGTTAATTTGATTACCATTCTAAGCACCGAAGAAACCCCAAGTCTTTTTTAGACCGCATTTACGTTTTTGAATCCCGTACTCCAATGCCCGAGCACCCCCAAACTCTTATTTTTAAGCACTTGCACGCAAAGCACGCCGTGTCATGCAAAAATCACGACACGAACACACCTCCTCTTCTTAACATATTTCTTTACATAAAACAACAGTATTTATTAAAGCTCATACATATAAAATTTTGAATAAAAAAAGTATTAGATTACGCAGCGCTTAAATGCAGCTTTTATTTTTAATCTTAATAATTAAAATTACAACTCAATTTCAACAGACAGCAATTTGTTCAACTCAGAATTTTCTTTCCTACCACGAGTAAAAAGTTTCCGATTGGCACACAGCCTAAGTAAACATTTCCATTTTACTTGTTATTGGTTCGTTGCATGAACAGCTGACTTTTTGACAGTAGCCAGTCGATTCTCGTGAGAAAAAGGCAGTTATCAAGGATACCTTTTTTTCGTTATATCATGGCCTACCTAAGATTTTGTTGTTTGTATTAGTATATTTGAATGTATAAAAATTACTACACACAAGAAAATGTCCCATCGAAAATGTCCCAGGGGCGGTTGTTATGAAAAATATGTTGTTTTTTTTTGTTTGGCATAAAAAACAGCTACGCACCAATATACATCAATTATAAGAACAACGCGTAAAATATGATTCAATTAAAAAAAAAAAAAAATTCAAGACAGCAAAATTCAACCAATAAAAATTCAAGCAACAAAAATATAAACTGAAATTTTTGACAATGAAAGCACCGCTCCTGAATTTTTTATTTTGAAATTTAATTTCGGGTACATTCGTTTATATATTTTCTCGCTCATATAGCAATATATCTGCACTCTAATGTTAGCGAATGTACCTTGAGTGTACTGCCAATATAGAAGTATTACATATATGGTTTCAATAATTGAATTTTAAGAATATTTACCGAGACATGAAATGGAATTTTTTTAAATGTGTGATTGGATTTGAATTGTATTTGAATTTGAATTTCATTATAAGTATTATTAATCAAAATCCATGCAAAAAAACTAAAAATTTGTTTTTCAGTTTTTTTTTTAATTATCCCGAAATATTTTTAATTTCGCAGGTTACGAAAAACCAAGTTATAGCTTATAAAAATTTTTAAATTAAATATAACGCCTAAGCTAACAATTTTTTGGTGTGCATGAAAACTTTGCTTGAAAATTGCTCATTTTCTGGTTTGTGAGCAGCTCCTAACTTGGCTCTGGGCTTGCTTGTGGTTCGGTTTGTACTTTGGTGCTCATAATTGGCAGCGGGAGTGACGGAAATTGAAAAAACCGGCTTGGGCCATGAACGTCTAAAAATTTAAACTAATAAGCTCAAGTTCGATCCAATAGCAAGATTTTTAAGTTTAATAGTCTATATAATCCGGTAATCACAATTGATAATTGATGTAATGCTATTTTTGAAAAATAATTTTGAGCAGTTGTTTTTGTTTTTTTCCAACAAAATTGAATGAATTTCAAAACAAAGCTATGCCATAATTTTTATGAGATTACGGCATGTAAGCCCCAATTTTTAAGATTGGAAAAAATCTACCACTAATTTTCTTAATCTACCACTCTTTTTAGACACAATCTACCACTATTTATAATTTTCAAGTGACAGCACTGAAAGGGACTCAGGCAAAACAAAAATAAACGATGCTAGCAACAACAAAGCGTATGCGTCGTAGCACTGGTTGCCACAACAACACACAAACTGACGATCATTTGTAAACAATTTCGATAGAAACATGATAGAATAACAAGGTAGGCGCATATTGGAGAGGAAGTGAGCTAGATGTCAAAGTCAGCTGTTCGAATTTAAGTTTTTCTAGTTGTTATTGCTGGTTTTATTGTTTGACGTTTATAGCACTCACAGCTTTGCTAGTGTAAAATTAGACATTTGAGCAACCGTAAAAATATGAGTCTACCTTATTATTCTGTCATGGATAGAAACACATTTCTATGCGATTTGAGTCCTCTATCTATTATATGCTCAGTGCTATGGGCAAGGGGAGCGCACAGCATGAGAAGAGTGAAAGAGCATTGCAGAGAGCAAGTTCATTCAAAGGTCGAAAACTTTTCTCTCAACCAAGAATTTAAAGCTTTTTCTTTTGGCATTCACAAAAACTTTTTGACGTTTTGATTTGAAAAATATTTATTACTTTTTAATGCTCTACATGGCGCATCTTTATATTATATTATCTTTGATAAAAAGTATTTCAGAAATTCGGGACAATTGACGTCCGAAGTGGAGATCGGTACCTGGTAGTCCTATTCCCAACATATATGTTATATTTTCTTAATATATAAAAATGATTGTGCATAATTTCGATATCGATTATCTCAGCAACTACTAATTCAAATCCCATAAAATTTTGAACATATCTGCCATTCTACGACTAATGCAAGTCGTGCTTGAAATTTGGCTATGGGTCCTTTTTCACTTATAAGAATATAACTTATTTGATTTTTTTTCTCCATTTTTGAAAAGTTATGAGATACCAATTTTTATGAGTTACCAAATTGTGGCATTTTTATTTGTTAATTTTAGTATAAGTCTTAAAAAACATATTTTTTAAGAATTGTATTTTGAGCTTTATGCCAAATAATTCATGAAGTAACAGGTTGCTGCAACAACAAAAATCATTTACAAAACAAATCGAGCAGACTAGACTATAAGCTTTTCAAAGTTAGTGGACTGCTAAAACCACAGAGACTACTGCTGAGTCGGAGTAGCGTCCAACGAAACCATTGTTCGCCACCCCACTAGATCGGTTTGACTTTTTATTTTAAGTAGTAACCTTGCAGAAAAAATAAATAGTTCTTAACTAGTTACAAAAAGGGGCAGTTCTGTATTATAATTCAGCATTTGAAACGATAGCACAGGGTTATTTTTTTAACCATTTATTTAACCCATATTAAAAAACAACGTTTTTTATTGCCATTTCATATTTCAGAGTGTAGATTACAAATGCATCGTCGGTAGCTTATACATATATTTTTTTTTTATAATAAACTTTTTAAGTATATTAAGAATCTACCTTATACTTTAACTTTATGTACTGTCTATTTATTGTAATAACATTATTTTGTTTTACTTTTTAGTCGAATAAGATTAAGACAACAACATTCAGCACGAAAAATACCAATTTAAGTCCCATAGCTATATACAATATATCAGTTATAAATTTTTACAAACAAAAAATGCACACCGCCATCAGTATTTTGTCACCACTAGTAGAAAAATTGCTCGATTTAGATGACAACACACTAGCAATTGTTGGGATATTGATGGTAAACCTTTTATTGGAGACAAATCAATACAATCGAGCACAAAGTTTAATCAATTTGATAAGAAATGAACTTAGTCATCGGAATGAAAGATTTTCTATGGAGGAGAGTTCCTTGACAGATAAAACTGGTCACCAAGAATCTCTCAAGAAGCTAAAATATTTGTCAATGTTAACACAGGTTCTAAGCAAAAATATAATAGCTTTACCAGAAGATGGCGTAAGTTGAAATTTTATTATTATTACAATACTTAAATCTTATTTGAAACTTTGAAGACTCTGGAAGAAGCTGAATTAAAAGCGCGTCAATATTATCTAATGAACGATTTCCAAATGGCCTCAAGACAACTTACAAAAATTAAAAGCAGCTTCTTATCGTCGCAGTACGTATTCAAATATTCACTCCGTCAGAACATTAATCACCATTACACAAAAAATACAAAACAACAAAATACCAGTTTGCAAATCTATATTAACAGTAGGTGGCTAAATTTGTATAAAACTTAGATTTGGATTTCAAAGAGTTTTTGTATCTACCACCAAAAATATCAAGAAGAAAATGTTGTTTGATTCAACTTGTTAGGTTCTTGTAAAATATTGGCATTTAAAAAAAAAATCATCACTAACGGCCGGTTTGTTCGCGGAGTTAAAAATATAAAACTTATTCTGTAACTATTTTTGTGACTAAATCGGTTTGTTCGCCATCTAGAACTCGTTATATATATACAAATTGAAACGAACTTAAAACCTCGTTATAAATAAAAATTCAGTTGTGTTAAAACGCCACAAAATGTGTTTTAAATTTGTAACGAGTTTTATAGCCTGGTTATGAATTAAACGTTAGTTCTATCAAAACGCTGCAAAATGTATACATATTTGATGTTTTGACTTTTTCACGTGTTATAAAGAAGTTTTATTTTATAGTTGGTTATAGATATAACGCGTTATAAGCAAATTTATAACTCTGTGAACAACCCGGCCATAAAAGCAGTCGGTTTGGTTTTGTTGGGCGTTTAAAAAACTTCAGTTGCTTTTGCTTTTACTTTGCTGTGCTTATTGAAAATCGAACAGCAGCAGCATTCAAAATAAGTTGTTTTACTGCGTAGTGCTGCTGCTTTTGCTTTGATTTGCAAGATTCACACAGCAAAGCAAAATGAACAGCATATCAATGTTTGTAACAAGTGTCGGTAGCACTACCGCAGTAAAATTTTTCGTTGCTTTCGCTGTTTTACTGAAAGCAATTTATACCCTGGAAAAATCTTCATTTTTATATAAGAAAATCAAGCATTAGTTGCTTGTGTGTTCTGTTTTGTGCGAACTGATTCACAGCATTGGTTCTCTACTCAACGTTAAGAGGGCGATCCGATTAGATTTAAATCTTATGAAAAAACGACTTGGATCATATTTCGTTTCATGCTATTACCCAATAGATGGCGCTGTCTATTCGGCTGACACTATATATGCACCCAACAGAACAAGCATTGGTTAGTGCGTCTAGTAGTAAGTAGAACAACTAAATACGGGAAATGAACAATCAATTTTTTGTTTTAGAAATTATCCAGGTTTCGTTAGGGATAAATTGATGTTTTTGTTTTCAATGCAAATTAAATTGGATGATCAACCATCAACATTCCACTACTCATTTTAGTGTAGCTCGCAACAGTTAGAAAGGCCATTTGCCCAGCTTGAGATAAAGCAACCACACGATTTGTTGAAAAATCGGGGCCTTCACTTTATTTTAAAATTAGAATTAAAATTGAGTGTAGCTCGCAAACAATACATCAGTCGGAGACGAAAAATACACCATTTGAAAGGTCATTCGCTCAGCTTGAGATATAGCCACCACACGATTTTTTAAAAATCGGAGTGTCCACTTTATTTTAAAATTAGAAGTAAAATTGAGTGTAGCTAGCAACTTAAACATCGGACAGAGACGAAAGTGACACCAATGAAAAGGACATTCGCTTAGCCTTCTTTTTATCTTAGTCAATAAACTCAACCTGTCCATGATATAAAAACTAGGTATTATAAAAAGTGACTGCGCTGCCAAGATGATGTATATGATGTGTCATATACAAATAGTGTAATCATAAGAAGAAGTAAACAGGAATTTTTTTGTTTTTAGTCTTGGACTTTCTGGTTACTTTTGCACTAAAAGAAAGAGATTTTTCTGTTGTTTCACTTGTACATTTTGAACATTTTATAAAAAGTATACACTTATATTTAGGTAAACAGCAATATTTTTCAACTAGAGTAAACAAGTAAAATTTGTTTATCGTTATTTTAAAACAATTCCGCTTTTATTTTAGAATAATTAGGAGTGTTAGGTTAATATATTTCACAAAAATTAATAATAATATAATATAATAATACAATTTACGCAAACAAATAATATATATTGCAAAATATTTCCAACTAAAAATATCCGTTTTCATTTATTATAGTACAAGAAGCATCATTGTTTTGGCGTCAAATCGTCATTTTGACATTTTATGCCTCCAATGACAGCTGAGCCCTCGCGATTTATAGTACCTGGTAATTATAGGTCTGTTTCCGTACGCACTTCAAGTAAAGTTCGAGTAAAGTTCGGGTAATAGAGAGTAATTTGATTATTTTTCAAAATGAGAAAATTTGTCAAAAAGTACGGAAACGCTTTCAAGTAAGTTTCAAGCACAACACCTGTTTTTTGAAAACAATAAAATTTAATTGCTGTGTTTCTGTATTTAAAACGTTTTCGTAAGCGTTGATTTGGTAATTTTAACTATTTTTATTAATTTTCTAACCAATTGCATACATTTTGTTCGCAATACAATGCAACAATTTAATTTTATCACTTTGGCAATCAGCTGTTTGAAGCTCGAGATTCGTGCTCGAAGAAATTTTTCAAGTAAAGTTCGAGTAATAGAGAGCCACAAAAAGTGACATTTTGCTTGTTCTTCTTCTCTCTCGAGCTGGAAAAATGTGTACGGAAACGCTTTCGAGTAACTTCAAGTTACTTGAAGTGAGTACGGAAACAGACCTTATATCATGAACCTGTCAAACTTAATAAATTGATCAAAAGAATTTGACATTTTGCTTGCTCTTTTTATCAGGATTACTTTGAACTTCTTCTGTGTTTTGGTCTCGATAAGAAGTCCATAACTTAAGTGTTATTAGTTTATTTGTTAATTATCGGAAGTTAATAAAATAAAAAACAGTTTCGAAAGTACCGTAAGTGTAGACGTAGAATTCCGTTTAAGTTGTAACCTCTTCTACTTTGTCTCTTTGATCCGATTGTTTTGTCCATTTTGCTCGTATTTTTTATTTGCCTTCCGAAAGTTAATTAATAACACTAAATTATGGCCTTCTTATCGAGACCAAAACAAAGAAAAAGTGAAAAGCAAGCATGATAAAATGAGGAAGCAGAAAGAAACAAGCAAATTCTTTCGATCATTTCGTTTAGTTTGACAGGTTGAGTTCCTAACCATTTCTGTTTACTGAAATTCATTATCTTTAACAGTTTTTAAATACTTCAAAGTTAAAAATGTTTCAAAACTTCACGTTATATGACTATTTACAAACCTGAAACTTTTTATCTCTCGATGCTATTTAAAAAATTGTGTATTAGTCGGATGAACAATCTCTAGAATTTCAGAAAGAACATCTTTCAATGAAATGGACAGTTTTAGAATTTTTTTGAAAAAAAAAACGAAATTTTTATTAATTTTATCGTAAGAAAATCTGATGGCGGAAGCTTCATGAGAAATGTTTTCTGCTCGCCATCACATCATATATTTTTTTTAAATAAATTAACCTGTCAATGGCATTGCCAACAAATAAAATTATTTCTAAAATTCCAGAGATTGCCCATCAGACAAATTTTTTTTTAAATTACATGGAGAGATAAAAAGTTATAGGGTTGTAGTCATTTGATATGAAATTCTGAAAAATTTTTAACTTTGAAGGCCAATATTTTCAAAACTATAAAAGATAATGAATTTCAATAAACAGAAATGGTTATGTGTAATATTGTTTATTCAATCCCTTTAAGCAAACCAAAACAAAAAAAAACAAATTGGCCGTTTCAGCCTTTGAAAGGACTTTGACCGAGCTTCTAATGATCAATTGTGTTGTGTGTGTTTTTAAATGTTTGCACACAATTAACCGAGAACTGGTCCTACATGTTTTAGTTCGACTCCGAACGGCCAAAGTTCATGTTCTCAAGAAGCTTTACATGGCATTGTTTACTCTCTGAGGTTTGCCATTGTCTGCAGAGAGGTGGTGACCGATCAGAAAAATTTTTATTGAAAAAACTTTTTTCGCAGCAGGGGATCGAACCCGGGCTCCTAGCATGCTAAGCCACACACTTAACCTGCATGCCACGGTCACCACTGGCCCTTTAAAAGAGATTTAAATTGACCTCTGTGTTAAGAAGATATGGTCCAATTAATAAAAAAATTTATTGCGGATTTGAAATTAGTACTTAGAAATACTTATGGGAGTATTTCTACTTTGCACTTTCGTTTTCTTTGGTTCAAGACCGTGTAAACCTGTGTAATTTGGCCACATATTTATTTATTTATTTTACTTATATTTTATAAAATATCTAGGTTGGGTACTGGGCGACCAGGCCATTTTGTACCCATAATCTTAGTATGATGTTAATTGACAATGAACTTAAAAAATTTATACACTATTCTGAGTTAAAGAGAAAAATAAAATAATTGATTATATATATTTGTTCACTAAATTTAGTCTTGATATCTTCTTTAATTCGAATTTTTCTTTTAATTTAAAGGTCTTGCAAAGATCTGGATACATGTATTTCAAACAATATGGGTGTCATTCATTTACGTGTGCGACATTATGCATTAGCTGCAAAATTTTTTCAGAATGCTATAAATTTTGATAGACGAATTGCGAACGATTTACGAAAAGCTCCTTTGCAGCATCTTGGAAGTGTGCGAACTAGAGAAATTTTGTATAATTTGGGCATTGCTATGCTTCATCTTAATCGGCCACTGGAAGCTTTTAAGTCCTTTTTAATTGTTATAAGGACGTACCATAGTAATCCACGTTTGTGGCTACGCCTTGCAGAAGCGTGTATTATGAACTTCGAAATGGTAAATTTATATGTTTTCATTTAGTAATATTTTCTATTAAAGGCAAATTTCTATTATTTAGGGCGAGTATATGAACATGTTGAATGAATATATTTTCCTATATAAGCAGTTCTTATACGCTCTGATATTTTTTAATTTTTTGATTTCAGTCAAAGGAAAATATTAAACTTGGTGGTTACTCAGGAAAAGATGTCACTCGGAAAACTTTCATTAAACTCGAGTATATGCGCAAAATATGTTTTATTAGCTATTTTCTTACCTATTATGAATTAATTATTTCAGAGATAATGGTGTGCCTTCAGCAACGACAGAGCCATCATTGGAATTTGCGGTTCTTTGTCTTCGAAGTTCTCTGGCGCTTGTGAAATGTTATCAAAGTCAAATGACTGAAATATCTAATCAGTCAAATGAGGGGAAAAGCAAAAGTTGGAATAATATCAAAGACTCAAATTTCTGCAATCCTTCTATGCCTATCACTAATGAATCATTTGATGTCATGCTAACTTCTATATATGCAGCATATAGTTATGTTTCTTTATGCATAGGAGATTATATGACCGCGTATCAACAAGCGCAAGAGTTATTACGAATGGAAAAGCTTACAGATGCTTATAAGTAATTTACAAATATTCTTTAAATACCTAATTTTTTAAATGCTATTGTTTTGTATAGAATGCTAGCTCACATGTATATTGGACAAGCACTTGTTATGATGGAAAGATTGGGTGATGCCAGGATACGTTTTGAGTCATCCTTATTGTCATCTTTAGAAACATCTGATTTTGAGACTAAGAACTGGAAAGTTAAGTCCTTGGACGCAGCTCAAGCGATATCACGATATAACCTCGTCGTAGTAATGATAATGCAAGGCGAATATGATTCGGCACGAAATATGCTTCAATCCTGCACTCATCCCATTGTTGTCTCCAAAGCAATGGGATTGAAATTTTATTTAGACACAGTCTTGTCAAATTCTTAAAAACCTCTTAATTGAACTTTATTAACTAAAATTTTTTTATCTATACTTTTATATAAAATTGAAGTGCAAATATTTTGTGCAAGGTAGACTCCAAAACTACTGGGCCGATTTTTATGAAAAAAAAATAAGAAGGACATAAGCCGAGATTATTTAAGAAAATTTAACAATAAATATTTTTAATTAAAGTGCTAAGTTTTTTAAGAAATTACCACTGGCGCCGCGCATTGCTTGGTCGTTTGCTTTCTACGCGTTTTTTGTTACTATTTCAACTTCATGTTGCTATCTTCTCTTTGTGCTCAGCTGGGAACTGCGACATTATCCTACATCTAAAACAAGTAAAGGAAGTCTAAAGTCGGTCTATCCCAACTATGAAATACCCTAAACCTACTTTTTCAAAATACAATTATAGTATTGAAAATGGGCGTGTCCGGATGAAAAATTTAAAAAAATTTATAAAAATTTCAAGTTTTATACCTGTAGCTCACATGTTAATGCCTTTATAGTATTTTCGCTATTGTGGATTGTATCGGAGGTGGGCGTGTTCGTGGATGGATTGCGCCCAATATTTCAACACATCTTAGTTTTGGTATAAAATACATACTAGGGATGTAAATCCCGGGATGTCGGGATCCCGATCTTTTTTGAGTCCCGAAAATCCCAGGATTATTCGATTTAAATCCCGGGACTGCCAAAAACAATTTTTTTTAATAGCTAATAAAATTTTTCAAACTTTTATCGAAATTGTTTCACTTTTGTGGATTTTATTTGAGATTATTTGTTTCATTGGCAGCGCTTTACTCTTTTGTAACACTGTTATGAGTAAATAGTTGACTTTAGGTTTGGAGCAAAATCCTATTAAACACGAAATTTTACAACGTCATGCTAAATTTGAGCACAAAAAAGAGTTGAAACTTATACAAGATTATATGGCAAGATGGAATAGTATGCTAGGCATGTTAGAGAGATTTATTTTTCTTGAAGACAGTATGAAAAGGGACACCATTGATCTTAAAATAAGCTCTTTGTTTGATCATGAGTTTGATTAAAGAAGTTACATATGCTCTCCACCCAGTCAAAGTTAACTTTTGTACTCCCCACATCAAATGTGACGTAGCTTTGAATTTTATGCTGAAAGAAATAAAATGGAAGAAATCTACTTTGAGCAATCACTTATTTAATATCGATGGTTAAATTCGCTATAGTGATAAGTGACCTTTTGACAAAAATAGGTTTATTGCATTTTCCAAGTCATCAATATAATATCTATCTTGTGTAAATTTCTTGAAAATGCATAACTAATGGATGCTGCTCAGTATACAGATGAAGTTAGTGTTTTGTACTCAGGGGCGTACCGAGACCATGTTGGTTTGGGGGGTATTACGTTAATTTGGCCTACTGAATACCCTTAAGTCCCGACTGTTTTAATACAACATATTTAAATTAATCAAAATTACTCATTCGATCGCTCAATTTTATATAGTATTGTAAAATTGAGTAAATTACAATTAAAATTGTACTTTGTCGTACGTTTTTTTAATTTTAATAAGAACTCAACCTCCTTCTCCCAACCTTCTAAGAGAGAAATTAATTTTATAAGAAAAAAACTCACTCTTTGATCAAAATGGAATTTGGTCAGGATAGAGCTTTTAATTTGGTTGAATTTGAGTTTTTTTTAATAGAGAACATTTGTTTAAAAAAATTTAGTTATGCATTCATCAATTGTCAAATTTGTTAAAATTCTACTCTCCATGTCAATATTTTGGTCGAATTTTAACGGTTTTTCAACTTTTCTAATTATTTCTAAAAGTTTTTTAAATTTTCCTTCAAATGTGATAAAAATCACTGTGAAGCTCTAGCCAAAAGTATTTTCAATGAATTTTCTTAATATTGTCGTAAGTTTATATTTAAGTGTGTATTTAAAATAAAAACTTTTTAACAAAAAAAAAAAACCTACTTCAAAATCACTAGAAAGTAAAAAATAATTTTAAATTACTTTTACTATTTATTTCTTGGTCAAATTTGTATTTTTATAATAAATATATTTATTTTTTTATGATAATAAAAGCTTCTAGTCAGCGCTAATCATTGACGTAAAATCATGATTTTTTCGCCATCCCTACTCTATTTAAGACTTTTTTATTTGTAAATATCCTGCTTGGGTGACGCTGTATTAATTTGTAATCTTAATTTTTCTTAAATCTTAATTAAAATGCCTTATGTGTGTTGCAGCTGCACAAAAAATCTGATTATATTAGCGCCGACTTCGAAGCTCTTATTATCATAAAAAAATAAATATATTTATTATAAAAATACAAATTTGACCAAGAAATAAATAGTAAAAGTAATTTAAAATTATTTTTTACTTTCTAGTGATTTTGAAGTAGGTTTTTTTTTTGTTAAAAAGTTTTTATTTCTTTCTTTTTAGAGAAAATGATGTATATTAAAAGAGTGTATAAATTAATTAAACACCAATTATTTATGCTCATAATATGGAAAATGCTTTTCTGTCGTTTCTTATTCTGGTCTTTGTCAGTATGTTTATCAGTACCTACTCTTGTATTTTTATCACTACCCCAATGTCAATATTGACTGAAATATAGTGTGTTTATAATATTGACACGCCTCTTTGTTGAGAATATCACACTCTTTGTTATAGTGTTTTCAATAGTTCTACCCATTCTAACAATGAATTTTACCAACCTTAAGTCAATATGATACAGTTTTTTACACACTGCCACACCCCTTAGTCGAAAAACGCCCAATTCTTCGGTAGTAATTTGTAATAATTGTGCCTACGTTTGTACTTCTTCAGTTAGTAGTGTCAGTATTCGATTTAGTGTTTTCTAATATTGCCACACCCCTTTGTCGAATGATGCCCACTTTATTCACAATAACTTGTTATAAGTGTGCCTACCTCTATACTAAATATCAGTACTCTAGTGTCAATATTATTCGCGATACAGTGTATTTTATATATTGCCACACCCCTTTATCAAACAAGGTCCACTGTATTGAAATTAATTGTTTTATAACTGTGCCTACCCCTGTAGTTAACTTTAGTACTCTAGTGTCAATATTATTCGAGATACAGAGTTTTTCTAATATTGCCACACCTCTTTGTCGACTAACGCCCACTTAATTGACTGCTATTTTTTACCTACCCTTGCATTTTTTCTGTGAATTTTATTAACTCTAGTACTCTAGTGTCAATATTTACTGAAATACAGTGTTTTTCTTACAGTGACACGCCCCTTTATCGAATACCGCCCACATTACTGGCAGTAATTTGTTATATTTGTACCTACCTTTGTACTAAATTTTAGTATCGTAGTGTCAATAGTAATCGAGATATAGTGTTTTTTTTAAATATTGCCACTCCTCTTCTCGATTAACGCCCATTTTTTTTTTTACAAAAATTTGTAGTAATTTTTCCTACCTTTGTAATAAATTTCTGTACCCTAGTATCAATATTATTCAAGACACAGTAATTCTCTTATATTGCCACACCCCTTTGTCAAATTACGCCTACTTTTGTTATAGTAATTTCCAATAATTGTACCTACCTCTGTACTTAATTTCAGTACTCTAGTGTCAATTTTCTTCGAGATACAGAGTTTTTACAATATTGCCACACCCTTTTTTAGAATTACGCCCACGTAAGTGATCGTCATTTTTAATACTTGTGCTTGCCCTTGTAATTTTACTGTGAATTATATTACCGTAGTGTCAATATTTACTGAGATACAGTGTTTTTCTTATAGAGACACGCCCCTTTTCCGAATACCGCCCCCTTTCATAAACGGGCACCTCCGCGTTGATAATCTATATATGTTGACAAAAAATTACGGCAATCGGGCAAGTACTTTAGGAGTAATCGATGTACATACATTCACAAAAAAAAAAAAAAAAAAAAAAAAAAAAAACAGAGAAACCAACCAACTTGAGAACCTCCTCCTTTTTGAAGTCGGTTAAAAAATGCTAAGAAAGGGAAAAAAACTCTCTCAAATTGAATGTTCTAAATATCTCTACCATTTTTTAATAGATTTTATTTATTTCTTTTTTGTATTTAAGTCTGATCAGTTAAATTAAAAAAATTTATAAAAGTTGTACCGTTCCTTTTTGTTTATATTTAAATTATACCTTTTTGAAAGAGACCAAAAAATTTAATTTTTTCTCAAAATATAAGGTAAAATGATTTTGTTGTAAAAGGAGAAAAACTCAAATTTGCATTTTTTATTTTCTTTCATTAAAAGTGACTGTAATGAGCTGTCCGTGCCATAAAAAAATCAAAGCATGATTTTTTGACGAAATTATTTTTTTTTAAATGGTTTTTTCTTTTTTTTCAAAATTAATAAAATTCTAAAATAATTTATTTACTTTATGTCTCGAACTTATTGTAAACATTGCACTAATTCTGCAAATGTGCGAAAAATACAAAGAGCTTTACTAATTCCGTACCTATTTTTCTCTTAAATATTTATATTAATAATAATGCAATTTTCTCAATTCCTGCAACTGTAACTTTTGAGGGATTAAGGGACTTTTTTATTGTTTTTCTGAAACATTAGCTGCACCCGTCAGAGATTCTACGCCTTCGAAAAGATTATAGAATACTTCTACATCTGCTTTCAATTGAACATAGTCCACCAAACAATTTTTTAGTAACAAATTTATTGTTTCTAGAATTCTCTTTTGGGTCAAGTAAGTTGAAAATAGAATTGGATTAAAGGGTTCATGCAAAGGCTGTATTGCTTCTAAGAAACTGCTTAAATTGTCTGGATTCGTTCACAAATATCCAATGAAGGCATCGTCGTTTTTTATCTATGCATTCAGAAATAATATATCGGCCTAATTCTAATACGACTAATTCTAATTCTTATTTGGATAGATTCAACAAAACTACATCTATGCCTTTATTTAGTTTGTAACGTTTGTAGGAAAAAACTGACTATAAAACGTTTAAAATAATACATTATAGACTATAATGCACTATAGCACTATAATTTATAGTGCGTGTATGAACTTCATACATATAATGAAAAGTTATTTTGCCTCCTAATCATTAGATTATTTTGAATTACGTCTTGTTAGAGTTAAGTCGACGACAAGCAAAATATTAAAATGAATTGATAAATAAATGTAGTCAATTTTTGAAATTTTGCAACTAGCAAAAGAGTAGAAAAACACTACTTGACAAGTGAAAAGCTTTTTGGGTAATTCCTTTTTGGTTTTACTGCAGTTAAGCTTATTAACTTATCAAAGTTAGTGGACTGCATAAACCACAGAGACTACTGATGAGTCGGAGTAGCGTCCGACGAAACCATGGTCTAGTCTGCTCGGTTTGTTCTGCAAAGAACATTGTTGTTGTAGCAACCTGTTTGGCTTCAATAAATTATTTGGCATCAAGCTCTAAAAATAATTCTTAAAAAATATGTTTTTTAAAACATATTTTATATATTGTAATTCAATTCATAAAACTAATATGAATTGACCGAAGTTGGTTTGAGGCACGACTATATGTCGTCAACAAACCTACCAAGGAACGACTAAAAGCTGTTAAAAAAGATTTGGCAGACTGAATTGCTCTTAGAGAATTTTTCATAGAGCGCAGCTATAAATAACTTTAAATGAGACTGAACGAATAATACTACTGAAATAATTAAGTATTGCTTAAGAAATAACCGACTGAAAAATAAAAGATGATGGCATTTGGGGCTTGGGATTAAATGCAGTTGGTTTTGCGCACGGCTAAATCCAAATTTGGCCGACTGAACAACAAGCCGGTGTTTGTTCAGCCACCACAAGGTGGTGGCCGTGGCATGCAGGTTTAGTGTGTGGCTTAGCATGCTCGGAGCGCGGGTTCGATCCCCAGCCGCGGCGAAAAAGTTTTTTTCAATAAAAAATTTTTCTGATCGGTCACCACTTCTCTGCAGACAATGGCAAACCTCAGAGAGTAAATAATGCCATGTAAAGCTTCTTGATAACATGAACTTTAGCCGTTCGGAGTCGGCATAAAACATGTAGGTCCAGTCCTCGGTCAATTGTGTGCAAACATTTAATAACACACACAACACAATTGATCATAAGAAGCTCGGTCAAAGTCCTTTCAATGGCTGAAATGGCCAATTTGTTTTTTTTTTTTTTTTTAACAACAAGCCGACAAAAAAATGGTACGACTAATTTTGATCCGTTCATAGTTATTGTAAATAAAAATCAATATTTTAAACAAATTTCAGTAAAAAATAACTATTTGACCGACTCTAAAAAAGTTAGGGGGGGTAGCCTATCCCCCTTAACCCCCGCTAGTTTCACCCCTGTTTGTACTGAAATGTATTGAAATTTTAAAACAAAATTTCACTTATCACTTTTGTGTGCTTAACCATCGATATACTCATTGAAACGTTAAAGCAACGGATAACAATTCTGTCAGATCTTTACTCTTTTTTAATTAATCGAAATAATATGTATGATCTTAAATATAACTTTTTTAAGCTCCTAGTATTACTTCTATTAGAAAAGAGCTCGAGAACATCCTCTTTAACGTTGAAAATTAACGTTATTGCGAAAGCGATCTTTATAATACAAACGACAAAGTAGTTGAGGTAGATAAGGGAGCAAGTCTAAAGAGAAATTGTTGCAAGTTTTAACTAGCAGCTCACTAATGTCCCAGAATAGATAAAATATAACCTATCACTAGTTTTGGTAAAAGAAATTGATCTTTTTCGTTTTTACTTCCAGGGGCTGTTGCACAATATTTTACAAGTAAATAATACTAGCAATTTTCTTGTATTTTGTGATTTCTGTTGCACAATGAATTTATGAAAATTTTAATAATGGAAGTGAATTTACTTGTATTATTTGTGAGTTTTACAAGTTTACGTTTCACGTATCACTAATATTATAATTGTTGTCAAGATAGAACTAATATCTTGTATTTTTTTTTACATAAACATACTTACTTATATATAAGTATATTTTACTTGTAAATTAGATTTTTTAAGGATTTTATGCTTTTTTAAAATCAGATAAAATGTTTAAAGGCTCAACCAAGTTATGCGTAAGCATACAAAAGCTAGAAAGCAAAAGAACGTACCTGCTCAGCAATATATTGAGTCGTCCAAGTTCTGCGTAAGCAATTTTTCGTTCAGTTTCTCAATTTTCGTTTACTTTTCAAAACTTGAGAGGGAGCGGTCGACTCCGTATATTGCTAAGCAGAAAAGGGTTGCAACCAGTGTTGCCGGAGTAAATTTATTTTTTTATCCAAAATACAAAATAAAAATAGCGAAAATTTTAAAAATATCCATATAATGCTTTGTTAAGACGACATATCTCTGAAGGATTTTTCTTGTCTTCAACGTGTGGGGGCTGCATCATATAAATTTCCTCAGACAATTTTCCTTGTAAAAACGCTGTCACAGCGTCCATTTGTTCGACTTTTAGATCAAGCTTAGCGGCAAGTGCGAACAAATATCGAAGCGAACTATGACGTACAACAGGGGAGTATGTTTCCTCACAATCAACCCCCTTTCGCTGCGAATATCCTTTAATTACAAGCCGCGCTTTAAATCGATCTACACGGCCTGTGACGTCAAACTTTTTTCGATATACCCACTTGCATTTGATTGCCTTTCGTTTCTTTGGTTACTCTGATATCGACCAAGTTGCATTATCGAGAAGCGACTGGTATTCCTCTTCCATGGCTAGCAACCATTGATTCGCTTCTGGACCTGAGAGTGCTTCCGCTGACGTTACCGAACGATCCATGTTTTCCTGTGGAACATTTCTAACAGTACTAAGAATTTTACGGGGGGGCTTCTATAGGATGCTTGCCTTGTGATATGCGCCGCTCATCGTTAGCCTTAGACACCTGCTTGTTTTGAACTAAGACCGGCTGATTGTGGTACAATGGAGGCGCTACAAGTCCTGTAAATTCATTCTGCAAATTTTGATAGCTTGTTGATGCACTCTGCTCGTTTGTAACATTGGTGGACTGAACTGGCAAATGCCACGAGGGAGAATTATCTGTTTCAACTATGAAATCTTTGTACTTGCCTGGTAAATTGCGCTCCCTTTCGCTGCGCCTCAACACCTGTGACTGTTGTGAGCTTAAGTTAATTTGCTTAGGGAGCGCCGTAGGATATGTTGTCTCATTTGGGTTAGTTATATTTAATTCATCAGCTGCATCTTCGTAAAAACGGTATTTATGGACTGCGACTACAGTTCTGTAGGATGATCCAATGGAACTGTTACGTATTGTATCCCAGCAGTTGCTTCCGGTTTCAATGGCTTCGAAAATTGCTGATTTGATATTGTGTCTTCGTTGATAAACTAAACATCTCGACTGTTGAAGACACATTTTTTCACAGGGTCATAAAAGCGATAACCTTTAGTTTAATCGTTAAAACTTGTCATAAGGCATTCATGTGCTTTTGGGTCCCACTTTCGTCGATTTGCGTTTGGTATGTGAACCATTGCGGTTGTACCAACAATTTTTATATGTGACAAATCTGGTTGCTGTCCTGTCAATGCTTCAACAGGAGTTATTCCTGTTCCTCTTGAGAGTGAACGATTCAAAAGATATACTGAATATGCAACCGCTTCAGCCCAGAGCATTTTCGGCAAATTAGCATCGGCAAGCTAAATCTTGCCTTTTCAACGATTGTTCGGTTATTTCGTTCGGCAACTCCAATTTTCTTCGGGCGTATAACGTTTGTTGTCTGGTAGTGAATGCCGTTGACTCGCGTAATATTCAGAATATTTTTATTTAAAAACTCTTTGCCGTTATCAGTACGGAGCAATTTGATCTTAAGACCACTTTGATTTTCAGCATATTGGTAAAATTCCTCAAAGCACTTTGAAACTTCCCATGCTGACTTTGTTTTCAAAAAATAAACAAAAATTTTGCGCGACTTGTCGTCAATAAACCTCATAAAATATCGGTTACCACCAATGGAATCATTTTCCATTGGCGCACAAATGGAAAATGGAGTGTACGATTTCGAGTATGTTACTTGCCCTGGTGCCAAATTTTTTAAATGGCTTTCGAATTTGTTTTCCAAATGGGCATATTTTGCAATCGTTATGACCTTTATTTTCAAAGTTGATTCTTTTTGCCAAACACCCCTTAGTTGTTGTAAGCTTTTGTAAATTAAGTGGCCCATTCTCCTGTGCCAAAATTCTTCACTGGCAGCTCTTGTATAACTAAGTGCTATGTTTTGAGGTACTAAATCTTATCTTAATACTTTCGATTAGGACTTAGATTTAGGGGGCCTCGGTAGTCGAGTGGTTAGCGGGCTTGACTACCAACCCAGAGGTTCCGGGTTCGAATCCCGGTCTAGCCATAGTCCTACGCGTCTACCTTAATTCTTTCCTCATTTCTAATCAACTGAAATTAAAACTTAATCAATTTATACGACTTTGGATTGGAAGTTGTAGTTGGTGGTAGAGATGTTTGTGGAATGAGATTGCTTGATAACTCGGATTGACTGAGGTAAAGGCATAACACTTGCCTCAGATTCAAATTCGAATGTTGATATAGCACTCCGCCACACTAGAACATTCTACACTTGTTTCTCTTGATTTCCCTTTCTCTCCTACTTATCTATCTCCCCATTTCCGAACCAAGGCAGACTTGACTGAATAGGTTTGACACCTGAAATTCTTGGTTCAAAGCTAAAAAAAAAAATCACTTTCGATTAGGATTTAGTACTTTAAAACCTTGATTGTTAAATACAACAGTGTGGCCTTTATTACAATGCAACTAATAGACAGAAGGTTGGTTGACAGTTCAGGAATGAACTGAACAGCGTTGATCTGAATTGGTTCTGAGTTGCAAATTGGTTTAAATGTAGACATTCCAGAGGCTTCGACTTTCATTGTACCCTTCATTGCAGCAACAATTGTTCCAGTGTCTGCATGCACTTTTTCCAACATATGTATTAGGTACATGGTCATGTGAGACGTAGCACCTGAGTCGAAGTACCAATCTATCTTGCTCATCACATCAATTGTTGACAACACAGCGGTAAATGCATCGAATTTACAATCATTATTCTTTCCAAATTGAGTTTTGACACGATAGTGTTTCGCAATGTGTTCGAAATTATGACATTTTCTGCATTTTGAACCTTTTTTATGCTCATTGGGTTTGCTATCTCGATGTGACTGGTCTTTGCGCTTGTTTGTGTAGAATGCCGTTGTTTCGTTTTCTCCAGGGCGCATTTCTTGGAACAGTTTAGTTTTTATTGCATCACCTGTAATTTTTTATCCAGAATTTTCCAGCGCCATAATCATTGGGCGATATTGTTCGGGCAATCCGGCTAGCAAGAGCGTTCCGTTCATAGAGCCGCAGTACGACAGTGATATGTATATCAATTTACGCAGTAAGCCTACCCTTCGTGTTAATCCGTTGTGTTCATAGGCATCTGCTAATTTTTGCCACAATTCCTTTGCTGTCTTTGCCCTTTGAATGTGCAAGTAACACACGGGATCTATGACTAGCGTTAGCTTGCTCCTAACTTTGCGATCTTTGTTAGCATCAACAGCAGTTTTCGGACCATCGCTAGCATCCAATTCATAATCGATCGTTGTAGTCAACAGGTCATCCAAATCGAGAAATGCTTGAGCGGATATTTTCAATGTAGGATAGTTTTCGCGTCCAAGTAGTTTTTCGATTGTTAATCCGTTCATTATGAATTTATTTTTTATTTTATAGATTTTAAAATTTTCACGTCTTCTGGTCCCATAACCTATTAGAGAAACACGTCTGTTCTATGCTAATATTCAAAGAAAACAAACAAAGGCAAATTGGACTAACAAAGAAAGTTAATATAAAAAAATCTGTGCATAATAAAAATTATATAAGTTTTTTTTAGTAGTTTTATATGAAAAATTAACATATTTTTAAGGGTCTTCACTTCTTTTTTAAATTAGTACAAAACTTTATTCATTTGAGTGCATCTCCCAAACTATAGACCGGACAGAGACGAAAGTGGCACCAATGGAAAGGCCATTCGCTCAAATAAATAAATAACTTTTAAGCAAAACAAATTAAATTTCTCTCACAAAAAATATAACCATGCACGGAGAGCGTATAATTTTTTTTATGTAGCCCGTTTAGAGAAGAACATTTTTTAGTTTCATTTTTCGATGTGCACATAGTATAATTAACGAAGTAATAACAGGGAGGAAAGCAGCTTACCGTGATTGTCAAAACGAAGTTGAGAGCTCATACACAATCTACGAACGAGTAGAACGCTAAGAATAGGCAAAATGTAAACAATAATCCGCTACCAACTCTCGCGTGTTTATGTTAAATAATTGTAGAAAATTGTGATTTGTCGCTTTGTATATTATTATACCCTAAACCTGAAAGGTCAGGGTATATTAACTTTGTGCAAACGTTTGTAACGCATAGAACGAAGCGAGTCCGGTATAGAAAAGTATATATATTCTTGATCAGCGTCACCAAGTGAGTCGAGCTATCTATGTCCGTCCGTCCGTCCGTCCGTCCGTCTGTCCGTCTGTGTGTTGTCCGTATACACAGGATAAGAAGAAGGAGTTGAGATAATTGTATGAAACTTGGTACATATGGTCGCATGTACCCAAGGATCTGCACTATTGAATATTTTTGGAATCCGCCCACGGACACGCCTACCTCCCATACAACGCAAAAATTGAAAACTGCATAGCTCAGCTCATAATAAGTCTACAACAACAAAATTTGGTATGTGTGTGTTTTATACCAACACAAAGATGCCTTTGAAAAATGGACGTCATCCGCTCACGGACACGCCCACCTCCCATACAACCCAAAAATTGAAAATGCAATAAATAAGCCTCTGTTTAACCTACAGGGCTAAAATTTGGCACATATATTTTTTATAACAAAAAAAAAGATGGTTTTGAAAAATGGACATCGTCCGCCCACGGACACGCCTACTTCCCATACAACGCGAAAATTGAAAACTGCATAGCTCAGCTCATAATTAGCCTACAACAATAAAATTTGATATGTATGTGTTTCATACCAACACAAATATGTCTTCGGAAAATGGACGTCATCCGATTACACGCCTACCTCCCATACAACCCAAAAATTGAAAACGCAATAAATAAGCATGTGTTTAACCTACAGAGCTAAAATTTGGCACGTATGTTTTTTATGACAAGACAAAGATGGTTTGGAAAAATGGACTTCATCCGCCCACGGACACGCCCATTTACGATTAATTTTTTTTATTTTTTTTTGAAAAGTGGGTTTAGGGTATTTCATAGTCGGCCTAGACCGACTTTAGACTTTCTTTACTTGTTTTTATTGTTATTTTTAAAGAAATAAATAAAATTAAAAGTGCAAATTGAATAAACTGCAATTAATTGGATGCTGTTTGCAGTCACTGTTGCTGCTGCTAAAACTCGGACCTCTTAGAACAATTTGCTGCAAACACCTTGAAGTTACTGTTATTCCTCAGTTATTGTATTATATTTATTTTATCTAGTTTATTGTTATAATAAAACAATATCACAACGAAAATATTAAATGTTATTTGCACTTAACACAACACGATGTTCCATTGAATTTAGATTTGTTTGTTTGCTTTGGCTTGTTTGCTTTGTCTGCATTCGCCAAGATGGCCGATTTTGACATTTAGGGTACTGACAGAGAGAGTTCGTTCAATCCTGCTATTACTTCGTTAATTATACTATACATGGACGCATGCCGTACTTGAAGACATTTCGACAACATGTGTTGGACCAAGGCATATTAATCCAGGTACTATAATAAGAAAAAAAAATGAATGGGAGTATAATGTCAAAATCAGATATGACAATGAGAAATGTTGCTTCTGCACCAAAAACAAAAAAAAAGGGGATTTTTTAATTACTCTTAACTTACACTTTATATCAAAAGTTTAAAATTGTTCTTCAAAGTATCTCCAAAATACAATTAAAATATCAAGCACAAAATTCAATAATTAAAAAATTAAAAAATTGCAAACTAATACATAAGAAAATTAGAAAGAGGCTAGCATAAAGTTTTTCTCTGAAAATCAAAAAATCCCCCAACTCGTTTATAAGAGTGGGCATTATTTGATTTTGACATAAGACTCCCAAAAGTCGGCAGTGCGGGTGCGTATTATACTACCTGGATAAATATGCCTTGTGTTGGACGACAAAGTGGAATTTTGTTTGAAAATGTCTTCAAAGACACACATGGAAATGGATCTATCTGTTTTGCAAGAAACTGACATGTCTCGAAGACGTCTTCGAAGACGGATCGACCTATTCCTGCTGGGAATGTATAATTCTATGTTACATGTATAGGTACATTAACAGATTATTGGTACAGGGTTACCAATAATAACACTTTAATTTCTTAAAAATTGCATTTTGATCAAAAGAAGAAGTAATTTTTTTTCGCTAAAAGTTAAATTTTTTACTTTTTTTTAAGGAGACGTAACAAAAAAAATTTATTTTAATGTTTTAAAATGCCTAAAGTTGAATAAAAAACAAGATATCATTTTGAAAAATTATTTATATATTTTTATACCCTAAACCTGAAAGGTCAGGGTATATTAACTTTGTGGAAACGTTTGTAACGCATAGAACGAAGCGAGTCCGGTATAGAAAAGTATATATATTCTTGATCAGCGTCACCACGTGAGTCGAGCTATCTATGTCCGTCCGTCCGTCCGTCCGTCCGTCCGTCCGTCCGTCCGTCTGTGTGTTGTCCGTATACACAGGATAAGAAGAAGGAGTTGAGATAATTGGATGAAACTTGGTACACATGGTCACATGTACCCAAGGATCTGCACTATTGAATATTTTTGGAATCCGCCCACGGACACGCCTACCTCCCATACAACGCAAAAATTTAAAACTGCATAACTCAGCTAATAATAAGTCTACAACAACAAAATTTAGTATGTGTGTGTTCTATACCAACACAAAGATGTCTTTGAAAAATGGACGTCATCCGCTCACGGACACGCCCACCTCCCATACAACCCAAAAATTGAAAATGCAATAAATAAGCCTCTGTTTAACCTACAGAGCTAAAATTTGGCACGTATGTTTTTTATAACAAAAAAAAGATGGTTTTGAAAAAAGGACATCGTCCGCCCACGGACACGCCTACTTCCCATACAACGCGAAAATTGAAAACTGCATAGCTCAGCTCATAATTAGCCTACAACAATAAAATTTGATATGTATGTGTTTCATACCAACACAAATATGTCTTCGGAAAATGGACGTCATCCGATCACGGACACGCCCACCTCCCATACAACCCAAAAATTGAAAACGCAATAAATAAGCATGTGTTTAACCTACAGAGCTAAAATTTGGCACGTATGTTTTTTATGACAAGACAAAGATGGTTTGGAAAAATGGACTTCATCCGCCCACGGACACGCCCATTTACAATTAATTTTTTTTTTTTTTGAAAAGTGGGTTTAGGGTATTTCATAGTCGGCCTAGACCGACTTTAGACTTTCTTTACTTGTTTAGTAATAAAAATACACAAAAAAAAATTTGATTTTTTTATTTACATAATTGGAATTATTTAAAAAAAAAAATCAAAAAACCATGGCCATTTAATTAAAAAAATTAAACAAAAAAAATTTGATTTTTTTATTTACATGATTGGAATTATTTTTAAAAAACATCAAAAAAATATTTTACTAGATTTTTTTAATGATTTTTTAAAAAAATTCCTGTAGCATGTGATATGTGATTAAAATATTAAAAAATTTTTTTTTGCGTAATTTTTTTACAAAAAAAAATATTTAATTTTTCCAAATGATATTTTATTTTTTATTCAAATTCACAAAATCACTGTTTCCATCAGCTGATGTAATGCTTAAAAGAAGAATTGCTTCCTAGATCGTAGCAAGGGGGGGGAGGGGGGGGGGGGCGGTCCGCCCCGGATACACGCTAAAATTGGGTGCAAAATTTGACAAAATAACTTTTCACCACACAATTTTTGATTTTTTTAATAATAAGAACACTTTAATGACTGTGGTCTTATGTTTTGAATATAAAGAGGGTGCAAAAATGAATGCAAATATTTTTTTACTTTGTTTTTATTAAAACTTTAACTTTATATGGAATTTTTTTCAATATTAACAAACCTCATACTAAAACCCAAGTCAATTCGGAATTTAATTTGTCATTGGTTAGGGGTGCAATTGCCAAACAAATGCAATTCAAATTTTACACGCTAAAATTGGGTGCAAAATTTGACAAAATAACTTTTCACCACACAATTTTTGATTTTTTTTAATAATAAGAACACTTTAATGACTGTGGTCTTATGTTTTGAATATAAAGAGGGTACAAAAATGAATGCAAATATTTTTTTACTTTGTTTTTATTAAAACTTTAACTTTATATGGAATTTTTTTCAATATTAACAAACCTCATACTAAAACCCAAGTCAATTCGGAATTTAATTTGTCATTGGTTAGGGGTGCAATTGCCAAACAAATGCAATTCAAATTTTCATGACAGTAAGAAAGAGAACAAAAAGAAAAATGTTAAAACATTCTTTTTATATTCCATAAAATTTTATAAAAAATCGTTTTTTTGCTTCTTATATTCAGGTTAACATTTCTGTTGCCATTATTTTTCGCATTTTTGCAAATCTACATGATTTTCAGAGTATGATGAATGGAGGCGTCAGTTATTTTGTAAGCAATACATTTCTCCAGAACTTTTCAGAAAAACGTGCTCATGTCATAAATGTCAAGAATAAAAATTTACTTTGTGATTACTAAGTTCTGAGACTATAGGTACATCATAAAACAAACCTTATTTACAGCTCTTAATCTGCTAGAACATAATTTTTAATAGTAATATGTTTTTGTGTATCCTGTTACATGAAACAATATAAAAATCAATACTCAACTAATTCTAAAAAATTTCTAAAAAAATTTAATTATGATTTAAATGCATTAAATTTTTTATTTACATTAAATAAATGGCGTTTTATAACAATTTTAAAGGGTCCTGACGTTTTTTTTTATTTTATTTTGAAGATGTCTATTAAAAGCTCTAAGATGGTTTTCTGACTCCTTAACTTTACTAAAATAACCATTATTATGATTAAATCAACCAACAAAAACTGTCTAAAATACAGTTTTTAACAGAAGATGCACAGTTCCTTAAAAATTATTGTAATTATTTAAATCAGACATGCACACCGAAATCAACAACATTATTTCGTTTCGTTGAAAAACGAAAAATTTTCTATAATTTTTTCCTATGCTAAACAAAATTTATTCTGATACAAAAAAAACGAAATTTTTTTGTTGAAATTAACGTTATTTTCAACGGTTGATGGGAAAAAAACGAAAAAATTTTATATCGTTTTCTCCGAATTGATTTTTCGTTTTTTGAATTAACGTTATTTTTTTATTTCGTTTCAACGAAACAAAAAAATTATTTCGGTTACCGTTAAAATTAACGTTAACGCATAAAATAACGCATGCCTGATTTAAATTAAATTTTGTTCTCAGTCACCGAATGTGAAGCATCAACATATTTCTTGTAACTGTCAGCTCTTTTTGGGCCATTCATGACTCTTTGCTTTGCGAATTATGTACATAATGAGTACATAATTGAAACAAATTTCTGATAATAATTTGATATCACTGTAATATACTGATACTGTGATATTAATAGCCGAGGATAGGGCAGTAAAATCTTACAGACCTCAGTTTTGTCTATCAAAGTCGAAGCTGAGATGAATATAGAATACTAAAAAGAAGTTGATAAAATTTAGGAAAAAATATTTTGTTTTAATTTTCACTTAACTTTTATATAGAAGATATGGATTGATTTCGAAAAAATATTTAACTTAATAGTTATTCAGGGTTGATGAGGGAAAATTAGCCAACGGTTTGATTCCAGGTCCTGTTTTTTCTTCAATTATGGACAATTTTTTGTAAACTTTTCACAATTTTCTATAAAAAACTAGCATAAGTTTTTATAACTTCATAAAGCCAGTTCTCCAATTATTTAAAACTGATATTGTGTGGTTTACTGATAGTAAATTGTTCTCGCATAACTTATAAGCCCTTATAAGCTTTTTTCCAAATATTTTCTAAAATATGTCATTTTTGGAGAGGTTGATTCAAAAATATGTAGTTGGATTCATCGACAATTATTGTAAAAATAGATCTTTGGGGATTTACTCGCTGTTGCAAATCAAAATTTTGCGTAAACAAAACATTTTTGAAAAATTCCTTGATTGCGGAAAATCCTGCTTTAAAAAACTTAAGATATACTTCAAATTTGAAATGAAATTAAATTTTTCAAGTTTTTTGTTAGTTACCATATTACATATCTTTCAAATGATATCACATATATTAATATCGATGAGATTATTTTTAAATTTTGTCTTTTGTAACCGAATTTTATAAACTTTACAAAGAATTAAAATATTTATAAATTTATTTGTACTTTAACAAACTAATCATAAAAGTAAAGTATTATTTAAAAAAATTATATTAATATCGTGGTATTTTTTAAACATTACTTTTTTGAGGTTTACTATTACCTTCTTAAGGGGTGCACAATTAAGTTTCCGCCCCGGGTGCCACCAACCCTAGCTACGCCACTGCCGTGCAGTAATCCTTATTTAAGCGTAAATGTAGTAACAAGTTATTTGATAACTACTTAAATATTTTAAAATAAATAAAACTACATATTTATGGAATAATTTAACGTTTTACAGTTAATTTTAGCACAGTATTTTTTACACAATGATTGAGAACAATAAGAACAAATAAAGGAAAAAAAGGATTAATTGTGGTTATTAAAATAATATCAAAGTTAAAATATATTTTAACAACAGAAAAAGTCATCTTATGCTCATTTAATTAATTTTTCTTTTTTTAAAATAATTTTTCATTTGAGAAAAAGACAAAAACCTTCAAAGTTTTACGAAAATAATTCTCTTTCATTACTAAGTATAGGCGAATTGACATTCATCATCATTTCGCAATACCCGATAATGACAAAATGTAGTAAGAAGTTATCATACAACTGTTAGAATTTATATGTACATTTAAAAAAGAAAAGATTACATTAATGCAAAATTTATGACATATTTAGACGTGTACTTGTATAATTTACGAATTTAGACAAATTCGAGCAAATAACAAATAAAAGAATAATACTCCCAGGTGGTGGTTAAACATTTAATCGATTTTTTAATATTGATAAGTCGTTTATTTAAGTGCCTAGACCTATGTATATATATGCACCATTTTCATGATAAGGGTTATAAAGGATCATATCATTTGGTATAAACGTAAGGTTCTTAGTGTGATTGACAATATCTGTTGGTATCATCAACTTGATAAGCATTTGACTTTAGTATAAATGGAATCAAATTTGCAAGGCCCCATTAGTACGTTGAAAATATTAGAAAAGAGTTCAATGAAGCTTCTGATAGCGCTAGTATTAACTGTCACTGTGGTCTCTGCTAACCCTGTGACACAGTTTCGTAAATTTAAGACAACAGTGCGTAGATGTGATTTGTGCGAAGAAACTTAAGGAATAAAAAACACGTTTGATTTTCTCTTCTTTTCTAGGCAGATCGTGTTGACGCTTATGGCTATCCAGTAGAGGACCACACTGTTCAAACAAGCGATGGCTATATTTTGCAACTATTTAGAATTCCGTTCTCTCCAAAATTGAAAAACCAAAATACTCCTAATAAGCCTGTTATTTTCTTGCAACACGGACTTTTAAGTTCTTCTGATTGCTGGATAATGAATGGACCTGATAATGCGTTGGCCTTCTTATTAGCGGATGCTGGTTATGATGTTTGGATGGGAAATGCACGTGGTAATACATATTCCAAAAAGAATGCAAGCAAAAGTCCTTTGCTTCTTCCATTTTGGAATTTCAGTTGGAACGAGATTGGAATTTATGACTTGCCAGCCATGATTGACTTTATTCTATATATGACAAATGCAAATGCATTACACTACGTTGGCCATTCTCAAGGAACTACAGCATTCATGTTACTTCTTTCTAAAATACCGAGCTATAATAAAAAAATAAAGACTTCGCACATGCTGGCACCAGTTGCTTATATGAATCATATGCAATCTCCTCTAGCTGTTGCAATCGGTCCTGTCCTAGGCCATCCGTCATTGTTGAGCGATCTTATTGGCAGTAATGAATTCATGCCAAGCAATAAACTTTTCTCTTTACTCGGTAAAGAGGCATGTGCTGATAAAAGTTCTTTTCAACCTTTATGTGGCAATATATTGTTTCTTATTGCCGGCTGGGACTCACAGCATTTAAATTATGTATGTATAAATATGATTTATAAAAAACTCCGTATAATATAAATTACTTTTAGACACTGTTGCCAGAAGTTATGGAAACTCACCCCGCTGGGTCCTCTACTTCACAAATAATTCATTATTTACAGGAGTACGAATCTAAATACTTCAGGGAATATGATCATGGTTTTTTTACAAACAAAAAGTACTACAATCAAAGATCTCCACCAGAATATAATGTTCAAAATATAAAACCACAAGTGCCAGTACAGTTTTACTACAGTGACAATGACTACTTATCCGCTGTGGAAGATGTCATTCGTATGGCTGATAGGATGCGCTCAAACGTCCAATTATATCATATCAAATACACTGATTGGAATCACTTAGATTATTTGTGGGGCCTTGAAGTGAAGGAAATAATCAATGATAGGATTATAAAATTAGCAAATGATTTCGAAAAGAGATTGTAGGCAAAAATCAATTTGAGTTTTATTCAAATTGGTTGGTAGTTTAAATAATGAAATAAATATGTTTGTATGTCTGTTGAAAAAACTAACAAACGTTATTTACTCCTTGAATTGAATGAATTAATTAAAAATTAATTTACCAAAGAAGTAAAATATAAGGAAATGGTGTTCTTTTCACATACAGTGTACGTGTGATGCTGTATGTTTATTGAATTGTGGTGTGGGCGAAGCGAAGAGTGTTTTTGACATAGATATATTTTAGCGCTAATGATGTGATATCGAATTGTCAAAGTACAAACATTTCTCCATAGGCGCATTTATTTTCCATAATTCCACACATTTTTACGGCGCGTTTTTTTAATTAATGCATGAATATAAACCAAGTATATAAACATATTATTATTTTTTTGAAAATTTATAACTTTTTATATTATTTACTTATTTTATTCTCAGCTTAAGAGTGAAATAGGCCTACTGGGGAACCGAACACCCTGAAAAAAAAAATCGGTAACGCACCAAATTGTATACCTCAAGGGTGGTGTGGAAATAGTATAGTAGTACAATATAGAATTTTAATGAACAAAACAAATAAGATAGCGATTGCTTTAAACTTGATCACATATTGAACAACGTAACGTGTAATCCGAAATTTGGCCATTTTTTAACGATGCCACCAAATACGGCGCTTTGTGGATGTTAATGTATATGTGAGAACCAACACAAATATGAGAGGTGCCGCACTTTTGCTCAACTACAGCACTTCCTTATATTTTATTTCTTTGATAACTACAACAATTTTTCATCAATTGACTTAAAACTTTCTGAGAATATTTTTACAATGTTATGGATTCGAAAAATATAAAAAAAATTTATTTTTGGTCGCCAAAAAATTTTAATGTGCCCTTAAAAGCCTGTCCTTTACTCGCATTAGATAAGTTGCAAGTTATGGCAGCAGCATTTTTAGCAGGATCGTTTTTCATTAAGCATTCATGCATTCAATTTTTATTCATTATTCATTTGTAATTCATTTTTCTATTTCTATTCATGCTTTTGGTTAATTGGTTAATTTGGCAACCAAGATAGTATATTTTTAATTTGGTGCAACAACGTAACGGTTTGGGGGGGTAATATTTTATATTTTTAATATAACTAAAATTTCCGATTTCAATTTGCTTCATAAAATAAGATATTAATAGTGAAAAAATGAATGAATGAATGCTAAATGAAGAACGATTCTTTGTGAAATGCATTCTTAATGAGTAGCATTCTTTTATATACAAAAAATGAATGCATTATGTTGAATAAGGAAACATTAATAATAAATCAATTTTTTAAAATTGAATGTGAATTCATAATTTTATTCATGTGTCAATTTTCTATTCATTGAATTCATTCTTGTGTCGTTATTCACTTGTACTTAGAATTTTGAATAAGAATTTATATTTCACAGCTCTGATCATTGAAAAACGTTCGTTGTTGTTTACAATTAAATTACAATTGGCAATCACTAGAATAAGGCTCTTAATCATATCAATAGTATATAGAACGAACTCGCTCAATGATATTAAACTAAGTTTTTATGATTACACTGGTTTACAAATAACGAAAAGTTGTTTGTACTTTGAATGCCACTATTCTTTTCTCATGTAAAATCGGTCGCTGATTCTGAAAAAATGCTTCTTTTTTTTTGGAAAAATAAAGGTTTTTAGTAAAAAATATCAAAAGCCACAAAATATTTTGATTTCTTAACGAAATTTGCAACTATTTTGTCTTTTTTTGGAAATTTTTCTGAAAAATAAAAAAAATCCCCGAAATTTGAATTTATTCCGCCAAAACTAACAGCTCGACCAAAAATGATGTTTGCATTGTTTCTAAGAAATTCTATTAGCTTTTATTTGATATATCATTTGTTTGTTTACTGTTGTTGGTTCTGGAGATATATGCAATTAAGTGGAACCAACTTTTTTTTTTCGTTGAAAACCCTACAGTGGGCAATATCTCGAAAACAGAGTGACAGAAAAAAAAAATTTTTTTTTTCGGAATTAGCGACCGATTTTACATGAGAAAAGAATAGTGGCATTCAAAGTACATATTGGCTGTAAACCAGTGTTATTAAAAGGTAATGAATTGTTAAACATGTCAATAGAAAGTTTTTTATTATTATTTTTAACTCAAAAATTGTACATGTTATCATTTCTTAATTTTATTAAATAGAGTTATTAAATATAATCAAATTTTTACAAAGATTTGGAGCTCCACAGCTGTGCAAAAATAAATTATTATGGGCTGACCCAATATTTTGTTTGATGAGTAATGTATTCCGTTATTTTGAAAATAAGGATTAATAAAATACAGTGTATACGATACATGTACAATACATTTTGTATATATCGTGATTTCAGAAAATTAAAGTTTATGGCAATCTTTTTATTTTAGTTTATTTGTTACATTGGCAGGCAGCTTTTAACGCGTTTGTAACACTGTTGAATAAATAGTTGACTTAATGTTTGGAGCAAAATCACCTACTATAAACGAAATTTTAAAATATCATGTTAAATTTGGGCAACAAAAAAGAGTTGAAGCTTATATAAGATTGAATGAAAAGATGGAATAGTATAATAGTATAGTAATAGCAAAGAATATACAATATATTATAATAATATACATATATATAATATACATATATATAATATACAATATAATATATAAATATTGTATATTCTTTGGTAATAGACATGTTAGAAAGATTTATTTTGCTTGAAGACATTCAATGAACTCTTTGCTTGATCATGAGTTTGATTAAAGAAGTTGCATGTGTTCTCCACCCAGTAAAAGTTAACTTATGTACCTACTCGCTACATCAAATGAGACGTCGCTTTGAATTTTATGCTGAAAGAAATAAAAAGGAAGAAATCTATTTTGAGCAATCACATATTTAATATCAAGTTGAAAGATCAAGCAACGGAAAACAAGATGCATATTCTTTTTTAATTAATCCAAATAATATTTATGATCTTAAATATAATCTTTCTTAAGCTCCTAGCATTACTGCTATTAGAAAAAAGCTCAAGAACATCCTTCTTAACAATGAAAATGAGCCTTATTGCGAAAGCGATATTAATAATACTAACGATGAAGTAGTTGAGGTAGGTAAGGGAGCAAGGCTCAAATATAAATTGCAGCAGGTTTTAACAAGCAGCTCGCAAATGTCTTATAATAGAAAAAATACAATTATCAGTAGTTCTAGTTTAAGATATTGATCTTTTTTGGTTTTCCTTCAGAACGCATTCAATTTTTTTTATCAATCAACAAATGTTGAGGTTCTCCTTAACTGCAGGTTTTATATGCAACAAATTGAGGTCCAGGTTAGAGGACAACACTTTAATTTATACATTAATTTCTTAAAAATCACATATTGATCAATAAAAGGAAGAATTTTTATTCGCTCAAAATGTAATAGGTTAGTATTTATAATTTTATTTTTATTTATTACTTCACTATATCGACTATTTTTTAAATAAAATAAACTGTATCATATAATAATACATAATATTGATCTCAAGTGATTTAAAAAGCTTTCATAATGATTCAGCTATAATTATAATATAAATTACTGCGAATATGTTTGTCAAATTTCATGTTTGTATGTTGTTTTTGTTGATTGAAAACACTTATTTATTCGTTAATTAAAATCGTACAAGAGTTAAGCATAACAAATCTTACTTGATTGTTATATCCATTTCGTATAGAATAATACACATATTAGGATGATTAGGTGTGCTGCATTTTTTGACAAAAAAAAAACATTACGAAATTAAAACTACACTGAGAAAACAACAAAAAAGTAAAAAGCGCTTTTTAAAAATGATTAGTAAAATGTTTATTTTAAAAACATTCTACGCCATGCAAAAATGAGAATTCTTCCTTTAAAATAAAAAAGTAAAATGAAACGTTTTAAAAAAGACACGAACGTTTTACTATGATATAGTAAGCTATATTGAATATTTTCAAAAACATTCTACGCCATACATAAATGAGAACGCATATTTTAAAATACAAAAGTAAAATAAAACGTTTAAGAAACAACAACGAACGTTGTACAATGATAAAGTAGTCTAAAATTAATATTTTGGAAAACATTTTACGCCATACAAAAATAAAAACGCACATTTTAAATTTGTAATAATTGTGCCTACGTCTGTACTTTTTCAGTTAGTAGTGTCAGTATTCGATTTAGTGTTTTCTAATATTGCCACACCCTTTTGTCGAATGACGCCCACTTTATTCACAATAACTTGTTATAAGTGTGCCTACCTCTATACTAAATATCAGTACTCTAGTGTCAATATTATTCGAGATACAGTGTGTTTTATATATTGCCACACCCCTTTATCAAACAACGCCCACTGTATTGAAATTAATTGTTTTATAACTGTGCCTACCCCTGTAGTTAACTTTAGTACTCTAGTGTCAATATTATTCGAGATACAGAGTTTTTCTAATATTGCCACACATCTTTGTCGACTAACGCCCACTTAATTGACTGTTATTTTTTACCTACCCTTGCATTTTTGCTGTGAATTTTATTAACTCTAGTACTCTAGTGTCAATATTTACTGAGATACAGTGTTTTTCTTATAGTGACACGCCCCTTTATCGAATACCGCCCTCATTACTGGCAGTAATTTGTTATATTTGTACCTACCTTTGTACAAAATTTTAGTATCGTAGTGTCAATAGTAATCGAGATACAGTGTTTTTTAATATTGCCACTCCCCTTCTCGATTAACGCCCATTTTTTTTTGTTTACAAAAATTTGTAGTAATTTTTCCTACCGTTGTAATAAATTTCTGTACCCTAGTATCAATATTATTCGAGACACAGTAATTCTCTTATATTGCCACACCCCTTTGTCAAATTACGCCCACTTTTTTATAGTTATTTTCAATAATTGTACCTACCTCTGTATTTAATTTCAGTACTCTATTCTATACTCTTTCAGTGTCAATTTTCTTCGAGATACAGAGTTTTTACAAAATTGCCACACCCTTTTTTAGAATTACGTCCACTTACGTGATCGTCATTTTTAATATTTGTGCTTGCCCTTGTAATTGAACTGTGAATTTTATTACCATAGTGTCAATATTTACTGAGAAAAAAAAAAAAAAAAAAAAAAAAAACAAATTGGCCATTTCAGCCTTTGAAAGGACTTTGACCGAGCTTCTTATGATCAATTGTGTTGTGTGTGTTATTAAATGTTTGCACACAATTGACCGAGAACTGGACCTACATGTTTTATGCCGATTCCGAACGGCTCATGTTCTCAAGAAGCTTTACATGGCATTATTTACTCTCTGAGGTTTGCCATTGTCTGCAGAGAGGTGGTGACCGATCAGAAAAATTTTTATTGAAAAAACTTTTCGCCGCGGCTGGGGATCGAACCCGGGCTCCGAGCATGCTAAGCCACACACTTAACCTGCATGCCACGGTCACCACGGTCACCAATATTTACTGAGATACAGTGTTTTTCTTATAGAAACACGCCCCTTTTTCCGAATACCGCCCACTTTCATAGACGGGCACCTCCGCGTAGATAGTCTCTATATGTTGACAAAAAATGACGGCAATCGGGCAAGTACTTTAGGAGTAACAAACCTTATTTTTGACATAGAATACACAAATACCGAACTTCAGTATTTTAGCATTAAAATTAGCCTCTTTATAAAGTTTTAAATTTTGGGGTTGTATGGGAGGTAGGTTTTCATCCGATTTAGCCCATTTTCGAACTTGATCTTAGTTTTTTTAAAAAAGCTTTAATATCGAATTTCATTACGATAGCTTGAAAATTACGGCTGTAATCGTGTCGACAGACGTACATGGCTAAATCAACTGAGGTGGTGATGCTGATCAAGAATATATATACCTTTCTATACCTACCACGTCTCCTTTTGGGTGTTACACACGTCGTGACAAAATTAATAAACCCCTTACGCAGTATGCGTGGGGGTATCAAAATTCATGTTTTTGTCAAGATTTTCTGTCACTTTATAAGATGAGTAGTTTTAAATATGTTTTGCTACAGTTAACTTAGCGTACGTGTAGGTAATCGAGGCAATTGAAAGCTCTTTTTAAAATGTTAATTTTAAAATATCAAACGAACGTCTTAAAAGCTCTTTTGAAAATGTTTATTTTAGAAAATCAAACGAACGTTTTAGCAGCTCATTTTAGAATGTTTATTGTTGAAAATCAAACAAACGTTTCAGAAGCTCTCTTTAAAATGTGTGTTTTTAAAGTAAAAATAAACGTTAGAGGCGCAAAATCTGGGTCAAACTTTTTCAAAAGTAGCACGTTTATGCTAGTTTTGAAAATGTAGTTTTCTCAGTGTATCTTAAATCAAATTTCGAGACAACCCCGGGATTGTATATTAAGATCCCGAAAATTCCTGGATCGACAAAACTCCAAAAATTGACATCTCTACTACCGATATAAACCGAACTGGTTGAGTGTCATTTATAAACAAAAATTGGTAATTCCTTCGTAATGTTTTGTTATTTGGCAGAAACTGAGCAAATCTGAATATGTACTACATTCTAATCGTAAACAAAATCGAAATAATAAATGCAAAAGATATTTAATGGTAGTTTTCTTAATCCTGAGACTTTGGTTGGTTTTTAAAAATAATTTTATAAATACATTTATATACAAAAATGAGTATAATTCAACATGCAATATTTTCAATCATATTAGAAGTATTCACTTTCATTGAGAGATCTAACGATTCTCTCAAAAATGAACTGCCGTACTCCAAGTCCACATATGAAATCGAAATGATTCCATTTTTTCCATGGTATTTTGTAAATTGCATTTATGTTTCGCAATCGAGGCAAGAGTTTCCAAATATCCTTCACTGAAACAATGTAATCGTTTTCAGAATAGTAAATTGTTATGGGTACAGTAACTCTTTCCAAAACATATTCAGGTGGCTCAATCGTTTTGTAAAGAACCAAATTTTTCATGGAACCGTAATCATACATTCGGAACTTCCCAGACACGTATCCTTGAAAGTAGTGCATGATTTGCTTAAATGATCCTCCAACGGGAAAGTTAGCCATTATATCTGGAATGAGAGTCTATAATGTATGAAATTAAAGAATTGTAATAACTTGACCATTTAATAAAATGATTATGACAAAAAAGGTGACCACATTTAAAGTTCCTATTCTTATTCAATTCTTAATGGTCATATTCACGAAAAATGTATTTATAGATATTATGATCTAAGACCAAATATAATATTCGCTTCCTTGTGAATATCCCTATTAAAACTAACAATTTTGACGTAGAATTACGTCTTACAGCGCGGTTTGTATGGGGTCGTTTTAACAGATTTTTTCAAGGTCATTAGGCAACATTTTTGGCGAATACTTTAGAGTATACCTACAGCCTTTAATACTCTTCGTTAAAAGATAGTATATATACTTAAATATCAGATATATCCTGCGCTGAATTAATTAAAGTCACAAAATAGTAAAATATAAGAAGAAAAATGCATGTTTTTATGTAAGAAAATCAATCACCAGCTGTTTATGTGCCTGCTGCGTTCTTTGTTTTTCTTTCGTTGTTTATGCTTGTATGCTTTGGTTTTGCACGAACTGATTGGTTCGCTTTGGCAGCATTGTAATTTGTTTTTCATTGTTCATTGGGTTTGGGCATTGGGTTTATGTATGCACTACTGTTCTAGTATACTTTTTTGAAACCAGAGTTCATGAACCTCTTTAATTATTTAACTCTTATGAAAAAACGAGTTGGATCATATTTCTTTTTATGCTTTTACCCAATAGATGGCGTAAAATTTTAATTTTTGTTTTTAATGCAAATTAATTTGGATTCAACATCCCACTAGCACTAGCGAGTGTAGTTTGCAAGCTATACATCGAACAGAAAGTGTAGCTAGCAAACTAAATATCAGACAGAGACGAGAGGAAAGGACATGTGCTCAGCGTGAAATAGTAACCATACGATTTTTTAAAAATCGGGGTCTTAATTTTAATTTGAAATTAGTAGTTAAACTGACTCTAGCTCGAAAACTATGTATCGGGCAGAGACGAAATTGGCACCAATGGAAAGTGCCAATTTCGCCTTCTTCTCAACTAAGTCAATGAACTGAACCTATCAAACTTAACAAAATGATTGAATAACGTAGTAAAAAATTTGAATTTGCAATAAAAAATTTTGAATATTTTTTCCAGAAATAAATTTTAAAGGTAGTGGTCGAAAAATCGACAAGCTGACCAAAATGGGTTAACAAAATGATCGAAAAAATTGGAAATTTTGCTTGTTTCTTTTTACTTGCTCATTTAATCATACTTACTTTTAAACTTTTTCTTTGTTTTAGCCTCGATAAGTAGTCCATAATTGAATGTTATTCATATATTTGTTAATTTTTGGAAGATCAATAAAAATACGTGCAAATGACAAAACAATCGGACCAAAGAGACAAAGTAGAAGAGGTTACAACTTAAACGGAATTCTATGTCTACACTTTCAATACTATCGAAACTGTTTCTTTTTTTGTCTTAGCTTCTAAAAATAATCTTTTCCATTTTGCTTTAAATCTTTAAATTCTTTCCAAAATGATCACATATGTTCACATATGGTCTTACCTTATTTAAATACTTGGTATCGTAACCAACCGCAGGCCATAATCTGCTCACACACACTAACGGTCGCTCATTTTCTAAGCAAGCCATGGATAAAAATTTCTTCACAAACTTATTTGTAGATACCATTTCAACACCTTCTAGCAGATTTGAGACATAGTTTCTTGTACCTAAAAGAGGGCCAACAACTTTGGCCAATGTTCCTTTTGTATCATTTACATACGCCACTGGTGCCAATAAAGTTGCAGATAAAAAAACGTCATTGTATTGAATTAACAAAGAATTCAGTACTAAAAAAATTGTTCCACCTTGCGATACTCCAACAAAGTGCATTTTAGGCACACCAGTTTGTCTTATAATATATTCAATCATAGCAGGCATGTCATATATACTCATTTCGTGCCAGCTAAAATTCCAAAATTCTCTGTCGGATGGAGAGTACCAAATGTTGTGCTTTGAATATATATTTCCTCTATTGTTTCCTAGCCACACATCGTAGCCATTATTCGAAAGAAGATATGGCAGCGAATTTTCACGCCCATTTAAGAGCCAGGCATCAGACGATGCATAAATTCCGGATAACATAAAGACAACGGGTCTTCGTAACGTTTGCCTGCTGATTGCATTTTTAAATGGTATACGATGAATCGTCAGAATATATCCGTCTTTTGTTTGAACTGTGTGTTTTTCTACGGCATATCCATCACGTCTGATTCTACGAACCTAAAATAAATAAAAAGTTTTCATTTAACCATTTCAAATATTCTGATATTATTGAAATTGAACTGAGTGCATTAGTTTCTACCTTTTAAATGCAAGTCTCCATCTGAGCCAATAGTTAAATTTATTCTAAAATAGCTTACTGGAGTCAATAAACAAAAAAAAAAAAAACAAATTGGCCATTTCAGCCCTTGAAAGGACTTTGACCGAGCTTCTTATGATCAATTGTGTTGTGTGTGTTGTTAAATGTTTTGCACACAATTGACCGAGAACTGGACCTACATGTTTTATGCCGACTCCGAACGGTTAAAGTTCATGTTCTCAAGAAGCTTTCATGGCGTTATTTACTCTCTGAGGTTTGCCATTGTCTGCAGAGAGGTGGTGACCGATCAGGCGGCTGGGGAAAATTGGAAAGTCAATTCTTTTCATTTAATAACTAACTCTAAAGTTAACACTCAATTCTCATTAACTGTGCATTTTTTCAATTGTGAAAACTGCATACCAGCTGTCTTGTTTATTCAATTTAAACAAAAATGAGAAAGCAAAAATAGACTAACCAATTCTTCAATAAATTGAATTAAAATTGATAAGTCAAAATAACCATTTATATAAGCCTTTGAGTATTTTTTCCAATTTTATGTTCTATTTCATGTAAAATTAAAAAAAAACTGCTTTTGAACAAACGAAATATTCTGATTAACACCTCGTCATACTCTCCAACTTTATCACATCTTTTTGCATATATCCTTTATCTATTTTGGTTTAAACTCAAGTCTCATGCTATCCTTTTATGTGTATAATAAATATAAAATTGTTTACTCTACTCAACTGTTATTCCAATTACCAGCTAACAGGAATTAAAACTTGCCGTCACCTTAATCAGCACTTAACCAACAGATAAGCTTTAACAGAACATTGAGAAAATATTTTTTTGCTAACCGCTGGTTAAAGTTCCGATAAGTGCTTAACCGGGAATTGTGAAAACGGCCATCAGAATAGTTCTGAACTAGTTCCATAAAGGCCCAATACTGGCCCCACTGCAATACCCTTTAACATTGAACAAACTGACGCTTTTTACGGGTCAGTTTTTTAAGCAATCGAATATGTCAAGCAAAGACCTTGCAAATCATTTTTGCAATTTGTGAATCAAATTTTAGCATTTTTCTCGAATCATTTTTATTAATCTGTTTTTATTTCTCTAAGCGGAATCACATCTTGATGCTGACTGTGATGCGATCCAAGTATTTGATTTCTCTATTATATAAAATAAATATATAGAAATCAATATTGTTATTATTGCTTTATTGTTGGTAGGGACAATTTTTTACAAGATGCTACCGAAGCAAAGTTAAAACCAGATAGTTTAAAAAATCACTATAAAAAGAGCGTTCGAATCTGGAGATGATCTTTCATCAACATTTCGCAAAAACATCGCTAAGGAGAAACTTCGTAAAACAATTCTAGAAAATATAAAAACTTCAAATGAGAAAGGAAGAAGAACATTTAAAAAAACCAAGCAAGCACGTTAACGTCAATTTAAACGATAACCAAAGTATTTTTTTTGTTTCGTTGAAGCGAAATCAAAAATTAAAAAAAAAAAATAACGTTAATTCAAAAAACGAAAAAATGTTTGTTGATTTCATTGTGCATGTCTGAAAAAAACACTAAACGAAATAATAAAAACTGTTAAAAGTAAAAATTTAATAAATGAGGAGACGTTTGAGATCTTGCTGAACCTATGTTCAGACATGTGCTATGAGTGCAGATCTAATTGAGAGGAAATTAAGAAAAGTTAAAGGTTAACCAAACGCTAGATCGACCAGAGCTTCGATCAATTGCAAATTGAATTGAAAAATTGGTTCTACACTTAATTTTTGATGAAATAGCAGTTAGAAGGTAAGAATTACAGTAGTAATATTATAGTAATAAATACAGTAGTAATATTATAGTAATATTACAGTAGTATAATAGTAATATACAGTAGTAATTTTTGATGAAATTTTTGATGAAGGCAGTTAGAAGGTAAGAATTACAGTAGTAATATTTTATTTTATTTTTAATATAACAATTTTGTAATCAGACATATAGATCGGAGCAGCAAAGGGACTATGGAATATATTTTTATCGGTGATGGGGATTGGGGCAGCTCGGCTTGATAAATTTAATAAAACATTAAAGGTATTCATGAAAATGGGCTAGCTTATATTTTGGGCAATTAGTTATTTCTATTAGGCAGATTGTGTGAACGTCCACTAAAGTCGATTGTGCATTTGCAGAGATAAATCAGCTGTTAACTTGCTAATAGTCAACTTTCAGCATGCATATAAAAAGCTGATTGCTGGTATAAGTTTGCCAGATCGATTACTCACCTTAATCGTAGAGCAAATATATCTGGTTTGTGCAAACGGGTCTCTATACATTTAATTTATAAGTCTGATAAACTTATAAGGTTTATACTATTTATAAGGGTATTGCCCATGTGCATGAATACCCGTAATATATATATGTATGTTATGTAATATTTGTGATTTAATATCTTTTAATATAACATACTAATATTTCTCTAAGTTTATGGGCCGGGCCTACAGAGGAACCGAAAACCCAAAAAATTTAAATTAAAAAATCGAAACTATATAATTATACATTGGATATAAAAAGATCAAAAGATCAAGCAATGCAACGTGCAAGGTTTGTTTAAAACAAATAAAAACAAGTGGAAACACCACCAATATGTTACAGCAATTAAAAATCATCTAGAACAGTAATTTTTTCAAAACTGTTAAATTTTTTTATTACTAAAACTTAGTTAATTTTTTAGGTGTTAGCAATATAAGCATATCATCGAAAACGAAGAAGATGTTGAACTAGTGGAGGAATATCATATCGTTCTAAAACAATTGGGAGGCAGCTCACTATTAAAGAATCCTTTAATCGACGGTAAATAATTTTAATTTGTGTTGTTGTATTAGTCCTATACTGTTTAAAGAAAATATTCTCTGTTTGCAAAAGGTGCTGTGCAACACGGAAAATTGACAAAAAAAATACCTTGCTGCGTTTAATGTGTGTCGATGGTTGCTTTCGATATTGTAAAAGAAACAAGTTTTCAACATTTTGTCAAGCAGTTTGGACCATTTATAATCTTTCATGCGGTGACACAGCAGACTTTTTGGAAAATAATTGCTTACGATATAATATTTTGGCATGATATGTTGGTATGAGTTATCAGAACGACATACTTCTGAATTTATTGCAAGTCAACTGGAAGCCATTTGCCAACAGTTTGGCATTGAGAAAAGTAAGATTTCGTGCATCATAACAGACAAAGGAGCCAATATTGCGAACAAACTCATAGAGCTGTCTTGGAAAAGCTTATAAAAGTACATTAACTGGTATTGTTGAGTGAACGAATGAGAAATCTAAGCGATGAGCTAAGTAAAAAACAGGATGCCAATCCCTTAAAGTTAATATAAGAGGTTATAAAAACTTTTTACCAAAAAAAAATTCGACTTCAAACTCACTACAAATTAAAAAATAATTTTCAATTACTTTTCCTATTATTTTCTTGGTCATATTTTAGCGCCGACTTCAAAGCTTTTATTATCATACAAGAATTTATATTTATGATAAAAATAAAACAAGCAAAAATTAAAACAAGATTTCCAACATAATAATGTATATAAATAAATTATCAAATTTGACCTTTGACATTTGAGATATATATGGGAAAAGAAATTTAAAATTATTTTTTACTTTGTAGTGATTATAAAGTTGGTAGAAAAAAGTGTATTAACCACTTCATCATCTGGACTTCAATCATCACAAATAATTCAGCAAACTGTTACCGCTACCGTCAAAAAGAGCCCAAAAGTTAAAAGTTGCTCGGACCAGATTAATTGCCTATGTCATTCGCGAGCCGAAAAATTGAGAGGAAATAAACACTCCGGAACAGCTGAAATTTGTGGAAGGAGACCTTTTCGTCCTGAAGGAATTTAATTTCAAAGAGGACAAAAATATAACACTGTGTACTTGGAGCACATCGAAGGCTTTGGAAAAATCTCGGTGTTGGGTTATGGGTGGTAAACTTTTAATGTCGTGCAGCTGTTGACCATACAAGGTTTGATTGAAGGACAATTTGTCCCGCTGATATTTTGTCTAATGAGCAAGAAGACCAAGCAGGCATATAATGATTTTTTTTGAACTTGTTCTAATTGGCAGCAGAGAGAAATATTAGCTTGAATCCAATCAGAATAATCAGTGATTTTGAGAAAGCTATTGCTTCTGCCGCCAAAGACTATTTTCCTGATGCTGAATACAAGGGTGCCTTTTTCATTTTGGGCAAAAGGTATAGAGAGGAGTTCAAAAGGAAAGGTTTTCTCATCAATATGACAATTATTCCCAATTTAATCTTCAGGTCCGTATGTTAAAAATATTTTCGTTTATAATACCTGAAACTGTAGCTGATTACTATAATGAATTATAAAGTAACTAAAAAGGACAACGATTTAAGGAAAATTTGCAAGTGGTTTAAAAAGATTTATATAACTAGTGGAAAACGTACAAAACCTCAATATGAGCCTGCATTTTGGTGTGTCGGTGAGAGTTTTAAAGAAAAATTTCCACGAACGCAAAATTCAGTTAAAGCATGGCGTCGTAGGCTTCAAGTTCTAGCAGGAAAAAAAAATCGTGGATTATATAATATGATAACAGAACTTGCAAGAGAAAATACTGTTGTTAAAACTATTTAAAAAAAAATTGAGACATGCGATGCAATACCACTAAAAAAATCTAAAGTGCAACGTCACAAAAAACTTAAAAGAGTACTTAAACATAAAGATAATATTAAAAAAAAACTCAATTTTTAAAATACGGATTTAGTGTTTGGGAATTTTGTATTTGGGGATTTTGTATTTGGGAATTTTCATTTGTGGAATTTGTGTTTGGAGATATCGAACCCAGCCCGTATTTATGTTTAGCAGTAAAAAATTTTTTACACCATCATTGAATTAAAAAGAAATACACATGCATAATGTTCTGTATAGTTTAAACATCCTAAATTTTATTTATACTTGACGTATAACTTCAAAACCTTTTCATAAAATAATAAACAAATAAAGGGAAAAAAACGAAATTTTTGAAAATATTTCAAGGTAATGCAACTGCATATCATAAAATGTTAAAAATTTAATTTGAACTCAACATTAATTTTCTTCTACATCATTAACGTACATATGCATTAAAAGAAAAAACTGTCTGAGGTGAATATTTTTGTAATTAAAACGAATAAACATATTTTTCTAAAAATAAATCGCATGCAAAACAATCAAAAAATGCAATGTTTGATGTTTTTCGAATATTAATCATATAAACAAATTAACGTTGTGTAAATTTATTGAAGTAGCAGTAACACGTAACCCTGAAACCCTTTATTTAGTTAACAAACACAATCATAAATAGTCTAAAAGCGTTCATCAATATATGTTTATAAATACGTTTGTAACCGCTAACGGCTGTTATCAGCTGAGGTAAGCGTTAACATCAGCGGGTAAGGCATTAAGTTGCAAAAAAATTATGACTGACAAGTGACTAAATATTCAAAACACGTTTTATTTCAATTGAGTTAAACCTAGTTATATGTGCATGTTTGTACACATTTTCCATACCGCATCGGTTATTATAATCTCTCGTGCTTGTTGCGGCAGCGTAGACTCAGTGAGTGCCTTTGCTCCGGAGGGTCCTTCTACGATCATACAGAGTACCACAAACACAATACCACTTAACACAGTCTGTGTTGATGTCGTCAACATTATTATGATATTTTTCTTTAAAAATTCAGATTCAATATATATCGGATTATTTTATAAACATAGATATATTTTACAAAAACTCGTATTATCGCTTATAAAAATATAAACCAGAACTCATACTTCTTTAATAAAATCGTATTTTTACTTAAAAAACTTCGAACAATTATGGAGGAGAAAAACTGCAACCGTTCGTAGCGATTGTTTTTATGGACTGTGTATAAGTCAACGTTGGCTTTGCCCCGAACCTTACATTTTTGGCTGGAGCTTCTTGGAAGCTAAAGTTTGTTCGTTTCCTCAACAGGGCACGTCGATCATGTTGTGCACAGACAGACGCACGCAAATACACTCTCACATTTCGCATAAGCTCGTACATCTTCATCGATTTGGCCATTCATTCAGTAGTTATTCCGTCTGTCTGTTTGCTTGCATGTTAACTTGAGTTAAGGTTATCGGGAGGCCAGCCGGGAGGTTCATCAAATTGCATTTAACTGTGGCTTAATTTGACTTTCAACACGTTTGATTGTTGAGGATGAGGACGCTCGATTGGATAGTTTTGCACATTGCTTTTAAATGGTGTGTCGTCCAAATTGTACTTATGCGTACGCTGAGTTCGTTTTAAAATAAACAAATCTAAAAGCAAATAAACGCAATAAACACACTTTTTTGAACTTGTTTTGTCGATTACTATTTATCTTTACTTACTTGCTAGCATGCGTAACTACAATATATGTAGTATGTACGTATGTACAATAAAAAAATTAAAATTAACAGTGCCTGTAATATTACATATGCACGCACGTATGTTAAACATCTTTAATTTCTTGAGGTAATTTAAATAAAACAAATAATTTGCGACTTTTATATATTACATGAAATAAGTTGAAGTTAAAATCTTCTTCAATTCAATTCAAAAAAGTTTTATATTATTCCAACATACTTTTACATATAAATAGAAATAAACACGGACATACATCAACAGATCAACTCGGTAATAACGTATTACCTTTTCAAAATCATTACCATTAACAGCAGTGAATGTGCAGCTTAGACGGGGGCCCAGAATACCTCTGCCTTTAATCCTATAATGAGCGCGAACTTCAGTTCAAAGATGAGAAACGGAATCTTATAAAAAATATTCAAAATAAAATATCGATGTGTTTCAAAACAGAATAATGCTTCCAATAAACATTGGATACGTTCAGCGATCACAACATTTAGTTGATCAGTATCACTTTATGCTACTTTTGTGCCTGCTAAACGGTGTGATACGTTTTCTGTCAAAACAGAAAAGTATATTCAACTTTTATTAAATTACCAGCATTAATTTTCCAAAAAAATTGTTCAAAATATTAATTATATTTATTTTTTAGCTTTTATAGAAGGCACACTTAAATTTTTGCGTTGTGTCTAATTTTCAAACAGTCGAACTGTTAGCCGCAACACGTTGAGTGAATGTAACGGACAAATAAAGTGATCAGTAAATCAGACTCCGCTCCACAACATGTTGATTGATCAGAAACTGATTTTTTGCAAGAACACACTCAACGGTTGCACAACAGTTGTGCTTGCTAAACGCACCCATTGATACGAGCACTCATATGTATATATGACTCTTCAAAGAGAATTTTTTATGACGCTTGTTTTCTGATAATTAGTCCAAAAAAATTTTACAGGTTTTAAACTACAAATGAAACCTTATCCATTTCAAATTAAAGTTTTTCCATTTCAAATTCAACCTTTTACAGTTCAAAGTAATCTTTTTAAAGTTCAAAAACAACTTTTTGCAGTTAAAAAAACTTTTAACAACTCAAATTAAGCTTTTAAAAGTTCAAATTCAACCTTTGCTAATAAGAACAAATTTGTTTAAGGTTTAGCTATTGTAGGGTCAACAAAATAGGCCCACAAAATATTCCCCCTCTTTCTTGTGTTTAAGTATACTCACGGAGTAAAGTGGGTGTTTAAAAAGCCATGCCATGAAATCAAACCAGTTGCTCAAGCAACCTTTTTGGAATATAAGAGACATTAAGTGAATTCTTCGATTTGAAGTAATTTCAGTAAATCCAGATTTGCCGATCTTCCATTCCTCATAAAATTTCATGGCGCCGATTTTCCGTCTTCGTAAAATGTATGACTTTTAACAATATTAGTATAAATCCTCTTAAAAATAAATCAGGAATTAATGTCATCTCCATTCATATTAAAATATTGGTTTTAACTTGATTAAAAAAATAAATATTAGTAAAAGTTGAATTTGAAAGATTGAAAAAGTTTTTTGACTTGGAAAAAGTTTAGTTTGATTTGGAAAAAGTTTAATTTGAAATGGAAAAGGTTGAATTTGAAATTAAAAACCTGTATATCGGTGGTTAAGCGCACTAAAGTGATAAGTGACCTTTTGACGAAAATAGGTTTACTGCATTTTTCAATCCATCAATATAATATAAAATTAGTGTTTTGTATTGAGATGTATTGAAATTTAAAAACAAAATCAACGTTCCTGAACATTTAAAAGTTTTCACTTATCACTTTAGTGAGCTTAACCATTGATATATGAACGATTTCTGAGCACACACTATTATGTATGAGGTATACAATTGTACCTCAGCAAAGACTCTTATTTATGAATGTTTTATGAGAGGACATAATTATGAGTCCGAAAAGACTCTTAATTATAATGGTGTGCACATAATTATGATCAGTGCCCGGATTTTCTGGCACTTAAAAAATCAAAAATAGGCAAATGACATTGAAAAATGGCATTTTATTGCTGCGTTTTTTTTTTCAATATAGAAATCGGATAATCGGTATTGAAAATGGTCGTATCCGTGGGCCCATATTTCATATGCATTTCAATTTTAATGAAAAATTTACACTTGTCAAGTTTTATTCCTGTAGCTCACATGTTAGTGCTTTTACAGTGTTTTCACTATTGTGGGTAGTATGGGAGGTAGGCGTGTTCGTGGACGGATTACGCCCGTATCCGTGGGCCCATATTTCATATGCATTTCAATTTTAATGAAAAATTTACACTTGTCAAGTTTTATTCCTGTAGCTCACATGTTAGTGCCTTTACAGTGTTTTCGCTATTGTGGGTAGTATGGGAGGTAGGCGTGTTCGTGGACGGATTACGCCCAATTTTTTAACACATCGTAGTTTTAGTACAAAATACATACATACCAAATTTCATCTCAGTAAGTTAAACATAAGTAAGTTTATGAAGTTTTAGATTTTTTGGGTTGTACCGGTTTTACCGGTGCACTACATGAAATTTGTACAGTTTTTCTGGCCAAAATTAATTTTTTCGAGTTCTTCAAAATGAATTATTTTCTTTACTACCATAAGGAGAATACTCCAGAGTAAAATACTGCATACTTGTTTTTAAAGTGAAACCCTTTACCGTCCGTTAGCAGTTTATCAAACTTCTAAATTTTATTTGAGTTTTAATTTTTTTCTGTAAGTTAAATATATTGATCAAATTTTGAAAGCATGTTTCTAAAAACTGGAAAGATAATAAAATTGCAAGCACTTTAAATTTTGATTTATAGATTTTTGTAAAATAAAGACATTATTAAGAAAATCTTTATTTGGAGTATGACCTAAAAAAATATTATAATTTTTATAAGATGAACTTTATGTAGACTTTAAAAAAAATGGTTAAGTTTGGTAAACCTATGAACATTGAATTTGAAAAGGGCCTTCGATATTCTGTTTATGTATTAGCTTTTAAATTGGCGATTATTGGAGACTTTTTCAAATTTTTAGTTTTTCCCCGACAACTTCCGCATACAATTATCTTTTATTATTCCAAATATGCCTTAGTAAAGACAACAAGATGAAGTAACAGTACGCTTTATACAACGATTTCCTTCAACTTTCTGATGCAAGTGACCCTCCAAAAACTAATCTTGATTGCTTACAAGAAAAATCTTGCAATTTTTGAAGAAATTTGCAGAGTCGTTGCCCAAAAGTTCTAGATAGACTTATATTTTCAAAATTTAACATTCTGATTGCTTTCAAGCACGCATTTATAAGGAAACACGACCTATCATCAGTAGATAGCACTTCAAATATGTAGTAGGTGCGAAAAGGCGTTACGCAATAGAAACTTTAAAAAAATAAGGACGAAACCGATATAATAGTTAATAATTTAATTTTTGTTTAATATGCTATAAATGCTTTAGACAGTGAACTTACTTTTTAATTAATGTATCTCGATACTTTGTATTAAAATAGTTATTTGGTTTTCGATTGATACTTGATTTTTATTTTTGGACTTTGAATATGCACTTCCGTTTATTTTTCATAGAAGCATACTCATATATCAACTTTAAGGCTTAAGGCTTTCTTTGAAAAACCAAAGGAGGCAAAAGAAGTAGAGGCCAATTCATTTGCAAATAGACGTCCGGAAGTATGATTTAAGACAAAAAACGGCAAGAGTGAAAAGACGGATAGTTCTTGTAATCAAAACTGAAGATCGACGATACAAGTTTGTTAGTTTATCCAGCCGCCATTATGTATTCCCATTTAAAGTTATTGGTTTTAAATATAAGATTGGAAAAGATTCAGTTACCTTAAAACCCCTTATTATTAGTTTCACATAGATGCTTGATATTTAAAATTTTTTACCGCCATATTTGATATTTTTTGCTTCGCCCAGCTATAATATTTAAAATTTACCGCCATATTGGATCCAATATTTTGAATAACAAAACTTTTACATCGAATTTGAACTCAACGACCTCAAAAACGTTCTTGGGAATCATTTCAGAATTTTGGCCACTAAGCCGGTTAAAATTTCCCACTGTGCGGTGGTAGGCTTCTCCGTGGTCGGATAACACCCACTTTTCGAAAAAATTTTTTTTATATCAAAAACATACATACTCAAGTGAAGGGCTTATTGTAAAAACATGATATGCCACATAAAAAATATTTCGAAATAATCAACTTTAACTTTTGAAAAAATGTATATTTGTATGAAATCATTAAAATGCTTACAAGAACTATTACGTATACAGCGGAAATTGATCGGGTAATGGTCGCAATATTTTCAGTGGACATTGATAATGCATCAAGGAACTTAATGAACATAAAATATGAACTTTTAATGCAGTGTGGCATATCATGTTTTTAGACTAAGCCCTTCAATTTTATTGTTGTAAGTTAATTATGAGCTCATTTATAGAGTTTTAAATTTTTGCGTTGTATGGGAGGTAGGCGTATGCGTGGGTGGATTCCAAAAATATTCCAAAGTGCAGATCCTTGAATGCATGTGAACATGGATTTTTCTTATCCCGTGTTTACGGACAACACACAGACGGACGGACGGACGCACAGACGGACAGGGCTAAATCGGCTCACGAGGTGACTCTGATCAAGGATATATATACTTTTCTATACCAGACTCGCTTCTTTCTAGAAGTTACAAACGTTTCCACAAAGCCCTTAATATACCCTGACCTTTCAGGTTTAGGGTATAAAAAATATGTGTGTGGCCGCCACGCACGGTATAAGTGAAACTTTAATTTAAAAAGTACCCTACGGAGAAAAGAACCGGTTCATAACCTATCACGTGATAGATTCCAAAGTGATAGTAACCGGTCCCAATTCTGCCACCAACATATATAACCAACCGGTCCCTTTAACATGGAGTTGTCATTGACAGGGATAAATTGACACCGGCTAGATACCTTTGGACCAATCTTAAAACCGGTTCAAAAATACATCAGCAGGTGCCAATTGACACCTCATAGATACCTTTGGACCTGATCAGTAGCCGGTCTATTTATAGAATAGGTACACTTATAAGCACGTTGTTAATGAAATTGAATCAATGCTTTGGAAATTCAATCCCCGCAAAACCACAAAAAGAATTTTTTTTGCTTAAAATATTTTTTTTTTAAAATAAAAAATGAAATTTTAAATTTTTTTTAAGGTTTTAAGCAAATTTATTTTAAGGTTATTTTTGATTAAGCAGTTAATGAAACGAATTAGAATTTATATTATTACATTAAAATTGTTGATACTTACACAGCCTGGGTACGAACCCACGTCTACCGCGTGACAGTCTAGCGCACTCCCACTGAGCTACTGGTAACGATAAGATAAATATAGCAAAACACATTTAAAAACTATTGGTCCCGTTCTGAGTTATATCAAACCTATCCTGTGATAGGTCAAATTGACCCTGCCTATCAAAGGCCTTAGGGCTATAATACCTATATAAACTAATGTAAGTATAATATACGAAAATAAATAGATAGAAAAATATGGTTCTATGCAAACAAATATGAAATAGTGTTCGTTGGGTGTCTATGCACTTTATATTTAAACCTTCCTCAGCTTTAGGATCGAAATTGAAGCGTATTCAAATAAGATTGTGTGTTTATTTTGCTCAGTACTGCCTATAAACTGCAAGGCTGATGTTAGATTCAGCGCTATAAGCCATGCGATACTTGATGCTTTACTATTAGATGCTATAAGCAATGCTATTCTGTCAGAATGAAAGCGTTTTTTTCTTACTAACAAGGAAAGGTCCCCAGGTGACAGTCTCCGATTTGAATGATTTTCGAATATGTGATAGAAGACAAAAATCTAAGGTCGACGTATTTTTTCATACGTATATTTCGTATGAAATATATAATATTCATACGAATATTTCGTTTTTTTTTTCTATAATTTCGCTATTTTCCATGGAAACATTTACAAATTTGGTACGAAACGAAAGCTCTTACAAAACCACACATGATGGCATCAACTTTTTATAAGAAAATTTTGTTGTAATTTTGTTGATGTAATTTTTAGTAATGTTTAGCCGATATCAAAGAAGTATGTTGACACAATTATTTCATATTAATTTATGCTGGATTTAAGGCAATTTGAAAACTTACCATTTTTTTGTTTTTTTAAATTTGTTACTGTTTATAACAAAATTTTTGTTTTATTGAAATGCATTTATTTTTCTTAAAGAAAAAATTTCATTACATTAAAAATACCCAATCAAAAATTTTATTTTTTTATGGCCTATTCTCATGTTTAAATATTTTATCAGAAAAGTTGTATTGTATTGTAAAAGTTGAAGGACGTGGACTTATTTTAAAATTAATGTTTTTTATTATAAAGTTTAAATAAAAAAAATATTTTCATATCTGATGAGTTATTCATTCACAAAATTGAGGTTTTGAAATTAGAAGAAGATTTTTTATGACTTTTCTTGCTAAAAATCAAAAATATTTTATTAAAGAAATATGAAGAAATTTTCCCCGACAACTTCCGCATACAATTATCTTTTATTATTCCAAATATGCCTTAGTAAAAACAACAAGATGAAGTAACAGTACGCTTTATACAACGATTTCCTTCAACTTTCTGATGCAAGTGACCCTCCAAAAACTAATCTTGATTGCTTACAAGAAAAATCTTGCAATTTTTGAAGAAATTTGCAGAGTCGTTGCCCAAAAGTTCTAGATAGACTTATATTTTCAAAATTTAACATTCTGATTGCTTTCAAGCACGCATTTATAAGGAAACACGACCTATCATCAGTAGATAGCACTTCAAATATGTAGTAGGTGCGAAAAGGCGTTACGCAATAGAAACTTTGGATTTAAGGCAATTTGAAAACTTACCTTTTTTTTGTTTTTTTAAATTTGTTACTGGTTTTAACAAAATTTTTGTTTTATTGAAATGCATTTATTTTTCTTAAAGAAAAAAATTTCATTACATTAAAAATACCCAATCAAAAATTTTATTTTTTTATGGCCTATTCTCATGTTTAAATATTTTATCAGAAAAGTTGTATTGTATTGTAAAAGTTGAAGGACGTGGACTTATTTTAAAATTAATGTTTTTTATTATAAAGTTTAAATAAAAAAAATATTTTCATATCTGATGAGTTATTCATTCACAAAATTGAGGTTTTGAAATTAGAAGAAGATTTTTTATGACTTTTCTTGCTAAAAATCAAAAATATTTTATTAAAGAAATATGAGGAAATGCCTTCAATTTCTTTTGCATATCTTAAAAATGTTCATATTTGGTACTTTGGGTGATTAAAAATATTGTTTACTGGTGCGATGAGATTTACAAGAAAAAAATCACACATTTTGTGTGGTAGCCCATAGAGAAATTATAGAAAAAAAAAACGAAATTTTTGCTGATTTTTGAACGCGTGTTTGAAACCCTAAACCATCGATTGAGCACGAATGAAAAAATACGTCGACCTTAGATTTTTGTCTTCTATCACATATCCGAAAATCATTCAAATCGGAGACTGTCACATGGGAACCTTTCCTTGTAAGAAGAAATGATGCATCATTCAATTTTAAATTTCAAATTTCATACAAATCTTATCAAATATCTATCGAACGCTTTAAGAATTTTAAAATCGGTTTGACGTCTTCCAGTGGTTCTGATCTGAAAAAATAAATTTTTTCGGGATTTTGGAGACCTTTAATTGGGAAGGTATTTCCCAAGTTAAGTCACGGCGATAAAAGGATGATTTTTGACACAAAAAACTGTTCTTGTCAAATCAAAACCGAAATTCTTTTGGATTTAGGATCAAATAGCTATCTATCTCGCTTGTTCACATTGCCTGTAAGGGTTTTCGTCGAGTTGACAAAATGGCGTTGCTAACTCGGTAGAGCTTCCATGCGCAACATCGAGTTGAGTTAGACTTGTCAAATTTATTGAAAGCAAAGTACTTGCAGCACTCCAGCAGACTGCTGCAGCCGGTATTTTTTGGTGAAAAATATAATTCTAGATTATGATAGATAGAACTCAGGTAAATCCAACAAGATTCGTGGATTTAACGAAACTCAACTCAACTCGCGTTTCCATAGCGAGTTAACCCCGAGTAAACTCCGAGTTAATTCGCCATGAATTAATGTGACTAATACTATGTTCACACTGAGATCAAATTAGGTAATTTCGAGCTTTTATGTAATTTCGACTGAAATTATCTAAAAACTATGGTAATTTCCCATACAATTTGTTGATCTGGAAATTACCTCAAACAAGGTAATTTCGTTTAAATTACTCACGAAATTAGGCAAAAATGCACTGCAACCCTGAAATCTGAATATAGTGTGAATTAAACACACCCTTTTTTGGCGTATTAACAATCTTGCTATCCATTCCAGCTGAGCCGTCAAAATTATACATGATACATGATAATGGCCACATTCAGATACTTAGCTGTTTTGACCCTTCGGTTAGCAACCCATTCAGTGAAACTTAGTTGAGCGATGTTTTCAATGAATAAAAGTTGCACAATTGATAACATGTACGGCTTTATGCGAAATAATTTTGCAAACTTACTTTGAGTAAGAATTTTCTATTTTTAATTGAACATTTAAGTTGGCAACTGTCGAGAGTGCTGAATGTGGCCAATAATGAATTGAAAAAAAAAATAAATCAAACGTCAAACGAAATTATCCAAGCCCAGTGTGAACACTTTTATACAATTTCGAAATTATCTCACGAAATTACCTAATTTGATCTCAGTGTGAACATAGTATAACAGTGACTATGACAATGCCAGTGACTACCTTAAAGAAAAAATAAAAAAGTTCATTCTTTACTGACAGTGCGTTGGACTCAATTTTTTGCTTTAACGGTTTGATTGAAAATGAAGAGGCAAGTATACATTTAAAGAATTTGAAGAATATAATCAATAATATAATTTATAATAATCTCATTTCATTTTTTTAAGTGAGCCGGTGCATGATTAAATAATTTATAAGGTTATCCCGATATTTGACGTCCTCTCACGAAAATGAAGATATATATGCTTATTTGAAGAGGATATAATTTTTAATGACACAAAAGTTCCATAGCTGCTTGAATATGTTACTTTTCCTTAGTACAATATATTTTAAGAATTTTGAGTCAATACATTTTCTGCTACTTTTGTAGTTTGAAGCATCCATCAGATGATTTTTAAAGGTTCTGCAACTTCACAGCGTCCAAGCTTAAAATATTTTCACGAATTTAATGCCTTAAAAAATTCAATGAAAGCAATGCATACTTATTTTTTTTCTAAGCAGTAAAATATTGAAAACACATACTTTTTTTTAAAAAAAAAAACACAACAAAACACTGAAACAAAAATTTTTTGAGGAGAACTTTACCATGACAGAATAATAAGGTAGGCTCATATTTTCACGGCCCATATAAACGTCAAACAATAAAGCCAGCAACAGCAACTAGAAAATTTTAAATTTGAACAGCTGACTTTGACATCTAGCTCACTTCCTCTCCAATATGCACCTACCTTATTATTCTATCATGCCAGGTAGTATTGACAAGTGTTGATTCTCTCAGCTACAAGTAAACGAACTCTTGTCAAAACGAACTCTTGTTCGTTGTTATATGCGTTGGCCACATTCAGCTGTATCAACTGTTGTGACAGCAACACATCGGGGAGCGCTGTTACCGGCATTGAAGTTTCATAAAAGTTGTCAAGTTTATGAAATGTCAAGCTTTGTATCAAATACCAATGGAAATTTTACAGACAAATTAAAAATTTTCTATATATAAATGCATTTAAAGCGCAATTTCATACTTATGTGCATCAAGATTTCGCCTAACAGTTGCCAACTGTTGAGTACGCTGAATGTGACCAGTCAAAATTAATTGTATGCAATGACGGATTGTGACCGCTCTTTTTCGTTTTATATTTTTTGACAGAAGTCCGTTTCCAACAGAAACGTCAATACCTTGGAGTTATTATATCATGGGGTATATCAAATATCGGGATAACCTTACAAATTATTATATCTGTTGGCGTACTTTTCTAGTAAAATAATGAAAAACGTCAAAAGTAATTAAATTGAGAGAGAATTAACTCCACTAAAAAGTAAACGAACGATTTTCTGGTAAAAAACTGAAAAATGTCAAATCTGCCTAGTGCGCACTGCTGTGCTGCTCCTCACACCTACCATTTGACAGTTTTCATCTTTTTACCTCATCAAATTCTACTAGAAAAAACTTTAAGAAACTTGAACGCAGAGAAAATCGAATTTTCCTCTTTTACACAATTATCTCAGTAAACGAACGCTTTTCAGGCATTTTCAAGTAAAAGTTTTTAAAATATTTCGTTTGCCTTCGACTACGCGAACAGAACTATTAAATCATGAGCCGGTGGAAACATCAAATAAATTCAAAATAATTACTTATATCCGATTTGTTTTTATGAATAGTTATGAAATTTTCAGAATTTTTCGAAGTTTTAAAAAAATTATTCCAATAAAACTGACAACCATCATTATTTACAACCATTATTTAACCAAACATTTTTCAAATTTTTTTACTCTCTTAAATCATTATATATATATTCTAAATAAGCAAGAGCTTTTACTTTGTTGTCCTACATTTTTAAAAACTCTTATAATTTTAAATTACTTTCTTTTGTCAGTATTTGTGAATCATAAATTTTGCCAAAGCAAGTAATTTTTTTGACGTTTAAATAGTAGTGTCATGATGATATGTCATCAAGTCATTATCATATTCAGTAATCATCACTCGTGTGTAAATAGGTGGTGTAAATAGTCATGTTTTGATATAAAACACACTTAAACGTGTTTAAGTTTCGGAATGAACTTTCAGTGCATTCATTAGAAAATTTTCTACGTAGCTGCTTTCCGGCATAGATGCCAACTTCGTATGATAAATCACTATTCGTGATTTCTTGAGGGCCGTGTGGCAATGTGTGATTTTTGAAATGAAGCGAGTGATGTTTCACTCATGCGTGATTTTTTTAATCACTCACTTTATTGTTGAAGAGTGCGTTCAAGTAAATGCAAAAACACGAATATTAACGAACAAACCCAACACTGCAATTGAAATTTGCTAACGCAGATTTAAAGTTTAAACTTTTAAAAGTTAATATTAAGTTTATATTGCAAATTCAGACAATTTAAATTAGGTCCACTGATATATATTATATTGAATTACTAAAAATTTTCATATCTTAATTTTGATCTAGTAAATAAGATATTAATAAATTTTTAACAATAAACTTTTACTTGTATAACCAAACAACTGAAAATATCTCATTATTTGTAAAATTGTATGGCATTAAATGTTCTTTTATGCCGTAAAATTGGATTTGCTTCTGAGTGATTTTCTGTTCTGTGTGTGATTTTTGCGTGATTTTCTGTACTCTGTGTGATTTTTGCGTGATTTTCTGTTCTGCGTGTGATTTTGCGTGATGTTTTTTCTATGTGCGTGATTTTTTTGCTGTGAGTGTCACACGAGTGATTTTTATATAGATTTGTTGTGTGATTTAGTGATTTCGTGTGTGAATTTTGGTTGGCATCTATGCTTTCCGGCTGAATGGTATGTAGCATAAACCGCTCACACAACATGTTTCCTGAGCGGTCACCATCTTATTAAAATTATCGCTTTATGTGAGAAAAATTCTCATGCGAGATAGTTTTTTCCACATGTGCGATATTTCCCAAGCGAGAGATAAAAAATACCGAAAATTACCACAAAATACCTCATATCACCGAAAAGATATTTCTACCTGTCGTGGTAGAAATACGCGTAAATGAAATGTGTACAGAAAAGGTTTACTGAGTGAATGCGCTTGTTGATGCATTCTTCATGTGAATTCTTGTTGGAAGTTTGTTTGTGTTTAAACTGTATTCGATATATATCAACAAAATGAACATTACAAATTTCTGATAGCGAAGTAAAAAATAAAATAATTATTTTAAAATAATATAAAATAATAATATAAAAGAATTGAATTATTATTAAAATGACTGTTTTATTCATTGGTGTTAATTAATATGTAGCAATTTAGGTCTACTTTCGTAAAATAATTTCATATTTTACTACCTATAAACACCGCTTAAAATGATATTTTAAGTAACTTTGAGGTTTTTCGTTAGCTCGCGGTATTTTATGGTAATTTTCGAGATTTTGTGGAAATTTGAGGTTTTTTGACATGTGATAATTTGTGAAAATTAATTGCGAGAAAAAGGTAAATTTTCAGGTATATTCATCCGACAACGCTTCATACGGGCTTTAACATATAAAGTTAATTTAATTTAATGATATAAAATGTTGTTCTTGCTCTATGATTTACATTTTGCATTTTTATGTCAACTTCTACTGTGATTTAATATTTTATATTGAGCACAAAATTATAGAAACAATAATAAAAATACACCAAAATAACAAGGCGCTGGTGTAAAAGCCAGAAGATAAGTATACAGTGTGAAAAAGTACTCGATATAAATACTGTTTATGCAACACTGTACTCGGCAGATAACTCGCCTTGCCGAAGTCATTTTAAATTAGTCATCCACATCGTATAGTTTTGTGTACGTTCGTTTGCGTTGTCGTTCGAAAACAAAGGCAAAGAAAAAAATAAAAATAAAACTGAAAAGAAATTATGCGCCGTATACATACAAATATTAGGTGAAGTAATAGAGTGAAATTGCATAAAAATAAAAACAAATTATATATTTTGTTCGTTGTGAAAGCTAAAATGCATTAAAGAAAAATTAACTGATAGAGGTGGATACTTGATACTAATCAAATAACCATTAGATAAAGGTCATAATTTGAATAAAAAATGACAGCTAGCAGTGTGCAGTTTTTATCCTCCCGTAGAGTGCAGTTAGTGGGAATGCCTCAGGGCACAACAAGTCATCCACTTCCTATCGATACTAAGCCTGATTTTTTAAGGAATACCCCTGCCTTAACGCCTCAACGGGTTAGTCGAAATCTATTCGGTTCCCCAAAATCAGGTGAAATTGGTGAATTATTACTGAGAGAGACTGCACAAAGACGCTCATACATCCTCCAGCGCTACAATTTTGATATATTGTGTCCACCAACTAACAGCACAGCTTGCGAAAGTGTTCCAGCAACAGAAGTAAATCATTCGGAACGTTTGCCCAGCCTAATTGCAAAGGAGCTTTTGGACCAGCAAAAAAGACTGAGTGGAGAGGTGTCCAAATCATGCAATGGTGCCAAGTCGAAAACATATTTACCTTCGAGTCACAAAAGCATAATGAAGAAATCGGAGCAAGTGCATAAGCAAAATGCAGCCCTTGCCATTCCCGAATCAATAGCAATTGGAATAGCCACAGAAGCATGCGTGTCAGCAGCGAAAGCAGGTCCAAGTGAGAGTAGCGAACGCCTTAAACCGTACGCTCGCCAGACTCTTATAACTGGTAAGATTGCACACTAAAGTATTCCTTAGAGATTCATGAGAAAGTGGTTTTTATACAAAAATAACAGAGTCTAGGTCATTTGCAATATAGTCAACAAACAATACTTGTGCCAAAAAGTAAATGCTAAAAATGTACATTTTATATCTAGGCTTTAAGAGCTTACATGCTTACATATTTGTATGTATTGTTTAGGGGAAAGTTTAAAATATTCAACTGCACATTATATAAAATATCATTTCCAGACGTTGTTACTCAAAAAGGTGACCTATTTTTATAAATTATCTTGTAACAATAAAACCAGGTTGAATTCGCGTATTTGAATATATTACAAAACTAATGTCTAGGCAGCATTAAATCACGTACTTGAACATAATGATACTCAACAGAATTAGAAATGTCTTCTGTAATATTTTCTATCTATGCTTTGAATCTAATTCAGGTTATTTATATTTCAGATGTAAAGTTAAAGTTAAGTCAACAAAAACTTAAACAAATATATTTAATTAATTTTTCCTGATTACTGATTAAAATACAAATGTATTTTGAAGATTTATAAAAAGGTGATCAATTTCCTAATTTACTATCGAAGGTAATTGACTAAAACTTAGTAATGAGTCTTAAACCATAGATTCGACCCAAATAAAAAGTTTTTGGATTCATAATTATTCTTTAGCTTCAATAACCTAAATTAGTTTGATTTGTTTTATAAAAATCTTTATTATAATGAAAATTGCTGTTTCTGTCATAGGATTCAGAACTTCATTCATTTTGTTTGTTTTTAAATAGTCACTACCTTGTTAAAAATGTAAATAAATAGAAAGTGATATCTTCTGGCCAACAGAAATAGATAATTGCTTATAAAAAAATCTCATTTAACCTTAACAGTATACTGGCTTGCCTCAACCTGAAAAAATACAACATTATTGGCGGTGAAATTCTGCAAATAAAGTTGTTTTGACGATATTCATAGTATACATAAAAACAATATTTTGTCTTCTATTCAGGTTGGCGCCAAATGGAAAACTTGGCGAATACAAAATAACAAGAAATGACAAGATTATGAATGCACGACGTGTTTCTATTAAATAAAGATTAAATAATAAACTTATATTATTTGCGAAAACAAAATAAAACAATGTGCACAGTTGTACATAGTATATGATAGTTTAAGTTTTCATATTTTATTTGCTAGATGCTTTCGTCTACCAAAACATCTTACGTCACTCTCTAGTTTCGAATTAAGCTTCTTGATTTTTTTATTCAGTTTTATTTAGTTTACTATAGATTGCTAATCACACGCACAAACGGCGTATGTCTGAGGAACGCTAAAGCAACTTGAACCAGTGGAGAAGTGTGTACTGTACATATATGAAAGCAGTTTTAACACCACCGCCGCACCCACAATTCAGTCAGCCCCGCCTAACCGCTTGTCCACGCATCAGAAACAATACTTTGAACTAGCGATCTTGCTGTGTACTTTGTTTTTGTTCGTGTTTGGCAGACGTGTGGTGCTAGCGATTCTCCCAAATTTTCAGCGCAAGTATGAGATCGATTCTCTCTGCGAATGCGTAGATTCAATTTGTTATTCTTTATGTCGTACTCTTTACTCCTGAGAGTTTCTTATTTATTTGTTGTATTTAAGCAACGTCCAATGTTTTTGATTTTGGACAACCTTATCGGTTTTTAAGTGTTGAATTGTTGGTGGGGTGAGCAGCTAAAAAAAATTTGGCGGGAAAACTAATTTGTTAATAGCACGCATGTTCATATGATTTAAGTATTGAATATATTACGAATTTGTTTTATGCTTTTGAATTATCCTAAGAAACGTTTATATACTGAACCAATGTACTGAACCAGTTCATAATTTCTTAAACGAACGCACTTATAAATTAAATGATCATCTCTTAATGATTAACTTGAATTAAATAATAGATAAAACTAAATTTAAACCTAGATATAAGTATATAAAAACATCCCCAACGCACTTATAAATTAAATTTTCATCTCTAAACGATTAACTTGAATTAAATAATAGATAAAACTAAATTTAAACCTAGATATCAGTATATAAAAACATCCCCTGCCATGCTTTTTCATGCAAAGTAAAAACTTTAGAATAGTACTTGCATGTTTTGATCGTCATTGCCTTTTAAAACTTCTGACTAACTCAATCACAACAATTTGAAGAAATATGAAATCATTTTACAGGAAATAGGATTTTTCATGTATTTAGAACATAAATAAGATACAGCGGTAGCTGTTTATTTAGTTTTACAACGGTAGATGTTTATATCTTAACCCTCTATCACTCAAAAACTGCGATTTATTTGATTTTTTGGATTTGAGATGAGAACTTATAATAAATTTCTTGATTTTGATATTTTCTTATTAAATAAAATTGCAAAAGTAGGGAGTTTTAAACCACTACTACTACTTCTAACATTTCTTAGTTTTAAGCCTCTATCACTCAAGAACTGCGATTTATTTGATTTTTCAAAAAACAAATGTCAATTTGTAGCAAGTGGTGCCATCTAATTAATTTTTTTTGTAATAGTTCCTTACATCAGAGTGTAGACCACGGGATACAGTGTGCGATTACGTTAAAGAAATCATTTCTATTATTTTTGGAGGCTTTCGAACGGTATAAGATATAAGTTGATCTTACTTAAAAAAAATTCTAAATTTAAAAAGTTGAGGTTTTATTTGTTGATTGATTTGAGGTACATCTTCAGGTAGTAAGACGCATGTATCGACACAGTTTTTCCCTTAAAATCTTCGACATTTACTTTGTCCTATTCCATACGCTCTCTTATATATAGAGGCTCAGTTATTTTCACACATATTTGTATGATGTCAAAATTTTACGAATCATTTAAAATACATTTTTAAATTAAAAATTACAGCTAATAAACTTTAAGGATTTTATTACGCTACTTTAATAATCAGAGGAAAATAAAAAATAAATCCAAATGTATTTATTTATCATCTACTGGGGTATGCCTTTACAGATAACAATACTGAATTTTAATCAATGTTAAATAAGCTTATAATATCGTTTTTAAATTTTATTGTTTAATCTGTAAAATCATAATGATATGTAACTAAATTACAAAGGGACAGGCATCTCGATATTGATTCATTAGCCAATAGAACAATGATTGGTTCTATGCTATCTCATATAAAACAGTTCCCTTTCTCTGAAAGTTCTTAATGGAGTATAAAACGAGATTAAGCCAAGTAGCTCCGGGGAATCTATGTTACCATCCATCAGGTCTGTTACAATTAAAACACATTGGGCCTGGTCTCAAGATTATGCAAATTTAAGAATTTACAGTGAAAATTGAAGGAATGAATATTTTCAAATGTATACATGCGACGCACATTGGGAAAAACATAGCAAAAACGCTCTTTATTATTATCTTTATTATTTATGCTAGATACTTGAATTCTGGGCATTGCTTAAAAAATTCTTCATGGAGGAGAATGATATAACCCATGTTTGTTTTTCTTCAACAGCACCTGATATTCTATAGACAGAAGTTATGCTTTTTTTAAAATTGCGCTGTGTGAAGTCAAAGGAGAATATAGAAATTCTGGTTATGGGTTTGGAAGCTGGTCAAAAAAAAAAACTCATGTTTCAGCGTTAAAGTTGTGGCATAAAAACTGTTTATATGTATTTTAAAATTGCCTTTTGTGGAAAATATTTTACGAAATTTTATATATGTACTAGTTAACCCGGAGAGACGTTGTCCAGCCTCATATTAAAATTTGTTGTTGCGTGTCTTTTTGAATGAGAAATATGAAAAAATACAAAAAAAAAAATTCGTCAAAAATATTAAAAAAACAAAATTTAGATCTCGACAGCTGCGCCATCTCTCGGGTCCAAAACTAACCTATATTTTAAGCTGAAACCAACCCTTTACATTCAAAAGATTTTATTATAGTCGGTTGTGTGGTTTTGGAGATTAGCGTAAGCCAACATAGTGTCACTTGATTTTTATATATTAAGATCAGAGAATGGAAAAAAAACCGTACCGTATACCATAGATGCCAACCAAAATTCACACACGAAATCCCAAAATCACACAACAAATATATAAAAATCACTCGTGTGACACTCACAGCAAAAAAAAACACGCATGTAGAAAAAAAATTACGCAAAATCACACACAACAAAAAATCCCGCAAAAATCACAAAAATCACAGAACAGAAAATCACTCACAGTCATATCTAAATTGGAGCGTTAGCGTTGTTTAACTGTCAAAATTTTCTCATGTTCAAATGTTTTGTATGAAGCATACCGAAATTAACAACGCGCTAACGCCAACCTATTTGAATTTCCAATTTTGACAGAGCGTTAAAAAGAAATTGTCAGTAGGTGACAATCAAAAATAATTCAAAATTGTTTCTTTTTACATTTTATAAAATTTTAATTTGCAAATATGGAGATAACATTCTTAATATTTACAATTTAACTCCAGTTCAGAGGATGGAATCATCTGCTTCTGTGCCTTTATAGTAAAATTTTCAAACGAGCTTCATTCCGTGTACTTATCAAAACGTACGCAAACTTGGATGAGAACGCAAGGGAGACTTTTGATATCCATGAGTCTATTCGTGAGACGCACTTGGAATGAAGCCTTAAAATTAAAGTAAAACAGATAAGAGGTTGCCTTTACTTTTATGGGTTTTGTAGAGACCTATAGAAATTACCAATAAATCCACGGCCAATAGGTTCCAAAGGTAACGTATCAACAAAATGGGAAACTAAGAAACATTATTTAATCTTTTGACATTTAAACGTAACGCTTCAATTGCGGTATGGCGCTTTCCTTTTTTGAGAAGCGTTAAATAACTCAACGCCTAACGCCCCAATTTAGGTATGACTGTCAGAAGCAATTCCAATTTTACAGCATAAAAGAGAATTTAATGCCATACAATTTTACAAATAATGAGATATTTTCTGTTATTTGGTAACTTTAGCAAAAGTTTATTGTTAAAAATTTATTAATATCTTATTTGCTAGATCAAAATTAAGATATGAAAATTTTTAGTAATTTAATATAATATATGTAACGCTTCAATTGCGGTATGGCGCTTTCCTTTTTTGAGAAGCGTTAAATAACTCAACGCCTAACGCCCCAATTTAGGTATGACTGTCAGAAGCAATTCCAATTTTACAGCATAAAAGAGAATTTAATGCCATACAATTTTACAAATAATGAGATATTTTCTGTTATTTGGTAACTTTAGCAAAAGTTTATTGTTAAAAATTTATTAATATCTTATTTGCTAGATCAAAATTAAGATATGAAAATTTTTAGTAATTTAATATAATATATGTCAGTGGACCTAATTTAAGTTGTCTGAATTTGCAATATAAACTTAATATTAACTTTTTAAAAGTTTAAACTTTATACCTGCGTTAGCAAATTTCAGTTGCAGTGTTGGGTTTGTTCGCTAATATACGTGTTTTCGCATTTACTTGAACGCAATGTTCAACAATAAAGTGTGTGATTAAAAAAATCACGCATGAGTGAAAAATCACTCGCATTATTTCAGAAATCACACATTGTCACACGGCCAGTACTGTCACTTGAAAATTATAAATAGTGGTAGATTGTGTCTGAAAAGAGTGGTAGATTAAGAAAAATAGTGGTAGATTTCTTCCTATCTTCAAAAAATGGGGGTTACTTGCAGTAATCTCATGAAAATTATGGTATACGGCAAATCCAGTGTCACTCACGTTTCAGTCATAGCAGTAAACATAAGTTTTTCTCCATCAAAAATAAAAGCTTTTTACATAAAATTATATGGGTACAATAAGTCTTAGGCTCACTTTTATAAGTTCATGCAAAAAGTTTTATATATATTTACACATTCCGAAAAAACTCTCTTTAAATGGTGTGTCACTCACGTTTTCGCACGATTTTCATTTTTCGAATTCTTCTAACAAATTGCTTAAATCTGCGAATTGTTTGAGTTAATATAAGGAATAAAGTTATTTTCCGTAACGAAATTGAGTAGAAATTTAAACTGCAGGAAAAAAATTTAGCTTTCTCTCAGAATTTTAAGATTTTTTCATATACTGATTTTGTCACTCACGTTTCACGTCGATGTCACTCACGTTTCAAATCAATTTTAATTTTCTTTTTTTTTGCATCTTGGTTAATCTGGTGAACTTTATTAAGCATATTTTATAAAAAAAAATTTTCTTAATATTAAGGACATTTTTATACAAAAACGGAAACAAGATTTCTATGGAAAGAATTATGTAAAGCATAATATAGTTAAAAAATAATTCATAATATAAAAACTACACAAAAACTTTTTCAGAAATATATCATTTTACCAAAATGTATTCCGATTCTAATCCTTACGCTTATTAAAAGCCAAAAACCGCGCCAAATTTGACTATATGACTATAAGTCCAACGACTTAAAGTAATGATTTATTTAGATCTTTTTAATCTTTGCTAATTTTTGTTTCTTATATGAATGCGAACTTAACTATAATTTTTCTCTATTTTTTTTTTATACGTTCTTTCATTTTTTCTTGATGTTTTCGTCATCTTCTTTCATTTCTAATACAAAAATAAACAAAAAAAAAAATTAAATGTCACTCACGTTTCACTTCTTCAAAAGCTTTTTTAATGAAAAATAATTGCGTCTGCTTGATTTAAAAAAATGCAAAATTAACTTATCTTATATTAAAAGTAAATCCGAGACATAAATTATGCCAGCCAATAATTTTCCAAGATAATCCAACTTATCAATAAAAATTGTCACTCACGTTTCATTCTTCAATCATTTTTTAAAATTTTATTTTTCGATAGAAAATAAGTTTTTTTAAAAATTTTAATATTCACTTTTTAATACGAAATGTTTCAATTGTGAATATTATGTAACGGTACTTTGATATTTAAATCGCGAAATATCAAATTACAAAAAATAAAAAACCTACAATTTTTTAACTTGCTACAGATAAAAAATACATTCAATAAAATCAGTTAAAATTTAAGGATACAATATGTTTTTTCAAATTGCTTTTACCGCAGGAAAACACAAAGAATATCCTTAACTCTCCATGTATTTTTATTGAACTTTAAGCATTTTTATTTTTGAAGGCTTTGGTTTACTTTTTCTGGATTTGCCGTATAGCTTTATTTTAACATTCATTAAATTTTATTGGAAAAAAAAGATAAACAATTGTTCTGAAATTATTTTCCAAAAACAGCATTACATCAATTTTCAATTGTGAATACCGGATCTTAAAGACTGATAAACGTAAAAACCTCGTTATTGGATCTCGCTAATTTTTAGACGATCGTGGCCCAAGCCGTTTTTTAAATTTCCGTAACTCCCACTGCCTATCATGAGATGCAAAGTACAAACTGGACCGCGAGAAAGCCAAGAGCCAAGTTATGAGCTGCTCTCGAACCAGAAAATAAGCAATTTTCAAGCAAAGTTTTCATGCGCACCAAAAGATTGTTAGATAAGGTGTTATAATCAATTTGAAAACTTTTTAAGAGTTGCAAATTAGGTAACGTTTTCGTGACCTGCGAAATTAAAAAAGAATTTCGGGATAATTGAAAAAGAACTGAAAATCAAATTTTATTTTTTTTTGCATAGATTTTATGATTTATTCCAATGCAATACTATTCAAATCCAATCACACATTTAAAAAATCCATTTCCTGTCTCGGTAAAATATTATAAAAATTAAATTAAAGAAACAAATAATAGATATTATTAATGTCCGACCGATTATTCGTCTTAGGCTTCGGTAATCGGCATAATCGGCCGATATTTTGATCTTCGGCTTCGACTTCTGCTTCGACCGAATTAGCCGATTATTTTTGCCGAATGTTATTGCTTTGCTAAACAATTTTTTTTTATAAGTTTTTTGAATTTTTTTGAATTATTCAGTAAACATTTGAAACATTTTCATTGTTCGTTTTGTGTTTCGTTTTGTGTGTTGCAATTACTTTCAATGATACGTACCACGGTGTAACTGTTGTTTAAAATTCATAAATTTAAAATTTATTTAATTGTTTGTTCATGAATAAAATTTTTATAAATTTTGATACTAAGTCTATAACTCTTAAAATAACCAAATGAATCAATTTTTAAAATAATCAAAAAATAATCATATACCTAACCCGGCAGCATGATATAATTACTCCAAGGTAGTATTGACGTTTCTGTTGGAAACGGACTTTTGTCAAAAAATATAACAAGAAAGAGAGCGCTCACAATCCGTCATAGCATACAATTAATTTTCACTGGTCACATTCTGCGTACCCAACAGTTGCCAACTGCTAAGTCAAAACTTGATGCACAAAAATATGAAGTTGCGCATTAAAATGCATTTAAAAATAGAAAATTTTTAATTTGTAGGTAAAATTTCCATTGGTATTTGATACAAAGCTTGACATTTCATAAACTTGACAACTTTTCTGAAACTTCAATACCGGTAACAGCGCTTCCCGATGTGTTGCTGTCACAACAGTTGACACAGCTGAATGTGGCCAACGAATATAACAACGAACAGCTGTTTTTGACAAGAGTTCGTTTACTTGTAGCTGAGAGAATCAACATTTGTCAACACTAACTGGTAAAATTATTATATCATGCCCGGCAGCCACACGAGACAGTTTTGTCATGACAATTACAATACATTCACACATTTTTACTAATACAAAGATATTTCCTCAGTCGACAGCTCAATTCTGTGTCGACAAGGAATAACAGCTAAACTCATTTTAAAAATTTCAGAAGAGCATTTTTTAGATTAAAATTGCTCCCTTATATGCAAGTCAGGGTTTCCTGACTTTTGCTGTTCAGATTAGATGGCCTTAAATATTCAATTTTGAAGGAACAACCATAAAAATTTGCGTACTAGTGTTTTTCCTTGCGAAAAAACGCAATGAAAGTAATAACCTCAATTTGTCCTAACTAGACTTTAGCGGTTATTCCTTGTCGACACAGAATTGTCTCAATAATCAGGCAGACAATTGAACTAACAACGATTTTGACGTAGGCTGACAATTTTTGGCGTTTCCTTTTGAAATTAGAGAGAAACTTGACAAGCAAACGTATTAGAATCAGGGTAGGATCGTGAATTTTGTGGGGCCCAGGGTTAATAATATTTAGGGACAACATTTTAATATGACTTAGTATTTTTGTCATTACACGACATTATAAAATAAATTGACAGATTATATTATATTTATTTATTAATATAAATTATGAAGCAACTTTTGTGCATTTTTGTTATGATCAAATAAACGAATTTGCAGGTTTTTGAGTCCTTAGTTAAATAAAAATTTATGAAAGAACTAATAAATGATTTAGTCGCTAGTTCGCCATTGTAGTCCTTTGTTTTCAATATACGACATCTTAGAGAAAGAGAGCTCAGCTTCACACCTTGTGATTAGCAATGTTAAAAAAATCTTAATGATGGTGTAGCAATTTGGGAAAACACCAACAAGTTTGTTTCGTATATAATCATTAATATTTCCGTGCAAGAGGTTAAGACTCTTGATTAGACTAGTTTGTATGAATTTAGCTGATTTTTAGAAGAAATGTTTTGAACGGGGTCCTGAGCTGAAACTCCAAAAAGCCCTAAGATAGATCCGCCTCTGAGTATAATTTTCAAATAACGAAACAATTGTCATTTATTGTCTGGCCACAAAATCAGAAATCGAAAATTTCTTGGCTGAAGACAATGATTTGACAGTTTATACATATTCTCAATTGTCTTGACAATATTGTCGTGTGTGGCTGCCAAAATTGACCAATCTACTTAAATGCTAATATCCGTTATTTGGCCAAATTCTAACTTAAGTCGTATTTGAATTAGGCCGATGATATGCTGCTTTGACATATTTATAAATCAATTATATAAAAACTTTACATTTTTTCGTTTCAGATTGCTATTGTCTGCGGAAGGCAAATAATGGACACAATAACAGAACTGCAATTGCCATCGTTGTTGCCACTCACCAACAAAAATTAGATGTATTGCCGTTGCCAAAACCCATCCGCGCAGCTGAATCGTCCATTTCATCCCGTGCCACTCTTTTAGACTCTAAGAAAGAAGAGTCAAATTCACAAACATTGGAACTTCCATACAAATAGCAGGTGTAAATGTTTCGAAATACGCTGTGATAAGCAAAAAATTTCCACCTCCTGTAATAATATCGTATGCGGACAAATTTACTAAGCAAATGGGAATGCAATGAACATTTCGCATTTAAATTCAAATTCACATTTGAAGCTATCTTTCAAATGATCTCATTTATATGCAAACAAATATTAAATAAATGATTAATTAATTTGATCTTTAATCGATAAGTGTAAGTTTATATAGTATTTTAAACACTTTTATAAAAGCAATTAATTTCTTGAGAAGGGTATGTTAACATAATATTTCGAAAAATAACAGCGAATTAGAAATTTAAATACGATGTTTTCTTGTATGTTTATTTTTTTAGAGTTCCTTAAAATTCTATTTTGATTAACTTATTTTTTATTTTGAAAACTCTTGACAATTTTGGCTTTAGCTATTATATATTTTATATATTTTTAAACAAATTAAATTCCACTTTGAAAATAATTATTTGTAGATTAAGCTTTTATAAATGTACAGTAAAAACATATATAATTCTCAAAAATATATATGCAGCACATAAAATTTATTTTGTTAACTCCTAATTTTATCCTGCCTTTTCTTGCATATCGTCGCCGTAACGCATTCACAATGGTTATATGTATAATTAAGATTTTGACGTAGAATTACGTCTTACAGCGCGATTTGTATGGGGTCGTTTTAACAAATTTTTTCAAGGCCATGAAACGTTTTTGACCAATACTTTTAGGATATACCAACAGCTTTTAATACTCATCGTTCAAACATTATATACAGTGAATCAAAAAAGTTTAGGCACAAGCAATGTTTCTGAAACAAAGTGTTGCTTAAGGGGACGTGACACCTTCAAACATTTTTTAATTTCAATGTATTAAAATGCGTATAAGTTGAATAAAAACAAAATATCATTTTGAAAAATTATATATATATTTTTTTGGAAAAAAATTACGGAAAAAACATTTGTTTTTATTATTTTATTTACAGATATTGCTACAGGAATTTTTTTAAAAAATCATTAAAAAAATCTTGGCGGGCGTGATAACACAAAAACACAGGTTATTTAACCAGACATGCACAACGAAATCAACAAAATTTTTTCGTTTCGTTGAGACCGAAAAATAAATTATCAAAATTATTTCGTTTTTTAAATAACGTTAAAAATTTATCAAATCAAATTTCGTTTCGTTGAAAAACGAAAAATTTTCTATAATTTTCTCCTATGCTAAAAAAAATTTCTTCTGATACAAAAAAAAACGAAATTTGTTTGTTGATATTAACGTTATTTTCAACGGTTGATTGGGAAAAAAACGAAAAAAATTTTATATTGTTTTCTCTGAAACGAAAGAAATATTTTTCGTTTTTTGAATTAACGTTATTTCTTTATTTCGTTTCAACGAAACAAAAAAAATATTTCGGTTACCGTTAAAATTAACGTTAACATGCATGCCTGTATTTAACACTTGTCGATGCATTGAATAAACTTCGGAGAGAAAAATCGGTTTTATATTTTTTGAGTTTTTTGCCGATTTTGTCAAAAAAAATTGACAATTTTCGAAAAAACGCCGCCATTTTGTTATTTTTCAACCAAAATTGTTTCTTCTAATTTATTCCTTGGCGGTTTTGATGCTGATAAAAACCCTGTTCTTTGTTTTTTTCCAATGTCCCAGTGAGTTGTAATCACGGCCGCCATGGTTTTTTGATGTTTTTTAAAATAATTCCAGTAGCCATATATGTAAATAAAAAAATCAAAAAAAAGTTTTTTGTATATTTTTTTTCAAAAAATATATACTTAATTTTTCAAAACGATATCTTATTTATTATTCAACTTAAAGGCATTTTAAAACATTAAAAGAAACTTTTTTTGAAGGTGTCACGTCCCCTTAAGTATCTAATAATAACGAATTTGACCAACTTTTTAATGAAGTAAGTAATATAAGAAATAGGTTTTGCTTAATATCCAAAAAATGTCCCGTTACTTCAAACACAAATAGAAATTTAAGCGGAAGAAGGAAAAATGCTTATCAAAAAAGTTTAGGCACACTTTGTGTGTGTCTCATGTTGTTTCTTATTTAACCTTCAAGCGAATTTTGGGTCAATTTGATCCAAAAAAAACTTCTTCGGAGAAAGAACCTATCCGCTTATTTATGTTCAAATCAGCTAGATATTTTTGCTCAATGTGTAAATCGTATGCGAATTTTATGAATTTGACATGAAATATATCCACACGTTACAAACCGTTAGTTTTTGATTCTTACCTACTAGTCTTTTTAATTTTTCATTGACAAGCGATTCAACATAATTTTTCTGTTAAATAAATATACAAAAAAAGTGAGACAAATGGATTCTTCTTGGTTCGAATAATTCGCTAGTGGTGATAGTTAGAATTTTGATGATAGTAAAGAAGAATATGTGCCAGATGAAAATGATGCTGTTTCGGAAGATTACGACAGTGATGAAGTTGATGCCATTTATATTGCGCTAGAATCAAGGGAGGAAGCTGCTATCGAACTAAACAATATGCTTCTCTCGAAAGACAAATTAATTCATTATACTAAAGAACCATTAACATTGTCGCGAGGAATTCATTATGCAAGCTAATAATTTCTTGGACGACATGGTATTTTTATTATTATTATTGTTTTTATACTTATTTTTATTATAATTATTTAATTCTTGAAAGTCCAACTTTTTATGCTTCCGCTCAATGTGTCAACTCTGTGTCAACTTTTCTGTTGTTCATCGAACCGATTGAGGAAACCATCATTGAAATGACAAATTCGTTCGGTTCTCGTATTTTCAAGGAGGACTGGATTTTGCTGGAACAGAACAACAATGCGTGCATACTAAGGATTACTTCTTTTAGCAGGAGGTTATCGTTCGAATAGTGAGAGTTTGATGGAATTGTGGGACGACAAGCATAGACGACCAATTTTTTTGTGCAACGATGCCAATAAATCGATTCAAGCAAATCAATCGCTGTCTTCAATTCGATGACAAAGAACAGAGAGGAACAACAAAAGATAACCTTGCACCGATTCGACAAGTGGGTTCAAAGATTGAAAGTACTTTATTGCCCAGGTGATTTTATTACTGTCGAAGAACAACTGCTTCCTTTCCGTGGTAGATCACCTTTTACGCAATATGAAAGTATGGAATTAAGTTGTGGGTTGCAGCTGATGCCGAAACTTATGCCTATAATATGCAAGTATACATTGTCCGTAATCAGAATGATATGACTATGGCATCCGTGCATCGAACAACGAAAAAAGCAGTACCTACAAAAGAAATGCACTTGCTTTCATAGAAAGTTTTCGCTTAGAAAGTCCTGAACAACAGCAGCAACAACCACAGCTGCTCATTCATGCGCGAAAAACACGCAAAAGAGTACGTTGCCATATGTGCTCACCTCATCCCAATTCAAATAAACACAGCGTTCAATGAGATAAATGCATGAAGTACATTTGTCCGAATCATAGCTTAAATTTTCGCGCTAAACAAAAAACAAATAAATGCATAAACACATATTTTTATTTAATTTGTTACTCAGCTTTTCTGTGCAATTTCCAATTGGGAAGTTTTCAGCAAGTTTTTTTATGCAATTTCAAAATGGATCAATATGGGCCAAAAATTCTTTTGTTTCTAGTTCCAAAGTTTACTTGAAGGTTAACAATATCTCTTGGTTTTTGTCTTTAGTTTTGCGCTTAAGTTATTTGTTAAAAGTTTTTACTGAGTGATCTTGGTTTCGGTAAAGATTGAGCAAAATAAGCAGTGGAACAGAAATTTTGGTTGACGTTCGTAAAATAATAATACATGTTTACTTACAGAAAAAAACCGTATCGCGAAGCCGGTAAAGAGATCATATTCAAGTGTAACATTAAAAATCATTTTATAAATACCGGTAAAGTAAAGCGTAAGAGCCGACCTGTGCGTGTCAAAACATTTACGCTACACCAGGAGTGGATTGCAGTTCCTCAAAACCCTAAGGTTTAGCTGTTAAAATTATAGTCTAAAAATGAGCTTGTTCGCATTTAGAAAATGAAACTAACACCATTTATCGTTTTGTGCTGGGCTCAAATCACACGGTCAATCAAATGACTGAGTTTCACGTTTTTTTTCTACTTAACACCATTAAAAATTTGAATGAAAGCGAACTCACATCTACGATTGAAATTTATGAAAACCGAATTAGTAGTGTCCGTTAGAATATCCGGTTTCGGCCATTTTGATGCCAAATAGCCGAAACTGATTAAAAGGGCCGAAACCGAATATTCGGTCGGACACTACATATAGGCATAACCTAGCAAAGCATTTGTTCATTGAAAAGTTAACTTATTTGCCATTGAGTGAAAAATTCGTATTAACAGAAAAATCCTGTTTAAATGTCCTTAAAGGAATATATAAATTTCATCCTTATTTTATAAATTGCTTCTAAATGGTGAAAAGGCTTAAAACTGCATTTGCATGCCTTAAATTATTTTTCCTTGTTGGCAGTGCTGTGCGTACAAGCAGAATCGCCAACACTCAGAATATAAAATTCCCAACTGTGACGTATACCGAAAATCGAAATACAATTCACTCCGAATGTCATCGAAAATTTGCAAACACAAAAATGAGAAAAATCTCTAATATTAAACTTTAATTCTGCGGCTAGTATTTATATATAAAGTTTGTGGATTGTTTTAACATCGTAATAAGTGTTTGTTCAATAAATGAAGTCTATTTTATGTAAAATCAATAATACAAAGTATTTTTTTGCTAAAGCTGATTAAATGAAAGTGGTCTCGCCCAGTTTTGATTTGTATGTAGTGTTAAGTGCGGGGAAAAAGTATACACTCTTATCTGGATATCAAGTGCATTTTTGTTAATGAAATACGTTTTTTATTGATACAAATTATTTAGAAATAAGGAAGTTTTTCATGAGAAGTGTTTTTTAAAAGCTGAATGGTTACCAATTATTGGAAAAAGTTCCAAGAGGTCTGTAAAACTTTTGGCCTGTGAATATATATGTATGTATTGGGGAAGGTCTGGGATCGATTGCTTTGTATTGAACTCAAAATGATTTTATTTGGTTAATAAATCTTTAATCGACTTGGACTTGGTTATTCATAAAAGCATTTATATCTTCAATATGCAAATAGAGTTCTTCACTGAATTTAATAAGCAGTATTAGTTCAAGTTGTTCATAATGTTTATAATATATTTTTTAATAACAAGTAGTTAATACTTAATAGTTTTATAAATTCTATACTATTTTGGAATAATTTTTCGACATAATTTTAGCTTAGCACCCAGACCTGAATATTTTTTTATTTATATTAAACGTATGCGGACCTCCTAAACCCAATGGTGAAATAAAAAATAGTCGGTCTCGATTGGTTAAGGAGATAAAATTCAAGAAAGTTTGAAAATTCAGTGCAAATTTGTATGTGTTTGAAAGCTTTTTTGTTTGTTTACGATACTTACCTAAAATGTGTTTTTTAAGGCGTTTAAAAAAATAGTTATTCTTTCATTTTAAGAAAAAATACATAGCTATTTATTAAAAAATTTATCATTCTTAGTCGGTATCAGGAGCATCAAATATATCCATAGACTGTTAGACAATTTTTCAACATTTCTTAAAGGTTTTACAAAACTATTTACTGAAAGAAAAGAGAGCCGAAAAATCGTGATAATTTTTAATAACAATTATTCTTTTTGGTTTTACAAAACTCAATATTTTCTTAACCTTTTCAATGGTGGTGACCGTATTTTTTCAATAAAAAATATTTCTGATCGGTCACCACCTCTCTGCAGACAATGGCAAACCTCAGAGAGTAAATAATGCCATGTAAAGCTACTTGAGAACATGAAATTTAGCCGTTCGGAGTCGGCATAAAACATGTCCAGTTCTCAGTCCTAATTGCGTGCAAACATTTGATAACACACACAACACAATTGATCATAAGAGGGCTGAAATGGCCAATTTGTTTTTTTTTTCAATGGCTTGACTAGAAAAATCGTGGACTAATTTGTTTGTTAACACAACTATTCGAAGATTATATTATAATATTTATTTGATCTTACCTTCAACTAAAACAACCGGAAACCAATGCAAATATGTTATTTATAATGTTATCATCAATAAAAAAATTATGCTTTGCACGCCAATCACAATTACCACTTTTCTTGCAACATTTATTAACACGTGAAATAAAAAAATGGTAGGTTTCTGTTGCGCACAAAATCGAAAATTGTACTAAGTTGAACGTTATATAGGTATCTCTCTAAACTTATGTTGGCCATGTTGGTACAACTTAATTTCATAGTACCAATCTATTTGATTTTAAAAAAGACGTTATAAAATAAAAACAGATTTTCTGATGTGTCCAATATAATGGACAAATCCGTTGAAAGAGTTAAAGAAAACAGTGCCGCAGATTTTGATTCAAAAAGGTAATCATAATGTAAAAGGTTACTGCACTGAATTTTCAAAATTTTGCGAATTTTATCTCCTTAACCAATTGAGACCGACAATTTTTTATTTCACCATTGTGTTTATATCTTCTTAACCACTTGACAGCGACGTTTAATTTTTTCACCATCCAATTTTAGCTCAAAAAACATTAAAAAAGACCATTTCCATTATTCTTCAATTGTTCTCTTTTGCAGTTGTCAAATTCTTCAATGTGTATGTATGTACATAACTACACAATACATAACTACAAAACTGCTCAAGTCCTCAAGTTTGTGGCTATGTTGAAATGTTTTGAAGTACGTGTTTTGTGTTTGTTTTGTAACGTGCACAAAACCCTCAACTGCACTGGCAAGTGCACTGAAACCCACATTACAATTCTTACCTGAAATATGATATCTTAAAAACTTCAATATCTGCAAGATTATTATATCTTTCGCTTTGAGAGGATTATTATTATAAATCCTAAATCATTCTTGAATTTCTGTTAATAATTCTTAAAGAATATATTCTTTAAGTCTGCTCGGACTAGACCATGGTTTCGTCGGACGCTACTCCGACTCATCAGTAGTCTCTGTGGTTCATGCAGTCCACTAACTTTGAGAAGCTAATAAGTACAACTGTCGTAAAACCAAAAAAGAATTACCAGCACTTTTCACTTTATCAAAGCAGTGCTTTTCTACTCTTTTGCTAGTAGCAAAATTTCAAAAAGTTGACTGCATTGCTTCTGCAAAGATTTTGTTGTTGCGCTTTTTGTTTACTTCTTTATCACGTGTCCATCTAGGTTCCAACATTTTGTTGGTATTAAACCATAGAAGGCGTGAAGAAGGTTTTTTTTGAAGCAGATGTTTATTATATGCGCAAACATATAATTACTCATCATGTTTTCGTAGGTTTGGCTCGCACCAGTTTACATGAGTTATAAGATTGTGGCATTTTGGTTTGGTTATTTTAGTTAATAATTCTTAAAGAATATATCGATGGTTAAGCGCACTAAAGTGATAAGTGACCTTTTGACGAAAATAGGTTTACAGCATTTTTCAATCCATCAATATAATATCTACCTTGTGTCAATTTATTGAAAATGCATAGTCAGTGAATGCCTGTCTGTACACAGTTAAAATTAGTGTTTTGTATAGAGATGTATTGAAATTTATAAACAAAATCGACGTTCCTGAACATTTAAAATTTTTCACTTATCACTTTAGTGAGCTTAACCATCGATATTCTTTAAGAATTATATTTAGAGCTTAATGCCAAATAATTCATGAAGACACAGGCTTGCTGCAACAACAAAATTGAATGAGTTTCGCTTAAACCAAAAATGTGATATTCTCACAATGGCTTAAAATCAACTTTCTTTATAAATAACATTATCATTATTAATGAATTGATAAATTAATAATTGCATTATTAATGTTGGTTCAGTTCTCGGTCAATTTTGTGCAAACATTTAAATATTAATTCATGTTATCATTTGAGTATTCAGCCGAAAAGAAAATAATCTTTATACCCCCACCCGTACTGCGTAAGGGGTATATTAATTTTGTCTCGACGTGTGTAACACCCAAGAGGAGGCGTGGTAGGTATAGAAAAGTATATATATTCTTGATCAGCATCACCACCTGAGTTGATTTAGCCATGTCCGCCTGTCTGTCCGTCTGTCTGTCTGTCGACACGATTACAGCCGTAATTATCAAGCTATCGTAATGAAACTTCATATTTAAGCATTTTTCTAAAAAAAAAAGATCAAGTTCGAGAATGGGCTAGATCCGATGAAAACCACGCCTACCTCCCATACATCCCCATTAATAAAAACTCTATAAAGAAGCTATTATTAAAGCTACAATACTAAAATTCGGTATTTGTTTACTTCATGTCAAAACTAATATGTGTTAGTAAAATGGGCGTCATTCACCCACTAACACGCCCACCTCCCATACAACCCCAAAATTGAAAAATCTATAGAGAGAGTAATATTAAAGTTACAAGACGGAAACTCAAAACAAAAACAAAATTGGCCATTTCAGCCCTTGAAAGGACTTTGACCGAGCTTCTTATGATCAATTATGTTGTTTGTGTTATTAAATGTTTGCACACAATTGACTGAGAACTGGACCTACATGTTTTATGCCGACTCCGAACGGCTAAAGTTTATGTTCTCAAGAAGCTTTACATGGCATTATTTACTCTCTGAGGTTTGCCATTGTCTGCAGAGAGGTGGTGACCGATCAGAAAAATTTTTTATTGAAAAAAACTTTTCGCCGCGGCTGGGGATCGACCCGGGCTCCGAGCATGCTAAGCCACACACTTAACCTGCATGCCACGGTCATCACTCATCAAGACGGAAACTCGGTATTTGTGTATTCTATTTCAAATCTGAGGATTCTTAGAAAAATGGGCGTCATTCACACACTAAAACGCCCACCTCCCATACAACCCCAAAATTGAAAACTTAATAAAAAGGCTTATATTTAAGCTGCAGGAAAACAATTTGATATGTACGTATTTTAGGCACATAAAAATAATAAAATTTCTCAAAATCTCATATAAAAAGCTCCCCAATTAAAGATTCTCTTACCCTTAAGAATCGGCCGTGTGGGTATTTTAACTTCGGCCAAGTCGAAGATATACCTTACTAGTACTTAATTAATTATTTCAGCATTTTTAAAAAACTTATCTAATTGATACTAATGAATACGATTTCTAATAATTTTTGAACAGCTTGTTGAATTGAACCATCAATGTCGGAAAGGGCATATCTCGAAATTATGACACAGGTTTTTAACTTCAAATTAAACCTTTTCCATTTCAAATTAAACTTTTTCCATTTCAATTTTAACCTTTTAAAGTTCAAATGAATTCAATTCAATTTCGGAATTTTGTGAAAATTGCAGTCAGTCAAAGCAAAAACTGTCGACTGAGAAGTGCTTTGCAGTCTATCAGCGATTCCTTTTTGCTTTTGCTTTGACTGCAACTGTTTGATTTTGCGCAAGCACAAACATAAGCAGTAGTCAGTTTTGAAATGAGAACTTCAAACAGCAAGAATTTTACGACTTTTGCTACTTTGGCTGCAGCAATTTTATCACTGGTATCGAAAGTGTGAGCCACGAAATCCTGCTTTGGATTTGTAATCGTTGCATTTACAATCGTAAAGTTCGTTGCAGAGTTGAAAGAGCCTTTTTGAGAGTTAAAGAGTGTTTTTAAACCATAATTAATTTACTGCAATTAGTTTTTAAAAAAAAACATTTAAAAACACCAAATACACTCGTCAGTATCAATTTATATACATCTTAACATAAGGCAAGCGTCATGCTCCGCACCTAATATTGCTCGAATTGTCATAATTTCTAGTTATTACAGTGCTTTTTATATCTATCCGAAAATATTTTTCAGCCTGAAAGTATGAAAAAATGTATGTGAAATGTAACGTGCATAAATCGACTACATTTCTGTGTCGACAAAGAATAACAGCTAAACTCATTTTCAAAATTTCAAAAGAGCATTTTCAAGATTAAAATAGCTACCTTATATCAGGATACCCCACGGTGGCTATTCAGGGCCCTAACTCAACTTTAGCGGTTATTCCCTGTCGAAAAAAAATTTATTGTTTAATTTTTTACTCCAACCTGTATTGGACGGGGTTTTATATTAGTATATATTACACATCATAATACAAATTGTTCTATATCTTTTGACTGCAGATCTATTATCTTGATTCATCAGTTAAAGTAGTGGTTAATCTCTATATTTGTATTTATTTTACAATGTTTCTATTTTACAGACTTAGAATTATATTTCTTATAAAAAAAAATACAATTCGTATAAACAAAATAAAATAACGAGCTCAACACTACATAATTTTGAGAATGGCTGAAGATGAAATCTTGTTTGATGATGTTTATGAGCTGTGTGAAATTATTGGAAAGTAAGTTTATTTAAAATATGAACCATGCGAACATTTAAAATTTCTTAACTTATAATTTATTATTAGGGGCCCATTCTCTATTGTTCGGCGATGCATTCACAGAGAGTCCAATCAACAGTTTGCCGTAAAAATTGTTGATGTAGCCAAGTTCACAGCAAGTCCTGGGCTAAGTACAGCTGGTAAGTGGAAATTATTATTTTTTTGTTTTTAAATTCCTGAAGAATATTAACACTGTAAGAAGAGCGTTGGCTTTTATTTTTATTTGGTCAGAAAGAACTCTAGATGCAGTCAACATCAACCAAAAATAGGAGTTTTTTTCTATAAGTCCTTTAACGTTGTATATTCGAATCTCACTTCTGATTTTTGTCAAGCTGTTTTATTCGTTTTTACGGAATCAAATATTTATTTATATAGTTTACTGAAAAGGTATTTAAAAACAAAATTAATTATTATTAAAGTAAAGGACGTGAAAAAGGCTGATGTAAGAAAAGAAGGTGATATCGAGTTTTTTCAGAAAATTTTTATAATAATATCAAGGAAGTGGCAAAGTTGGTCTCGGTGGAGTAGTCTACCGAGATTGTCAAAACGAAGTTGACAGCTCATAAATGTAAGCAAAATGTGGTAGTAGGCAAAATGTAAACAATGATCAACTGCTAAACTCTCTGTTGGTTATATCTGCTATTGCTGTCTGTTGCTATTGCATCATTTCTTCAACACAACTCATTTCTTCGGACTGTAAATTTAAAATATTTTATACCTGGACATTCATGCATTCAGAAAGTAGACAACATCCATTCAAACATTGAAAAATAACTAAAATTGACTGAAGTTTGGTCACCTGTGTCTTTGTTATGAAATTTAATGGAAGCCAACAAAAAACATCCTTACCATATCATTGAGATGAACTCCAGGTACTTTTTTTATTTTTAATCGCTAGAAAAAACTTTAAATTACAGTTGTGTTCCTTTTACCAAAGTTTTTCAATAGACTTTTAAGAAATGTAACTTATTCGAAGTAGGTAACAAGCTCAGCAACGGTTACAAAGAATAGAAACATGCTTCGATACTAAAAAAAAACATTTCACTCGTCACACTTCGAATCCAACACTTCCGGATGCTAATAAAGCAAAAACAAAGTCAACATTTACTAAAGGCAAAGAAAGTGTCGTGAAAAGTATGTTTTAGTGGATGCCTACCATAGATATAGGTTTTTATAAAATAATTTTTCATAAGATGATCTCATCTCAATATATAAAATTGCATTTTTGAGTTCCAGAAGGTTCTATGTAGTGTCCGACCGAAACCTAAATTTTGGCCGAAACCGAATTTCACTGAAACTGAATGTCTATATGAAAAATTTTGTAAAAACATTTCTTTTTTTTTTAATTTTTTGTATTCAGTGCCCTGCTGCACTGAAAATTTGTTCACTGGCGACTCTTGAAGAAGCAGATAGGCATCTGATTGCCACATCTTTTAATAAAGAAAAATTTTGGTGAACGCGAACTCACATCTACGATTGAAATAAATGAACCGAATATTCGGTTTCGGCCATATTAATGCCGAATAGCCGAAAATGGCTGAAAGGACCGAAACTGGCTAACATTGAATATTCGGTCGGACACTAGTTCTATGTGCAGTAGACCGTATCGAAAAAATAAATTTCGCCGCACACCAGCCGCACACTAAAGCGTTATTGAAAGAGAGTTTCGAAAAAAAATTTTTTTTTTTTTACCGAACGTAGGGGTCGCGCATTGACATATTTCTTTATAACTTCGTTATTTACCGTCCGATCTTAAAGAATGTCTTTTGTTTTTGTCTTAGAAAAACCTATTTTTGCTTTCTGAAACTCATTGATCTCAGTTGACCCCTTATAGTACTAAACCACCGAACCGCAGTTTCTACCATCTTAATGTACCTTTTTGATATAAGAATTAGAAAGTCCTTAAAAATCATTAAACTTTTACAAAATAATTTTTTCGCTATTTCCTCTAGAAATATGAAAAATTTGTATTGTAATTTTCTTTGCAAATTTGTAAGTTTTTGGTCATATCGTATTATTTTTATAAAATATCGACCGAAAACGTTCACATCCGAAAGAAGCATCCTAATGTACAATTCTAAAGTAATGCAATTCAAGCCTGCAAAAAACTTCCTTCGTATTTAACTATCTGGACTATTCTTTAGGATCGTGCTGTTAATGTCCAAGGTTTGTCGAAGATTAAAATAACGGCAACAATTGCAAAATGATTCGGATACACCTAGAAAAAAACTTAAGAAAAATTAACAAAAAATATATGTTAGTTAACCTAAGGGCCGTCACGGTGTGGTGACCGTGGCATGCAGGTTAAGTGTGTGGCTTAGCATGCTCGGAGCCCGGGTTCGATCCCCAGCCGCGGCGAAAAGTTTTTTCAATAAAAAATTTTTCTGATCGGTCACCACCTCTCTGCAGACAATGGCAACCCTCAGAGAGTAAAGAATGCCATGTAAAGCTTCTTGAGAACATGAGCCGTTCGGAGTCGGCATAAAACATGTAGGTCCAGTTCTCGGTCAATTGTGTGCAAACATTTAATAACACACACAACACAATTGATCATAAGAAGCTCGGTCAAAGTCCTTTCAAGGGCTGAAATGGCCAATTTGTTTTGTTTTTGTTTGTTTTTTGTTAACCTAAGGGCTTGGTCTGTTTTAAGCCTACAAAGTTCTTGGATATGACAATAAAATTTAATCTGCTAATTTATCGAATTTTATATTTATGGTGAATTAATGGTGAAAACCATTAGTTGTAAGCAGATTTTCACAAGTATATTAGTAGAATTCAAGTCTTACCATTGAAGATATCTCTGACGTCATCTTTAAACTCAAACCATCTTTTCAAAAAGATATCGATGGCAGTTCCCCTTTTTTGTTTAAAAATTGCATTGCGTCTCTGTCGTATCCTTTACTTCAAATTTTTAACAAATCCCTTTCGACAGGCATTTTTATTAAAGCGTGGAAATATACTTTTGTTGAGCCAATTTTTAAAAGTGGTAACAAAAGTGATGTAACAACTACACAGTAAAAATTTTGAGGATAAATTTTATCTTTTTTATAACATTTCTTTTGTATAAACTCGTTTTATTCCAAATTTATTATAAGTTTTATCCCACTCAATATTATTAAACTTGCATTTCCATTCAAACAGCTATTTTACTTCAAAATAGTATAAATTTTATACCATAAATTTATAAAATTCATATATATATTCCAGTTACACACACGACAACCTCACGGAGCCACTCGGCTTTCACGTACAAGTCGAGTTTTCGAAGCTACCGAACTTCAGCGATGCTAGCAGACAATCAGTTTGCGTTTATTTTTCAGTCAGTAATCATGTTATGCACAAATAGTTCCGTTGAATATTTTTTTGTACACACACAGATTAAGACACAAATATTGCGCTTGAATGGAAAGCTCTGCCAACATGATTAAACATGCCAATTTCTAAGTACAATTTTTTACTCTTCATTTTTCCTGTCGAATTGTTTTTGAAAATATAAAAAAAAAAATATATTATGAAATATATCAATTGAAATCTAAATATTATTCCTAATGTATGACTTTAAATATTAACATATTTAATGTATGTTTACATATGTACCTCATATTTTTATACAATATTGCTATAAAAAGTAACCAAATGTGGTTTAAAAAGATTATATACTTTTGCTTATAAAAATGTATACCAACCTGGTGTAAACACATTTGATACACTTTTCGGATAAAATCTATACCAAATTTGTATAAATTTGGTTTATACGATGTTATGGTATAAATTTTATAACATATTTGGAATTGATTTATATTTATACCAAATAGTATAAAATTTATCCTCATATTTTTTACTGTGTACCGTCCAATCTCTAAACTTACGACAATATCCAAATTATTTGAAAGTATCATTAAACAAAAAATGTACTTTTCAGTAAAATATCTTGTTTGTCCTTTTCAGCATGGTTTTGTTGCTGGTCGCTCAACTACTTCTAATCTTTTGTGTTTTTCCGAGGATTGCATATCTGGGGCTTTACTCTGTATCGCGATTCGAAAGGCAATGCGATTCGAAAATTAAATGCGATTCGAAAGTTAAATCTCAAAATGTAACTATTTCGCATTAGTGACAGTGACTTAACTTATCGTTTCAACAAATATTCAGTTAAAGATAGCATAACTGGCTTTTAAACGTTAAAAATGCGAAAATCAGTGTGAAGAAATAGAAGAAATGTCAAAATATTTAATGCGAAAGTCGAATTGCAGAGTGTCAAATTTCCGAATTCGAACAATTTAGCTTTCGAATCGCGTTGCAGAGTAAGGCCCCTGCATTCCAGTCTGGATATTATGTTGACGCGATATTTACAGATTTTTCTAAAGCCTTTGACAAGGTCTCACATAAGATATTGCTTATGAAATTGCTTATGAAACAGCTGGGTTTTCACTCATATTTTTTTATTATGGTTAGAATCTTATTTAGTTAACAGAACTTGCTATTTAGTACTTGATAATTTTCGATCGCAACCTTTCATTGCTACCTCTGGAGTGCCTCAAGGCAGTATCCTTGGCCCCTTGCTCTTTCTGATTTTCATTAATGATATTAGTTCCTGTTTTTCACATTGCAAATATCTACTATATGCCGACGATCTGAAAATCTATTCACCCATAAAAAGCACTGTAGATTCAGATATTCTTCAATTAGAGCTGAACAATCTCTATAACTGGTGCCAAAAAAAATAGGCTTTTGTTTTAATATCAATAAATGCTTCCACATTTGTTTTTCTAAATGCGTTTTTGTGGCCGATATTTCTTATTTCATTAACAATACCAAATTAAATGATGTCAATGAAATTTCGGATCTTGGTGTTGTTTTCGATTCGAAATTTTCTTTTACTTCTCACATTAGTTATATTGTTTCTAAATCGTATGCTCTTTGGGCATTTGTACGGCGTAATAGCTCAGAATTTTCAGACCTTTACACCCTTAAATTACTTTATACTTCCTTCGTTCGCTCGAAACTCGAGTATGCGGTAGTGATTTGGAGACCATTCTATCATAACCACATAAATCGACTCGAACGCATTCAAAAAAGCTTTCTAAGATTCGCTCTTCGTTCTGTTCACTTTACTGAATTGACTCCATCATACAATGCAAGATGCATGCATTTGAATCTCAAAACCTTAAATAGTAGAAGATCTATTCTTTCTCTACTTTTTATCTATGATATAGTTTCCGGAATAACTGACTGCCCATCTCTTAGAAAAAATTAATTTCAATATTCCGTCCAGAAATTTGCGGAACATTGAATTTTTCAGTGTTGGTTTCATTAGAACTAATTATGCTCTTAATAGCCCATCCACAATGACGAAAAGGAGCGACGAGCGTCAAACGTCACTTTTTTTTCACATGTATTTCTTAGGGGATGAACTTTTGGAGACAATCGCGACGACATTATTGCCCGACATCAAATGTAGCTGTAGCCAGCTTAAATTTAATTCTAATTTGGCGACAAAAACAGACGACAAAAGTAAATGTCAGCCATTGTTTACATTCATGTTTTTTTCATGCCGGCTGCTCGAGTGCTCGTTTTTGTGTTCAATTTATATATTTAATTGCAAACTTTGATGTGAGTTTATAAAATAATATAATTTAATTTAAATTCAATTCAATAACCTGAAAAAATATTGCTGATTTCACTAAGCACTTTCTGCTGTAGCTTGTTGATGTCGCGTTTTAAAAATTCAAGTCGCCCGAAATTTCTCTACAACGACTGAGTGGAGACCTGTCGTCCGTCGCCCGTTGCTTTTCTTTTGCACTACATATGCTAGACTTTTTATCTGTACTATTATATAAAAATGAAACTCCAAGATTCGCTTTTTTGATCTTGCCATTCAGGATTTCCGGAACCACTGTTCTGATTTGAATAAAATTTTCACTTATCGAACAATAAATTATTCTAGACTGTTTTTGTATCCTCAGAATTTTAAGTTATTAAAAAGCTAAAAAGTTTTTTGCCAATAATCTTACTTAAGTCAATATTTTTCATCAAATTATATGCTGCCTACACCTTCACAGTTAGGTGGGTATGCTGTATGAGCAAATGAAAGATCTTGCCGTTTCCAACAAAAAAGTCAGCGGTGACATGTATCTCAGATCAATAGTTTTTTCGTAAAATTGATATTTAAGTTAAAAATTTATTAATTTTTTTTCAAATTTCTTGCAAGCAGTTCGATTGTTGATAGCTTCGATGGCTATCGTTGCTTGCAGCGCACACATTGCTACTTCGATTTCGCTGCAAAATGCTGCAACTGCTTTGTGCAGAAATTTAAGCCAAGTCAATGAACGAGAAGGAGATAATTTAGTCGCGACCATGATAGAATAACAAGGTAGGCGCATGGTGGAATAATAAGGTGAGCGTGATTTTTTCACCTCTCTCTTTGGGGAAAAAATTATTTTTCGCTTGCGTTGGCAAAAGCAGCTGATTGCAGATTGTAAGCGAAAGTTGCAAAACAGTCAATTATTTAAAAACAAAAAACATAATTTATGAAGTGCAAGAGATTATGTGAACGTAATTAGGCAATAATAAATCACTTAAATGCTGTGCATTGCGGAAAAATAGATGCAGATCGCCATGGCTAAGCAGATAAATGGACGAACTCTGAATGTGTATCATTCATAAAACAACTCTATCGTTTTGTTGGAACCTTTTTGTTGTGTTGTTTATAAATTAATAATAACATTTATTGTTCGATTTTGTGTTAAATTCATTATATTATTTATAATATAAACAATTTATTTATGTCACACCACTTGCACTCGTTTATAATTTCAATCTTTGTTTTCATTTGCTGCTGTATAACAAACAAAAAAAATACTTGATTCGACACTTATCCAGTGTTGCCAGAAAGTTTTGAGAAAAGAAGCTAGATGGCCTTTAAAAAATGGCTAGAAAAGGCTAGATGGCTTTAAAAAAAAAGCTAAAAAAAGGCTAGATTTGTTAACGCTATTATACCCTAAACATGTAAGGTCAGGGTATATTGACTTTGTGCAAACGTTTGTAACGCATAGAAATAAGCGAGTCCGGTATAGAAAAGTATATATTCCTGATCAGTGTCACCTCTTGAGTCGAGCTAACCATGTCCGTCCGTCCGTCTGTCTATGTGTTATCTGTTAATATAGGTTAAGAAGGAGATGAGATTGGTACACATGTTCACATGAACCCAAGCATCTGCACTATTGAATATTTTTAGAATCCGCCCACGGACACGCTTACTTCCCATACAACTAACAAATAAAAATCGCTGTATAGATGGTTGTAATTAAGCTACCGAAATAAAATTTAAATGTATTTATTTTGTATCAAAACGTAGACGTACACAAAAAATTGGCGTGCTCTACCCATGAACATGCCCACCTCCCATACAACTCCAACATTGAAAACACTATTATAAAGACCCTTTTATTTGAACTACAGGGATTAAACTTATCAGATATGTATTTTATATTAAAACTTAGATGTGTACTTAGATGTAAAATAGTCGTCATTCGCCCTTAAACACGCCCACCTCCCATACAACCCACTATAGTAAAAACGCTATAAAGAGGTTTATATGAGCCAAAAATATAAAACTTGGTATTGAGATTGTTGTATCAAAACTAAGATGTGTTCACAAACTGAGCGACATCCGCCCATAAACATGCTCATCTCCCATGAAACCCACAATATGGAAAACACAATAGAAACGTTTATATTTGGCCTACAGAGATAAAACTTGGTATGAGATCATAGTATATAAAACTAAGGTGTGCTCACAAAAAAAGGCGTAATCCACCTACGAACGCGCTTTCCTCCCATACAACCTTCATTAGTAAAACCTATATAGTTCTATAAATACAGGGATTTTAAACAAAAATAGGAAGTTACTTCTATTTGTTTTAGTATTTTAATATATAGTTTATTTAAATATAATAGGAGGTCTAGGGTATTTCATAGTCGGACTAGACTTTCTTTACTCGTTTTCTTTTAAGAACAGTTGAATACGGTTTCTTTTCTAGTTTTTTTTTTTAAATTTCGTTGTACTAAGAATTCTTTCTACCTCAGCGTTGCTTAATGCTAAAATAATAAAACTAAAAATCAAATCTGATAGCTCTTGGAACGGATCTTCATTCAATGAATCTCTAGCTTCTGCCCAGCTAGATTCCTATTCTACTTGTGATTTACAATTTTTTGCCATTATATTTCAATTATAGTTATTTCTTCTGTAGAGTAACTGGAGTTTTCTTTCTCTATAACAGAAAATATTTGGGTTTAACCACTTTAAAAGAATAAAAAGAGCAATAGAAGATTTACACTTTCAAAATTGCAACGTCAGAAAAATTGGATGTAGTAATGCATCTTTAAGCAATATATTAAAAAAGGCTAGAAAAGGCTAGAAAAAAACAAAAAAAGGCTAAAAAAAAGGCTAGAGGCTAGATGGTAATTTTCGAGGCTAGACAACAAAAAAAAAGGCTAGATCTAGCCTCAAAAAGGCTAGACTGGCAACACTGCACTTATCGCCTGTTCCTCTCTTTCGCTCGCAAATTTTTGACAATCCAAGCCAAACTGGGGAAATTTTTAAACGTCACGTTCACCTTGTTATTCCACCATGGGTAGGCGCATATTGGAGATGAAGTGAGCTAGATGTCAAAATCAGCTGTTCGAATTTGAGTTGTTCTAATTGTTGTTGCCTTTTCGTTTGACGTTTGACGCACTTACAGCATTGTTTGTGTAAAAATAGACATTTGAGCAGCCATATTAATATGAGCCTACCTTATTATTCTATCATGGTAGCGACTGCGAAATCGACTGGTTATGTTGTGTTGATTTTCGGCTGCGCGCTGTTTTGAAAATAAATAGAGCAACATGGTTTTATATTGATTGATTTGAAATAAGTGTTAAACATTAGTTTAATGTCATATCTTGATTTTTCTTTATAGGAATTTTTTATTTTAGAAATTCTTATGAGTTTTTCTTTTGTTGCTGTCTCAACGTAATCATTATTTGCAGTGGGATTTTTTATGTACAAATAAAAACTGTAGAATCAGTGCTGCCAGGTGTTATTATTTCATTTCATTATAACAAAAATAAATACATAGATCAAATACATACGTATCCATAAAAACATGCAATAATTATAAGCGATATATTATCGATATTCGGGATAGAACCTCAAGGGTCTGAGATCAACCTAACAATCATTGCAAAAATTGTTTAAATTTATTTTAAATATATACATTTTTATTATGAAGACTTAAACATTCAGTATTTATTTTAATTTCAAAACATTTTTTAAATTTCATCAAAGATTTAGTGTGTAGAGTTCCGGATAAAGAACTATTATCAAGAGAGTTCTTTATTTTTGTTTTGTTTAAACCCTGCAGAAAAATGGACCAGCTTTAGAATAGTTCTGAACTAGTTCCAAAAAGGGATAGTACTGGTCCATCTACAATACCGTTTTGCATTGAACGAACTGATGATTTTTACGGGTTGATGTCAGAGGAAAAGACAATTGTCCATATAAACATTCCTTTTTCCCTATATCTGTGCTAGTTTCATTGTCAATGGTTTTAAACTGGTCCGTTTTAATATAGTCCAGAAGTGGTCATTTGTAAGCCCTATTATCAGCCTTATTTGGAAAACGGGTTCGTACAGTATAACTAATTTAATTATTGTATAGTTTTAACTGTATGTTTACCATTTACCACTTTACTATTTTCATCGAATATGTTTGCGAAAGTTAAAAGAAGTACGGAATCTAAATTAAAAAACAGGCCACAACACGTTTTGAGCGTGTTTGGTTTTTGATTTTGTTAGTTAGTGCCTGCTGACAAGAAAAACTAAGAATATAAAAATAAATTCCAACTGTTCTATGCTGAGCGTCTCTTGCAGTATCTCCAAGCTAACTCCAATTTCACTAGAAATACACTAGTTGGTTTTTCTAATTGTCTCCAAAATAACTGATGGGAATTAACAGCGAAAAAGCCCTTTCAGCACTTGACGCTTTGGTAAAGGCAAAAACTAAACGAAATTAATTTTTTTAAACATGGAAACGTGTGGAAAATAATGGAACATGCGACCAATGATGAAATTGAGTTTTTAACAGATTGGGTAAATAAAAGCAAATAGCTTCAAAACTATCATTCGTAAAGTCAAACTTTTTAAAAATTTCTTCGCAAGCGGCAATAAGGAATTGTCTACAAGATGGCATAAGAAATTACATATTTTGCTCCGACAAGGTAGCTCTAAAATATAAAGCAACGTTTTATTTTTATTTTCCCTGTTTTTATCAATGTTTTCCCCGCCATCCCCATTTGAACGAAAAATCCCGAAAAACGGGGAAAATCCCGCCACCTGGCAGCTCTGTGTAGAATTAATACTCGCTCTCTACTGTGTGCAGAATAGTAAAGCTACAGAAAAAGAGGAATCGAAATTTGTTGTTAAAATTTAAGGCTGAAATTAAAGAGCATGACGTTATGAAGTGCATTTGCATTAAAAGGATACAATACAAAGATTCACTTCAGGTTTTTTCCTTATCCTTTTTAGAATTTCAAAAATTCTTAACTACCCGGGTAGCACGAAAGTTCGAAACTACCCGGGTAGCTCGAAAGCTAGAAACTACCCGGGTATTGTTTATCAAATTATCCGGGTAATGCCCGATTACCCGGGCTTTCGAGCTACCCGGGTATTTTTTCGAGTATCAAGCGCCTAGGTGCCCGGGTACCCGCAAACCCGAAAAAAACTCGAAAAAAATTGAGAGCCCTAATTTTTATGGTATAAATGGCTTCAACTTGCAGTATAAAAGATCTTTGATATATTTATATAATATGATAATTCCATATATTAATATAATATGGAATTATATAAAAATTAATCTCAAAGATTCGTTTTTTTTTTTGAGTTTGTTTAATAACTCACGATTTATATCATTGATTTAAATTAAACTTTTACTTAGAAATTTAAATTATTAAAAAGCGAAAATATCTTCTATTGACTTCGAAGCAATTGTTAAACATTAGCATTATATCTTAGAAGTTGCTCTGTTTTTCATTAGGATTTTCTTTATTCGAATTGATATATAGATAGTCAGTGCAATATATTAGGAACAAACTGAAGATCTTTTCGTTTTATAAAAAACAAAATGTCAGAAGTAAAGTCATACTTATAAAATTAATGCTTCAATAATTATCAAAGTCGCCTTAGTCCAACAGTCCAAATTTTCCTGTTTTTTGCTTAACTCACAAACGTTTAAGAAATAATTATTATTGAAAGAAGGAAATTATCGATATTGTCCTTCATTTGGTAAAAAACTACTGTAACGAGTTTTATTTCAAAGGCTGAGGTATGAAATAAAAAAGAGTAAACGTTTTTAAAATTGTCCTATTTGGTTTCCGGTAATATTAAAAAATAAAACGGAGTCCCTTAAATTTTTCGTGGCTACTTCGTGATAAAATAAAAAATGTTTTCATAGGGGTATAGTTAGAAAAGTATAAAATGGTATAATAAATCAAAGACGACAACTTCAATCATGCGAGTTTTATTTTTATACCCCCACGCGTTCTGCGTAAGGGGTATATTAATTTTGTCACGACGTGTGTAACGCCCATAAGGAGGCGTGGTAGGTATAGAAAAGTATATATATTCTTGCTCAGAATCACTACCGGAGTTGATTTAGCCATGTCCGTCTGTCTGTCTGTCTGTCCGTCTGTCCGTCTGTCTGTCCGTCTGTGGACACGATTACAGCCGTAATTTTGAAGCTATCGTGCTGAAATTCGATATTTAAGCTTTTTTGAAAAAAACTAAGATCAAGTTCGAGAATGGGCTAAATCGGATGAAAACCACGCCTACCTCCCATACAACCCCAATAATGAAAACTTCATAAATAAGCAAATATTTAAGCTACAAAGTTTAAACTTGGTATTTGAGCAGTCTATAATAAAACGCAGGTGCGTTGGAAAAATGGGCGTCATCCACCCACTAACACGCCCACCTCCCATACAACCCTAATATTGAAACCTATATATAGAGGCTTGTGTCGAAGCTACAAAAGTAAAATTAGACATTTGTTCATTTTAAATAAAAATGAAGACGCGATAGAAAAATGGGCGTCATTCATCCACGAACACGCCCACCTCCCATACAACCCCAAAATTGAAAACTATATAAATAGGCTTCTGACGAAGCTACAAAAGTAAAATTAGATATTTATTCATTTTATATAAAAATGAACACGCGATAGAAAAATGGGCGTCATCCATCAACGGACACGCCCACCTCCCATACAGCCTCAAAATTGAAAACTATATAAATAGGCTTCTGTCGAAGCTACAAAAGTAAAATTAGGCATTTATTCTTTTTATAATATAATTAAGATGTGTTAGAAAAATGGGCGTCATCCACTGACGAACACGCCCACCTCCCATACAACCCCTAATTGAACACTTTATAAAGAGGCTTGTTTTTATTTTTCAGGAAAACAATTTGATTGAATGTATTTTAGACGTCATCAAAATAGTAAAATGTTTTGAAATCTCATATAAAAAGAGATGGAATTTAAGATTTTGTACCATTACGAATCACAGGTGGGGGTATTTTAACTTCGGCCAAGTCGAAGATATACCTTACTAGTTTTTTTTTTTTTTTTTTAGCTTTGAACCAAGGATTTCAGGTGTCAAACCTATTCAGTCAAGTCTGCCTTGGTTCGGAAATGGGGAGATAGATAAGTCGGAGAGAAAGGGAAATCAAGAGAAACAAGTGTGGAATGTTCTAGTGTGGCGGAGTGCTATATCAACATTCGAATTTGAATCTGAGGCAAGTGTTATGCCTTTAGCTTAGTCAATCCGAGTTATCAAGCAATCTCATTCCACAAACATCTCTACCACCAATTACAACTTCCCAAGTCGTATATATTGGTGAAGTTTTAATTTCAGTTGATTAGAAATGAGGAAAGAATTAAAGAAAGGTACAAGCGTAGGACCATGGCTAGACCGGGATTCGAACCCGAAATTTGTTTTAGGTTATTATTCTGACTGGTACAGCAAAGGAGAAATAGTTTCGAATCCCTTTGAGCCTCTCAGATTTACCCTTCCAGTTTAAGCGATTATGAACATGTACTAACTTTTTTTACTATGACAATAAACCAATCCTAAGGTCAATCCTTTTAAACTGTCCGTGATTATTTAATGAAGAACTGTTTTTCCGTATTATTTTGGTCTTTTTAGGATAGGAAATCTATCCAATCAATTTATTCTTCCTAATATCAGAAAAACAACCAAAAATAATGTACTTATATAAGTTTTATAATTTTAATTTTGAATAGATTAGAAAAATAAGTCTCTTGGAACAATAACAACAAATCACATAAAACATTGATTCTTATATTAAAACATATCGCGAGCAAGGCCGCGGAGGGTTGCAAGTATTTCATACAATTTTAAAAGCTCTTTCTATTGACATTTAGTTTAAAGTTGATTAGCACTAAACATGCAGTGAGAGTGAGAGTGGTCTTCATATTTTTTTCGTTGCTGAAAAATTAAAAAGTGAAATTCTGAATGGTGACCCTGGGTGGGTATTAGTAATCCTAAGGTTAAATAAAAAAGAATATTTTAAGTAAAACAATTAGGTAAATTTATTTTTTTACCAATTTCAATTTATATATATTTATATAATTCGACAGATTTAAAACGCGAAGCAACAATTTGTCATATGCTTAAACATCCTCATATTGTCGAGTTACTGGAGACTTATAGTTCCGAAGGAATGCTGTACATGGTTTTTGAATTGTGAGATTTTTCTTTCTTTCTTTGACTTTGCCCGATAATATATCAATTAATTATGTTTCAGTATGGAAGGGTCTGATCTTTGCTTTGAAGTAGTTCGACGTGCTGTAGCCGGATTTGTTTATAGCGAAGCTGTTGCATGGTAAAATATATTGAGGTTAAGTTATAAAACATTTCTCATATTTTTGTCTATTACATTAGTCATTATATGCGACAAATTCTGGAAGCCTTAAGGTATTGTCATGAAAATGATATATTGCACCGGGATGTGCGACCAGCATGCGCTCTCTTAGCAACTGTCGATAATTCTGCTCCAGTAAAATTGGGTGGCTTTGGTTCAGCGATTCAATTGCCAGGTGGAAGAGAAACTATTGAGACGCATGGTTATATAAAATTTTTAAAATTGTTAAATAGTTAAATAAAATAAAAGTTTTTCTAACTTAAGGACGAGTCGGATGTCCGCACTACATGGCGCCTGAGGTAGTCACTCGACGTTTGTATGGAAAAGGATGTGACGTTTGGGGTGCAGGTGTTATGTTACATGTGCTACTGTCTGGGCGGTTGCCGTTTTTAGGCTCAGGAGTAAGATTGCAAAATTCAATTGCACGCGGTCGCCTCTCGGTAAATTTTAATAAATTAAATACAAAAATTGGAATTGATTTATTAATAAATAAAAAAACTAAATAAGTTTGAGGCGCCTGAGTGGAAATCGATTTCATCATCTGCCAAAGATTTAGTCATGAAAATGCTCGCAACGAATCCTCATCATCGTTTCTCGATAATAGACGTTCTTGAGCACCCATGGATGAGAGTAAAATTGATACAATATCTTTGCAGAAAAATACATTTTTTATGCTATTTTATTTAGGATAGGGAGAAGTTACAGCGACAACATTTGGCTGACACCGTTGAAGAACTGAAACGTTATAATGCGCGACGGAAACTAAAAGGTGCTGTTCAAGCAATTGCTGGTGGCACGTTAATAGATCCGATATTTGGAACCGACACAGATTTAAGTACGTAGTTTGTTTACTTATAAATAATTAACTTATTATGGCCAAAAGTTACTAAATGCCCAGTTTAAATTTTTTGAGTATAAAACGCGAGGTTTTGAATGACTGTCTTTTTTTATTTTATTAAATATCAAAATAATTTGTTTTATAGTTGTAGTTGAGTCTTAAATCATTCATTTGTGTTTTGTTTAGAATCAATATTAATGTTTATACAGCGGGTAAAAATTAAGTTTGTAAACGTAAGGTCTCTTGCGGCTTACACGATATCTCCAGTTAGCCTGAAACAAAAAAAATAAAACAAAAAGAAAAGAGTGGAACAGTTTTGCGTTCCGCGTGAACCAACAAAAAAACATTAAAAAATGCCGCATAAATTTAGTTCAATTAAATTTTTTTACAATTTTTCATGAGACAAATAGTCCCATGCTTTAAATATTCTTTTAAAGGAATATCACAAATTGCTAATTAATTAAAATCAACACATTAATGCCCATTATCTGAGTTCTTGTGTAACTCTATTTTTTGTTAAAATTTTTAATCTTAATATAGTTTTCAGTGAAATGTAACCGAACGTAAAATCAAGTTGAACCGCTTAATGTTAAAAATTTAATTTAGAGCAGCAAACAAAAAAATCAAGCTCAATAAATGAATGGAGTATAGCGCATTTTTCGTTCTATGTTACTCTCTTTGCGATATTTGATTTTTGTCTGCAGTTTTCTGCTTCTTTCTGTTTGCGAATAGTATAATTATATTCGATAATATCGTTTAATAGTAATAATATCGTTTATTTATATCGTATATAATAGTATGGTTCTATTTCATAAAAGTGCTTTTTTGTTTTTTTTTTTTTAAAGTAAACGTTTACAAAGCTTTAAGTAATTGATGTAGGTCTGGAATACAATCAAACTTTTGACTGACTTAATGAGAGTTAACTTTCTCTTTTACTGAGCGTTATTTTTTTTAAGATGGGTTAACAACAGCCGTTTTCTTGACGTGTGAACACACCCTTAGCATTTATTTTATTTTCACGCAATACTTTTTGTTCGTTATTCATTATTGTTTCATTCAATATTCATTTTGTGTTCATATACATTTTTTAAACCTTATTAATTCTTTGTCGCTATTCATTTGTTATTTAGTTTTTATTCAATATTAATTTCTTTTTCATTAGCTGCGTCTTTTACAGAGCGGGTTGCAAGAAAACGACCGCTTATCATATGTATACTCGCTTTAATAACACAGGAAACTGCTAGTCGCTTGAAAGTTTGCCGAGCAAACAAAAAACAAAATACTTTAAATTTGAAAATTTATGCAGCAATATCAATATAGCTTTGAAAGATAATGCTACATTCGCATAGATCAAGCGTAAAGAGAAGAGTGCAGAGAAAAGGCTGACAAATGGGATAGCCTATACCCAAGGTGCGTGCTTAATTCACTGCAGAATTAATAAAGGCTTTGAAATCCGTCAAAACTAAGCGTAAAAAACGCATGGCCATATAGAACTGAAAACCATTTTGTATTGACCCATCTTCCATTTGGAGTGAAGAAAAATCCAACTTCATCAATGCTTACATCGTTTGCAGTTATTACCAAGGGCATGCAATTGAGATGAACAATTCTGAGTTAGGCTTCGCTACGTAAAATTGCAAAGTAGTGTGGAGCGAATATGTGCAGGTGACAAAATATCAAGAGAACGATGGAGTAATTAGAGCAGTGTTGATGGATTAGTTTTACCTTTTGAATTTATGTTATTCATATACATGTCTCTTGTTTTGGTCCCCAAGTTTTCAGTTTATAAGAAGTTTGTAATAAATGCAGCAACATTTGCTCATACAAGTTCAACAAATTATTACTTTGATAATAAGTGTGTTTAATAAAATAAAAAATTTATTTTTAATACTTTTATGACAAAATGTTGCCATGTTATAAAAAATATTCTTAAGTTAAGGTAAAAAACACAGCTATTATCAAATTTTAATTTAATTTTTTTTAATTATACTTATTATTTACTGTCCATCCTGGTCCCACTCTGTTCACTTAATTCTTAATTCTTTTTGGTACTTTCCAGACAAACCTGTAAGCTCTTAAAGACTGTTGTTTATTTGCACTGTTGTTTTATTGCTACTAGTTCCTTGAAAATAATTTTAATTTGTGTGTGTCCTTGAGAATGTCCTAAAAGTGAGAGTGTCTTCGGGGATCGCGATTTTTGTAGGGCGTTTACGAATTTAATAAAAAACATGTGTCACAAATTAAGCCATTGCGGAACTTTTACCTATTTGAGGATTTTTTGTTGGGCCTAGATGTGGAGATAAAGATTGTTACATAAAGATCAGCAATCCAAGAAATATTCAACCACTTATTATTGATTGTAATATCCGTAAAATTTAGTCTCAAATAATTTAAAATTGACAAAAAATTATATATGTATATAAGACTGAAGGGAACCTTTGAACACCCAGTTAAACAAAACAGCCAGTTTGTCTTTCTCCTCTTATAATAGTTATAACGCCCTGCAAAAAAAAAATATATCATTAAAATCAATTCATAAAGTTTTGTCACAACATCAAAAGACTTACATAATCGTAGTTTAACACTTTCGTCTACCTTATAGCTAAATCATTAATTTTCATAGTGATGCAAAATGACATAAATGCTTTAGATATAATTCTAAAGTTTAAGCAAACATTTCCGTGAATACAAAATTGAATTGTACGAAAAAAAAATTACGACATCGACCAAAATGTGTCGGCAATTCGCTGTAATTTCAACAGTTGTTGGTATGACATTAAGCAATAGAATAAACATTAAATGTAGATTTTATCGTTGGAATTAACGTGGTTTGCAATAAGCTCTAAATAAAAGCTCTTGGCCTATCGAGTGACAATTTATTTATTTCTTATTAAGAAATTATCTACTGAAACTCATGTCTTAATAGTGCCAATTGGAACTGCTTCGGAAGTTTTAAATGAATGGGCAGATGAAGACGCGGGGATTGAAGCGGTGCAACGAATTCTTGATTGTCTTGATGATATCTATGCTCTACAGGATTCGCATGCTGATCCTGATGTGTTAAGAGATATGCTTCATGACGGTAGACTGCATCAATTCCTGCAAGTATGTGATATAATAATATGTGTTATACTGAAATTAATTCTTTGTTTTACATATAGTTATTTGATAGAATAAGTTCTACAGTTATGACACCATCACGCGCACCTACTGGAGATGCTGTTACTAAAATTCGTGATGTCATTGACAGCTTGCCTACTTCTTCTGCAAATAAAAATATACGGGACGAACTTGTACAAATTCTGACATCCTCACATTTTCAGGTATGATTAAATTTCTATTTTATTTTAATGAGTAAGTGTTTAAGCATAGTACTCTGTTCGGCTTCACGTGAAATTCCACTCAAATCTTCATACAAAAAATGACAGCTGCGAAACAACCGTGAACATTTCACAACTTTTTCGTCAAAGCTGTACTATGCTTCGCTGCGAAAAGTCTAGTACTATATTCCGCAACATGCACCTTGCAACATTGTTTTCACGGGAATTTAATTGAACCGACCATTTATTTTGCCGTGAAAAGTGACAGTTGCCATTTCATTTAAGAAAAAAGTGCAAGCAAAAGAACAATGTTTCTAATTAAAATTATATTTTTGTACTATTTCTAAAGTTTTGCAATTAATAATTGCAGTTGTTGGAAATTGTAAATACGGATGCGCCTTTCCGCGGTGTTGGCGGTCGCAAAACTTCGCAGCATTTTCCGAAAAAATTGTGAAATGTTCACGGTTGTTTCACAGCTGTCATTTTTTGCATGGAGATTTGAGTGCAAGGCATATTAATCCAGGTACTATAATAAGAAAAAACTGAATGGGAGTATAATGTCAAAATCAGAAATGACAATGAGCAATGTTGCTTCTGCACCAAAAACAAAACAAAAGGGGATTTTTTAATTAAAATTAATTTACACCTAATATCAAAAGTTTAAAATTGTTCTTCACAGTATCTCCAAAATACAATTAAAACATCAAGCTCAAAATTCATAATAAAAAAATTAATAAACTGTAAACTTCCACATACGAAAATTAGAAAAGGCTAGCGTAAAGTTTTTCTCCGAAAAACAAAAAAATCCCCCAACTCGCTTATAAGAGTGGGCATTATTTGATTTTGACATTAGACTCCCAAAAGTCGGCAGCGCAGTTGCGTTTTATACTACCTGGATAAATATGCCTTGTTTGAGTGGAATTTCACTTGAAGCCAAGCAGAGTACTTTGCTTTAGAAGTAAGAAGACTTGATAAGTAAAATAAGTTGTAAAAGATATGTATTGTTAGTTATTATGTCGCATAATGTATATTAAGTAATTGTTTTGAATGAGAATATTTGATTTTTATTAACTTATTCGCCAAACGTTTAGCAAGCCAACCGAAAAACAAAAACACTCTGAAAATAACCTTCCATTGCTGATATAATTGCAGTCTTCATATTGTTTGAAATAAAACTGACATAAAAAAGTTCGTTAACACTGAAAAGCTAAACTTCATCCAATCGATGAACACATATTAGGCTTGTGCTAAACAGTTCCGGAACGAACATGGAACGTTTCTTTTGGTCAGCGGAACAAGTTCGTGAAAACATGTCCGCGAATCTATGCAGTTCCTTTGCAATTTTTAAAAATGTTTGCTTACTAAATTTATAAGGAAATTTGCTAAGGGCTGATTCCACACTAATGAGGAACGGAAACATGAATCCTAAAATGCTTTCAATTGAAATAATTTTTGGTTCTCGCATTAAAATGGAGTCTTAAGTTACTCTTGTTGCAAAATTATTTTTAGTTTTAATGCTTTTTTATGTTTTTTTGACAGTTTAACTAAACAATCTCCGAGTTGAGAAAAACTTAAAATATTTCGTTTAAGTTTAAAACGTTGAAAACAGCCATCTCTTGATGCACATTCAAAAAAATTAGGTTAGCAATGTTAAAAAAGATAACAATGTTATCCAAGAACAGTTCATAACAAGGATTGGTTACTGCGTTAACAAAGAAAAAATATTTAAACTGAGTGTTTTTTCAGTGTCACACCCGTCCCAGAAAAATGCTATGGTTTTCCTAAGAAGCAACATGGGCTTATGATAAGAATGAAACTTTCCTAAAGTGAGGATGTTGATGTTTTACATAAATTTGTTAAATTTTTTCATTCAATAAATTATTTTTATTCTTCATTTCCGTTACAAGAAATTGGTCACACCCGGAACGGTTTTCAAAATTTTTTTCTAATAATGAAATTTTTGCAAGTATATGAATAAATTCTTTTATTAAAACAAGTTTTGTAAATTCACGCATAGCGAAATCATTTGTATACGTATTCATTTGATCAAAAATTTATGCGAACAATTTTTTGTAAAAAATTATTTTTTTTTAAATATTAAAAAATCTAAATTAATTGTTTAGGTATTTATTTAATGAAAAATTCATGCAAAAAAATTTGTTTGCAAAAAAATATTTTTTTTTTTAAATTAATACATTGATTAAAAACATATTTTTTGATTTTAGTGTCAAAAATATGTGATGGTTATTATACCCATTAAGTTCTTATATATAATTCGCACTCGCCACACCCAGGACAATCTTATGTCACACCCTTCCCATTCAAAAGTTTAAAATAGAATGGTTATCGCCTTTTTTCAACATATTTTTCACTGATATTAAACAAAAAATATATTAAATTTGAATATATGCAAGTCAAAAATGTTCTCATTGTGGCAGATGGACTGAATTTCAATGTTAAAATCAGAATTTTTAGTTTTAAAACTTGTGCTCGTCATACCCGTCCCAGGTGTTTAAGCGAATGTAACTATTAAACTAGTATAAATAATTGCATTATGTTTTAGCATTTTGAAAGCCTGGGGCATTTTCTAAAATACCCTATAGTAAAGTGATAAAATTTTAACCGGTTAATACCATTTTCAGCACGATAAAGTAGTCAAAACGTCACACTCGTCTGTATGGAATGAGCCTAAGATAAATACTCATATGCATAATAAAGAAAAACCTTATTTTACATTCCTTATCTATGATTTCATTCCACACATTTTAATTATTTAAACATGCTCATATGCAGTAGGACACCAAACATGTCCCGGAACTATCTAGTTCCGCCTGTTCGAATGTTGAACCAAATGAACAAAACAATGCGCATAACAAGTACAACAATATATCTTCTTATAGTTATTTTATTATGTCTTTCAATCAGATTTTTATTTTTTCCGCGGAACTGTAAAGTTCCGCTAGTTCCATTTAATTATGAAACCATGTTCAAAATGAAATAAACATAGCGCTTCGCACAATAAGAACGAGGAATATAAGTCATGCATAACTTATTTCGTTCGCTCACAAACATCATCTTTACACATGTTGTCGATCACAAAATTCGTGTAAGGCTTAATATGTAAAAAAGAGATAGATGTTGTATTGTTTTTCATCGATGTTGCCAGAAAAGCACGATAAATAGTGCTTATGGTATTTTTCAACGATTGTGGGATGTGGTAATTTCCATTGTATTTTATGGTAAAAATCTCACGCGTGAGAAAAACATAAAACCACAACACAATACCACAACACAAAATAACTCAAATTACCACAAAATACATCAAACAACCACAAAATCCCTCAAATTCCCACAAAATACCTCAACAACATTTTTAACACGCGTGGCAGATATACGAATGAAGTGAACGATACTTTAATAAAATTTTTGAAATGATGAGCAATTTTGTATTTTTGCTTATTCTACAATTCATCAATAAATACAGAGATTTTCAAAAAATCACACTATGATCATCCTGCTGAATGCACGTGAATGCATGCACTTAAGTGCATAAAACAATTGTTTCTAGTAGCATGTATGTATGAGTTATGTTAGAGTGGCCCTTATTATTTCAATTTTCAAAAGTTGAACTCCCAACCCCCAATCTTGTTTCAATCAGCAAAATAATGATCAGTGTAAAATTTCAACTTAATCGTACAACTCTAAGGTGACCCTCATCCAGGCGAGCAGCTCCAGAAATTTGCTGAAAATATCAATCTCTCAAAAATATTCCGTGAGTTAATTTCAAAAGTCCTAGAAATAACATTAAATCTTTGTGTTCATATATTTGTTTTTTAATATAAAAAAATTGTTTATTCCATAAAAAATATGCACAAACTATAACTTAAAACTTTTTGCTTTTAAGAGACGATTTATGAGTAGTTGGGTATGTTTTATATTCTTCGTAAACGATCTGCATAATTAAATGTTTCTCAGATTCATCTTTTGTTATGATGTTCTTATATTCCTGCATGAGTTGAACACCTCTTTCTGCAACATCGTTAACAACATTTACCTTTTGAAGTTTTGCAATGACATGTTGATAACCAGGATTATCCTTCCATGTTGAAGGGTCTTTGTCGAGGATATCGGTGCTGAGAGAAAATCTCATGGAAGAAGTTTTTTGTACCAGAAGTAAAAAACTTAAACTTGATGTTTGTGTAGGAAGAAAAATCAAATCCCCAAAATGGGGAAGAATTTATCTCTTTATTGGTGGTTTGTGTCTTCCTCTTCCTCAAATTTCTTCCTCAATTCAATATTCAATATTCAATATCAATATTCTGACAATTGATAAGTTGCCACATGCAAAGAAAATCATGATTAGGATACAGAAACCGAGCTCGAACATACACTCGAGCTAGAAAAATACAAATTCTTTTTAAAGAGTTATTTTCCTTTACAGATAACTCAAATTGATTTTGAAACAGATAAACTTTGAATGCATAAATTGCTTTTGTCATCCACCTATATTCATATATTGTGGGTTGTATTGGAGGTAGACGTGTTCGTGGACGGACTACGCCCAATTTTTGAGCACATCGTAGTTTTGGTATAATATACATACATACCATATTGTGTCTTTATAAGACAAACATAAGCTTATTTATGGAGTTTTCCATTTTTTGGTTGCATGGGAGGTGGGCGTGTCCGTGAGCTGATAACACCCATTTTTCTAGGACATCTTTGTTTTGATATTAGAAACATAAATACAAATTTTATTGGTGTAGGTTAACTATGAGCTTTTTTATGCAGTTTTTAATTTTTGCTTTGTATGGGAGGTAGGCGTGCCCGTGGGCGGATTCCAAAAATATTCAATAGTGCAGATCCTTGAGTCCATGTGACCATGTGAACCAAGTTTCATCCAATTATCTGAACTCATTCTTCTTATCCTGTGTTTACGGACAACACACAGACGGACAGACGGATGGACGGACATGGATAGCTCGACTCACGAGATGACGCTGATCACGAATATACATAGTTTTCTTTACCGGACTCGCTTCGTTCTATGCGTTAGAAACGTTACAAACGTTTACAAAGTTAATATAATCTGAAATTTGAGGTTTAGTGCGCATTTTATGCGCACACCTCAGTTTTGATACAAAGTGCTTCCATAAGAAGTTTCATCTCTCTAAGTCAAATATGAACCTTTTAATAGCGTTTTTAATATTTTGCGTTGTATGTGTTAACGAGCAGACGTGTTAATTTTATTTGTGTAGTTTTTAACCATCTATATAGCGATTTTTATTTTATGGTCGTTTGGGAGGTAGTCGTGTCGGTGGCGGATTCCAAAAATAGTGCACATCGCTGGGTTAATATGAACATGTGTACCAAGTTTCATGCAATTATCTTAACACCTTTTTCTTATCCTGTGTTTACGGACAACAAACAGATGAACGGACGGACGGACAGATAGACGGACAGACAGACAGACAGACAGACAATATGAACATGTGTAACAAGTTTCATGCAATTATCTTAACTCCTTTTTCTTATCCTGCGTTTACGGACAACACACAGACGGACGGACGGACAGACGGACAGCGCTAAATCAACTCACGAAGTGACTTTGATCAAGAATATATATACTTTTCTATACTGGACTCGCTTCGTTCTATGCGTTACAAAGTTAAATTTGCACAAAGTTAATAGACCCGACCTTACATGTTTAGGATATAATCATTTTAATTTTTGAAGTGAATTTTCTTTGGCGGCGAGTGAAATTTCAAGGTCTCTTATTCGTGACGCTAGGCTAACTTTTTTAATTCATATGAAAATTTAAAAAAAATTATTTTCGCACGCTGGATTTGAACCCAGACTTCCCCAGCTGACATTCCTTTAAGAGTCGGAAGCTCTATCACTACACGGTTAAAAATTTTAGACTAGTTTTTAATCCAAACTTTGGTTTAAAGGAAGTTTTAATCCTAAAAGTACTATTTTTTGTTCCATATTTTAGTTTAATATTTGTTAATCCGAAAAAGATTAAGTTTAAGACTATTTTTGGACTACAAATTTGCATTAAGGTAGTTTTTTCAGGAAAAAGTATTTATGTTATTTAATAGCTGAATTACAATGCTGCACTGGCAGTGGCAGCTGTTGTGTCAGTGGCAGCGGCAGTGATCAGCTGTTTAGTAATTTACTGCCTGCAAATTACAATCTAGCGATGGCAGCGTCAGCATCAAAAGCAGTGAATGTGGAATTTTTCTTAGTAGTTTAATTATTTGCATGTTGGAAGTGAATTTAAAAATAGGGCTAACCTCGGCAGTACTGCTTACGGCCACTGCTGCTATGTAAGTTTCACCATTGAACAACAGTATTCCTAAAATAACAGCTGATCAATGCAACTGCCACTGCCGCATTGTATTCAGGTATAAGATTGAAAACTACTACTGCTGCGAAATTTAAGCTAAATATAATTCTAAATGTTGTTAAAGCATCCGAAATTTATTTTTAATTAAATGAAACAAATTGTTTATTAAAATCTGTACCAACATTTTATTATATACATTATAACAGTAAACAGTGTAATCACTTTTGTGGATTAAATAGTAATCCTTTTCGGATTACATTATTTTAAACTTTTTTGGACTAAAATCTAATCCTTTTTGAATTATAATATTTTAAACTTTCTGTGGATTAACAATTATTCCTTTTTCGGATTAAGAAATTTTAATCTTTTTCCGGATTAAAAATAAATCCTTTTTGGATTGAAACATTTAAAACTTTTCATTGGATTAAAAAATAATCTTTTTTTGGTCGTTTCCTATATGTAATCTAAAAAAGTTTAAAATTTAGTCCAAGATTTTTAACCGTGTACGGCACATAGGCATATGGTAAAAGAGTAAATAAAATGAATTAATATTGAACAATTTGTGGCCTGTATCTAGTATATCACGGACACAAGCTATGGTTTTGATATCTTGTACATCACACACACAAGCTATGTCTTTTAATTTTCATCCAAAAAGTATGCACGGAAATTTTATTTCTTTAAGCTTCGAACGAAAATATTTAGGCATACAACTCTACACTTTTTGTGTGGATATTCAAATAGCGTAAAAAATTCTACTGCTTGTTCGCCGCATACTGAGCTTAAAGGTTAATTTGAAATAGCATATCATAACGTTGGTACTGATATGCAAAATGCATTTTTACGATGCATCAGTGTGTTTCATTGGATTGGTGCAGAAAAGGTTCACTAAAACTGAGCAACTAAAGTGTGTTTAATAATAGCAATCCAGTTGCGCAGTTTTGGTGAATCTGCAAAGAACCAATCCATAGAAAAACACACTGATGCGTTGTAAAAATGCATTTTGAAACTCAGTCATCATCTCAACAAAATTTTAAAGCCAACCAAGTTGATACACACAACAATCAATCGTTCGCTGCTTTACGAGGCCCTCACTTAACATGATCAACATACAACTATTATGATCAGGAAGCAATAAGCAACAAGATTTTATAATGCTTTCGGAGGCTCCGTCAACGAGTACTATGCATCACCTAAGCGCTTAACTATCGTAAGCGTCAATTTTTCGAAAATTTTGTTCCATTTATTAATTTAGCATCAGATACAGCATTCCACATACCTTTTTTATTGAAATAGCGCATAAAAAGTAGGGCTCTCGATTTTTGAGTATTTCGAGTACCCGGGCTACCCGCCATACCCTTGTAGTTTCGGATATTAATGAGTATTTCGAGCTTCCCGGGTAATTCCAGCTACCCGGTTAATTCAAGCTTAACTTACTTTAAGTTACCCGGGTAATTCGAGCTATCCGGGTATGTCAAGCTTCCCGGGTAACCACAGTGAAAACGCATTAAAGGCACTTGTAGTTATCGTTAACTCGATCTTAACTACTTAACGTATAAACTCGTGTCCATAACAACTTTTGCTAGCAATGTTTATTCCTAACTTTGACAGTTCGTTAAAGATAACTGTGTATATCAATATACACTAAAGAGCTGCACAACCCAGTGGGAAAATCCATCCTTACATAATGAATTATTCTTTACTTATTTTTCATCCGCGGGGCATGAAAACTTCAATACCAAATGCCCATTAATTTTACACAGGCATGATCGCCACTATAAGCTTTCTTTTGTAATGTATGATATGCATCATACGTACTTACGTGACCCTTTACTAAAATAAAGTGCACGGAATGTACTCTCGACAATCGGAATCAATCGGGCTTCCATGCTTATGCACTTTATTTAATAAGCAGGATATATGCATGAAAGCGTAAGGCACCCGTACTGTATTGATATACGACGTGCATATAATCCATTTAAACCTTCTTCGCAACGGAAATTGTAAGCTGTGGCCTTACGTTCACCTTCTTTTGTAAGTTTTAACGTAAGCAGTGCTTATAATTTCCGTTGCGAAGAAGGTTTAAATGAAGGGTTGAATCGTATTTATTACAGAGAAGATATATAAGACAACAATGAAAAAAGTAGTTTGGTGCTATTTGCACCTTATTTTTTTTTATTTTAAAATTTCTAGTTTTCCTAACTTTTGAACCGATATACATAAGGCTATTGAACAGTAAAATAAATAAAAAATCTTATTTTTACACATAGCCATTTTTATATGCGCAACGACGAATGATCTAACTACACCGCCGTTCACCATAAGATTGTTCTTTACTCGTGTTTTCTTTTGGTTTTGTGCTACATTTAAGATCTTCGTAACGACAGTCAAATACCGTTATGTCATCATACCGCTGCATGACTCTTACTTTACGAAATAATGTACATATGGAAATGATCACACGAAGACATGATCGGCTTAAACGTGCATTCCTTTTGCAGTTGCAGTCGTAAGCGAAAACGTAAGGTGCTCTTAATGTAACAAACAACATACTTATTTCAGCATGATCCTGTTTTCACCACCATAAGCTTAAGGAAAACATGAATTATTTAGTAAGCACCTTACGATCTTTCCCACTGGGAAAGCATTCTATTTATCACACCACACTATTGCACACTACTCTTTCAGTGTAAGATTGATTCGAAATAAAATTGTTCTGAATGCAGCAAAGCAAACAAGCGCTGCCCTGGATAACTTGAACGCTATTCGCTATAGTTGCTGCAGTAGCGCAACAGTTTGTTGAGGAACAAAATATCTAAAGGGCCAAATAGACTACACAGACTGTCGGTCAGACAGATGTTTATACCCCCACGCGTACTGCGTAAGGGGTATATTACTTTTGTCACGACGTGTGTAACGCCCATAAGGAGGCGTGGTAGGTATAGAAAAGTATATATATTCTTGCTCAGCATCACCACCTGAGTTGATTTAGCCATGTCCGTCTGTCTGTCTGTGTGTCTGTCCGTCTGTCTGTGGACACGATTACAGCCGTAATTTTGAAGCTATCGCGCTGAAATTCGATATTTAAGATTTTTTTTTAAAAACTAAGATCAAGTTCGAGAATGGATGAAATGGATGCCAAATCGGATGAAAACCACGCCTACCTCCCATACAACCCCGATGATGAAAACTCCATAAAGAACAAATATTTAAGCTACAAATTTTAATTTCGGCATTTGTGTAGTCTATGACATAACTCAGGTGTGTTAGAAAAATGGGCGTCATCAAACCACTAACACGCCCACCTCCCATACAACCCTAATATTGAAACCTATATATAGAAGCTTGTGTCGAAGCTATCAAAGTAAAATTAAATATTTATTATATTTATATAAAAATTAAGACGTGAAAGAAAAATGAGCGTAGTTCACCACAAACACGCCCACCTCCCATACAACCCCAAAATTGAAAACTATATAAATTGGCTTCTGTTGAAGCTACAAAAGTAAAATTAGATATTTATTCTTTTTATAATAAAATTAAGATGTGTAAGAAAAATGAACGTCATCCACCGATGAACACGCCCACCTCCCATACAACCCATAATATTTAAGGTACAGACCTGAAAAAATACCAAAACCTATCTTACTGCAGTGTTTGGTTTGAAATGCTATTTGATATTATTTGAAAGCATGGCAGATGCTTGCAAGTCATTTTTTTCATGATTGTGCAGCTTTTTAATATACACTGGTTCGCTGTTTCAATGGTACACTCAGAAAAAAAAGTACATTAAACAACCGTAAAATTGACATTTTTAGTTGACAAAAGTCGTCCGACATTAAAAAATGTTAAAATTGATATTATCGTAATGAACTTTTTACATTACGAAACCTACATTTAAAAATGTACAACTGTCACATAATAATGTTAATTTAACACTTAAAATATCAAAAAGTATCAGTACATTAATGCAGATAAAAAAAAATGTATTAAAAAATAATTTGCCACGAGTGGGAATCGAACCTGGGCTCCGGGCATCCAAAGCCACACTCATAACCTGTGTGCCACGGTCACCTGTATGTCTCAGCGGCTCAGCTCTTAAAGAAACATTACATCTGCATGTTGACATCTACATTTATAATGTTAAATGGTTACATTATCAATTTGATATTTTTCTTACGTAAAATCCACATTTTCTGATTAACATTGGAAATAACATTACAAAACGTTAATTTTACATAGCAGCTTTTTTCTGAGTGTACACAAAAGACATTTTCTCTCAAAATGAGCATAGCAGAAAATTTGTTGTTGTTATTTTCTCTGGAGTGTTTTATTATAAAAATGTAGGTAAAGTGTAATTTTAAATAAACCGTTAATTTTCTGTTGTTGTTTAAGCTTAAGCATAACAAAATTGTGCACTTTTTGATGCGTCATTAGAAAAGGTTCATCACATTCATTTGAAGAAATCGAAATAAATAACTTTTATATTTTATCTCAACTAATTATTATAGTTAAATTTAATCATTTTTTATAACGAGTGCTATTTCCTTTTCTTAATAAAGTCTGAAAATCCGGTTCGGAATTGAATCATAAAGTTGCTCTAAGTACTTTAAGGAAATTTCACTCCAAGCCACTATAATGGAAAAAATGAGTCACTCTTGGTCTTCAAACTGTTAACCGGATTCGTACACATTCCGAAATAATCAATCCAAAACATTTTCAATAATTTTTACGTCCGGAGGTCTTGGAGTCCATGATATTACTTGAATATTTTGTTCACTGATCCAGCTTGTAACAGAAGGTGCCGTATGCATAGGAGCATTATTATGTTGGTAAATCTTTCCAAGGGTCCAAACTTTTTTTGAAACCTTGTTAAAACTTAGTCTAGTATCGCTTTATACAAATTTCCCGTAATTTTGCAGGTTGGAAACTTAAGCTCAACAGTTTCAAAATATTATATGGGGGGGATATAGCCTTCCAAACAATTACATCTCTATGGCCATGGTGATGAGTTCAAAATCTTTTCTTCTTTCGCAAATTATGAAAGTAATAGTTATAATCAGCTGGTCCATCCAAATTGAACTTCTTTTCGTCAGAGAAAACTATCTATGGCCATTCTCTCTTCCAAATGATGTGATTCTTACAAAAATTCAATCGATTTTCCTGCCGTTCAGGGCACTGTTGTCAGATTGAGGTAAATTTCCCTAAATGAGGGAATTTTTGACTAATTTGCTGCCGTTTTACCATTTTTAATAGGAGTAAATTTCCAGTTTTTGGGGAGTATTTGGTAAGTTTTAGGAGTACTTTAGTTCTTGGAAATAATGACAAAAAATAACTTTAGCAAAACAAACTTATAATCATATAAAATGTTATTATTTTCTCCTTTTTATTAATTAACCGTGTTTTTCGTTTCATTAACAAAGTTTTTTCATTAAAATAGCTATAAATTTTGACATGATGGCAACAGTACATACTTCATTCGTAATAGTTGAAGCCAATTCAGCACACCTTTTTATTGGTTTATCCAAGTTATAATTTTTCCCATCCGGTTCAAAACTACACTCCAAAAACGAAACCCGCCCCAACCTTTACGATATTCCCTTATTAAATTAAGCTTTGAAAATTTCCTTTCTGCAGTTGCATTGCCATGTTGAAACTACAATATTGTGCTTAGTAATTGAAGGGCTTATTGCAAAAACATGATAAGCCAAAAATAAAAATTTTGAAATAATCGCCTTTAAATCATTTAAAAAATACATAATATAGACGTTGCATGTTGTCGTACTTTTAATACTTGTACATGTTGATTATCCAACATGTAGAAAAGTTAATGAATAAAAGTGAAAAGCACAAATTTTTTTAAACTATATACATCTTTTGCTGTTTTACGAGTTCTTGGACTTTGTTTCTGCTTAATCTAACGATATATAATATTCAGTACTTAACTGCAGAAAATGAAATTTCGTTAAATTTTTAAAGCAATGAGCATCACTTCCATAAATAGAAAGATATCGCCGAATATTTTCAGATTCACATAACTTATGTTCTTAACTAAAAGTCTGCTTACTTATTTTCCAAATTCGCGAATTTTTTCGATTTGGCCGCCTCATTACACTGTGCGGCATAATGAAAGACAAGGTGAACAAGAAAATGTGAAATGTGAACGAAAAAAGGAAGCGTTCAGAAAAAATTATTTTTCGCCATTAATGGCGAGTACACATAATAGCCCATCCACAATGACGACAACGGGCGACGAACGACAGGTCTCCACTCTGTCGTTGTAGAGAAATATCGGGCGACTTGAATTTTTTAAAAGCGACAGCAACAAGCTTCAGCAGAAAGTGCTTTTGACATTTACAAGCAATTATTTTAATTGAAGTTGTGTTTTTGTGATAAAAATTCATGTTGTCTTTTATACTACTCGAAATTAAGTACAAACACAAATACAAAAAACAAGAAACATTAACTCAATACGAAATACAAATTAAAAGTAAAATAATTATTTTTCAATAATTGGCAAGATTTTTAGTCAAAGCCAAAGTTAGTCAAAGTCAAGTCAGTTAGTTAGTCAAAGTCAGAAATTGAAGAAAGTTTTTTTGAATAATTTTATAGGTTTTCAATCAGCAATATTATTTCAGGTAACTAAGGGCCAGTTTTTTAGTGCGGGTTTAAACTCGAGTCAAATTAAACCGAAATTAACTCACCAAAAAGGGATGTTAAAAGTCTGTTTAACTAGATATTTTAGCATTCGTTTAAGTTGAATTGACTAAAATTATCATATGATGTGTTTTTCTTTGCTTAAACCGAGCTTAAACGTCCAATTTTGGTGAGTTAACCTCGGTTTAATTTGACTAGAGTTTAAACCCAAACTGAAAAACTGGCCATAAGTGTAAAAAATAAGGTGTTTTATTCAAAATACACACATGTAAACGTTTGCACTGAATTTCATCAAAATTTGCAATTACATAAATATAAAAATTGAACACAAAAACGAGCACTCGAGCAGCCGGCATGACAAAAACACGAATGTGTCAAACAATGGTTGACATTAACTTTTGGCGTTTGTTTTCGTCGCCAAATTAGAATTAAATTGAAGCTGGCTACAGCGACATTCGATGTCGGGCAACAGTGTCCAAAAGTTCGTCCCATAAGAAATACATGTAAAATAAAAGTGACGTTTGACGCTCGTCGCTCGTTGACGTCATTGTGGATGGGCTATAAGGCCGTTTTGAGCTATTAATAAATAGTAGTACTTTTTGTATTTGGGAAGTAAAGTAGTACTCAGGAGTCACTACGAGTAAAATACTCCGATAGTAGTACTTTCGGCAGCGCTGCTCATTTCTTGGGCAGAGATAAAAAGGTAATTTTTGACTAAAAGTGGTAAATTATGCAATATAATTATTTTTAGATTTCCAAATACTTAAAGTTATTTGCAGCTTTGTTACCTTTCTGAACGTACTCATGCAAAAAATAGCAAATGCAGGATTATTTTAATTTTTGATTTGCTGCAAATTTTAACTTAGTTGAAACACATCAAGAAATTAGAAGTTATCAAACGCTTTTGAAAGTGCATTGAATATTGCTTAAAAGAATATCGGTTATAGAAATCCATGACCAGTTCCTACAAAAAAGTTAATGAAAAAAAGTGGATAAAAGAAGTCCCTTACAGATCGTGAATTGTTAAAGTTGTTGGCAATAGGAAGAAACCAATTGTTCAATGCTATTGTGGAAACGCTTTATTGTGGGAGTAGTGAAGTGAATTATAACGGCTCACAGAGGGGCCGCTCCATATACGTGAGTAATCAAAATTCGATTTTTAAAAAATTGGTTTGGAAAAAAATTTAAACGCCATTTAATTAACAAATAATTTTTGCATTGAAAAGCAAAAGTATATTTCTCTACATTTAATATTATAGGAGATAATGATAAAGTGTCAAACTTGAAATCTAGATTTATAATTCTTTTTGTTTCTGTTAGCGTGGTGCATTTACTTTATTTTTGCGTGAAATATATAAGTTCTATTTGCAAAAATTCGAACATAAGTATAACTAGTAAACCTGTTGCCCGAATTCGAGCAATTCAAGAAAAATTAAGTGTTAGAAACATTAAAGACGTTTAATATATGATATTCTATTCAAGAAGTTATTATACTCAATAACAAAATATATTCAGTCTCAATAATGATATAAAAGATCATTATCTGAATGGTTTGACTTGAAACGTATGATCTGACACTAAATTTTTTAATGCAACTGTCAAAATACGAAGACGGACTAACACTTATATTACTACTGAGACAAACATTATTACTATTCGAAAACATCGTAGCTTAACTCTTCCAGCTATAAAACATAACTAATGTTAAAAAAAACGCATTAAAAAATAGATTTAAGAAATAATACTAAGATATATTTCAGAAATTAATAAAAAGTACTAACAGAACACCTACAACATCGATTTATAACATAGTTAGATGAAAAAACACCAAAAAACCCAAACAAAATTTTTTTTGAAAACCGTTAAAATTTGACTGAGTTGTTTGCTCGGAAAGTAGAATTTTTGATTTTGGAACTGCATTTTTCGGACAATTGATATTTGAGGAATGCATAAAAGATAATTTTGGTTAAAAATATTTAGTTTTGAAAAAAATTCAAATTCGACCAATTCATAAGCTCTTCTCAAACTAAATTTCAAATTGATTAAATAGAGGATTTTTGTACAAAAATTTTATTTCTGTTTTAAAAGGTTGGGAACCCCCTGAAGCGAAATCACAATTTTTAAAAGTAGTTTGCACAATTTCAGCCAAAACCTGATTAAATGACATCTGAATCACTAATGTCTTAAACATGGTAACGGATGGGTTAAGATATGGTCATAAAAGCGTTAAACCATCAATAATTTACTTATTTATAATTTAAGGAATGGTTTAAACGAGTTTGGAGAAAAAAAGTTAATTCAGATGTTTGAGCATTCACCTATACCTAGCCTCCCCTCTGGGCGGTTGTTAATCATTTAAAATTTTGTAATTTTAAAAAAAGGTAAATTTTCACAGAAAGTGGTAATTTTTTTCCCAAATAGTGATAAATTTAAGTTCGGCTCTCTGGCAGCTCATGCCGCCAAATAAGTACACCTTTTCTTTTTTTTTTTCCATAGTCGGGTCTTATTTCTTAAAAATTGCATACTTCGTATGCAATACTTAGTACTTACATAGGTTTTGTTTCTTGTACACCTCTATTTTAACTTTTTTCTTCGTATATAAAGGTTTTCCGCGTTCCATTTTGACACAATATACTCTAATCACTTATAAATTTTTATTTGTACCGATTTTTATTGAACTGTGACAAAAACTGATTCTAATGACGCATCAACCAAACAACAACAGAAAACTAACGGTACTTTTATTTACAATTTCTCTTTCCAATACTTTTCATAATAAAACACTTAAGAAAACACAACAGCAATAAGTTTTCTGTTATGCTCTTTTTGTGGGAAAAAATAATTTTTATCTCATTGAAACAGTGAACCTATTCTGCTGACGCGGAGTGTATATTTTTAATATGATAGGAGGTTTGGGGTATTCCATAGCCGGGCTGGACCGTCTTTAGAGTTCCCTTTCTTGTTTTTTTAAAACTTTATTTTTTCTTTTTTGAGAAGTCAAACATGAATTTCAAATTCTCAAATTTTACAATTTTTACCCAACATAATATGTGTAACATTTCCACGCATGAAATAAATGAATATTGCTAGCGAAATTTCACGCAAACGAACAGAGTACTATTCCAGAAAAATTTTATATTCTGGAAAATAATTCAAGAATAAAGCCATAAAAGTATATGCGGCCAATAATTACCGTAAAAATCGTTGAGATATTTGCATTTATTTTTTGATGTTGCATTGTGTTATGATATAATCTGTTGAAAATAATAATTTTAATTTCAAAAGATATTATTTTTCTCGATCTGTCGTCTCTCATAAATGTGAAAAATGATAAGTGGATAAAATGCAAAAAAAAGAGTAAAAAGTGAGGCAAACATTTTTGTTTTCTTACAGTTGTGTACTATAGTACACTCTGACCTGTGAGATGAGGTGTGGCGTAGCGTTTAGCTTTATTGCTTTATATCATAGTTCTGTATGTAATATGGACTACATTTGTTGCATTTGTGTAAGAAGATGCACGTCCAAATGCAGTTACCAAACTATCTGCAAGTGTTGTCGTTGTTTATTTTGAAGCGTTTCATGATTTGAATTATTTGACATTCGTTAAGTCACGTGCAATAAATCTGCTAATGATATGTATTTAAGCTTTATGGTCTAGTGTTTATTCAGTAAATACTGGTACTACTCCTTTTGTTTTTTTTTTTTTTTTGTCTTGCAGTGTTTGCACAGTTTGCATTACAAAATACACGTTAACTTGCGCACATAAAAAAACTTGTGAATTTCCCTTGAGTATGTTCGTGATAACTCAAGAACGGCTAAGACATTTGCCCTTATTTTAATGCTGCAAACTAGTGCATTGCAAGGTGGTTGTCGGAATGCATCATTTTGCTTTTTTACTTGACGACTTCTTATGGGATCTCGTGAGATACTTTGTTTTTTGGCGGCAAATGTTTCTTTATAGCTTTTATAGTCTATGTGCTATAAAGAAGTGTTCTGCATGTGTATAAATCAAAAATTTTTATAGAAAAATAAAAGTTGATCATCGTAATAAACAGTAAATATTTTAAGTAATGGAAGAGTTTTCAGATGATGATACATCTGAGTTTTCAATCGCTCTCCAGTGGATTGGATTGGAAACAGCAGAAGATTTACCAGCATATATAACCCGATACTATAGTAATTTACATATTCAGGTACGTATGTTTTATATTGATTTCTTTATAATCATTGCAAAGATACTTACAAAACCACGTTTGATAATGACGTCGTATTGAAAATGCAATCGATTATTAAAAAGTTTCAACAGATCCAGCAGTGTGTTGATGCAACATTTTTTTAAGGCTTAAATTAATGCATTTAATTGATCGAACAATACAGAAAAAAGTGAATTTAACTTTATTTAATGCCATAAACCACAATGGTGTCACTTGTATAATTTATTATCGACATTGTACATATAATCTTAATCAACAATATCTAAAAATTTGTTGCCTTGTCAATCCTTTGGCAACCTACCAGTCGTTTTGTGAATCCTCTAAATGTTAAGTAACCCAAAAACCGCTATAAGTTTTGAAGAAGAATGGATTCAACTAGTTTTGGAGAAGGGGGAACTGTCATTTAGGTTAAAGTTACAGTGTAACCACTAAAGTATTTATTCACAAGGTGGTGTGGTTCCAAAAAATACACATAAAGACTGATGCATTCTTAGCTCGATAGCTCGATAGTTGCATTTGTAAACAAGGCCACATGCTGGGCATTGCGCAACGAATCTGTTATACCAGCTTTGTTGCTTTGTTCTGTATATGTTATATGTTCTGTATTCTATGAAGTTTGTTCTTGGGTTTTTTTTTTGTCGCTGGACCTATACTGATGTAAGCGTCTACAAATTAATGCTGAAGAGTATTGAGAACCGTTAGATGTGAAGTGGTATTTAACAAGAATAAAGTCGATGTTCTAGAAAGTGCGCATGCCCTAGAATCTGCGTAGTTATTATTGTATGCTGTATGTTCTCTGCATTTGTTCTTCTTTTATATGTCTTTTTTATCTGAAGCGCAAGCTCAAATTTTCTTTGCAGCATCCACCACCCACCAAAAAATGTAACAATGGCTTCTTCTCTTTCTAACAACGAATCCACACTTGAGATTTCCTTTTTTGAAACTGGGTTTTTTTTTCAATTGTACATGCAATTGTAAACCGTTGCAGTTGAAAGGTGAATAAATATCAGTTGGAACGCAGATATCTGCATGCTCAAATGTTCAGAAGTCTCTTAGTTATATATATATATATTCATAATTTAGAGCGATATATTTGGATTTCAATAGTCAGTATAACGCGAGCCCTGGACTTGAAAGGGCACTTTAAAATTGCATACAAAAAGCTTTAATATTCAAGGCATTCTATATACATTAATTTATTCAAGGAAAAAGTAATTGCTTCTGTGACATAATCATTGCATGCTACACATTCAACAAATTTTGCAAAATGTCGATTCCCCTCTGTTTATCGTGAGAGGACAAAATTTTATGTATGTGGGCATCCTTCGTTAAGAGTATGCGTTATTGCTCGGGAGGAACCAACCACAGACGTTGAAAATTGTGGATAGTTGTTGCTACGATTCTTGCTCGAGTACAAACTGAACTATCTGTATCCTAATCTATATTTGAAGAAACTGTTGAAAAATCTTGCAAAGTGATTGAAAAGGAATGTTAAAACGATTTTTGCTTCCTTAAATATTATTATTGATGTGTAAAAAGTAATAAAGTGACTTTCTGTGGTGCATTTGCCTGGTGTAACCACCACCTCTAAATTCAATGAGTTAAACACAATTACTTTATCAGGAGTTCAACAGTAAGTACACGTTTTTTCTTAACTCGTATTTTATAACAAAAGGTTGCGCCCTCATTTATATTCTTTCATCAAATGTGAAATGTGTGTTCATGTATATTACGCATATTTAAAGAGTAAAAGTGTCTTTTTATTGTTAAAAAAATAAATTTAATTTAATTTTCTATAGATGAGGAATGCTGTAGAAATTTTCGAAGAAATATAATTTAATATAGAAACCTCTATAAAGCAGAATTTTCATGAAATTCTCAAATAATTTGTGTATACATAGGGTGCTCTTCAAGTCACAATTGCATTGGTGTTCATTGGAACGTTTTCGAGGTAAAAATTTCATTGATTTTTACCAAAAAGAAAAGTCTGTATATAAAAAGTCAGTTAAATAAATTAATTTCGATTTGTTTGTTCTCTTTTAGTTTTTATTATTTGAAATATTCGTGAAAAATCAATAAATTTCAAGCGCAGCCTTTTAAACATGTTATTATTTATTTAAACTAATTCCTTTTTTTTTATTAATTTCTTGCAGAACACTTCCTGTAAACAATATTATTGTAAAAAAATCCCAGATAAAACTTAATTTCATAAATAATTAAAGCTGTTATATAAATTCAAAAAACTAACAAAATCAATACAGTTTCAGAACCAACAATAAAATCAATAGATAATAATCGTAAAGGTTTTTCTCAAACATTCTGAAATCGAATAAAAGTCACATAGAATTAATAGAAAAAAAAAAATTATTCGCTAGTTTTAAATTTTATGTTAACTGAATTGTTGACTCTATCTTCTCGTTAATTGTTAAATTCAATAATTGAAGATACATTAAATGAGGTGTGTTTTCATTGCTGTGATTAAAGAAGTTAATTAAGATAATTTATGATTAAAAGCTTCTAGCAGCTTGTGCCTAAGGGGCTTTTTTCCAACGAGGGAATTAAGCAATAATTCTGAAATGATGAAAATGTTTCAGAACAATATTGGCCAAAAGTTGAAAGAGATTTTAGGACGAAGAATCTAGGTCGTAAAAAACCTGCGTGGATAGGATATAACATATCAAAATTTGACACAATTGCTTGGAGTACATTGATAAAACTAAGTAAAAATTTACTCAAGACAACCATCTCCACCGCCACCGCACAGATTGCAATGCTCTGATAGCCAAGACAGTTTTGCCGTGGATCACTATTGTGGCGGAGATTCACATTCAGCGAATAGTATTCTTGGTTCAGGTGCAGGAGGAGGCGGTGGTTGTGGTCAATGGTCGTCTTCTGGAACAGCATGTACTGTAGGGAATTGTGGAGCTCCGATGTGTCTACAACATGGATCGGCAGGTCCACCATCACAATCGATGATGTCCGGTGGCGGAGGCGGCATGAACGGCGGACTATTGGGGTCGCACATATCCCTCGGAGGCATCACTGGTGGTGACACAGTAGTTTCCGGAGGCGGTCATTGCAGGAGTATAAGCGGCATAAGCAACCTTAGCATTGGCCCTCCTCCGCCGCCATTACCTCCACCACCTATGTTTATTCCTTGTAGTGCAAATAGCTTAAATTCAATGCCAATAGGAGGACCCTCATCTTCACGCTGGGGTCCAAGAACATCATGCCCCGTGCATAGTCCGTTTCGAGTTCGAGTGCCCAACGGTTCAATTTGTTCTGGACATCAGGTAATTGAAAATTTGTATTTGTATGCTTAAAATTTGGATTTGAATTAATTTAAAAATTAAAATGAGCCAAATTTTTATATATCTAGTATTTAAAATATTTTACACACATTCTAAGTTTTTTCATGCTGAAGGTATGTTCATGTTCAAATTTGTTCATCTTTGCACAACAATTTTGCTGGAAATTCTGGAAATGGTGTTTCATATTAAACTTAATAAGAACTTTGTTATGTTCAAAGTTTTCTGTTTTTTTTTTTTTTGTTAAATTACTGCGCTCTGACTCTTGTAACAAACCCAACTGACACATGAACCTCGATAAATTTAAGAAATTGGAATATTCGAGAGTTGAAGCTTCGTTTGCGCTTCTATAGAGCTTACGACTAGAAGCTTACTTTTTAACGAAGACATAGTTTACATAATAGCTGTTGTGCGATATTTAAAAAATTAATTTTAGAATTTTAAAAAGCTTATTTCAAAGTTTCTGATAAGTAAAAAAAATATTTGTTTACGAAAGCTTTGAAAGTTTCAACTCCAAAAGAGCTTCAAAAAGAAAAACAAACGAAATTGCTGCCTCTTAGTCTGCAAAAGATTTAAATAAATTTTTGAAGTGAAACTTCTTTAGCAGTGTATACAACATACGGCGAAGTACACGGGGAAAACCGATATAACACTTTAATGAAACGAAGCAAATTCATGAGACCATGGTTTGAGTCCAATCTAATTGACCTAAGGAAGAAAATGACCTAACGAACTAATCAACAAAGTTTGATTATGTAATTTTTTGAAGTGAAACTGCTCTTTAAGCCGCGTATAGAGCAATATGGCGAATCGAAACGGGGAGTAAAAGCGAACTAAAAGGTTTAAAACCTCGACTTTGCTTTGCTTCTTTGGGTTTTTGAAACGTTCCAAGTGGTTTAACATAGTGGGTATCACCGTGGAAACTGTGCTAAAAGCTAAGTTGCCTCCTTTTCTACTGATTATTGACCACGCCCATGCCTCTATTAAAGTGATATTTTGCAATAAATCTATTAATGATTCTTTATTTAAGCGCTATTGTAGAATTTACTAAATAAAAATTACGCCGTTCCAGACATTTCGAATGGTCACACCGAGTCCTCCGCTTTATTTTCTCCTCTAAATGGCTTTCTATCTCTAACAAAGTTGGAGCTAATAAAATCGATTTCATTAAAAATTTAAACATAGCATTACATAAATTACAAACTTTTTAAACATTTGCTACTCTTTTTACAACAAAGTCTGAAAATATTTTCACAAAATAACAACTTCTGATTTTAACAGCTACTTCGATTGAATTGGGTCGATCTTAGCATTTCGATCTAGTCATTTCGAACCAGCCTCACACTATCAGCTTAATGGAAGCTGTAATCTTCTTTTCAAGCACCAACTGCAGAGGTTTCAATTTCACCTGTGAAAACATTGTAATCAAAATTGAAATAAATTAAAAAAAAATTAAAAGTACAGAAAAATATTCGAAAAATTTACACTGTTTAGGGTAGACCACAAGCGTTATGCGATAGAAAAAATAAAAATGTAAACGACCAATCGGTTCATTACGGAATGAGGACTACAACAAACTAACTTTTGGTCTCGGCAACCGATGCGGTGGTTGGAAATCATAACGATAGCATAAGTAAAATTATAAGAACATTTTTTTTTTTTAATTAAATTTAACTATTTTTAAAACCAAAAATGAAATGACACCTTCGAAACTACTAAAACACATAAAATTTTGTAATGAAAAATATTAAATTATTCGTTAAACTGTTGATTGGCAACGGAAAAAAAGAGAAAACACGTAAGGGTTGTTGTGAAAATCGTTGAACCTATCAGAAATTGATTTTCTAGTTGAGGCGACAGCTAACACAGTAGCGTAGTAAGGGGGGGGGGCGGTCCACCCCGGGTGCACGCCAAATTGGGGTAAAATATTTGGCAAAAGAACTTACCACATAATTTTTGATTTTTATGATAAAAAGAACATACCTCAATGACTACGGTTTTATATTTGAATATCAAGAGGGTGACAAAGTGAATGAAAATATTTTTTACCATCACCAGGACTTCGGTTTTATTAAAACAAACAATAACTTATATTAAATTTTGTTCAATATTAACGCTCACACTAAAACCCAAGTCAATTCCATATGTAATTTTTCATTCGTTAGGGGTGCAATTTCCAAAGAAATTATATTTAAATTTTCATGATATTAAGATGGAGTACAAAAGGAAAAATTAAAAAACTTTTTTTTTTTTTTTATTCCATTAAGTTTTATAAAAAAGCACTTGTTCAAACTTGCTAACATAGTAGACATTTCTAAAACCATTAAGTTTCGAAAACCTGCATGATTTTCAGAGTATAACGAATGGAGGCGTCAATTGTTTTGTAAGCAATACATTTCTCCAGAACTTTTCCGAAAAGCATGTTATGTCATAATTGTCAAAAATAAAAATATGCTTTATGATTTCGTGATAACTAAGTTCCGAGACGTTCTTTGACAATTTATGGCGTTCTGACTTTTTTTTTATTTTATTTTGAAGATGTCTATTAAAAACTCTAAGATTGTTTTCTGACTCCTTAATTTTACTAAAATAATTATTATTATGTTCAAATCAACCAACAAAAATTATCAAAAATACAGTTTTTAAGAGAAGATAAAGGAATTTTGATATTTTATTTTAACTTTTCATTTACATTTTATGTAGAAAATGGGGTTTGATTTCGAAAAAATATTTATATTAATAGTTATGCAAAATTTTTCGTTAATTTTTCAAAGTTTTCTATATTAAACTAACTTAAGTTTTTATAACTTCATAATGTCAATTCTTCAATTATTTAAAACTAATATTGTGTGGTTTAGTGATAGTAAATTTTTCTCTCACAACTTATATGCCCGGTAGACAAAAATATTGGGACATTTCAGAAAAAAATTCTTTGGGTTTCTGAAAATTTTAGATTCTTACTTCTTTTATCAAATGTTCATGGATAGCATAGTTTTGTTTATTTTTAAATCTCTTCTAAAATATGTCATTTGTGTAAAGGTTGATTCGAAAATATGTTGTAAGATTGAACGTCTTGTTTTATAAAAAAAAAATCTTCCAAAGGGGTGCACAATTTAGTTTCCTCCCCGGGTGCCACCAACCCTAGCTACGCCACTGAGCTAACATACTGCGACTCACTCATGTGAGGCGAATTTCCTGATAAATCGTAAATCTTTCGTATATACTGAATATAAACTGCCACTTAGATCTATGAACTTAATTGAGTAGAAGCCTCTTATATGTACCGAATAGAAGCTATAGTTGCACAAAGCATATTAATAATGGATGTTGTAACCTGAAAATTCTCTCGTAGATATTATAAATCAAGCGTTCCGCACTCACATTTTACAGAATTATGTTGTAGTAAAAATAATAATAATGTCCTTTCATACTGCTATATCAAAGATTATATTATAGGTTGAAATTAATCTGACTTAAAAAAAAAACATAGGATAGAAGATAAAATTATTGAATATATAAAAAAAACAGAAAAAGGTATAAAAGAAAAAAATATTTTTTCAATACTTTTTGTTAACCCCTTCCTTCATATAAAAAAGAAGGTATACTTCGATATGAGTGTGGAAGCACTTCAAAATCTATATAAAGGCCTGCTAGTAGCGCTTCAGAGTGCTGTCATTGCCGACTGGGATTAAGACATGGCGGGGCCTGGGGCTAAAATCGACACGGGGCCTACTCAAGGACAGAGCATTTACCTTGGATCTTTTAATAATAAAAATATTCATTTTTACGCTTTTATGTAAAGTGAAACAATAACTCTGGAATTTTTATTTAAAAATAGTTTTCTCTATTTAACTGCGGCAAAATGTTCTATCAACTCGTCAAAGTTAATCGTTTGCAACAAATCATTTTCAATACAAAGTTGCGTTGTTGACGACAAACGTTCATGTAACATAGAAGATCGGTGAACATTTTTTATTCTTTTAAATACTAAAAATTACCTTTCAGCTTTACAATTTGCTATCGGTACGGTACTGTTACAAGTAATCGGAAGGTTATAAGGGGATTCAAGTCACTGCGTATATTGAATTGACATGAACGCACCATCAAATTTTGCGTAAAATGAACTGTGTAGCTTGAAAGATTCTTGAATATTTGTCACTTATATTTCATTTATTGTTCTTAGTTTTAAAATAAATCACATCGAATTTTGTTGGACGACGTGTTAGATTGTATATTACCAATTATACGCAATACACATCAAATTTCATGCGTAAAGTTTTACGCAAATCGCTTGTTAAAATTCATATAAAAAAAATTACATTGCGTAAAAAGTTATGAGTTAAACAGTAACGCAGTCCTAACAAACAAAACATCTCTCAGAGATATCCTTCAGGTGGAAGTTTCATAAGCGGAATTAAGTGATTTAATTCACAGACTAATTCTATTTAAATATCATTTGGTTATACTTCAACAAGGAGTTTTACTCTCACTTCTAATTTTTCGTTTTCAATATCCATTAATTTGCACAAGAATCAAAATAGTTTTGTTATGTGTCCATACACTTCACTTCTTTTTCTCAATTCTATTGCTAGCTTATCAACTAAAGCAAAAAGTTTCGATTTTGAATCTATCATCACCAGTTAAATTGATTGTTTCGGATTCTTTGTTGCTGTTTTTTCTAGTTATTTTTCTCTTGGCAAACAAATCGACTCAGGTTCATAGCAATATTCTCGAACCCTTAAAATTCAATTCGCAAATCTGTTGCGAATTCGATGAGCGATCAAATCAGTATCTACTTTTTGCAAATATAAGTTGGTTGCATTGAAATGATTCAAAATTTGGTTCCAGAAAACTATCATGAAAGCTTTTGATGTTTTATTAATTTCTTCAATTGTGCAGAAGCTTCACGCCACGTTTCGGATTTTTGAGTTTGATATTCACATAAAATTTTCACAAAACCTATATGAGGGCATATTGTAAAAACATGAAAAGCCACATTGCTTCAAAAGTTCATATTTTATGTTTATTACGGCTCTTGATGCATTATCAACATCCATTAAAAATATTGCGACCATTTACAGATGAATTCTGGCCGTATACTTGATAGAAATTTTAAGCATAACCATAATTTCTTACAAATATACATTGTTTTAAATCTTAAAGGGTCGATAACTTCGGAATATTTTTTTTATGGCATGTCATGTTTTACAATAAGCACTTCATATATAAGCGCCTGCGGGGCCCCTACCTGCTCGGGGCTGTGGGCTGCAGAGTTTCAAGTTTCTTATTTTACGATAAAAGATCACTTCAAACTTTTATATATATTATTTCAAAAATGACTTAATTTTATAACTTAATATATTTAATTTAGTAGCTAATCATAACTTTAGTCAATGTAAAAATATTAGATCCCAAAAATAGTTCAATAAGGTTCAATGATTTCATTTAAGTACGTTGTATGCCACATGGCATGATGCCCAAAAACCACTCATGTAAAAAAAATTTTAAAAAATTACTTTTGATTATTAATTTTGCATTTTGCCCTTAAACAGTAATAAAATAGAAAGGAATAATTTTTTAATATAAAAACCTAAAGAATTGATACAGAGCAATCAAAAATTTGGAAGTGGAGTTATAAATATAAAACATACCTTATTTTAAAAATATTGGAAATATATTCATAGTTTTAAAAATATTAACAATTTGTGCTATTTTAATATTTACATTTTTTTTAAAAATTATACAGTCATCCTTTGGGTTTTGGGGTTTAAACCACCCCCAAAAATTGTTGTAGTACCAAGCAAAATAGAATTCAATCAAAGTGAGTCACATAAAAAGTAATCACACATCTTATCAAATGAGTGAAAACCGCAAATGTTTATTTCAATTCTATTCTCGTTGATTCATTATATCGTCCCATGTATGCCAAAACCATGAATGCTTTTTTATCATTTTATGATAAACGAGTTTTAAGGTTTGAATGCTCCTAAAAATTTGGGATATAAAACTTTTAAAAAAATTCTTTTGCAGAAAGTTCGGCATTTACTTCTTTGACAATCGAAAAAAATTTGGTAGACTCACATGCCTCTTATCGTTTTTAAAAACACATTCGTTGTTTTGGCATACAGTAAAAACAAATTTTTACACATTCATTCTATTAAACTGCTTGCTTTTATAACATGGAATGTCTGTAAAAATTAAGGATACTAGTTTTATGATATTTTTCTTTTGTAAACTTGTGGACATTGACATATGTAAAAAACCAAAATTATTATTTATTGAATATAATTAAGTGTTCAAATTTCATTGCTCATAAATCAATAAGCACATTCATTGTTACAAAAAAAAATGTTTAAATCATTCGTATATAGGAAGATTCTAGTTTTACAACAAAAATAAATTTATAAAAAACCGATAAAGGTCAAAGGATATAAATGAAAAATATGAAAATTGATCTTCTACATCTGTCTCTGCTTCAATATCTAGTTCTCTCAGATCATCACGAATCTGTATATCCGAGCCTCCAATCCCAATTTTACATGTTACAACAATAGAGTTCAGCTACTACAGATTTTTCGCATTTTCTCAGAATTAACACACGAAACCATAAAAAAATTAATGCTATGGAAAGCAGTAGCTCAAAACAAGTAAATATTGAAAAAATTTACAAAAAAGTTTGGTTTGTGCTAAAGAACAAGTTTCTACTAAATAGAAATGTTACGGAGATACCGGAGTTTACCGGAAGAGGAGTTTTTAAATTTGATTTATCAAAGCTGAAGTCTAAGCTAATCGGAGCCACAGCCGGAGTCGGAGCTGGATTTGGAGTATAAGATAGATGTGAATATGATGCCTAAAAAAATAATCAAAACATAGTAGAGTATTCAGTATCTTTAATCAATACTTTAAATATTACGAAGGTATTGCACACACGTACGGCATGTTCACAATAACTGGAAATTGTCAAGTTTACTAATTTATAATTAATTACTTATACATTTAAAGTAATTTTAACAAAGAACCTCGTCCATGTTCGAATCGTCAAATCGTAAACGCCATTACATTTCGACCTAAGCTGTTTTTTTTTTGTTCGACAACACTATTTGCGTCAAGTCGTACTTTTTCATTCGCGATACTTTAAAAGTTTTTATTAAAGTTTTTGCGTTATTTCTCCAATTCAAAATTTTAATAGACGAATTTCGGAACCAAACTCGAAACCTCGTTACATACCTATCTAACCATGAATGCACACAGATGAAATAATACACTAGCTTTAAGTCTTTTCTTATCATAGTTCAGTATCTTGCTATTATTTAGAATTTTTTCACCTTGAGAAAATCTTTTAAGTTTCGTTCAAGTTTAAATCCCTGAACTTTATTTCAACTTTTATTAAAACTTTCAAATGCTTTTGAATAATATTTTTCGAATCTGTTAAAATATGTTTTGCTAAAAACATGAATGTGCCACATTCATTGTTTTGGCATACACAAAAAATCAAAAATGCACATTCATGGAATTAGAATTGAGGTATTGCAGTCGAACTAATCGGTTTTCATAATTTACGTTTTGGTAAAGTGTTTTTCCTATAAAAATGCACTAAAATCTGCAATAAAACCAAAATCGATTTTTTTCACATTCATTGTTTTGGCATACATGGGACGATATCTGGTTGTTATTTAATTTTTGTTAAGTTATGATTCCGTCCACTCGAGGGCTTGTTGAGAATACTTCAATTTGAGTTGTCTTTTCAACTTTTAGTATGGAACCCAATAAGACGGCTGATATATTTGGGAAAAATTTAATTCAACAATCGGTTGAGTCCCTTGCCACCTAGTATTATTAAAGAAATTCCCTCTAAAATTACCATTGTTCATCCTTTTTTAAAAGTCATGTGATTTAGTAAAAAAATATTAAAATATTATTATATCCGATTGACTTCCGAAACTGGAGAAAAAAAATCAGAATTCATCATTCTATATCATGAAACAGATTTTGAAAATCCAATAGAAATTATGAATTATAATATATTTTCCACCAGTTTCGGAAGCCAATTGGAGTTATTGTGGTACTTTATCATTTGGCTTGTATGTAACTTTTTAAAAAAATACGATATAAAATAAAGATTTGTGATGGACTCAACTCAAAATATAAGAAACAAGTCGTAAAACAGCAGTGTGAAGGGTGTTTGTAAGACATTTTGACCGTACAGAGGTTGAACATTGTAAAAGAAAAAATTGTATTTTTATTCGGAGAGAGATCAAATGTTTACAACGGACAAAATTCCGTTATTCCATATTGACCGAAATATTTCAGTTTATATAAAAGTATATTTGCATAGCGAATAAAAAATTTTTCGGAGCGCTACATCAATGCCAGTAATTAAGTTTTTAAAAATAATTTCGTGTATACGTCCATCATGTTAGTTACGTTCACCATTACAGTCCATCCGTAACGTAATTTATACATACTTTTTTCCGCATTTCGGATGGTATCTCACAAATGGCATCTGTGGTGTTGTTTTCCAGGGCTGCAATTGTGGCTGGTTTTTCTCTGTATAGAAGAGACTTCACGTAGCCCAACCAAAAATAGTATAGTATGTAGAAAGGTAAAATCGCATGATTTTGGCGGCCATTGGACTGTTCAAAAACATGAGATTGATTTCTTACCAAACTCGTCTCTACGTAGATCTATGAAATCGCGTGCCGTGTGGCATTTGGCACCGTCTTATTGAAACCACATGTCAACTAATAAGAAGTCCAACTTTTCGATATTGGGTGCAAATAAATCGGTTATCACCGCATGGTGCCTCCATTGATGCCGCTGGCCCACAAACCTCACCAAACAGTGCATTTTTCGGGGTGCATTTGGCCGCTCCTAAACTGCCTCTATCTTTAATTTATCAAATTCTGCAATTTGGTTTGTTGACGTACCCATTGAGCCAACAAGAGCTTCGCCACTGAAGACAATTTTTGGATAAAAAAGTAGATCTTCAACTTTTTTAAGGCCTATTCTCCAAACAAACGACGTTTTGGTAAGTCAACCGGCTTCTTGCACCAGTTGTACGCACTTTTGAATGGTTTCATACCGAGGTCCATACTTAAAATGTTCAAGGAACGGCGACGAATTGCAAATCGCGATATTCATTGACACTGGCCGATACAGCAGTTCGTTGAATAAATTTCATTGATTTGCAAAAGCTGTTTGTTTGTTTGAACCTTACAGAGCATTTTTGGCTTTGTCAAATGTTACTTATCACGCGTGAGGTTTCAAAAAATGTACCCTAAAAAAAAAAATACCAAAAAATCACCATATTTTAAGAAAAAAAAAAAAATAAGTAAACATATGCTTTGTTTGAACATTGCTGAAAATTATGCTATGGTATGAAGCCTTTGAAAAAAAGAGTATGAGCAAAACAAAGCCTCAAGTTGGCACAAGGTGCAAGTAAAAGTTCAAATATCGCACGCATTAACCGCTACATTAACCGTTAACCGTTTACCCATTAACCGCAATTACATAAAATTGTTTTCATATATAAGCCCTACAATTGAGAAAACCTCCCCCCCAAAAAAAATTCCTGGTTGCGCCCCTGTTAGAGACTATGTATTTTTAACCCATTTTTGGCGGCTATCACTTCCAGTTGAGCTAGAAATTTGAAATTTCGAAATTCATGTGTTTGTGGGCTAATTAGAGGAAATTCGATGGCGAAAATTTTTTCTATAAATTCACGTTGCATCTTTGCACCGTTCGCCAAAATGTTTATGCCCAAACGGATATTGTCATGCAATTAAATGACGCAAATGGCATAAAAATGCTTCTTTTATATCAAATGTATAACTTTTTCTGATTGGAAGAAAGGCTATTTTGTAAAAATTATAATTTTTATATTTATTAATCAATCAAAACACTGTTTTTTGCGCAAAATAAAAAAAGTTGATTTAATACTTTAATTTTCTTTGAGAATCAATGCTAAGCAAATTCAATGTTTTGGTCAGGAATGCTTCAGGTGTCAAATGGTTAAATAAATAAACTAATAAAAAATGTGTGAATTGTTTTAAAATCTATGTATTTCTATATAAGTATAGGCTTGTGATTGAGCGGATGAGTCTAATATTTGGAATGGATTGAAGTTTTGATGAAATTTACTCATTTTGGGGTTTTTTGACTATTCTGGAATTTTCGGGATTGAAACAGAACTGCTTAAGTTTTTTTTTTAAAAATTATATAAATATTTAAAAAAAAATATTATAACACACTCGAAGTCAATGAATTTATTTGCTTCTATTCCAATATTAAATCATAAAGAATATAGATTTGTTATGCGTTTGTTTAAAAAAAAAATCATGCTTTTCCCTCTGTGTGAAAAACGAATTTGTTTATCTAATTATTCCAATTAAAATATAAACCCACAAAAATTTTTTTTCTGGCTGAACCATAATACGTGCAGTAGAGGGTTAAAAAACTTAAAGCAATTGTATTGATTTAAATAATAATTTTAGTATTCAAGTTATATCCTGTGTGTCCGCCCATATTTTGAATAGTTTTTGGCATGCTTTAAATTGGGTTTTAACATATATTTTTAGTTAGTTTCGTACCAAATTTTTTGAACAAATTCCTAAAAATGATGCTTATTTGCAAAAAGTTTTAATGCCAAAGTTTTACTTTAAGTTATTACACAAGTTTTTGAAGTTTTAATTGGATTTAGATCTAGGGACTGACTGACTTGTCCAGGTTAGCACATTTTGTTTGTTGTCCGTATTGTACTTTTTTACCACCTGTGAGGTTTGATTTATTAGTTTTTAATTTTTTTCGTCGTGAAAGAACCAATGTAGATGCATATTAACTTTAGCATATGGAAGCATTTCGTCTTCCAAGATGTTCTGATATTCTTCTGTTGTCATTCTGAGCGACATTTAGAAAATCGAACCTACAGTATGCTAGGCCCCACAAAAGGGCCCCCATAGCATGATATTTTCGCCACCATTCTTGATTGTTTTCTTTGTAAAACGAATGTGAAATTTCTTGCCTTAAGGTTATCTTGCATTCTTTCGTTCATAACTTCTAAACAAAAGTATTTTTGTGTTGTCACGAAATAAAATATTTTGTCAATTTTATTCACCCTCGGGTCCTACCCAGCTAACAAGATCTTTTGTAAAATTTAATCTCATGGTCACATTAGTTTTTCGCATAAAGGCACCTTTGTAGCAATTCTTCCTGACAGTTTTGCTTATTAGGTCTGTTTCCGTACGCACTTCAAGTAAGGTTCGAGTAATAGAGAGTAATTTAATTTGATTATAACTATCTGTCAAAAAGAGAAAATTTGTCAAAAAGTACGGAAACGGTTTCAAGTAAGTTTCAAGCACAACAGCTTCTTTTTTTTTGAATATAATAAAAATTAATTGCTTTGTTTTTATATTTAAAACACTTTCGTAGGCATTCATTTTGGTTATTTTAATTATTTTCATTAATTTACTGGCCAATTGCATACATTTTTTTCACAACACAATGCAACAGTTTAATTAAAGCTCGAGATTCGTTTTCGAAGAAATTTTTCAAGTAAATTTCGAATTATAGAGAGCGACAGAAAGTGATATTTTGCTTGTTCTTCTTGTCTCTCGTGCTGGAATAATGTGTGAAGAAACGCTTTCGAGTAACTTCAAGTTACTACATTGCTAATTTCAGCTGCAATATTTTTTTTGAAGACTTGAAAGATTATTTTGTTTAATAGCATAACTATTTGGCGATCGAATTCATAACCTTGCACGCTAACTTTTTAAAAATGTTTTGAACAAAATGATGCGATCGATTAGCTTATCTCCAAATATCGCACAGAGATTTCACTTCTTTTCTATCGATCGACGCCAATCTTTTCTCCGCAGCGGAGTAGAGTTTATTTCGACCCATCTCTTTCGACATTCAAGTTTCTTAGTTTTTTTATAGAATTTTACTTCTTTATTAGGAACACTAACCGTTTTTTTAAAAAAAGTTTCACAAAATTTGAAACACCAGTTTAGAAAACAAGTTAAATTTTTCTTATATCTATTATTTTAATCAAGCAAGTTTTCACACTTTACACAAAAGTTTATCGAAAGAGAAATAAACAGGGATACTCATGTTATATTAGTCGATGAAAAGTTTTACCAGATTGGATTCTTTAAATTTAAACAACCTCTGTGTGTTATTCCTCGCTGACCCTTTGGAAGTGAGAGTATAAAAAATACTGAATTCATATAACTTGCCATATCATATTACTTATAGTATTATGCAATTGGAATTCTTTGGCAAAGCAGGAATTTGTTTTTTACTGATTTTTCTTTTTCTAGAAATTCGTAAGAAATTCAAGTGTTGAAGCTTTTTATGTCTGTTATGGAAGAGTTTGACACGTCATTTGCAAAAAAAGAATCGAGAATGTGTAATTAAAAAAGTTCCGCTAATGATTAATTTTCTTTTTTTCTTGATTTGTTGCATTAGTGAACTCTTATGTCAAACAATCGGCCTACTTTAATCGGTCTGTTAAATTACTAGTTAACAGATTGTTTTCTATTTCGTACTATTCTACAGATAGTGTGCTAAAGGTATTTAATTTAGAACATTATTAGATGTATGTATTTTATTGTATATTTCATTAACAAATAAATTTGTACTATTATAATGTTATTATATACAACAAAACTCTTAAATTTAATTTTCTTTACAACTTTGTTTTTTTTTGTAATTATATATTTTCAGGTAAGGAAGAAAACATCTTTTCTATCGGAACAACAATGAATCAAATACATGTAAGAAAGAACAGTTAGAATTACACAAATAATAAAAAAAAAGAAAAACTTAAGTAGACTTTGTATGTATGCAACGGGTTATATATTCTAATGTTTTTTTTTTACCTGCAAAGAATGAAACTTATTTAAATTGAATTGAGCTTAAAAAAAAAAAACTGCTTTTAAACCAGTGTCGGGCAAAAATGAAGTTCCTATTCACATGTGATTGAGCTAGAATTTGCTGCCGACGTCAATATTTCCACAGGTACACAATAAAAACTTCGTGTGGCGTACGAACTGTTGCCGAGTAATGGTTTTAGCTCGTGCTTATGAGAAGCTATGAGCGCAATTTTGCTATTCAACTGATGTCAGTTGACGTTAAGCATTTAAGAAAGTAAGAACTCGCTTTTGCTCGCTTCGCAACTATTAAATAAATACGCAAAGACAAATGTTTAATGAGAAATGGATGTCAGATTTTTTTATAGAAAATATAAACGGCGCTGTCGCTCTCTCTTGGACACACACACAAGCTTGCATGTTTATGTATTGGTTTTTCCGACACTGTTTTAAACATACCTGAAAAAAAAAAGAAATTTTGAATTACTCGGACATGGTCATACAGCAAATGTTGTGTATAGAGCCAATGTTAACTGTAAGACTGTGTCTCTGTGTTTCGAAAAATTCATCGTTGGACAATCGAAAAGTTGAAATATTGAATAAGGTTGGTAATGTTCAATAGGCTCACATATCGCGATTATGCAAATACTCTTTGAAGGGATATGAAACAAAGTTGTTTAAGCTACACACACAAAAAAAAAACAACTAGCAAGAAATTATGTTCGCCTTAGCCACACTTAAAATAACCCCACATTCGTGTTGAAGTAGGTACATATATTAGGTAGATATATTTGAAAGATAGGTATTATAATTTCCATTCAAGTTTTTCAAATATCAAACTTGGAGTACGTATAAATATTAGAGTGTATCGAAAATCTGACCCCCAATTCCGGTACCAAAAGAAAATAGTACATGAAAAATCCTGTCGAGTGGTATACTTTGTTTTTATTTGAATTAATTTTGGCGTCCCCCGAAATGCATTTTTGTGCATTTTTTATCAACTTTTGTACTGGAGACCCATTAATGGTTGATTTAAAAAGAAAATCAAGTTTATCAATTAATTCCTTTCATATAAAAACACAGAACTACAAATTTTCATCCCTGTTGACAATTGCTCTGACGAGCTAGAAGAGTTTTTTTCAACGTGAATCTACTTGTTATTTAATATTTGATATGTTTTTATTTTTTGTATGAAAGTATTTTTTTTAACTTTTAGCAAGTTATAGCATATTAAGCTAGTCACAGAGACGTTAGCGGCTGCTGCTTCTTCAGAACGAAGAAAAGGAATACTGTTTTCTATAGGCGTTTTCGTTTATCAGTTAAGAGCAGAGCAGGAACTGTCAAATCACTTGTTCGTGTTCTTAATTTTGTTCAGAGCATTAAGAGTGGATTAATCGTGTTTTTGTATACACTCATAGCATAAGCAGAGCGCTATCGATATCACTCTACCTACTCTGTTTCAAAAGACCAAGCACGTAGAGTGAATATCAGAGAACTTTGTGTCAAAACTGTTTGATGTTAAAAAAAAAAAAGAAAATTCAACAGAAATTTCTTAACTTCGAACAAATATGGCCGATAGTAAGTATGTATATATTATTAATGAATATTATTTATTTTAATTTTGCATATTCTTTTGTTTAGCGTTTAAATGGACACATTCAGCATCCGTGCTTTTAATAAGTCTTATTAAAAGCCACTACGTGCAGCTGGAAAGTGGTGTGAAGAAAAATGCCTACCAAGCAATAGCGGACGCAATAAATGTGGAACTGGGCACATCGCTTGCTTTTGGCCAGATTGAGTCGAAGTGGAAGGGGCTGAAGAGAACGTACAAAAAAATAAAGTCAGAAAATCAAATTTCTGGAAATTCAAGGAGAAGTTGGGAATACTTCGAATTGGTCGATGAAATTCTTTTTCGTGCTCCAGAGGTTAGTCCTCCAGCGGTTTTGTCATCGCTTGACATGGAAAATCCTGATGATATGGAATCGTTGGACTTCTCTACAAATTTTCAGACGACCCGCAAGAGACGTCGCAATGTTATAAATGAGCAGGAAGCGGCGTTCGAAAGGCGGCATCAAGAAAAAATTGCGATTGCAAATAGATTTAATGATCTTTTAAAAAGTCGAAAATGACATCGAAAGCTTTTTTAATAATAATTGCTTTGTCCATTTTGATATATTTTAAAAGAAAACGCTGGATTTAATTATTCTTCAAATATTTATTTGACAGTTAACGTAGTTGCTGCTCTGTTTGATAATTTATTAGTTCAGAGAAATCTGAACGTGATCAGAGCGCACTCTTATCGGAACGTTCTCTATGTGCTCTAGCTCTGAAGATTACTCTGCTCTTAACACATAAACGAAAACGCCTTATATTGGAGGGCCGTTCAAAAGGCCGAAATTCGAAACAAAAAGGGATTTTTAGTCCTTTATAGGATTAAAATAAATGTTTGTTATTATTTGGGTTACTGTAATAGTTTAAAAAAATACGTTACTTTTGCATTAAGCAATCAAAAAAAAAAAAAAGTTGAAAAAAAATACTTTCATACCATAAATAAAAACATATCAAATATTAAATAACAAGTAGATTCACTTTGAAAATAACTGTAATATCTCATCAGAGAATTTGTCAACAGGGATGAAAATTTGCAGTTCTGTGTTTTTATATGAAACGAATTAATTGATAAGCTTGATTTTTCTTTTAAATCAACCATTAATGGGTCTCCAGTACAAAAGTTGATAAAAAATGCACAAAAATGCATTTCGGGGGACGCCAAAATTAATTCAAATAAAAACAAAGTATGCCAATCGACAGGATTTTTCATGTACTATTTAATTTTGGTACCGGAATTGGGGGTAAGATTTTTCCCATACAAGTCGATACACTCTAATAAATATAAGACTAATGTGTGAGTAATACATTAATTTATGTGGAATTTATAAAGATTTGATATTTTGATAAAGTCACATTGTATGGGTGGTAGGGGAAGTGCTCTTTCGATTTTTACGAATTTAAATTTAAAGTTTATGTGAAATATTTCAAGCCATCCGATGGAGTTTTTTATTTTTTTAGTGATTTTCTGTTTTGATGATATCATTTTCATTGGGAGGTTGGCGTGGTTTGCATCCTAATTGGATCATGTTCGAACTTGATATTTATTTTTACGATATCAGCTTAAATATTGAAGTTCATAAGCTCTGAAATCAATAATAATAATAAACTAATATTGATCTTCACAGTCCTGATCAATTTATATATGGAAAAAAAATTAGTAATTGGCCAAAAATATTTGTATTAACCTTTAGCGCGTCCATTCAATTTAAAGTTTTAAATTTTCGAAAATGTAACGTATGGTTAAATTTATTTGTATATTTTTTAAAAAGAATTTGATATTCATAAAATTTGAAGAAATATTACAAAATATAAGTGGGAAAAGCAGCAAAGTATAAAAATTTGGCAATAGAAAATATTTATGTAATGTAAATAAAAAAATCAAAATTTTTATGTTTTGGCCACAAAATTTTATTCACTCTCAAATCGAGGTATAAGTTTTCTGGATACAAGTTTCGGTTTTATTAAATGTTCTTTTGAGTTTTTGTCGCATAAAGACACATGTAGATGCTATTGCCACTAAGGTAGTTTCATCCTGGCCAACTCTTGCCATTTTTTTTTTATCCAATGAATTGAATTTTTAAAAATTATTTTTTGTTAAATACGCTATAACAAGATAAGAAACCTTGCAAAAATACCAAAAGTATATTACAAAATATCAAATTTTAGGCTTTACAAAAACAAAAATAATCACTTTTTCTCAAATATTATTCCCAATTCCCAATAAACCAAATAAACCAAACCAATAACCCAAACCAATAAACCAAATATATTACTTTTCAAAAGTATAAAAACATTTTAAATAACTCGCAATTTGCATTTTTTTTATGTCCAACTCTTTGTATGGGGACACCCCACTGTGCGCCGACTTTGTTTAATATCTTAGTTTTAAAATAAAATATATATACTTGCGCTCCAAAAAAAAAAAACGCCGATTTCTTATGTTTGAAGAGAAACGCTGTCAGAGTAACGCCCGTTTCTTCAAATTTCATTGAAAATCTTACTGAGGACTCATGACAACCATATTCTTTTTGAATTGATTATATAGCAATATATAAATTTTTTGTTTTTTTCGTCAATACCATCATCAATCATTGATCAACGCTAATTTGCTATCTAAGAGAACTGTACTACAAACATATGCAATCAATAAAGTAAACAATTATTTCAAAATATAACGGAACTTTCGAAAGAAGCATATGACAAAGATAACAAGAATGTAAAAACGAAGCTCGTCGTTTTTTTTTTGAGCGCGAATGCTTATGACAAAAAACAAATTAGTTTTTTTATTTTATTTCGACAAAATTAGGTAAATGTCCCTTAAATTGGTCTTAAGCAAAAGCCATTGAACTGTTTTTGTGGATATTGGGTGGTTTATCATTGAATCTATTTTTGACGACAATTTTGAGATAGCGGTAGCTTTTCGAACAATTAAATGCTCTTCTGATAAATTTACGGCCGTTTTATTAACTTTTTCTAATTTGAGAAGTTTCAATAACTTTTGTTAACTTGACTTAAAGTGGGTCACAGCTTATTTGAACCAGTGCTCGATTAAATTTTGAAACTGCCCTATCTTTTTAACTAAAGCAGATAACGATTAAATTTAAATGTGGATTTGTTGATGTAAGATCTACGAAGAAATATTTGAAAGAAAATATGCCGTTTCAAAAAGCGAAATCCCGCGGGAAAATTGCTGAAATGGTAAATTTAAGCGATTTGACGGTGCAGCACAACATTTCACGGTTTGTGCACGAGAACCAAGTGCATGATAACGGCGGAACTGCACAGAACAAAATATTCAACACTACTGACGAGAGATATAACGTCCAAAAAATAAAGGCCATCCCAAAGAGATCGGCTCCAAAACTGGCTACTGAAGTCCACAACGAATTGGGAAAGACGTGTAATGCAGAAATCGTCCGACGTTTGCTTTGCAAGCAGGGGTTCAATGGTCGAGTAGCTTGTAAAAAGCCATTTATAAATAAAAAACAATCAACTGAGTCAACTTGCCTTCGCTAGGGATCACATTTGTAAGGACTCCAAATTCTGGAACACAGTGATATTCGCGAACGAGTCTTTGTTTAACATCTTTTACTCTGACGGCATGTCGAATGTCTGGTGGAAACCTAATATAGAGCTGCAAAAAGAAAACTTAAAACTAACAGTGTAGCATGGCTGTGGCAGCGTCATGGTTTCGGGTTGTATGTCCGCATCCGGCGTGGGCAAGTTGGAATTTATTGATTGAGACTACAATGGACAAAATAGTATGTCTCAACATTTTAAAAAATAATTTGAAGCAAAGTGCCGAGAAACTTACAATTCAGCGTAGCTTTCGCTTCTACCAAGATATTTATTCGAAGCATTAGTCTTTTATTGTGCAGTAGTGGCTTATTTGGAATTGTCCTCACTTGATGAAACCGCCAGAGCTGTCATCTGACCTTAACGTGATCGAAAATTTGTGGTCAATTTTGGATCAAAACATCCGCAAACACCAAATTTCGAACAAAAATTAATTAATTAATTAATAAAATTCAGAATCACTCCACAAGCGACACAGACGTTGGTAGATTCCATGCCAAAACGACTTAAGACTGTTGTAGACGAAAAGAGAGGCGACACTAAATATGTCAATAGTTTAAAATGTAACAGTATTTTTAGTTTTTAGTTTGTAAGTTTTTATACCATAGATAAATGTAAAAAATTAATGTCATTTTTTTATGTTTACATATTAACCTACAAATCTACATTTAAGTTTTACAAAAATTCCATTTGGTCAAAAAGATAGGGCAGTTTGAAATTTGAAATGGGCACTGGTTCAAATAAGCTGTGAGCCACTGTATGTGTAACTTGCAATGTTCTGGATTTTAATTTCTCAAGATAAAATTTGATTTTATTCAGTCTCGATAAATTCAAGCTAAAGTTTCGTCGTTGAAGTTGAGTAGAGTTATAAATGTTCAAGTTATGAAAATATCCCAGGGAATTTGTTGTTTTTTGACATAAAGTTCATATACATTAGAGTGTATCGAAAATCTGACCCTCCAATTCCAGTTCCAAAATTAAATAGTACATAAAAAATCCTTTCCATTAGTGTACTTTTTTGTTATTTGAACCAATTTTGGCGTCCATCACGCATTGCATTTTTGTGCATTTATTATCAACTTTTGTACTGGAGACCCATTAATCGTTGATTTAAAAATAAAATCAAGCTTATCAATCAATTTCTTTCATATAAAAACACAGAACTGCAAATTTTCATCCCTGTTAACAAATGCTCTGATGAGATAAATCAGATTTTTTCAAAGGGAATCTACTTGTTATTTAATATTTGATGTTTTTATTATACCCTAAACCTGAAAGGTCAGGGTATATTAACTTTGTGCAAACGTTTGTAACGCATAGAACGAAGCGAGTCCGGTATAGAAAAGTATATATATTCTTGATCAGCGTCACCACCTGAGTCGAGCTATCCATGTCCGTCCGTCCGTCCGTCCGTCCGTCCCTCCGTCCGTCCGTCGGTCCGTCTGTCCGTCTGTGTGTTGTCCGTATACACAGGATAAGAAGAAGGAGTTGAGATAATTGGATGAAATTTGGTACACATGGTCACATGGACCCAAGGATCTGCACTATTGAATATTTTTGGAATCCGCCCACGGACACGCCTACCTCCCGTACAACGCGAAAATTGAAAACTGCATAACTCAGCTTATAATTAGCCTTCAACAATAAAATTTGGTATGTATGTGTTTTGTATCAACACAAAGATGTGTTTGAAAAATGGACGTCATCCGCCCACGGACACGCCTACCTCCCATACAACCCAAAAATTGAAAACGCAATAAATAAGCCTATGTTTTACCTACAGAGCTGAAATTTGGCACATGTGTTTGTTATGACAAAAAAAAGACGGTTTTGAAAAATGGACATCATCCCCCTCCGGCCACGCCTACCTCCCATACAACGCGAAAATTGAAAACTGCATAACTCAGCTCATAATTAGCCTACAACAATAAAATTTGATATGTATGTGTTTTATACAAACACAAAGATATCTTCGAAAAATGGACGTCATCCGCTCACGGACACGCCCACCTCCCATACAACCCGAAAATTGAAAACGCAATAAATAAGCCTCTGTTTAACCTACAGAGCTGAAATTTGGCACGTATTTTTTTTATGACAAGACAAAGATGGTTTTGAAAAATGGACGTCATCCGCCTACGGACACGCCTTTTTCCCATACAACCCAAAAAGTTTTAAACTCAATAAATAAGGTTATGTTTGTCATAGAGAAATTAAATTTGGTATGCACGTATTTAATACCAAAATTAAGGTGTGTTCAAAAATAGGAAGTAATCAGTCCATGAACACGCGCACTTCCCATAGCGAAAGCACAATAAAGGCATTAACTGTGAGTTACAGGAATAAAACTTGGTATGTGTAAATTTTTCATCAATATTTAAATGCATATAAAATATAGGCTTCATCCGCCCTTGGAGACGCCCATTTACAATAAAAATTTTTTGTTTTTGAAAAGTGGGTTTAGGGTATTTCATAGTCGGCCTAGACCGACTTTAGACTTTCTTTACTTGTTTTTTCTATGAAAGTAATTTTTTGATAAAAATGTCGATACACTCTAATTATTATTATTATTATTATTATTATTATTTTTATTATTATTACTTTAACATAATTCCGTAAAATGTGAATGCGGAATGCTTGATTTTTTTTTTAAATTTCATAACATGATACAAGAATTCAGGTAGACTTATTAGAGTTGAGTTCCTAGAAATCAACCTGCCATTGCTGTCAAGCTCAGCGTCAATATTGCCACATCTTGAATTTTGTGGGAAAAAATTGTTTTTGCGATTTTTTTGTGTGGTACAAAAGGGATAAAAACTTATATAATAATATACAAAGAAACTTTAGTTTTTGTTTGATTATAAACGCAACTTCATTTTAGAATTCACGTCATAAAAAATGTTGATACATTTGCATATTCACACGCTTTTATTCTGATTTTTGTATAAAGATTTTTAATTCGAAAATGCATTTTGCCTTAAAAAACAAATCTTTCTCACTATCTCATTTCTTTTATTACGTCTTTCTAATTCGTGTTTCTATTATAATTCTTAATTCTATTATAATTCTTAATTCTATTTATTATTAAGATCTACATAAACATATTTTACTGAAAAGTTGGATTTTGGCCTAACGATACGGCAGCATCGTATTTTGACAGCATAGGTATGCCAATTTTTTCTGTCATTCTAATAAGTCTACCTGAGTCCTTATATCATGTTTCATAGCATTTTTTTAGGCAATTTTGTTTTGAGATTTATTAAAACTTCAAAAAATTTTCAAATATTTTTAATTTTGAAATTTTCAGTTTTACAAAAATTTATAAACTTATTTTGTCTTACCTACTATAGTTTCCGTTTTTAATTTAAGTTATTTTATAAATATGGAACTGAAAAATATTATTTGCACAATTTTAAAATCGAATCGCTGATTTCTAAATATTTCATGTTTTGTCTTTATTAAAACCGGTCCCGTCATTTTTGACGAAAAAGAACTAGTATACATAAATTGAGAAATCGGAATTTGTTGAATGGAACAAAAGTATTAAGATGTCAGCGAATTTTGCTTCTTAAGGAGATATATGTATGCGGTAATTACCGATTATTTAATTATATTAGCTATATGATAAAAAAAATTTAGTTCTTCAAAAAAGAATACACTGAACGTGATTTAAATGCACTTATGCTTGAGGTGACTTCGTACAGAGATGCATACTTTAAAAATAGTCTATACAAAAATTGACTATAGATCATATGAGACAACCCCACATGGTTTGTATCATATGCATTTGAAAATATGTACAAATTGACTCGAGTCACTTCCGATTTATTTTACCAGATGAAATGCATATCATAAGAAAATACTGGTTTTGTCTTTAAATATATTTTATTAGTAAATTATTATATTATAGAAAGCTTAAAAATACCATCTCCTAAAATACAAAGTTACAAAATCTACTTTCTGCAACGTGTGCATTATAAAGAATTATTTTATACAGTTAGCAATAATTCGGTATAATAAGCAACTCCTTAACATTAACATCAATCCTATAGAGTTTATAGTAAAGGGTTTTTCCATAAGAGCGCTACAAGTTTTTTTAAATAAAACAAAAACGGTTTTGGATATCAATGAAATTCTTTATTCCTGTGAAAGTACATTCGATACCATTATGTATGGAACTCGAATTGTTTTGCATGGCCACCATGGGCACGCTTGCAGAAGTCCAGACTCTGAACCCGATTTTCGACGGTTTTTAAGCATAAATCGGCCGATACATATCTTCCAATTCGGGCCAAAAATAATCGGTAATCATGGCGCGATAACGATAGTTATTCACAGTAACGTGCCGGTCTTGATCATCACAGAAGAAGTACGGCCCAATGACGCCGCCGGCCCATACACCGCACCAAACCGTAATTTTTCGGGATGCAATGGTGACTCATGGAGTACGTGTGGATTGTTGCCTGACCAATAACGCACATTTTGCTTGTTGACGAAGCCATTCAGCTAGAAATAAGCCTCATCGCTGAAGATAATTTTTCAATGAAAATCCGAATCATTTTCAAGTTGTTGCTCAGCCCAATTCACGAACATACGACGCTTCTGGTGGCCAAGCGGCTTCAGTTCTTTCGTCAATTTGATCTTGTAAGGATGTAGGCTAAGATCTTTTCGCAAAATTCGCCACAACGACGTCAGAGAGATGCCCAACGCTTGAGAACGACGTGTTAGAGGCACATTTGGGCTTTCTTGAACTAAAGCCTCAGCGGCAGCAATATTCTCGACACTACGGGCACTTCTTTGTCTCAATGGCACGGAACATTTTGTACTGTGCCTGTGGATTTAAATTTTTTCCACTAGATTTTTCCACGCTCAATTCTTGATCTGGTAGGACGATTATGACGACCATAAATTGGACGTAGCGCTCTCAAAGTTGAGGCCACTGGCTCCGAATTTCGGTAGTAAATTTTAAAAATTTTGACTCGTTGTTGGTTCGTATATCTTTCCATGATGAAATGGCAAACCTTACTAAAGAGAAATGTCAAGATAGCGGGAAAAAATATGACGTCGTTTGCTGTCCCTATCGGTCTACTTTTGTAGCGTCCCTATTGAAAACCCTTTATATGGCCATATATACTATATATAGAGATCTTGTGCTTTGCGAAGTCTTTTTCTGTACGAGGTTATCTCGAGATAGTATTTACTTTGTTGGCACAGAGGTAGGTTTGGATGGAAGCTCCTAAATCTGAGTTCTTTAGAACATCTTTTATGATGGAATTCTGCGTCGGGAAGTATCAGGTAGTCTGAACCATAATAGAATTATATTGGCGTCATTCTAGACCATTGATTGAACTAAATGCAGCACCTTCAATCACCTATTTCTCACTTAACGACAAAGCAGGAATGGCAGCTACAGTTGAAACTTGTCGAACACCCGAATCTTGTCGAACACAAGAAAAAGCTAAGTTGCTGTCTTTTGATCAATATTTTTATTGATCAATATTTTTAAAACGGCCCTTAGTATTGTTTTTGTCTCAAGTAGACTTTTTACCAGGATTATATTTTTATTATTTTTTCGTGGTGGTACTTGTTTAATATTATTTGTACCGTAGAATATGTTATTTTAACAGTTTATAAAATGCTCCGTTATTATTGTCCATAACAGCACAGTTTTATAATAACCTTTTGAGTGGATAATACGTTTTTTTTCATTTGCAGTCCATTTTTGCAATAACTTAAAAAAAAACAAATTTTAAACTGGTCGACAACATTAAAATTGTAATTTCAAGAACTTATATCAATATCAATTGCCATCAACAAATAAAATAGATTATAAAGGGATGTACGCTCAATTTTGTGTCATTAAAAATGCGTTTTTTTTTTTAGTTTTTGCGTAAAAAAGTTAGTGTTATTTGTTTTTTTTTTATGGTTTTTATTAAATATACAAACTCTAGGGGGAGAGAGTGGTGTGTTGTGAGAAATGGGGTGTTGTGAGACACGTCAATATTTGTCATAGTGGTAATGTTGTGAATGCTCACAACAACTGTAAAATATTTTCTCAATGGGATCTCACTTATTATGTGCAGTCTGTAACAATTTTGAGTTTTGATCTCGCTCTTAAAAGTTTTTTGTATAGTTTGTCTTTGTTCAATTTCCAGAAACATTGCCAATTCAAAGTAAAGGTAAATATTTATTAAAATTATCTATATTCCACCAAAGTGATTTTACAAAAAATATTGTATGTGATGATGACGCAATGGCCATTTGAAAATGTCGAAAATTGGGTGTTGTGAGACAGTAAATATGGGGTGTTGTAAGACAGTTAATTTTTGTTTTTATTTCATTATTTTTATAGCCATGTAATGCATATAAAATATCACCAAAGCGAAAAGGAAATGGGGCATCCATCCACCTAGTGGCAGCCATCAAAAATAAATTGTCATAAAAAATAATTGTTTTCGGGCTGTCTGCAACTCATATAATCTTAATAAATCAAGAGTGTATGTAACCCGTTATATGGAAAAGTAGAAGTTAAAACTTCTTCCACATCGGCTTCAAATGATAAATTAGTCGATTTTGTTGCATGGCCAAACTGGCAGGAAACAAGTTTATCCAATATTTTACAAATTAAATTGGGTTTTCATGGCGTCTGAGCTGAGCAGTGCACTAAAGAAGGTAAGTCCTCTGAAGTTTGGTCCCCTATTTCGGAAGCCTATGATCAAAACGCGGCCGGAAGCCTGTGTATGCAACCGTATTTACAACTTCCAAGAATGTGGCATTATCGAGGAAAAAAATCGGACCAAAAGAAGGGAAAAAAAACGAAAACAAAAAAAAAATCACTGAAGGAACCAGCAAAGCGTATTCGTCATACGAAATACGTACCGGCAAGAGTTTTGTCACCATGTGAGGAAGATGTTGACTTTTGCATCATTTGCAGGTCAAACGTGCCAAAAAGTTTGGACAAAAACAAAACTGGTCATCTGCAGTGTGCCAAAATGAAAACCGGTTATTTTCGCTGCGAATTAGCCGAATCAGATAATTTTTTTGTTTTCATTTTTGTTTTTTCCTATTTCAATACAGACTTTTTAAACAAAAAATGCCATGTTTGTATATTTATAGTAGTGTCTCACAACACCCCATAATTTTCAGGCTTCAAAAAAATTATTAAAATTTTTAAATTTAAAAAAAATGTGAAATGCAGGATGTTAGGCATTTGAATAAGCTAAATAAAAAATGTTTCCAGAAAAAAAAAATTGTAACTTTTAAAGAAGTTATCGTCCAAAAACAAAACCTCTCTCACAACACATAACTAAACTCTCCCCTAAATAAAATAAAAGAAAAAAAATGTTAAAAAAGTGGTTTTAATACTTATTAAATGAAAGTTTTTATAAATTTTATTGGTGTACGCTCAATTTTGGGCCTAACTGTATCTATATACAGTTATTACAGTTATTATATAACTGTATCTGTATAACTAAATTATCCTATGATAATTTTAAAAAAAATACAAAATATACATAGGATAATATTAAATACTATATTTATTTTATATTTTTTACCTATGTGAAAAGTTCTTAGAGAAATAAAACATTGATGTAATATTGGTTATAACATGTAATTCAACTGGTTTTCCGTGGTTCCAAATAGGCTTTGCTGCATACTCATGATGTGGTGGCTCGAGAAGTGTATGGCGAAGAAGCCCTGCGTGTTACCCCTCCTCCGCTTGGTCCTTATATCAATGGTGATGAAATCGATAATGTGGAAGGTAATGAATTGCAACATGTGACACGAGTACGTTTGGTCCAATTCCAGAAAAATACAGACGAACCAATGGTAGGTTACATTATTTTAATTGATTTTTCCTTAATTGCTCTATTAACAAACTAAAAACAAACTTAACAAACTATAAAACAAACTATAAAACTTTTGTCTTATTTAAAGGGTATAACACTCAAAATGACGGAAGATGGACGATGCATTGTAGCCAGAATAATGCACGGTGGCATGATACATCGTCAGGCAACTTTACACGTTGGTGATGAAATCCGAGAAATCAATGGCCAACCGGTGCAGCACCAATCGGTTGGCCAACTACAACGTATGCTGGTTCGTTATGTTAAAAGTAACTCATAAACTTAAACTCAAGTTTTAAAATATTTCGTGTTCACAGCGGGAGGCTCGTGGCTCGGTTACCTTTAAAATAGTTCCTTCATATAGAAGTGCTCCTCCGCCTTGTGAGGTAATTATTTTTCGATTTATCTTATAGCCAAGGTATGTATGGAATTGTTAAGAGGAGACAAATTTAATATTTTTTTTTTTTTTTTTTGTGATTTGTGTGAAGTAAATAAATAGTTCGAAAATGGAGGTTTTAATTCAGATGGTTCATATTTTATATTTATGTTGTCGTTTTTAGAATTATATTTAATTTTATTATTTTCTTTTAATAGTTGAATAATTCATATTAAAACTACTCATATTAAATAAAGATTCTTAAACGTTGAACTAAATTTGTTTATTCATTATAAGATTTATATATTTTATACATATCTTTTATAAAAATAAAATACCATTTGTTTGAATTAATTATTTAATTCCAATTTTATTGGCAATTATCCAAGATTAATTGCCGACGGCAATCATCTTCAAACTGAAAAACATACACCTTTTGTCACTATCAATACATTTAAAATTAAAAACATTTTACTAACAATTTTAAAATTATTGTAATGTGTTATCTTGTGATATACGAAATATTTTTTATTGAAAAGAATTTAATTAAAACAACAGTTTTATTTCAAGGCACAATTCGAAGTGAAAATACGGCTTATCTGAAACACAGTTGTCGCTGTTTGTAGCAAGTTGCAGTCCTTTCTCCATTGGACTCTTTACGGTGTTGCAATCTATCATGCCAAATTTTGAAAGAACTTTCTCAATACCTGCATCTTGAGATAATTTAAGGCCTTCATTGCTAAAGTCCAGTTTAATTCCAAGGAAAAATTTAAGAACCCCGCAATCGCTCATTTCAAACCTCGTTGAAAGATCACTTTTTAGTTTATCGATTGTTGATTTCTTGCTGCCGGCAATTAATAAATCATCAACGTACATAATTATAATAAATACATCTTCTCGTTTTTCATCGAATTTAGTATAGAGACAATAATCATGATTTGACCTTTGAAATCCAAGTGACTCAATAAATGAATTGAATTTGTCGTTCCAGCACCGTGGGGCTTGTTTTAGACCATAAAGCGATTTTAACAATTTAAATGCCGTTCCGTCTTTCGCTTTAACACCGTCAGGAGTTGCTAAATAAATTTCCTCATGTAAATCCCCGTGTAGAAAAGCAGTTTTGACATCGAGTTGATGAAAATAATATTTTCTGTAGATACCAACAGCTAGAACTACACGTATTGTAGTTAACTTTGCGACAGGAGCATAAGTTTCGTGAAAGTCTACTCCATGTTTTTGCAGAAATCCTTTTGCAACAAGTCTGGCCTTGTATCGAGTTGGATTTCCATTAGCATCCTCTTTAATGCGTAAGACCCACTTCGATGTAAGTAATTTTCTATTGTGTGGTTTATTTACAACTTCCCAAACTTTATTGACTTGCATTGATTTAAGTTCCTCTTCGATAGCTTGCTTCCAACATTCTGTGTCAGTCCTACCAAAAATATCTGCATAGCTCTCGGGAACATCTGAAGAAGAATTAACTGCAGCAGAATTTGCCTTTGAACCAGTAATGTAGTCAAGCAACTTACTTGGTAATCTGCGCTCCCTTTCGCTTCGCCTGACAGTAAGCTTTGGAGGATTCATATTAACATTTTGCGAAGGGAGCGCATCAAGTCCTTCTTCACCAATAACCGCATCCTCGAATACATCTTCTTCTTCCCTGATGCAAGTTGGAACTGAGTTTACTCCAGAATCTTCTGCAACGACAACATCAGCATCCCCCTCTTGTTCGTTGCTCCACGAAACTTTAATCTCCGCACTCCTTTTATCTGAATCATTTTTAAGTTGAAATGGAAATACTGTTTCATCAAACTGAACATCTCTTGCAGTGAACACTTTCTGCCGTTCCAGATCCCAAAGACGATATCCATTCGGGGAATATCCTACCATGACTGCTTTCCGACTTTTGGCGTCTAGCTTTTTACGACACTGATGCGGAATCCAGGCATATGCTTTACACCCAAACACCCGAAGCTTTTCTAAATTTGGTTTACTGCCAAACCACAATTCGGCTGGTGTCTTCGAATTTTCCACTGACTTTGTCGGGCTCCGATTGAGCAAATATGTTGCAGCAACTGCAGCTTCGCTCCACATGTTCTTTGGTAATTTTAATTCAGCCAGCATGGATCTAACTTTCTCTACGAGAGTTCTGTTAAATCTTTCAGCTACTCCATTTTGTTGAGGTGAATACGATATCGTTGGTTCAACTTGAATTCCTTTGGTTTTGTACCATCGTTCTTGTTCCTTAGATAGATATTCACGCCCTTGGTCAATTGTGAGCCTTGATATCGCAGTACCAAACATAGCTGATGCTAGTGATTCATATTCTTGTAAACAGTTGAACACTTCAGACTTCTTTTTGATCAAGAAAATCATTGCGAAATGACTGAAATCATCGATGAATGACACAAAGTATTTTGAGCCGTCCAAGGCAATCGGATCCAAAGGCCCACAGACATCAGAATGGATTCGCTCCAGCTGTCGTTTTGCTCTGACTCGTGTTCCATCAAAAGGATTTCTAGTTTGCTTCCCTTCCAAGCATGCGTCACAGAAACCAATCTTTTCTGATTTGTTATTCAAGCAAGGAATCAGATTTTCTTTGATGAGAGTGTCCATGCCGTTTCGGCCAATATGACAAAGGCGTCGATGCCAAAGTAATGCTAGTTCCTTTTGACACAGGTTTGCAGTTGGTTTCTTTATAAAAAACTCAAGCTCATACAAATTTCCTCTTAAGTATGCAGTCGCAAGTAACTCTTGATTTCTGAAAATGAGGGCTTTATTTTTAAGAAATTTCACTTCTGCACCAGCACTTGTAAGCTTGCGTACAGAAAGCAAGTTATCACGAAGTTCCGGAATAAACAATACATCTTTCATTGCCAATTCAACTCCAGTGTTGCTTGAACCAAAAATTTTTCCAGAATTCCTTGCAAAAAGTGATTGTTCATTTTTAGCGACATTTATTTCCACTGGATACTTCAACTCTTCAAGTTCACTGAAGTACCAACGCTCGTTAGCGAGATGATCGCTCGCCCCAGAATCCAGCTTAAATATTATCTTTTCTTTGTTTGGTGTGGTAGTGCTTCTGTCAGCCATAAAACAAAATCCCTTAGTAGAAGTATTTTTGGTTCGTGCATCAACACTCCGCGCTTCGCCTGATCTGCATTCCTTGGCTTGGTGTCCAAATTTATTGCACTTGAAGCACTTGCCAGTAAATTTCTTTTTCTTGAAAGTCTTCTTACTCGAAAATGCTGTTTTCTCTTGTACTTCTTCCTCATTGCGGTCGCTAAGTTTAATTTCTTCAGCCAATAAACGCTCTTTTGCAGTGTTTAAACTTAATTTTCCTTCGTCTAGATTTTGGAGAGCCGTTACCAATGGATCAAACTTTTCAGGTAAAGTGAGAAACAGTTGTGCGAGTATATCACTTTCTTCTAAATTTGCTCCAGCCGATTTTAGTTGCCGTACAATACCTTCAAAAATCTGTAAATGTGCTGCTGCGGAATCGCCACTTTTCATACGAAGCTTTGATAATTGCTTACGCAGTAATAATTGATTTACCACAGATTTCTTAGCGAATGCTGATTCCAGGCTATCCCACATAGACTTCGCAGTGTCCTTGTCTCTTATGTAGCTAAGACAGTCTGAATGTACGAAGCTCACGATGCGCTCCTTTGCCTTGCGGTCCATTTTCAGGAACTCTTCCTTTGCTCTGACTTCACTTGGAGGTTCGCCGGTTAGAGCTTCCAACAAATTGTTCGAGTCCAGATGAGTCTTCATCCTAAACTGCCAGTCGTCATATCCACAGCCATTAAACTGCTTGATTCCATGCATTACATGTTGATCGCCCATAACCTATTGTAATGTGTTATCTTGTGATATACGAAATATTTTTTATTGAAAAGAATTTAATTAAAACAACAGTTTTATTTCAAGGCACAATTCGAAGTGAAAATTATTGAAAAAGTATTTTTTCACAAAACACAAAAAACAAAACGATTGCTACAATTTTAAATTCAACAAAAATTAAAACATTTTATACTTTAAAAGATAAACATTTTTTAAAGGTATTGTAAGTGATAAAAGTTGAATGTTTTTCAATCGCAATATTGGAATTAATTAATAAAAACAAATGCTGTTTCATTTAATTAAAAATAACTTTTTGTACCTTAAGTCCGCATATTTAAAAAACTTTCAACTGAAATAAAAAAGTTCGATAGAATACATATCATTTTGTGCATATCTATATTTTTCTTTCTCCTCAATTTACTATTCTTGAAAATTAATATAACTTTTAACATTTATTAATTTAAAGCTATTCAGGATTAGACCAGCACCGGTTCTAGTAAGTAAAAAACGCATTTTATATGTATGTATATATTCTAGTTTTAATATGAGGGTGGTTTGAAAAGTTTCCGGTCCAGCTCAAATTGCGATAGCAGCTCTATTTTTTGACTTGTAATTTAATTTTGAAACAATCACCTTTAATAGAATCGGCCATTGAATACTTCTATTTCAAATCAATATTTTTTTGCACTTCAAATCTAGAAAAAATTAACTCAACATGGAAACAATTTATTCCATTATATTCAACGTTCGCACTATAGTTGCTTGAATTTGAGAAACGTTGCAGAAACACAATGACAAGTCAAGATCAGAACGCTACTTTCAGGAGACAACTCTCGAAATGATCGAGCAAACACATAATATCCTTGTAGACAACCATAAATTGATAGTAAGTCGTATAGCTGAACTGCTGAGATATCAACTGAGCCTGTTTCCCATATTTTAAATTAAAAATTTTTACGCGGCGAAACTGTACTGCTTTCAAAAGTTGAACAGGTCTGAGGATTTGTCGACGAAATTTTAAAATTGTCAATAGTAAAAACAATGAACTTAATTAAGTGAACCAAATCCCAAGCAGGCAGAAATAATTTAATATGTAAATCATGTTATGGCACCTGTTTTTCCGTATTTAAAAGGAGGTGTCTTCATTGTTGAGAAGTGTAGAACCATAAATAACTGGTAAATAATGTTTTTAAAGCGTTTAAGTGACGAAGTGAAGAAAAAAAGACTTCATCTAATTGTTTTGATATTCATTGCATTGACCAACTCTATCATATCTATCAATCTATCATTTATTGTCTAACCTTAAAATAAATGTCTCGAAGATAAACGATTTGTCAGTAATGGAATTTTCAAGGCTGCAATTTTATGAGCTTAACCAATTGCTCTACAGGGCGGGGAAAAATCACCTATTCACCCCATTGGAACACCCTATAATTTTTGTAACTGGCACGTCAATGTTGACTTTTGTGAAGTGAACAAACGCAGAATGCAAATCGACAAGTCATGAATCGCCATAAAAAATTAAATGCCATAAATCGCCAGGAAATTCCAGTAAACAAGCCCGTATGGTCATCAACTCTGGCGGCGGCCACTTGGTCGATATCATTTTTTCAACTTGATGTAATTAATTCGAATAGATTAAATAAACAAATTTCACAAGCAGACCCAAAGTTTTTCATAAAAAAATGACGTAAAAGAACATTGTGTGATTACCCTGTATAAAATTGTGATGTAGAGCTTTCGTATGTGTATGTAAATTGTAAAATAAAATTTCAAAACGATAAAAAAAATTGCTTTTCATCCCAGTTACTTTATAAATCACCCTCTTATATGAGCTGGAACTATAAAAAATTTAGATTTAAAAATTACATCTAAACTTAGCTGAATAATACCCAAGAAATACTAACTCAATAAAAAATACTCATTCAAGTGCTCTATTATCAATCTTTTACCAATTTAAGGGGACGTGACACCTTCAAAAAAATTTACTTTTAATGTTTTAAAATGCTTATAAGTTGAATAAAAGATATCATTTTCAAAAATTAAATATATATTTTTTAGTAAAAAAATTACACAAAACAATTTTTTTTGATTTTTTTATTTACATATATGGCTACCGGAATTGTTTTAAAAAAAATAAAAAAACCATGGCGAGCGTGATGACGATTCACGGGGACATCGGAAAAAAAAAACAAAAAACGGGATTTTTATCAGTATCAAAACCGCCATGGAATGAACTAGAAAAAACAATTTTGTTCGAAAAATAAAAAAATGGCGGCGTTTTTTCGAAAATTCTCAAGTTTTTTGGTCAAAATCGGCCAAAGCTTCGTTTTTTGTGCAAACCTTCCCTTCAGCCACACTTGAGTGCAGTATTTTTTTCATATTTACATATCCTAATCATCAAGCTTAATAAAATTAAACACTACCTACGTTTTAATCGCATAGTTTGATAAGAAAACAATCTGAATTAAAATAACAGCTGATAATCCTGCTTTTAATAACTGATATAACGAATGCTTAGTGCAAAATAATTTTTGATGAAAACTGTATCGATGGTTAAGTGCACAAAAGTGATAAGTGAAAAATTTTAAATGTTCAGAAACGTCGAGTTTATTTTTAAATTTCAATACTTTTCAGTACAAAACACTAATTTCAACTGTATACTGAGCAGCATACATTGGTTATGCAACAAAAAAAAAAAACTTTTCGCCGCGGCTGGGGATCGAGCCCGGGCTCCGAGCATGCTGAGCCAAACACTTAACCTGCATGCCATGGTCACCACACATTGGTTATGCATTTTCAAGAAATTTACACAAGATATATATTATATTGATGATTTGGAAAATGTAGTAAACCTATTTTTGTCAAAAGGTCACTTATCACTTTAGTGAGCTTAACCATCGATATAATGTATGTATCCTAATAATAGGATCATCTCTCTTTTTTTTATTCATAAGAATAATGAGGGTACAAGTCATATTAAATAAGACGGATAATTTTGTAAAAGCCAAGCTATTATCTTTTATTTTATGTTTAATTTGTTTCTTTTACCTATTTCAGATCTTCGTTCGAGCTCAGTTTGATTATAATCCATTGGACGACGAACTCATTCCATGTGCTCAAGCTGGAATCGCATTTCAAACTGGTGATATTTTGCAGGTAAGATTTAGTTTGAGTTGTTGATCAATACATAATATTGATATGATGAATTGAAGGGTTTATTGCATAAACATGATAAGCCAAAAAATACAAATTTTTATATAATCGTCTTTGAATCTTTAAAAAAAAAAAATATATAAATAGTCATTGCATGTAATCGTACTTCCAATAGTTTTTAAATGTTGTTTATTGAGGCCTTTAAAATTAGCGAATAAAAATTAGTACAAACCACTCATTTTAAAAAAAGTGTAGCTTCTCATGTTTTTGCAAAAAGTTTATTGTTAAAATTTTTTATTTACATTATAATTGTTCTAACATAAATTATTCATTAGTATTCTATTATTTCTGCTATTTCTTCCTTAGCTTCTATGTTTGTTGATTTTAAAGTATTATAGAAGGAACGGTATATTGGTGGTTACGTATATAACACGCCAAAATATTTTTATCAAATGTTAATATAGTATAAAGTTACAGATCGAACACAAAAACCGGTTTTTCTTGCATAACCTGATATAGGACATAATTAAGCATCGGTTTTAAACCATTAACGCCTGACTTGACCAAAATTCTTCGCTAGTTTTGGCATAATATTTTGCATCGAAAAAAAATTCTAAAAATTATTGCATCCATCTTTCCTAATGTTTTCAGATCCGCTTTAACCGAATCCGCGGTCAGATTGACATAAAAAACAGTTTAAACAATAGTTTTTTAATGTTTTCAACAAAAAACGTGAATTTTGCTGGTCTATTTTTTTTTCGAAACGTCAATTTCACTTCGATAAAACTGTAAAATAATGCTTTAAACTATCCTATCGTGGTCATCGATAGTTGCTTTTGAGACATACGTGGTTGAAAATTTGTTTACGGTCTCAATAAATAAATGTGGCGGTTGTTTATATGCGATAAAATTTTGGGTCCTAACGAAAAATCGTGATTTGGGCCTCACCGGACCCATAAGATGCCATAATGGCCATGATGTCATGTCTTTAAAATAAGACAATGGTGTTAATATAAGATAAAAATTAAATAATTTTGCTAACTGCAAATCATGAAAAGCTACTGAAAATTTAAAAGTAAAAAGAATTTCTGTAAAAACAAGATAAGCCATACCAATTTTAATAAAGGTATTTAAGAAACAACATGGTTAGTAACTGATATAAAAACAAGCATATGTGTTCCACTGTTTTCTCACAGCACTTCATCAGTATTTATATGTTTTGTATGATCAAAAGCTTCCAAACAACTTTCCTTAATGTAAAAACATGAAAGCCACTACAAAATTAAAAGTAAAAATTATTTGCGTAAAAACATGATAAGCCACTTCAATTAAAATAAATATTACTCAATGTTTCTTGATACATTTCCATTAGTGGTTAATAGGAACTCTTCGTCTATTATACCATCATCGATTTTGTCAATGAAATCATGATTTTTCATATAACTCTCAGTTAAATTGACCATTACGTTTTAGGGGTAGCTTTTGCCTGTGGCTAATCGAGTTTTTCAGTAGAAAAAATTGATAAAATGTTTAATTGTAAAATGGTACTTATACGTATAAGTTCGTGGTTTATTGAAAATCAGCCCCAAACCTTTTAAGTGGGTATTACTGTGGTGCAATGTACTAGAAATAATACAAAATACCGGTTTTTGGTACTATGTTTTTGTAACACACAAATTTTCTTATATTCACACTGTACAAATAATGACTAGTACAGCCATCTTAAATTTAAATCTATTTTGTTTTTACTATTCTTACTTTTTGAGTATTATTATTAAATATATATGGTGGTGTTATCCAAAAGCGAGAGATGGACAGAACGCTGTTAAGCTTTACACTATAAAAAATTTAATGTGTAAAATTGTATTCTTATTTATTGTTCAAAATAAAATAAAAACTAGCAAGGAACTTCGACTTGGCCGAAGTTAAAAGGTTTGCGTGGGGTATAATAATAATAAAAACGAGTTCAAAAACCATTCAAACTTTTGCAGGGTTCTTTTTGATTGGAGAAATACACTCAACTCTGTCTTTACACGGTCTTTCTTTTGCACGATTTTGAAAAAATACCGTTCACCATCATTTTTTTACGATTTTTTCGGTTTTGCACGATTAGCAGAAATTATTTTCACCAATAATATTAATGGTATGTTCAAATATTATCGGTTTATGCCCACACGTGTATGTGAGTGGCTTTTTAATTCTGAAAATTATGCCTACCACTGGTTTCACGTTTACATGTTTCGGCGAACACTCGATTTCTATAGTATATTTCTCTAGATTTTTTTAACCATTAAATAATGTATTATTGTATGACCTCTGTTATTTACAAAGCTTTTATATGAAATATTTTTTACTTCACTTTTAAAGTGCCGTTAATAAAAAAAAGTCGTAAGTGAAATTGATTTGTTTTCCTAATTTTGATTAAGATTTTCGTTGTCCACTTACTTTATTTAACGTTTTACTTTTAGTTTTTTAATAAAAATAAATGTTCTTGTTAATATACTTGTATGTTTTTGAATTCATAAGTTTTAGTTTTTTAATAAAAATTAATGTTCTTGTTTAATAAATTGTATGTTTTTGAATTCATTCCTTTTTTGCACGGTTTTGTAGGCAAACTTCAACTTTTCAACTTACACGGTTTTTCAAAGTTATGGAACACAAACCTTAATGTACCATACATCGCTTGTATTTCTTTACACGAATTTTTTTACACGATTTACTCAGGAACGTATCTACAGTGTAAAAAAAAGAGTTGAGTGTAAAAGTAAAATTTTTATCAAACATAACCTGGAATATCATAGATCGGGAACCTATCATAGATAGGGAAGTACACACGCTTTTTAAGATTGCATTTCGGAAAAAACACATGTTCAAGTTACTGAGTACCAAAACACCATTTTGTATCCTAAATTTTTACATGATCCCAATGTCCCGAATAAGGGTTAATATTAGTTTTTTTTATGTTTTCATAAAATGCAACATTGTCAGCAAACTTGCATCATACTTTTAAAAAGGGAATTCCTTATTTATTTAAGTGAAAGAAACAAAACTCTCCATGTTTACACAGAGAGTTTAGTTTGCGTTTAGTTTGAATTCAACCGAAACTTCATACAGAGATGCGTCGCCAGAATTGACTTTATCGTGACGTTTCTCGGTTTACTTATGTCTTCGCGTATATTTTCGGTTTCTTTTATTAATTGCTGAAAACTTAAATATAATTTAAATTTAAAGACAATGTGTGTGTGCAAATTTAAAGACAATTTTATTAATTTTTAAAACATACAATAATGGAGTTCCTCAAGGATCGATTCTTGTGCCGATAGTGTATACCTTCTTTACATCAATAATATAAGAAATTACAAATTTAAATCATCATACCCTATTTACGCTGATGATACTAGTTTTACTACAACAGGAGCTAGAAGATAATATAAATTACGATTTAAAATCCTATTATGAAAATATAAAAGAACTTGTGAAAATATACAAAAAAATAACTACATCATATTTCATGCACAAATCAGTAAAGAGGATTCAACATACAAAATACCTGGGTATAATCATCAAATAAATAAAAAATTCAATTCTGGCAATAATCCAATCCGTCAGAAGAATTGTAACGCTTGGAGAAAGTGCGAAAGTGCCACTAAGTTGATTTACTCCAGACACATTCTATTAAGAGTTCGATACAATTTATGCAGTTGGAGTCAGTGTAACAAGTTTCAGATAGAACAAGTGGGAAGAATAATGAATAAAGCCCTCAAAACACTCTTCAATATGAATCCATTTACTTCAACAAGAGATCTACACAAAAACACAAAGCAAATTGATATAAATATGAATATCTATATTGAGAAAAATATACATATTTCTACAAAATAAAAAACAATATAATCAAACCAAAAAAATCTTTGAAAACTCATATCATAATTTAATATAAAAAAAATTTGATATTGTATTCATGTACTAAGATTTCAATATATGATTTTGTTAGAGTCGACTACTTTATTGGTTATTTATTACTGTTTTAATTTTATAAATATTTTTATAATGATCATTTTTTAAGTCAATTCTCTCATACACGGAATAAAATCCGTCTTAGAACATTGCATCTTAAATTTGATCTCATAAATTAAATTGTATTGATCAGTATTTTAAATAAAGCTACAATCTATATACAAAAATAAAAAAATCTTTCAATAAATCCAAGTATGCTTTTAAATTTACCGTCAAAGGAGCGTTGTGGTGAAAAATAAGGACGATTTTAGTGATAAGTAAGGCTGTCCGAACGTGAAGGTCATTCCATTGCAAAAATTGATACAGACAACTGAACCGACCAGCTACTCGAACACAAGAGCCAAGTTAAATGCAGTCCTTATTTGCAAAAAATGGATGACATCCGTGTTAAAAATGAGTGCTCTATTACAATCGGCAGCATGCAGATTCTTATCCATAGATCTTCAAAAGATTGCTTACTTGGTAACAGAAAAATGTTATAGACATCAAGTACAACTAAAGGCTTCGTTGGACGTGGACGGAATTAGGAATGAAGCATGTTTCAACTCCCGCTTGCTCGCAAAATTAAGTTCAATTAATATTTTGAAGATCTTATTATAAGTGTTTGAGTGGTAATATCATCTTTGTAACGCGGAATAACGGAAACAGTAAGAATATGACCAGTTGAGATAAGCGTATACACTTTGTGCACGTAAAAAGCTTTCAGAAAAGCTTATAAATGCACAAACATGCCAACCACGTAAAAAAGTTTTTCTGTCAAATACACGCCAGTATTCCAATTTTGAAACTTGAACACTTGCTAATAGAACCTCATAACTAGTTTTGTAATTTTACACGTGGTAATATTATTATTTATTTAATGAAAAACTCCGCTTTCCTATCTTTCAAGCTGAAACCAACCAAACACATTCGCAAAATTTCATTTAAATAGATCTTGTGGTTTCGGAGATTAGCGTAAACCAACATAGTGACACGTGATTTTTTCTATATTTAGAAGACACAAAAACACCGAATTTTTTTTTGTAGCTTAAATATTATCCTCTTTATAGAGTTTTCAATATTGTGGGTTGTATGGAAGGTAGGCGTGTTATCAGGCGGATGACTACCATTTTTATAACACGATTTATTTTTGATGTAAAATACAAACGTACCAATTGTTTTCCTATAGCTTAAATATAAGCCTTACATAACTTTATAATATTGTAAAATACGATTGTGAAGTCTATGAAACATAAGTTTCGTTAATCGATCCTCCAGAAATGGTGCCCAATTTGCCCAAAAAATTTTTTTTTCAAAATGTTAATAGTGGTCCTCATGAAAGTTTTCACTGCGTATAAATAACAGCTGTTCTCTTTTTCCATACAAAAAAGTTTACGAGGTGTTCCTAAAATGCCAATGCATTTTCAGCTCGTAAACTTCGTATGTAAGCCTCTTATTGGCATTTTGTATTGAAACAGTTGATTTAAATACTCGAAACTTGTAGGGTATGTTCATTAAATGGCGTATAAAAATTTGCTCAAATACAAATATGCGAGATTAAGAGCTTTCATGAGGACCAATAATACTTCCCAAAATATTTTTTTATTAAGTTCTTCCGGTTCTTGTGAAAAAAATAAGAAAATAGCAATTCGTTATTATTTCCACAAAAAGCTTATAATTAGTTGCTTATAAAAAGTGTTGAAACCAAAAATTAATAATCATAAGTTCAGTAAATAAAAAATGTTTTTAAAAGTTTCAAATGTTTAACATTATAAAAATTTAGTTAAAAAAATAAAAAATTCTAGAATTCAATCGAATGACACCTCGATGAACCACATCCAACATATGCTCGTTCACGACAGCTATCATACGAAAAAAATAAAACTTTTTTCGCTTACAACAGCAATCGAACAAAAAACGATATCTTGCAATCTTTCACGATAGCTGTCATGCCGAACTGTATAAATACGAAATTGAGCATTCGAACACGGAAGCTGTAATTCGACCCTTGGTTTCAGCCTATAAATTAGTATCGCGCTTCCGTCTTGGTGTTAAAGCGCTTCTGTTGCATTGAATTAAAAATCAGTTCGATACAATGGCGCTAAAGAAGTTTTACTTCAAAAATAATTTTTTCAAACTCTAAAATATATTTTCGCTTTAATATAGAAAGGATGTAACTCATAATTTTTCGAAATCGTGTATTTTGCATTTTCTCCATGAAACCAAAAAAAAAAAAAATTGAAATATGGTTTTAAATACTGAATTTGCTGATGATTTTCACTACAATCTGCATTAAACGATTTTAACTAGACAACATTTTAAGAAGTTATTTATTATTTTTTGAACTTTCTATAAAATTATGAATTTATGAGTTACGTCTTTTAAGGTGACGATGTATAAATTTCAAATTTCCAAATGCGTAATACATTTTCAAAAAGCATATGTTTTAGTATATCTTCGATTTTGCTTTTCCTTATATATTCTCTTATCCTGTAAGCCTTAATGAATGCCCAATGAATATTTTTGTTTTTTTAAAGAAATATGCAAACATGAAATATTTGAATCGTCTTTACTTTTCAGATAATAAGTAAGGATGATCATCACTGGTGGCAGGCTAGGCTTGATACTGCAGGCGGTTCAGCTGGTTTGATACCATCGCCAGAGTTACAGGAGTGGCGTATTGCTTGCCAAACGGTTGATAAGACAAAACAAGAACAAGGTAAAATATTTAAAATTTTGAAACATGTTTTTATATAAAGGTTAAAGCCTGTTTAAATAGTTTATGTTAAAAGATGATAAGCAAGGACTTTAGTTATAAGGAGTAGCTTTTATATTGTACTTCGCAACATTTGTCGTTAAAGAAAGTTGAAATGATAAACAATGTGTTGCGAAATATACACACATAGTTGGCATTTTTTTTTATGATATTTTGTTTGTAGTTTTTATTTTTTTGTTTATTTATGTTACATTTTGGCGAAAAGTATATTTTTGATGCCTATTTAAAATATACAGCTTGTCTTATCCTTTGAATTATTCACACAAATTCTTAACATCCATGAAATTATAATATTCAGTCATATTTATGTGTTGATTGTGCTTGTTAACTGCATCCATTGTCTCATATTCCATCACATCTTCATACTATTATCTAATGATTATCAAATGACAACATTCAGTAATAATTTTTTTCTTGTAATTGTTTCGTTGATTTGCGCGTGTGTGTGATTTTTTTCTACATTGAACTTTTATCAATTGTTATTTCTGATTTAATACATACGAAACATATTGATTACGTTCCTTAAAAATACAGGAGAACCTGGACCAGGATGTTCAGCTCATGCTAATGGGTGTGATGGATCCACAGGTAGCTACAATTCATTCATCATAAAGTTACGGAACAGTATTCTTCTTAGACTAGCGTTCATTTGATTTCTTCCACACTCTGCTTTCGTTTAAACACATCCATTAATTACTATTACCACCTGCATAATTTCGAACACTCACTTAGCTTGTTGCGCAAATAAAATTAACCAGCACTAATATATTTTCATGAACAATTTGAATTGACATCTGTGGCTTGTAAAGACGCAAATTATATATTTTAATTAAATCGATTGTATACAATCGAAAGTAAAAATTTAAGCTTCACAAGCCTGGATAGAGTTGTTGAACTTTAGCTCTATAGCTGATCTTTGCGGAATCACATTGTCGAAAACATAGTATTTTTTAAAACCTCCAAACCATGAAATAGAATAAAATTCCAACATAAAGCAAGCTTAATCGAAAATACGCCTGATCAAATTGTTTTTAAATTATTTTTTCAGTATTTTATTTAGGACACACAAATACCAAATAATAAAATGCGTAAAGATTCTTAAAGTTGTAAATATAATTAAAATAGTTAGTTTTGTTAATTACGATTAAAACAAAAGTTAAGCTTGTAGTCCTATGAAATTTAGGCGATATACAGGTTTTCAACTTCAAATTAAAACTTTTCCATTTCAAATTAAACCTTTCCCATTTCAAAATCAACTTTTACTCATATATTTGTTTTGCTTATCAAATTAAAAGCAATATTATAATATGAATGAATATTATATTAAGCCCTGATTTATTTTTAAGTAGATTTATAATGATAACATGGTAATTTATTGTTAAAAAGCCGAACATTTTAAAAAGACGGAAAATCGGCACCATAAAATTTTGTGTGGAATGGAAGATCGGCAAATCTAAAGATTCACAATAACAAGTAAAGCAAATTGGAATATACCTTAATTCCTTTTATCCCTCTTTAACCGAATCTAACTTCGAATTGGAAAATCAACGTAGTGTCTATTAATCATGTAAGAAGTTGTTACTTTGGTGGAGCAATTAGCTCAAGCAACATAATGGCATGGCTTTTCAAATTTTTTTTTTAAATTTTTTTTATAATTTCATGGCATGGCTTTTTAAACACCAACTTTATACACCGTTTGTAAAGAAAAAAATTTCAGAAAAAAGTCATTTTTAATACCAAAGCTATGTTTTATTAGGAGTTATTGTCTATAAAGTAGTGAACCCGAGAAATTCGAGACGGACTTACTTCTTCGTATATTGTATCCGAAGGGGATTGCGTTTTGGATCCGAAACTGATACGTTTCCGTATGAAATTCTTTTCAAAAACGCGAATCACTTTTTATCATTTTACGGATTCATCTCGAACTCAAAACGGACTTCATATATGCATCCGTTTCTGACTAGTTTTATCGATTCGAGACGGATTCATTTTTTTAATAATGCCAATTCGTAAGGGACTCGTTTTTTTCCGAAAAGAAATAAAAAGTTCCTTTTTATTAGCGCCTATTGGCGCTCAATCATCTACGCTGCAATTCAAGTAACTTTAAATTAAAAACTAAAATTATCATTTTTGTCGCAGCAAAGATTCATCATAATCAATCAGAAATTGATACATTGTATATTACTTTTTGCACAGAATTAGGCACTGTAAGTGTAGACCATTGTAAAGCATAATTCTAACCTTAGTTTCTTTAGAAATTTTAAGTATTTTTTCAACTAAAATGAAAAAAAAATACTGGAAATTTGCGTAATTTCATTTGCAACAAGTTGCAACAATCTTAAATGCTAATGTTGTAAATATTATTTTGACGACCTCATTACGAGTTCGAAATATAAACATAAAAAATTCGTCAAAACATAAAAAACGGATTCATAACGGATTCGAAACGGATCCGCATCCGTGTTTGTGCACATTGGAAGCAATTAACCATTACATGTAAAAAAAATAAATTTTATTCTTAGATAAGGTTGAATTTGAACTTAAAAAGTTTAATTTGATTTGTAAAAAGTTTTTTTTACTTGAAAAAGTTGTTTCTGAACTATAAAAAGTTAAATTTGAACAGTAAATGGTTGACAATGGAAAAAGTTTAATTTGAAATGAAAAAGGTTTTATTCGAAGTTTAAAACCTTTAGATAAGAGATAAATAACAAATTAAAAAATGTTTTTTTTTTTCGACATAAGCGAGGCTTAACGTCAAATTTTACTGAAAAAAATAGCCGGGAACATTGCGTTCCTCATCTCATTTAGTTTAGTTAAGAACCAAAAATAACTGGTATTTTGAAAATATTGAAGCACAAAATAATTATGTTAGAGGCACTAGAAAAGAATGTCACTGAATTGATCCTTGTTTGATTTGCTATTCACAAATATTAAGATTTGTATTTTTTAAGTTTTATATTAAAACTCATAAAAAAACTGTTATTGTTAAGATTTATTTTTTCGCTCATAAATAACACTAATTTTTTGAGTTTTATTTTTGGCTCATTCCCAGTCGCGGCAAAAGTTTTTTTCAATAAAAAACTTTTTCTGATCGGTCATCACCCCTCTGCAGACACTGGAAAACCTCAGAGAGTAAATAATGCCATGTAAAGCTTCTTGAGAACATGAACTTTAGCCGTTCGGAGTCGGCATAAAACGTGTAGGTCCAGTTTTCGGTCAATTGTGTGCAAACATTTAATAACACACACAACACAATTGATCATAAGAAGCTCGGTCAAAGTCCTTTCAAGGGCTGAAATAGCCAATTTGCTTTTCTTTTTTTTTTGTTTCTTTTTTATTTTTCGCTCATACATATCACTTAGTTTTTTTAATTTTTGAGTTGTATTTTTCCGTTCTTAAACATTCTTATTTTTGAGTTCTTTTTTTTACTCTGTAATAAAACTTATTTTTTGAGTTTAATTTTTTACTCAGAAATATATTTTGTATTTTGGTTTTTTATTAATAAAACTACGATTACTTAAAGGTAATAAATAAAATTTTGTAAAAATATTAGGATTCCCCATTTTATTAGCTGATTTAAAAATTACAAATAAAAAAAAAACTGAAAAATAAGTGTTATTTTCTGAGAAGAAAAATTTAACTCAAAATATAAGTTTTATTGCTGAGTGATAAAATAAAATCTAAAAATAAGTATTATTATTGGTTAAAAACGGATTTTTAACGGCTATGAAGACTTAAACCTGTTGCCCGAATTCAATCATATACTTGTTCACTACATACATACCATAAGTTTAAAAATAAGTCGCGGTTTTAACAATAGAGGGCTCGCTATATAAAATTAAAAAAATATACTTAATACTTAAAAAAATGTTTCTTTGTTACAGACATCAATACTTATAAGCAATTTCCAATATTTAGTGACCCGATTACTCCTTTGATCGACAGACGTACATATACGACTATGGTATACTTTTCTATGGACGTTGCAAATGGTTAAATGGACTTTCGTCATAAGGAACAAGGCCGTATCTTTATTTTTTTAAATTCTGAGATAGACGTCTTGTAACAAACTACCACTAATTTATCGAAAAAAGGAAGAATATATCGCTTATTTGCTCGAATAACGGCATAACTCAAAAAACGTGATTTTAGAGTTAATCATGAGTTCATTTTGTTTTAAATTTTTTTTAAAATTGTATAAAACATCATTCAATACATTATTATAGCCCGTTTCAAAAGAGAAGAACATTTTTTAAGTTTCATTTTTCGATGCGCAGTGAGAAATTATTTCTCACTTGCTCTTTTTTGCTCTTTTTGTACTGTTTGCTGAACTTTATATTTATTTGTGTTTACTTTTTACTGTTTTTTTACACAGTAATTTAAAAACCACCGATAAATTTTATTGCGTTCTTACGAAATTTGTTTTGGGTCGCAGGATATTACACCCGAAGCCTTTAATCCTTTTTCGAACTATATTTTTAAAAATAAATTATTTTTTTAAGAAAAAAATTGTGAAGTGAAAATCCGTCTGAAAAATTTTTTTCTGACTCAAATTTTGCATTCAATTTTGATTGGTTGATTTTAGAAAAATAATATTCAGTACTTCCGCAGCGCAGTTGCCATGAACAACAAAATCCAGGAATATGCAATAATTTTTTTTTCATATATTTTGCTGCTCAGAGAATATTAAATTTTATTTTGAATGTCGACCAATCAGAATGAAGAAGACTCTCAAAAGTATTTTCTTATTCTCAAACATGCGCGAAAATGTTCTTCTCTTTTGAAACAGCCCTACAGAAAATTGGACCAGATTTAGAATAGTTCTGAACTAGTTCCAAAAGGGGCCAGTACTGGTCCCACCACAATACCCATTTACATTGAACGAACTGACGCTTTTTACGGGTTGATGTCATAGGATAAGACAATTGTCCCCATAAAAATTTCTTCATTTCCCCTTATATTTATACTAGTTCCAAAGTGAATAGTTCTAAACTAGCCCCTTTTACTACAGATTAAATATAGTTTGTTTTTGACTTAAATTTTAACCCATTTTTATGAACGGATTCTAACGAAAATAATGGTAAATCAATGCATTTATTATATCATAATACAACACAGATACACCACTCATAGAAAATTTTCGAAATTGCGACATGTGCAGAAAATAAATTAATAAGAACGAACCACAACACGTTTACAGCTTTTTCGTTTCTATTTTTTTGTTTGTGTCTGTCAAAGTTATGAGAAAAAAATAACAAAAAATAAAAATTAAGTCAAACTAATATATTCTGAACGTCTTTTGTACTAGTTCCAAACTAACTTAAATTGCACTAGAAATGAACTAATTGATTTTTCCAATTGTCTCCAAAATAACTGCTGGGAGACTATAACATTATTTTCATAGTAGAATAGAGTGAAATAATTGTTATTAGTTGGAAGCAATTCGTGGTGACCGTGGCATGCAGGTTTAGTGTGTGTCTTAGCATGCTCGGAGCCCGGGTTCGATCCCCAGCCGCGGCGAAAAGTTTTTTCAATAACAAATTTTTCTGATGGGTCACCACCTCTCTGCAGACAATGGCAAACCTCAGAGAGTAAATAATGCCATGTAAAGCTTCTTGAGAACATGAACTTTAGCCGTTCGGAGTCGGCATAAAGCATGTAGGTTCAGTTCTCGGTCAATTGTGTGCAAACATTTAATAACACACACAACACAATTGATCATAAGAAGCTCGGTCAAAGTCCTTTCTAGGACTGAAATGGCCAATTTGTTTTTCTTGTTATTAGAAGCATTCGCTGCTGCGGAATATAAAAAGACTGCCAAGAAACAATGCTGAAAAATGCTATTTGGTTGTTGGCCATGGATATTAATAAATTACAGTTTGCCATGACTTAAATAAAACACAAAAGAATTTGAAATTGAATAAATTCAATAAACGTGTGTATAGTCCGTTTCAAAAGAGAAGAACATTTTCGCGCATGTTTGAGAATAAGAAAATAATTTTGAGAGCGTTCTTCATTCTCATTGGTCGACATTACAAAAAAAAATTGAATATTCTCTGAGCAGAAAAATAAATAAAAAAAATTAATGTATATTCCTAAATTTTGTTGTTCATCGCAACTGCGCTGCGGAAGTACTGAATTTTATTTTTTGAAATCAACCAATCAAAATTGAAAAAACAGGGGGCGTTAAAAAAACAAATTGGCCTTTTCAGTCCTTGTTCTCAAGAAGCTTTACATGGCATTATTTACTCTCTGAGGTTTACTCTGCAGAGAGGTGGTGACCGATCAGAAAATTTTTTTATTGAAACAACTTTTCGCCGCGACTGGGGATCGAGCTCGGGCTCCGAGCATGCTAAGCCACACACTTAACCTGCATGCCACGGTCACCACTTCAAAACCTATTCGATCAAAAATGTAGCTAGTATGGGGAGGCACCCACTTGTCCAAAGCTCAGCCCAGTTTTCTAGTAGAACGACATTACCAAATGGCAGCTCCATTCTGAATTTCACTGATCAGCGAATTTTTCTTCCAATGCCATTTGATATTAAAAATTTGGCTTGTATGGGCGGAGTCACACCCCGTTTTCCAATGCCTGTGCTATTTTTCTTTTCGAAAGACATTTCCAAAAATTAACTTTATACTGAGTTTAAATATTATGAGACATTAAGTACCACAGCTATTCGATATTAAACATTTCAACTTAAATGTTATATTCCTTCCGAGTTTCACAAATTTGTGACTTATGTTTCGAAAGTTATACTGAAAAGTTTGAATGCCTAAGAAGTGTCACGCCCCTTTTGCAACTGCTTTAAAATGTTATCAGTAAAAAAGCAATTGGAAATTGAGTTCGAATACAGAATTTTGGAGCTGTGCAACATGTAATTCTAAAGCTGTTCGATATCGAAAATTATGGTTGTATGGGAGTTGCCGTGCTCCCATGTTATATCGGTGCCAAACAGAACAATTTATTATTTGCAAATCGATATCGATATTTCATAAGTAGTTTGAAATATAAAAGATTAAATAATGAAATCGAGTCAAAATATGCAATTCTTCTTATTTCATCCCTTTTACACTTATATAATTCCTCCTCAAAGTGTTTGTCCCACATTTATCAACTCAAAGAAAAAGTGGCATCGCTAATTTTCATTTTCACATTCGCATGACATTCGTAGACGGTGTGGTGAATCTCTTTACCGTACCCATGGTTGAATAACAAGGTTGCCTCAAAACTGACTGTGCTCTCTTTCGCTTATCCGAAAGTGTCAAAAATCAACTGGCTGTCGAAAAAAATAACAACAACAACAACAGCTGAATCAGTTCGCTTTGACATTTGCGGCAGTCGCGCTCTCCGTGTTGCGGCTACCTTATTCAGTGTACCTTGACCGTACCTCATTATTATATCATGCCCCACACAACATGGCAGCCGTGTTGTGTGGTGAGTTACTCTCACAGCCAGAGCTTAATAGCCCATCCACAATGACGACAACGAGCGACGAGCGTCAAACGTCACTTTTTTTCACATGTATTTCTTATGGGATGAACTTTTGGAGACAATCGCGACGACATTGTTGCCCGACATCAAATGTAGCTGTAGCCAGCTTCAATTTAACTCTAATTTGGCGACAAAAACAGACGACAAAAGTAAATGTCAGCCATTGTTTACATTCGTGTTTTTTTCATGCCGGCTGTTCGAGTGCTCGTTTTGTGTTCATTTTATATATTTAATTGCAAATTTTGATGTGAGTTTATTAAATAATATAATTTAATTTAAATTCGATATATGTTGTGTGGTGAGTTACTCTCACAGCCAGAGCTTAATAGCCCATCCACAATGACGACAACGAGCGACGAGCGTCAAACGTCACTTTTTTTCACATGTATTTCTTATGGGATGAACTTTTGGAGACAATCGCGACGACATTGTTGCCCGACATCAAATGTAGCTGTAGCCAGCTTCAATTTAACTCTAATTTGGCGACAAAAACAGACGACAAAAGTAAATGTCAGCCATTGTTTACATTCGTGTTTTTTTCATGCCGGCTGTTCGAGTGCTCGTTTTGTGTTCATTTTATATATTTAATTGCAAATTTTGATGTGAGTTTATTAAATAATATAATTTAATTTAAATTCGATTCAATAACCTGAAAAAATATTGCTGATTTCACTAAGCACTTTCTGCTGTAGCTTGTTGTTGTCGCGTTTAAAAAATTCAAGTCGCCCGAAATTTCTCTACAACGACAGAGTGGAGACCTGTCGTCCTTCGCCCGTTGTCGTCATTGTGGATGGGCTATAAGCATTGGTTTTCTGCTGCCTGTTGTGCTGCTTGTACAGCATTAGCATGAATTAAAATACATGAATTCCTGAATAATTAAAGAAAAAGTTTTGTAAAAAACGTAGTACCCTATTTCAAATTCGCTTATCATAGCAATTGAATAGTGAAAAAATTATAAAAATCGGTTCAGCGGTTATTGAGAACACGTCGGACCAAATCCGTGAGTCTCCTTTTATATAATAGTATAGAGTAGTATAGATATCGATATATTAAAAGCACTATTATTAAATTTGTAATTTTAAGTAAGTTCAACGTGTAGAAGTTGTAGACAACTTGGTTATTGATTTTTTCATAGCTTACAATAAAACAGTTTCATCAAAAGTAGCAGTAATATGATAGCTACCGCGCTCACTTGTCCAATCAACCCCACATTTTGTATGATTATGTACGCAATCAGAAACTATACGTTGCATAAAATATGCAATCGTAGTTTGCTTGTTTTGTAGTTATAGACCAAAATGTATGTTCACCAGGGAACGGAAAAAACTTTAACGAACGGTTCGTTTTTGAAAGGTACGGTATTTTTAAAGAGAGCCATACCTTCATTTCGCGTTATTCGAATTTCGCATTCGATTCAATCACAACCACTATCCCTGCCTCGAAAAAAAAGCAGATAGCGTTGTGCTGTATCTCGAAAAAAAAAACAAAAAACAATCTGCAAAACGAATGCAGAAAAGTATGGCTAATATGGAACGGGTTTGGTATATGACATCTCATTATTTTTTCTTAGAGATTTGAGGTCTCTAAACACGAAAATCGCAAACAAAAATTGTTTTATGGATACAAGATATATTTAAATATATGCGACTATATCTGAAAAAAGCGAGAAAAACCTTTCTCTTTGCGGATTTCTTTTTGCGATTTTCGTGTTTAGAGGCCCCAAATCTATAAGAATATTATAATGGGATGCCGTTTACAAAATTTTTTTAATTTTGACGCATAGTATATATTAGTATATATATAGTGTTTGAGTCGAAGAGCCAAATGCGGTATGGATAGAGAAAGAGCTTGAGTACGCTTTTGAAACGCTTCGTATAAGGTGTGGTTTTTTCCACTAACTTATTTCCATTATATTGGAGATGTCATCCTAACATGCACAATTACGCCTTAATAATGTACGATTGTAAATTATCAGAAATAACAATTTTACAATAAAATTGGTCATTGTACTTTTAATCGTTTAATTGTTACATACAGTTAAAATTGTGTTGCAGATGTATGACAGATGCTACGGCCAAATTTTGTACGATTGGAAATTAACTAAAATTACATTATTTATTGCATATAATTTCGATATTGTAGCTTTATTATTTTTCCCGACATGGCCCAAAATGTATTCAACTTGAATAACAGGTATCACGCCTATATGCAAAATAACGCCCACATTCTGCACAATGGAAAATTATTAGAATTATAATAGTCCATATAATTTTCACATAGATTTATTCAGTTTCTAGTTATGGCCCAAAATAAATTCGTGTTCATGACAGGTGTCACGCATATTATTAAAATCACGCACAAATTGAATATCTACCATGTAAATAAATCATAAAAAATGACACATTGAAAAATAATACGTCTTTCGTAGCTTTAATCGTTTCCTAGCGTTAACCAAAGTTGAGGTCCATTTGTATTAGATGTGCCACTCCCACAATTCCAATATTGATGAAAGAATTTTTTAAACTTCTTAATAAATCATTGAAAATGATGAAAAAAATACACAAAACTATTTTTCTCTACGAACTTCCACTGATAAAATCAGTAGTTGAGTCCTATATAAAAAGTGTTCCTAAATAAAAGGTTTTGATATGTGTGTTGAAATAAGTTTTCATAGAACAGAGACAAAAATATTTTTAAATCCGCCACGACCACGCCCATATAACACAAATTTCATATATTTTTGTTATTATTGAACCTACATAAAACTCAGTCCGTCAAAACTCTTAACTATGTATGTGCGGACTAGACATGGATAACGCAGCGTTGCGTAACGTTATTGAGTTGAAGCAGTTAAATGCAGGGACCGTACCGGTTATGGTTTTTATCGAAAAAGTCACATATTAACTGTTATTTTTTATCTTTTATTTTTTCCGACAAAAATAAAAGTTATTGTGTGCCTTATATTTTTTCGGGCAATTATAACAGTTACTTTTGACTTTTATTTTATCGGTCAAAAATAACAGTTATTTTCTGCCTTTTATTTTTTCGGTCAAAAATATCAGGCAATTTGTGTTTTTTCAAAGGCTGTTTTACCGACTAAAAAACTATTGATACCATTATTTTCGTCTCGTCGATGCGCACAATTTACATATGGTATCAATAGTTTTTTAATTGGTCAAGTGTCCTTTGAAAAACTACAAAGTGCCTGATATTTTTGACCGAAAAAATAAAAGTCACAAAATAACTGTTATGTTTGACCAATAAAATAAAAGTCAAAAGTAACCGTTATTTTTGTCCGAAAAAATAAAAGGCAAAAATAACAGTTAATTTTTAACTTTTATAGAATCAGTCGAAAATTTAAAAGGCACTTAATATTCGTGAAGCTGAGGCCATTTGTATCATAATGGTATATTTGAAAAAGTCTTTCGACAATATTTTCATTGTGTCTTTTTCATTTTAAAATTGTAAAATAACAGTTATTTTCGGTCCCTGGTTAAATGTGTTGCTGCGTTGATACATTTCTTTTGAGAAAAATAACGCAATAGCACAGTGATACAAATGGCACACTCAAACCAAAGGCAAACATCGAGTAAAATATTTAATGCTAATTGACATGTACTGTGCATCGAACACATTCAACTGTGCAACGATAGAAAGTTGAATCAAACAAAACTGCTTTTGTAAAACATGATAAAAGGTTGCAGGGAAAATGCGTTGAAGCATGTATTTTCGAAGCGTGTATGATTGTATGATGCTTTACTAAACATGTTTAAGTCTATTTAAAAATGTTCAACGCGGTCGATAAAAAAAGATAAGCAAACTTAAATCCAACGTTAACGCATTTCGCTGATAAAGTAAACTGAGCTTGAGGTGGCGTATTAGTGTAGCAATTTTTACCGCGCTACTTTGGTTTCTGTTTTTACTTTAAGGTATTTTATAAATATTTGGAACTGAAAAATATTATTTGAACGAATTAAAATTGAATACGTTTCCACCACTGTCCTTTTTTTTATTTTTTTTTTATTTATTAACAGTTTATTTATAAAATAAATTTAGTATATAAACTTAAAAACCTAGGCCCTAACTACTATGGTCTTCAGCCTACCACTGTTTTCATTATATCCTCTTATGGTAAACTTTTGGTCGCCGTTAGGTCGAAAGTCCTGATTATAAGATGAATTTTCGACAAATTCTTTTTGAGATGTAAAGATACAAAGTTACAGATGCCAGATAAATTATTTTGTGTGTTCATTGAGGGGTCATGAGATTTAATTAGCTAGGCTACATAAAAATAATTTCAACAAAATTTAACTTAATGTAACTAAATTGCTTTCAAATTTAATCTGAACTAAGTTGTAAGTAAAGTAATAATTTTATAATCATAATACAAAGCCATCATTTTTGACGGGAAGGCACTAGTAATATAAGGCAGTCAGAAAAAAACCAATTTTATTCTTTCCTTTATTGTTCTTCAAAATTTATTTCTTTCGGTTTAATAATCTTGCATTTAATACACATTATATTAATATCCAGCCGATTGACCTTTATTGCCATTTAGTTCAGCAGTTCTTACATTCATTTTTGAACAAAACCAAATCCCTCGCAACAAAATACACTAATACGCAAAATTTTGATGGTTGAACATTGAAAAGTTTGAAAGAACATTGAGAAGTGTTTGCAGCCATTGAATCTAAACAGTAAAAGTCAGGGTTTTCTGATTTTAGGTAGCGATTTTAAAATTAAAAATCGTCCCTGCGCCCAAAAGCACAGGCATTTGATTTTTTATGTTTTTTTTATTGCATAATTAAGTTTAAAACAGACATACATAGTTAAAATTTGACCGGCAAATTTTTCAAAACAACAACATTTGATTAGTTCGAACCGATCTTCAGCAATTTTTGTTTGATTGCGAAAAGTTGGAAACATTGAAAAAAAAAATACTGTATGTCAAATGCGGACTCGAACTTGAGTCTACCGAGATTCGTTGGCCCGCACGTCACACACTTAGCACGCATGGTCATGGCCGCCTCTTTTTTCTACTCGTGATTTTTAAAATTTCAACTCTTTAAGGCATAGGCATAGTATTATTTAAAAATATTATGTTCTTTCCATTAAATTTCATAAAAAAAATTAACAAATAGACGCCACACCCTCTACGAAAAATAAACAAAACTATATGTTATGCCACAAAAAATATTTTTCAAATTTATATTAGTTTTATAATTCTTAAAAAACATATTTTTTAAGAATTATTTTTAGAGCTTGATGCCAAATAATTTATTGAAGCCAAACAGGTTGCTACCAGGGTTGCCACATCCAAAAATTTTCTTTTACCAAAATTACCAAAAAAATTTCACATTTATGAAAAAAATTTCACATCCAAAGCAAAAATTCAATCCCAACTAGCACACAAACTTCGGTTAAGATTGCAGCAAGCTTTACAGCAAAAAAAAAAATCAAATTGGCCATTTCAGCCCTTGAAGGACTTTGACCGAGCTTCTAATGATCAATGGTGTTGTGTGTGTTATTAAATGTTTGTACACAATTGACAGAGAACTGAACCTACATGTTTTATGCCGACTCCGAACGGCTTAAGGTCATGTTCTCGAGAAGCTTTACATGGCATTATTTACTCTCTAAGGTTTGACATTGTCTGCAGAGAGGTGATGACCGATAAGAAAAATTTTTTTATTGAAAAACTTTTGCCGAGACTGGGGATCGAACTCGGGCTCCGAGCATGCTAAGCCACACCGTTAACCTGCATGTCACGGTCACCACAAGCTTTATAGCAACTCATTATAAGAACTACGTTGTTTCTGAAAGGACACTTATTGACTTCTATAATGGCAAAAAGGCGAACTTTTTATTTTTTTAAAGAAGCTTCTTGAACTTTTATTAAACTTCGCAAAACACTTCCATAGGGTGAGTGCAAGCTTGCTTATACAAGCTTTATACAGCGTATATGTGTTTCTAATCAACTTATAAATGATTAGGAAACAGGATCCTGCATAAAACTGTTCCAAGTTGAATGATATAAGCTTTATCGAAACTCCAAAATAAGCAACTACAAATTTTTCTGATTTTTTTATATTTAAATTTTTTTATGAATTAAATTTATATCAGTACATTCACAACAAGGGAGTCAAGTCCCGGGACTGATTTCAAATTTCGGGATTGTTAGTTAGGAATTCCGGGATCCCGGGATTAGTCCCGGGATTTGTAAAATAGAGAAAACCCATTTTTTTTTGATAAATAAATAAATTCATATGTTTGGATGGAAAGTTAAGATATTATTTTCTAAAAACAAATTGACCAAAGAAGTAAAAAAACGCTTTTGTGCAGAATATTCATGTTTTCAGTGAAATCTGTGAAAATAAAGACCATGAATAAAGAATCATCTTATTGACCAAAATATATTCATAATTACCAGCCACAGTCTTGTAAACAGGTGTTACTCGAATTCCAAACTTAGTGTTGCACTTTTCTGCTACTATTTATAATTGCCATTACTCGAAAAAGAGTTGCAAGCAATATTTATAAATACTTTTGCTTATTTGAAATTAACAGTTTTATAAATTCTTTTATTTCCTCTAAATTTATGGAAAAAATCGGAAAAATCAACAAAATGCAGACATTTTAAGGCAATTGCAGGATCCAAAAAATCCCGGGATTTCAGGACTTATAATCCCGGGACTTTCGGGACTGGAAAAATTTCGGGATCCCGGGTTTTTGGGATCCTGGGATCCCGGGATTTTAATTCATATTCACTTCATTATTCACATCTCATTACATATTATTACAAGTTTTTCTGATTTTTTATATTTAAAAATTTTTTTAAATTTAAACCTTACTTAATCTCAATTTAGAAAATAATGGTTTTATTAAATTATATTTTTTATATTAAAAATTTCCAAAAATTGTTCTTATGGATTCATATGATTCAAACCCCTAACATACCGCATGCCAGGTTGGAGGGTAATTCATCGAAATATTTCTATTTTATATACAAAGAGCTGAAACTGAATGGCTTCATGGCTTCCACTACAAACCTGAGGCTTTGGTTTCAAATACATACTTTATCAAAACTTATTGGAAATAGTAGCTGTTTCAACTACTGCTACTAAAAAGCAACTGTCCAATTTTCAATTAAAAAAAGTATTTGATTTTAACGATATATAATGCAGTTTTACATTGTTAACTTAATACCTCTCCATACAAGCTCTAACTGATGTAGAAGCCTCTTATATGTTTCTATTCAGTATAAACGAGGCTACCGCCTCTTCTAGAAAATCAATTTCTGATAGGTTTTACGATTTTCAAACAACTCTAACGTTTTCGCTCATTTTTGAGTTGCCAATCAACAGTTTAATAAATAATTCAATACTTTTCTTAAATGATATTAAGAAAAATTTCGCTTAATAATAATGCGAATGTTGTGAATTGCAGGAAAAGGATAAAGCAGCTTCAATTGCTTAAATTCAAAAGGTTAGGTTAACCCTTATTATTCCAAGCCAAAGTTTTTTTCGTAGCAAACAAGTTCAATACATTGAAAAAGGAAGATAATTTTAATTCATTTTTTAAAGTAGCACCAGACAGCCCATTTTAAGTTTTTGAAAATTTGCATAAAAAAATTTTTGGTTTGGCAAAAGTTTACCAAAATGAAACTTAATTTCACGTTTTCACATCGAAAAAAAAATTTACCAGTTTTGGTAAATTTTTCACATTCTGGCAACGCTGGTTGCTACAACAACAATGTTCTTTGCAGAACAAACCGAGCAGACTAGACCATGGTTTCGTCGGACGCTACTCCGACTCATCAGTAGTCTCTGTGGTTTATGCAGTCCACTAACTTTGATAAGTTAATAAGCTTAACTGCAGTAAAACCAAAACGGAATTACCCAAAAAGCTTTTCACTTGTCAAGTAGTGTTTTTCTACTCTTTTGCTAGTTGCAAAATTTCAAAAATTGACTACATTTATTCTGCAAAGATTTTGTTGTTGCGCTTTTTGTTTACTTCTTTATCACGTGTCCATCTAGGTTCCAACATTTGTTTGCTTAACCGTTAGACAGTGGTGCTGGCTAAGCCATTTTATTTTCGTTTAAAATCAAATTAGGTGATTAAAAAAAATTAAGTTAAAGATTTATTGAAATTATGCAAAACAGGAAAGTTTAATCACCCAGTTTCTACAATTAAGAGTGCAATACAATTTATATGTTACTATTTTAATGTTATAAGTTTCATTAATTTACGAAACACTGACAAAATTTGGAGACCGTTTTTTCCCGTATGTTCGAAAAATGCACTTTTAAAATTTATATTTCAAAGAAATCGTTAAAATTTTCATGAATTTTACTACAAAGTCTTTGCAAGGACTTCTTCGAAAATTACAAAATTTATTTAAGAAATCTTGATATACTCAATGTATTGATTTTGAAAAAGATGTTTTGAACCAATTTTTTAAATTGTGCTTATGATGAAATTTACGAAAACGTTTTGCATTATATATTGAAAAGTTTGAAAAGTTTCGAAAGTTTCGAAAGAAAAGTTTCGAAAATTGGAGTCGAGCTGTATGAAATTAACGAGGGTGCTTTTATTGGTTTTGAAAATTTTACTTTTTCAAAATATGTTCATCCTGTAAGACAAACAAAATTGTTAGAAAATGTATGCATTTTGGTTCATATTAATTTTTAAAAATGCAGAAATTCAGTCAAAGTTCGTTCAAGGGCTGCAGTGGTGATTTCGTTTATTGTTCTTACGACTCGTATAAAAAAATTAATTCAATCATGACTAAAATCAGTTTTCAACAGGGCAAGGAAAAGGGAAAATAGGTCAAAATAGACTTTTCAAATGAGTATCATATCACATATCACATGAAAATGTATGAGTTCTATGCTATACTTAGACTAACAAAAACTTCTTTGGCTCAAATTTTGCCGTTTTCGAGACATTTGGAAAAAAAAAAACAATTTAACCTGCCTTTATTGGTCGTATATCTTGAAGCAAATGATTCTACACAAATTTTGCGTATGACATTTTTATGTAAAATTATCTTGAACATAAGAGCTTTTGTGAGATATCTGATATACCCAATTTTTTTAGTTGTTTATCTCGAAAAAAAAGGATTCAAAATTTTTTTTATTATGATCATAAGCTTTTTTACCTTATATAAAAACATTTATTCCTATGGTAATTTGTTTAACGGCATTATTGTCTAAAATTTCAAATCACAGCTCCATTCGGCTCTAATCACCGCTAAATTCCTGTTTACGAGATAGTTGGAAAAACCAATTTAGTTACCCTTTTTGTCATAAAAGTCCAACTATAGTGGGTGGGATATAAAATAAATGGATTTTGTTCAAGGAGTCAAAATAAACCAAACTCCTTGAAAAAGGAGCTACATTGCACAGTTTTAATTCCAGTATATCATTGCCATAAAAAGTTCATGTCTTGTTTTATAAGCATTAAAATTTCCACTTCCACTAGCGTTCTCTTTGATGAGGGCATACAATTTGGTTGATACACTGAATGAGATCTTATTTCAAATTCAAAATCAATAGATACGCGCTCCCGAAAAATAAGACACGCGAGCGGATAAGTTCGTGTGTTTATTGTTTTTTTTAGATTTTTGTGACTCAATTCCATGTTTTAGCAAAATTTTGCAGTCCTCCCAAGCAGCATGTATGCAACCTAAAATATCTTTAGCCTTAGCCAAATTCCCGATTATTCACCAAAAATCCCAAAAGACCATTGTGTAAAAGTAAATTCCATAAGATAATAAAAATGGACATACACAATTGTAGGTTAACAGAAAAAAAGCTAAATTTACTTTTTGTTGGCATTTTTGCATAAATTTTTGAAACAATTTTTGTAACTCTATTTCTGCATGACTCGTGAGAGGTAAAATCGATGGTTTTATATATGTTTTGTTTTTTTCAAGGAGTGCTTTAATTGCATGTTTTGTTTTTGTAGGATTTAATGTCTGCATGTAAAGTCTATACGATGTATGTAAATGTTAAATTAAATAGAATATTCAATCTAATTTTTGTAGTGAATTGCTCTATTTTTGGACGAAAGAAAAAGCAATGCCGGGACAAGTACCTGGCTAAACACAACGCAATATTTGATAATCTAGATTTGGTTACGTACGAAGAGGTTGTTAAAGTGCCAGGTAATAAATTTGATATGAGAATTAACTATTTTATTTTTATTAATAAATTTAATATTTCTAGTTGGTGACCCTAACTTTCAGCGAAAGACGCTCGTCTTACTGGGCGCACATGGCGTGGGTCGACGTCATATAAAAAACACTCTTATATCTAAGCACCCGGATAAGTATGCTTATCCGATACCACGTAAGTACTTCGTAATATATAAAAGTGATGTTTGTAATAACTGCATTTCTGTCATTTAGATACAACGAGACCTGCAAAGCCTGAGGAGGAGAATGGTCGCAGCTATTACTTTGTGACTCATGACGAGATGATGGCGGATATTGCTGCAAATGAATATTTAGAATATGGTATATAATAAGAAAAATGCTTAATATGGGTCTTCTTTTCAAATGACATATTTTAATGCAGGCACACATGAAGATGCTATGTACGGCACTAAGTTAGATACTATACGTCGCATTCTAACAGATGGAAAAATGGCTATATTAGATGTGGAACCACAGGCCTTAAAGATTTTACGCACTGCTGAATTTACTCCTTATGTGGTTTTCATTGCAGCACCAACTCTAACAAATATAACAGATGTATGATTAATTAATCTACTAGAGCTCTGTATGAATTAATTATTTGATTTTTCTTTTATATTGTTCTAGTACGATGGAAGTTTGGAACGGCTGACAAAGGAATCAGACATGCTGCGACAGTTGTATGGTCACTTCTTCGATTTAACGATAATGAATAACGACATAAATGAAACTATAAACACGCTGGAGAACTCCATTGAGCGCGTCAACTCAACTCCGCAATGGGTACCGGTATCGTGGCTCTACTGACAAGACAGTGAGCTGGAGTGCCCCGACTGCTTAGAGGGCTGTGACTGCGAATGTGAACATTTTGCTACGGACACGCAATTCAACTACAGCACAGGAGTATTCTAGAGAAAATTGAAGCACGAATTAAACTTATAATCACATGAATACATGACGCAACCTCATCTATATATGTGCCATTTAAACACATAAAGAATTGCATCCTAATTCCTTAAACTGCAGTGATGCGAAGTGAAATGCTAAGAACTCCATTTATTGTGTACATTACAAATTATAATATGAATCATTCCATGGATCAACATGCCATTAAAACTTATTTTAAGATGAACGTTGCTAGTTTCTAGGTAATAATATTTTGCTAGTGGCGCTTTCCGTTAAAAAACATTCTGAACACAAATTAATTACAATACCACAATTACTATGAATTACGTATATAATGTAATAACAATAACAATAACTATATAAAAGAGTATTGCACAAGGAGACACGGTCGGTCATCAGCCACAATCTCCATTTTAATTATTAAAACAATGAAAATACTTACTAACAAATAAGTAGATACTTATAAGAACAAGAGTTTAAATAACCGAAACTTGAGTGAGCAAAAACTACCTACAATCATCCACACAAAACAAAAAAAAAAACAAAAAAAAAATAATGAAAACCCATAAGCAAGAAAGGTTTGGTTAATATTCCTTGGCAACAAGCTAAGCCTACAATACCTGACAAGTTAAAGTGAAACAAGCAAAATATATCTAAATGTTACATTGACAACACAACCGACATACACCAAAATTAGTTCTTCACTTTTATATCAAGTCTCTGAAGTTGAGAACATACAAGATATTTGAATAGTTAAATAAACTATCCGGCTTATAGCTTAGGACATGTGCAACTTGCATTTGTTGCAACTTCAATTTATTTAATAATGAATCTTAGCAACTAATACAAATTTATTCACGCACGTTTTCCAAATTTAGTAGTTATTTAAACTGACCAAACCTTTGTTTAGTACTACATAGCCAGCAATGGTTTCTATGTGTAGCATTAAGCATGCATTACTTTAAATAAAATTTACACAAACACTTTTCAACACTTACATAGAAATACCAGGTATCAGACAGAACCACTGATGAAAAATGAAGTAAAGATTTTAACCAAAATGACTGTTAACCTTAAAGCCAAAACTTTAATGAATGCAATATAATTGTTAGTTGGATGAAATAAATGTAATAGAACTGAACTGAAAGGGTAAAATTTGCACATAATAAATAAACTGATGACATTAAGAATGATAAAAAGAATATGAGAAAGAAGAACCAAAAAATAACTAAGATTGGTTGATGTAAAAAATAGTGATAAGAAACCACCATGATCGAAATATGGGTGGAAAAAAGGTGGTGAAATATCTTTTAGTTACAGTTTGTTGAATTCAAGCTTAAGGCTTTTCATAGTTTAAAGTTAAAGTTAAAAAAAAATATCGTTTGTTCTGTATGGGAAAAAAAAAACAAGAAAAGAAAAACTACCAAACATATTAACTTCAAAACAAAAATAAAAAAAATAAAAAAACGAACATATATGCAAAAAACAAAATGTATTTTCAATCTAAAGAATGAACAAAACAACACTATCAAAAACTATTCTTTGACTGTCAAAACTAAATCATTAGGACATTAAATTCCTGAGCTTATTTTAAAGTTACTGCAACTTTGATTGTAAATCTATGGTTTCAAAACTATTCAAATATCACAAACAAATAATGACATAAATTAATTAAGTATGAACAGTTATGTTAAATTCAATAATTAAGAATTCCAATCAGTTTCTATCTAAAGTTAATCAAGTCGCACACATGTCAATTGAAGCAACTGCATCACTAACATCAACAAATATTATAAACAATGTACCGATTGCAAAACTTATATGATATATGACCATCTTTGACCACATCCGATCTTACAACCTGTCCCAATATGAGAGCAATGTTTCTGGGCCAGCGTTTGAGTAGAACAATTAAAAACAAAAAGAACGAGTCTTAAGCAGTATTATTAAATTTCCAATGGTTAGATTAAGTAAATAACATTTATTTACCATTAGAAATATTAGCAAAATAATATGAAATAAAACCAAAAATATTCTTCGAAGTTTGAGAATTTAACTATGTATTAACAGTTAATCCGATTCTGCTTAAAGATAGGATACGATGCTGAATATCGAAACTCGACTTCGCGACTAAATGTTTGTTCCAAAACACACTGTTCAATGCAAATATTCAACAACTAAAACCTTGTGCTTATCGAGATAGAATATACATATATATATATAAAATGATAGAAATGTGTATATATATGTATATATTTATAAAGATATATATTAAACAAAAGAAAAATAAAGAGAAAAAAAAACAACGCAAAACATTAAAAATATTAATGCAACATTAAAATTGTTTTATTACTATTCCAAGTTTCAGTATTTAAATTTGACTTCAGTTATAGTTTCACCGTGAAATGATGCAAACGGTAACATGATTCTTGTGTCAAGAATCCTTGAATGAAGTAACCACTTTTTGTCGTTTATACATATATTATAGATTAATTTTTTATTTTCTGAATTAAGAAATATTTATGTCATAGTAATAAAAAATAAGCTATAAGCTATACCTTACTAGTAGATATAATCTAGTAAGGTATATCTTCGTCTTGGCTGAAGTTAAAATACCTCCACGGCCGATTCGTCCAAATAATAAAATTATTCTTTTTACTATTTATTTTATTATTTATTTATAGGAATGGAAAGTGGTAGTGTTCATGCGTGAATGATACCCATATGTCTAGCACGCCTTAGTTTTGATATAAACTACACACACACACCGAGTATTATTTTTCTATCTTAAATATTAGCCTTTTTATAGAGTTTTCAGTTTGGGGTTATATGGGAGGTGAGCGTGTTCGAGGGTAGATGAAATCTTGGTAGATTTTTTGAACACGCCTTAGTTTCCATATGAACTACACACGTACCGAATATTATTTTTGTGGGTAAAGTATTACCCGTTTTATAGAGTTTTCATCATTGTAGCTTGCATGGGAGGAAGACGTGGTTAACATCCGATTTAGTCCATTATCGAACTTGATCTTCGCTTTTTAGAAAAATGCTCAAATATCGAATTTCATTACGATAGTTTGAAAAAGACGACTGTAATAGTGTGAACAGACTGACGAGCAGACTGACATGACTAAATCAACTCATGTGGTATTAAGTATTAACATGCACTGAGAAGGAATATTATAACATGGTGTAACCTCTTATTTTAGAAACCGTTATCTTTTCGAAATAGTAATGAAATTCATATTTATGACCCTACTACGCGTGCTGCGTAAGGGGTAATTTACGTAATATAGAAAAGTATAATATTCTTGATCAGCTAAATCACCACCTGAGTTGATTTAGCCATGTCCGTCTGTCTGTCTGTCAACACGATTGCAGTCGTAATCTATCGTAATGCAATTCGGTACTTGATCTTCTTTCTAAAAAGCGAAGACTATAAGGAGCTATAAAGAAGCTAATAGTTAAGCTACAAAACTGAAATTCGATATTTATGTGTTGTATGTCAAAAATGGGCGTCATCCACTAACTAACACGCCCACCTCCCATACGACCCCAAAATTGAAAACTCTATAAATACGCTTCTCTTTAAGCTAAAAGAAAACAAGTAAAGAAAGTCTAAAGTCGGTCTATGAAATACGCCGAATACGCTGAAATACGGCCGTCTATGAAATACGCTAAACTTTCTTTTCCAAAATGCAAAAATATTATTGAAAATGGGCGTATCCGTGGGCGGATGAAGCCTATATTTTATATGCATTTAAATGTTGATGCAAAATTAACACATACCAAGTTTTATTCCTGTAGGTTAAACAGAGCCTTATTTATTATGTTTTCAATTTTTGGGTTGTGTGGAAAGTGGGCGTGGCGTGCACGTGAGCGGATGACATCCTTTTTTCGAAGACGGGTTCGTGTTTATACAAAACACATACACTCCAAATTTTATTGTTGAGTTTATGCAGTTTTCAATTTTTGCGTTGAATGGGAGGTAGGCGTGTCCGTTGGCGGATGATGTCCATTTCAAAAAAAAACATACGTGTCAAATTTTTCAAATTTTTGTTTTGTTATAAAAAACATAGGTGTCAAATTTTTTCTCTGTAGGTTAAACAGAGGCTTATTTATTGTGTTTTCAATTTTTGCGTTGTATGGGAAGTAGGCGTGTCCGTTGGCGGATTTCAAAAATATTCAATATTGCAGATCCTTGTGTTCATGTGATCATGTGTACCAAGTTTCATCCAATTATCTCAACTATTTCTTCTTATCCTGTGTTTACGGACAACACAGGTGACGAGGTGACGCTGATCAAGATTTTTCAATACCGGACTCGCTTCGTTCTATGCGGTACAAACTTTTGCACAAAGTTAATATACCCTGACCTTTCAGGTTTATGGTATAAAAATAAGGTTCGTTTGAAATTTATATAGTAAATCGTTGAAGACAAGTGGGCTGCATCCACCTACGAACATACCCACCGCCATTACAACCCACAACAGTCAAAACTCTATAAATAGGCTAAATTTTAAGCTACAAAACTGAAATTCGGTATTTGTGTATTTTATATTAAAACTGAGGTGTGTTAAATAAATGGGCGTCATCTATCCACTAACATGTTCACCTCCCCTAGAACCCATTATAGTGAAAACTCTACAAAGAGGCTAATATTTAAGTTACAAAACTAAAGTTAGGTACTTCTTAATTTTATATCACAAAAGAGGTGTGTTAGAAAAATTGACGTTAACCACCCACGAACACGCCAAGGTACGATACAACCCAAAAATTGAAAACTTTTTAAAGAGGCTTATCTTTAAGCTGCAGGAAAACAATTTGATGTTTCCTGCAAAATCTTTGAGACAAAATATATACAGACCAAATGTTATATCTGTAGGGTTAACAAGAGCTTATTTATTGTGTTTTAAATTTTTGGAGGTAGGCGTTTGACTACTTTGATATCAATAATATGCGTACCAAATTTAATCTCTGTTGTATGGATTATTAAAATTAAGGGCTGTTGAATCATGATTTATGGATTACTCAATTTTTGGATAGTATGGGAGGTGGGCATGTTTGTGAACGGATAAATGATAAAGAAAATATAATGAAACACTAATGGTTTAATCCTGAATGAATGCTTTAAATTTATCTTTTTTTTCGAATTAAATCAAAAGTTGTACCACTATACAATCATCATTCCTATATAATTGAAAAAGTACCATTTTTGATAATTTTTTTGAAACTGTGGATATTTTTTTTAAGATTATAATGCCTAATTTTGTTTTTATTTTCAAAAAGTATTATTCAAAATTTATGTTCAAAAGTTACACATTTTTTCCACAAAAATACATTTTTTGACCACTGTGCTGCGTTAGGGTTATATTAACTTTGTCACGACGTGTAGCCCATAAAGAGGCGTGTTAGGTAGAGAAAAGTGTATATATTCTTGATCAGTATAACCACCTGAGTTGATTTAGCCACGCCATTATGTATGTAACTATTCGTCTGTGGACACGATTACAGAAGTAATTTTAAGCAATCGTAATGAAAATCGATATTTGAGAAAACCACGACTACCTCCCATACAATCTACAATTCAAATTACAATTGTTAATCAATTTAACAATATCCTTAATAAAATTTTCCCCTGATTTTGAGTTTTAATTTTTTCTTTTCAAAAATTTACTATTTTTATTGTGGTATTCTCAAATTTATAATTGAATTCAACACTTCAATTGTTTGTTGAAATAATAGTAACTTCAACCCAGCGGTATATAATTCAATTATACATTTTTTATGCCGGTGCTTGCAAAAGTAACAAAAAACTAGTAAGCTATATCTTCGACTTGGCCGAAGTAAAAATACCCCTACGGCCGATTCTTAAGGTTGGAAGAATCTTAAATTGGAGAGCTTTTTGGCCTTTTTATAAAGTTTTAAATTTTGGGGTTGGTTGGGAGGTGGGCGTGTTAGATTGTGTATGACGCCCATTTTTCTAGCATACCTCAGTTTCGACACAGAATTATAGATTTTTCAATTTTGGGGTTGTATGGGAGGTGGGCGTGTTAATTGGTGGATGACACCCATTTTTATAACACACCTCAGTTTTGACATTAAATACACAAATACCGAGTTTCCATCTTGTAACTTTAATATTAGCCTCTTTATAGATATTTCAATTTTGGGGTTGTATGGGAGGTGGGCGTGTTAATTGGTGGATGACACCCATTTTTATAACACACCTCAGTTTTGACATTAAATACACAAATACCGAGTTTCCATCTTGTAACTTTAATATTAACCTCTTTATAGATTGTTAAATTTTGGGGTTGTATGGGAGGTGGGCGTGTTAGTGGGTGGATGACGCCCATTTTTCTAACACACCTCATTTTTGACATTGAAAACACAAATACCGAGTTTCCGTCTTGTAACTTTAATATTAGCCTCTTTATAGATATTTAAATTTTGGGGTTGTATGGGAGGTGGGCGTGTTAGTGGGTGGATAACGCCCATTTTTCTATGACATCTTAGTTTTGACATAGAATATACATATACCAAATTTCAGTATTGTAGCTTTAATATTAGCTTCTTTGCAGAGTTTTCAATTTTGGGGTTGTATGGGAGGTAGGCGTGGTTTTCATCCGATTTAGCCCATTCTCGAACTTGACCTTAGTTTTTTTAAAAAAAGCTTAAATAACGAATTTCATTACGATATCTTCAAAATTACGGCTGTAATCGTGTCGACAGACAGACGGACAGACAGACGGACATACGGACATGGCTAAATCAATTTAGGTGGTGATGCTGATCAAGAATATATATACTTTTCCATACCTACCACGCCTCCTTTTGGGTGTTACACACGTCGTGACAAAATTAATATACCCCTTAAGCAGTACGCGTGGGGGTATAAAAATTACAGAAAAAAATGTAAATAAAAATATTTTGATTATGCATATTTTATTTCATTAAGCTGAATTATTTGATGTTGTCTATTCATAGTTCATGTTCGGTGCTTTGGTGTGAAATCATGATTTCTGAATCTAAACGATCTTTTGTAGATTCTACAGACGTCGTTCTTGCCATGTAAATAGATTCAGAGTAGCAATCAGAGTAGCTTACCTAGAAAATAACGCCCAAAATAAAAAAATTAAATAACGCCCAAAATAGTTTGGGATTTACAAAATGAAATAACGCCTAAAATACAAAATGAAATAAAGCGCAAAATAAATGAAATAACGCCCAAAATACTTTCAAAGCAAAATGAAAGTTTGTATGGAAATATTTTGGGCGTTATTTAATTTTTTATTTGGGCGTTATTTTCACTGAACCAATATTATTAAGTCAAATTTTTATTTTATTATTATTTATATTTTTATTATTAAATTCATTATTATTTTATTATAAATGTTGGCATTGAATTCTTGTCGTTTAAAAGTTTTTGACAATTTAACATTCATAAATGACAAGACAACCATCAAAATTTAATTTCGAAAAATCTAATTTTGATGTTGTACTTTGGAGTCCACTTGGAATCCTTAAAATAAAAACTCCATAAGAAGGCTTAAATTTTAAGTTAAAAGAATAAAATTTGATAATTATAATAATAATCAAAATTGTAATATTAATAATAATAATTATAGTACCAATAAATTAATAAAAACAATAATTACAATAATTTTAACTATTATTTTTGGAACACCCTGTAAAAATAAAGTTCCCTCAACATGTTGCTATGAAGCGATGATCTATATGCAACAAATGAATGTTTGGACTGTCATCATGTCATGGTTGGAGTTAATCGGCGCTTAAACAGTTGAGTAGTTGTACAGCAGACACTCTTAGGTAAAGTGGTATTTCTACTGTTCGGTGGCGTTGACCTTAAGTGATTTTAAAGTGATATGGACACCAATATTGTTTCCATTTGCATATTTTTACAATCTCCACTACAGTCTGAATCAATACATCGGTTATCAAAATGAATAGATTCCTTAGCTCAGACATAATAATGAGCCTCAGATTAGAATTAAAATACTAATAAGTTTCGAAAAACCGGACGGAACGATTTTAATTAAGATTGTGTCGTGTTCTCGCTGTCTGCCTAGCGAAATAATCATTCAAGTAGATTAATGGCAGAGCAACAAAAACAAAATTTCATCGTAATTAATAGGAACTTCAGGTTTCAACTATTAAAAATCTATTCCTGCGTATCTTTTGCTTAAGTAGTTTAAGTACGAACACAATACTCTGGCCTGGTTCTTCGCATCGAGAACGAATTCGTAAGTGACCTTTAACTGTTGTCGAAATTCACAGCACAAGTGCTTTATTGTGCTTGAATCTCTCAAAAACTGTTTACTTCCATTCCATATCAATGTATGAAGTAGCTTTGCAAAGCATGATAAGGCAAACCAGTCGAAGTCGCACTCACCACATCAGATAGTTCAAATGGCGATCGTAGTTGCGGTATTTGGTGTTGGTGATTAGGCATTGACGATTGCTACCGTTGATGTGTGTGTGTATTGTATGACTTTAGGAACTATTTTGTCATTGAGCTGGGCAGTGTTTCAGATACAAATACGCGAACCTAGTATGCTTCATCATAATATTTGCATTTAGATTGATTGGATTCGATGTCAAGTGAATTCTTTAAAGTTAACGCCTTTGAAGAGGTAAATAAGTGGATGACCTAAGAACTTATCAATTCCATGTGAAGAAGATAAACTTAAGCTATGTGAGTAAAGAGTGCAAGAGGCATATGTATTGCGGAAATTAGTGAGCCGTGGTAAAAAATATAAATGCAGTCTTACACAAGGTTAATAGCTACCTTAACAGCACGTTTGCTTTGTTTACACAACTTATTGGTATGGATATCTTGTTCAGCTCCGAAATAAGTTGATTGTGTTAAAATTTTGCTCGTTACACAGTTTTGACAGTCACCTAAAACACAGATACATCTATTGGAAACCTACTCCGAAAATTCTTAATTAATACAGGAATTGCGTAAGTAGCTCGATCAGCACCTCTTATCGGTCACTGGCTTTTAATGAGAAGCGAGAAGTTGTTTGTGAATTTTTGCATAAACAACAAATATTTTTAATTTGTTAAGTGGTCTAACATATTTTTTAAATAAACCGGTTGGTTGGTATGTTTTAGGATATATTTAAAAAATTGAGTTAATTTTGCGGAAGTTTCTAAACATGTACAAGTATACAAATGATTGTCTAAGTTCACTTTTCTATGCAGTGATTAAGTCACGAAAATTAAAATAGTCTTAAGTACAAAGATCGGATTCAGAAAGTACAAAAAATTTAATATAAATTTGTTGTTTTTTTTTTTTTTTTTGACATCAAGAAGTTGATGGTATAACACTTGCATCGACTTTTTTTGTATGAATCTTTTATCTTATAAAATAATATTTACATACAGTGTTGCTCAAAACAATAGCAACAAAATCAGTGCCCTGCTAGGATTTGTTTTTTTTTGGCAGAGTCATGATATAAGGACTCAGGTAGACTTATTAGAATGACAGCAAAAATTGGCATACCTATGCTGTCAAAATACGATGCTGCCGTATCGTTAAGCCAAAATCCAACTTTTCATTATAATATGTTTATGTAGATTTTAATAATAAATAGAATTGAGAATAATAATAGATTTAAGAATTATAATAGAAACACGAATAAGAAAGACGTAATAAAAGAAATGAGATAGTGAGAAAGTTTTGTTTTTTAATGCAGAATGCATTTTCGAATTAAAAATCTTAATAAAAAAAATCAGAATAAAAGCGTGTGAATATGCAAATGTATCAACATTTTTTATGACGTAAATTCTAAAATGATGTTGCGTTTATAATCAAACAAAAACTGAAGTTGCTTTGTATATTATTATATTAGTTTTTATCCCTTTTGTCCCAGACAAAAAATTCCCAAAAACAATTTTTTCCCACAAAATTCAAGATGTGGCAATATTGACGCTGAGCTTGACAGCAATGGCAGGTTGATTTCTAGGAACTTAACTCTAATAAGTCTACCTGAGTTCTTGTATCATGGGCAGAGTGCAAAACAATAGCAACAAAACTTAAAAATGTAAAAAATGGAACAATTTTAAAGAATTACCGGTAAAAGTTCCGTTATTGTAAAGCACGCGTTGTTTGTGAGTCATAAAAATTTCAGTTTAGTTTGGTCTTTGTGCTAGTTGTGACATTGACTGTTGCATTTATAATAGCACGTGATGAATACTGTGAATCTCTGAAATAACAAATTATTTTCGAATATAAGAAAGGGAAATTCGCAAATATCTATCGCGAAGCAGTTTGGCATTAAACGGTCAATAGTACATTCAGGAGGGCGCCCGAGAGAGATATCACAGCAGGAAGACAGGAAAATTTATGGCGTGTTCAAACGAAATCCATTTGCCACATACAAATGGGTTGTTCGGACACTTAATTTAGATATTCATCAGAGCACTGTGAGCAGAGGAGCCGTTGAGAACGATTTTAAAAGTTGTAGACCGGCCAAGAAACCTTTGCTTACAGTTAAAGCCGATACATATTGACTGCAACATGCGTCCACCAACGAAACGAAAACTAGTCGTCAGATAGAATTGCCGCAGTGTCTCGACGACTTGATTTTAATGAATGTCACAGCAACAATCTATATTTCTGTATTTCTGATGAATTTTATTTAATTTATTAACTTTCTTTCAAACTGAATTAAACAAAACAATAATCACAAGACTCACACAACGTGAATTATGTGAATATAATTAAAAGATAAACGTAAACAAACTTCAGAGTACTTTTTTGTCGTCTGTCAAATTAGAAATAGATTGAAGTCTGCGGCTGTAACAATTGTGGTCGCATCCTCTCTTTGTCGTGCTGCATCCAAAAATTATATTTACATAAGAAAACATGCGTTCTATTTTTTGACGTTTGTCGTTTGTTGCATGTTGCAGTCAATGTGTATCAGCTATTAAGCATAAACAAAAAAGGTGAGGTGATATAATTTAGAAACTGTCTGAAATTGTGACAATAAGTTGAGTCTTTTTAGACTCAGTTTTTCAAAAGAGCACCTTAATTGGACTGTTCAAAAATGGAAAATCGTTTTGTTTAGTGATGAATCAAAGTTTAACTTGATTAATTCAGACGGAATGTTTACTGTACGGCGCCGCCCAGGTACACGGCTTGAAGCACAAAACTACAAAATAAATTTTAAGCATGGAGGCGGTGGTATTATGGTGTGGACTTGCTTTTCCTGTAAGAAAGGCACAATCACCAGACTTGAATCCCATCGAAAACCTTTTTGGGATTTTGAAGAGAAAAGTTTCTGGTCAAAGGTTTTCTAATAAGACAGCACTATATGAAGCCCTGAAATTAAATTGGGAACAAGTACCTAATACCTTCATATATAATTTTATAGCTTCAATGCCGCGCAGATGTGCAGCGGTAATCAAGAATAATGGGTCTTACACAAGTTATGTTGTTTTTTTTTTGCATTCAGCCAAATTGAATGTTCTCATATTAATTCTGCTTTGGTTCCTATAATAATTCTTGTGTTACCCCAATGTTAAAATAGATAAACGATTTTATAGCAGGGCACTGATTTTGTTGCTATTATTTTGCGCAACACTGTATGCACAGTATTGTGGTAAAACTAAGCAACGCACACTGGCTAATCGGTAGGAAAAATATGTTTTTGAAAAATGGTTTTAATAAAATTTTTTTCCTCATTATCAAAATTGTAGAAAGAGATTTTTTCATCTGTATCCCTAAAACCTTTTTTTGGTATATGTATACCGAAAAGAGTTAAAACCGATTTTTACGAACTTATTTTCTTGTAGATTTAGTAATATTTTTATGCATAATTTAAAAACATGGATTATTAACAAAAATTTATGCAGTAAACAGGCTATTGGTTTCACTTAAACTTAAAAGATATCAATAAAACTGGTTATGTCAGACGAACTTCGATAACTAATACCGTTTTAGTTAACTTTTTTTTCAATTAGCCTCAAATTTTTAGATATCCTAACCGAACGGTTCAAAAACACTGGTTTTACCTATATTTAAGGTTATTAGCAGCAAATTTTTTACTCTTAAAAAGTATACGAAATATAAATATACAAGTCTTCCCATTCAAATGCCATTGAGTTTTATAAATATCTTTTGTTTTCATTGAGATACCACATCTTGGAATTTTCATGTTTGTGAAATTTTGCTTTATAGGGAAAACCCAAAAAGTACCATATTGTCATATGAAATCCCTAAGTTGCCCCTAAAAAACCCTAAGTTATAAAAATTCAAAATCGACTTTTTAATTGATTACACAGTGTGACGAAAAACAAAAAAAATTAGAATTACAAGAACCATTTGTTAATTCTTATTCTTAAAGATAAACCTAGATATTGTAGATATTAAATTTTTTTTTATTGATTTTTTAAAATTATGTTTTCGAATTTTGTTTCGCCGACATTCAATAACGTTTTGCAGCCATTTGCCTCATCGGAAATGGAAAACGAAATTCATATTCAGTAGAATTCATGGTAGAATAAGACTATTTAAAAAGAAATTCGAAAACAATCCATGTGTGGAGCGAAGTCAGTTCTTGCAGTTTTTGTAAATTTCTCAAGAAAACATTTGTTTCTTTTAATTTGATTTAAATAAAATGCCATGGAAGACATTTGTTTTTTCACGGAACTAACCTGCACTATAAAAGACCTTTCCATTAAATGCAATAACATAGATATCAGTTCAGAATTCGCCAAATGGCAGCAATTTTAACGTTTTTTTTTCATCCTAAAAGACTGATTCCCATATAAATATGCTATCAAACAAAGCGGTCCCATTTACTCAAAAATTAAACCGATTTTGGTCATCTTTATCTCGTTGGAAAGACAATAGCAAGTAGAATTGGTACGATTTGTAGTATTTTATTTTTGTGCACATTAAGAATATTGGATGCATTTTACATTAAAAAAAGTTGTGAAATAATCTCGATTTCTTTTTCCTGTGTTTACGAGCAACATACAGACGGACGGGCGGTTTAGGAGGACATGGCTAAATATAATCACGAGGTGGCGTTGATCAAGAAAATATATAATTTTCTATACCGGACTCGCTTATTTCTATGCGTTTCAAACGTTTATACTGTAAATTCCGAACACACTCTGACAGAATGTATGCCATGTACGTAATGTTAAAAGGGTAAAGGTTCCAATTAGATCAGATCTTTTTTGGATATACATTTTTAAAAAGTATTCATTCCTTGATACTTAGATGCAATCATCAACGTGCGAATTTGAATCTGAGGCAATTGTACTACCTTTACCTCAGTCAATTAGAGTTATTAAGCAATCTCATTCCACAAACATCTCTACCACCAACTTAAACTTCGAAAGTCGTATGTATTGATGAATTTTCAATTTCAGTTGATTATAAATGAGGAAAGAATTAAAGAAAGGTAAAAGCGTTATTAGAAATTAATACAATAAAATCAGCTCTCACTGAATTATCAATAAAGTTTCACAGCATTTGGAACAAAGTTTAGCGAAAATAATTCAAAATCAGAAAGGCATATCAAAAATTATAATTCGTCCCATTTATCAGGACTTCCCTCTATTATGTATAATTTTTGTGATAGTTTTAATTCTTTACAAAATGATGATAATTTGCTGGAATCTTAATAGTCAGAACAAAACCAAAACACTTCCTTTTGTTAGTAATTGAATTCTTAACGATTTTTTTATTGTATGTTTTTCCACCGAATATAAATATAATAACATTGGTCCGAAAGGTATTTTATAGGCTGAAGACTATCTGGTATGCTACACTGAGAAAACAAAAAATAGTAAAACGCACAAAAACGGTTAGTAAAATGTTTATTGTAAAATCATTCTACGCCATGCAAAAATGAAAATGTTTACTTTAACATACAAGAAAAAAATTTAACGTTTTAAAAATAAAAAAGGAACGTTTTACTATGATATAGCAAGGTAAAATTAATATTTTCGAAAACATTCTAAAAACAAAAGTAAAATGAAACATTTTAGAAACAGCAAGGAACGTTTTAACATATTTAATTAACTGAAAATAAGAATTTCATAAAAAAATCATTATATAAGATGAGCAGTTTTCAATATGTTATGCTACAGTCAACATATCGTTATAAATAGCTCAGTGGAAGTGTGATAAACTGGCATGCAGAGGACGTAGGTTCGCATCCTGACTCTGTACTATATGTATCAAAAGTATTAATTAAATAATTTAAATTCTAATTCGAATTATTTCATTAACTCATTTGTTAGAAAAAACCATCGCAATAAGTTCGCGCTTACAATCATAAAAACAATCTATCAAAATATATCAAACATAAATGTGTTTTAAATAAAAAAACTTCGTAAAAGGTGATTAAGTTTTATTTGATACCTGTGGGCAATCGAGACAATTTAAATCTCTCTTTAAAATGTTCATTTTAAAATATCAAACGAATGTCTTAAAAGCTAATTTTATAATGTTTTTAGAAAATCAAACGAAAGTTTAAGTAGCTCATTTTAAAATGTTTATTTTAGAAAATCAAACGAACGTTTAAGAAGTTTTTTTTAAAATATGCGTTTTAAAATAAAAATAAACGGCACAAAAACTGGGTTAAACATTTTAGCACGTTTCTACTTGTTTTGAAAATGTAGTTTTCTCAGTGTAATCGCGATCCTTTTTAGTTTAAACTTATAAGTTTATTTTATATTTAATGCGGCATTCATGTTAACGTCTCCAAATCTAAGGCAATCTGCATAAGGAATTCGTAAGCCAAAGGTAGAAGGTTGTCAGTACCTAACATAGAGCAAAAATCAGAATCAGAAATTTATTTTAAAAATTATATTAAATATTTGCGTATTTTTGTTCAACAAATATATTTAATTCTATTTAAAAAACAGAATTTAAGATATAATTTGATTAAGAAAATTGCAAAAAATACTTGGTATTCTTTCTAGTCTTTAATTAAATTTTAAGTCAGAACACCAAACATTGATTTATAAAGTAAGTATACGATCAGTCTGGCTTTAAGGATTCCCTGTATTGTCATGATATCGACTACAGTTGCTTATAAGATCGATATTCTGGAGTGTAACGTCCTGAGGCGTTTTTCAAAAAAGGTCATTATGCATAGGTTTTGTTAAATCCACTTTGCCGCTATGCATTAAACTTGCTTAATAAATTTATGGTTAAAGTTTATTTTCAGAACAATGAGCTTTTTGGGGAAACCTTTGATCCAAAGCTTCTGCATAACTGGTCTCCATTAGCTATGTACTTATCTTCTATTGCAATAATTTTTTTATGCTTCATTGCTGCCTGACTTCTGAAATCTGAACAGTGGTTTTAATATCCATATTTAATCTGTGCCTCTTGTCTATTTTAAGGTGCGAAGATTAAGGAAAAACGTCAATTGAGTTACATAAATTGCTCATTGAGCAATGTTCGAGAATCATGGAGTTATCTGGTTGGTGACACTTTGTCTTGTTAGTGACTGGTGGATAGTAGGCGGTCGAGAGTCCCAGCTCCGCATTGGTAAAGCCATCAATGTTTTTGTTCGCTATGGATACCTCGGCATTTCAATGCGAGTGATACCTTATAATGGCAGCTATGAGGGCGATAAATGGCTTTTTAAGGAACCAACAAAGAATATATACAAGGTAAATATTCCATATCAAATTGAGCAGTACTGAGAGAGGTCAACAGACAAGTGGGTGTGTATGAGTTTCATTGGCTACTGGTAAACAGGGTTGCCACATCCAAAAATTTTCTTTTACCAAAATTCTCAAAAAAATTTCACATTTAAGAAAAGAATTTCACATCCAAATCAAAAACTCAATTATTTTTAGTTTTTATCATTCTTCTTCTGAAAAGCTCTTTATTTTTGTTGTGACGATATTGATGAAAACAAGCAATCCCAATTAGCACACAAATTTATGTAAAGATTGTAGCAAGCTTTACATCAACTCGTTATGAAAACTACGTAGATTATGAAAGCACGCTTATTGACTTCTATAACGGCAAAAGGCGAACTTTTTATTATTTTATAGACTTCTTGGACTTTTATTAAACTTCGCAAACAACTTCCGTAGGATTCTTATAAAGGGATTCTTATAAAGGGTAGCAGCTTATAAAGGGTGGTTAAATTTTAAGGCCCGATGTTGAATGTGAACCACACCTAATCGTGAAGTTTTTTTCTGCATTTCAATTTCAGACTAACTCAATTTGAACCATGGAAAGATACACAATCGATCAACGCGTTAAAGTTATTCAGGCTTATTATGAAAATGGTCATTCAAATCAAAATGCATATCGTGCACTTCATGATTTTTCGGTCAATTTAATCGTCCTAATGTGCGTACAATCGGAAAAATCGTGCAAAAATTTGAGCAAACTGGGTCTGTAGGAGATGTGAAATCACCAGTGCATGATCGTACAACAGAAAATATTGCTGCTGCTTCATCGGGCCACATTTTTTCTAAAATGAGGCCGGTCAGGCAGTTACTGTGAATGGTATTCGCTATCGTGAGATGATAACGAACTTTTTATGGCCCGAATTGGTAGATATAGATGTGGACAATATGTGGAATCAACAGGACGGTGCCACTTGCCACACAGCTAACGAAACAATGACTCTTTTGCGCGACAAATTCAATGGCCGTGTTATCTCACGTGGTGGCGATGTCAATTGGCCACCAAGATCATATGATTTGACACCGTTAGACTTCTTTCTTTGGGGTTATTTGAAAGAAAAGGTGTACGTCGATAATATTTTTTGCTTTGCTACACGCTTCATTTTGTATTAAATCAAATTTATTTTTATAGAGCCTTATTCTATGTGAAATTCTACTGAAAAGAAATGCAATTTAGTTTTTATTTCCGACAAAACAAATGGCTGTAAAGATTGAATGAAAGTCGGCACAACAAAATTTGAACACTTCAACTTTAAAAATTAATTACAAAAATTGTGACGACATTGAGAACTCTGACAAGGTGCGATGAACTCGCAACATGTTCCTCTTTAAAAAATTATATAAGGTTTTGCTTGTGCTTTTTTTTTTTGTCGATTTCGTGTAATTTGTGTTTTATTCAAAATCAACATCGGCCCTTTAAATTTAACCACCCTTTATGTATTTCTAACAAACTTCGAGAAGTATACTGCATAAAACTGTTCCAAATTAAATGATATTAGCTTTACCGAAACTCCAAAATTAACAAAAAAAAAATTTGTTCTGATTTTTGTATGATATATAAATTTTTTTAAAATGCATGCCTTACTTAATCTGAACTTTTAAGATAAATGTTTTAATTTAATTATATTTTTTAATGATTATCTCACAAAATTATTCTTATGCACACAGAGAAAAGCGTGAAACGTGCTGCTACTTTTGAAAACGTGCTACTTTAAATTCGGCATCGCATAAAAATGATGTGCATGGTTTTTTACTGCAGGAAAATAATGCAGCAGCTTCAACTGCTAAAACTCGAAAGGTTAGGTTGAGCCTTATTTTTCTTAGCCAAAGTGTTTTCGTAGCAAATAAGTCCAATACATTGAAAAAGGCCAAACAGTCCATCCTTTAAGTTTTTGGAAAATTAAAAAAATAATATTTGGTTTTCACTTCAAAAGTTTACCAAAATGAAACTTAATTTCACATTTTCACATCGATAAAAAAATTTACCAGTTTTGGTAAAATTTTCACATTCTGGGAACGCTGCTGGTAAACACAAATATTTTATTTAACTCAAGTAGTGACCTGGAAGGCGGTATGTGACCTTGCTGGGCCTCTAGATAACCATAAGCCATAACCAGCCATCCTTACGATTTCCATCTATCTAGGTGTCTAATCGACAGCTGCTATTAAGCATAAGTATTTTATGACGTAATAGTCGTATTTGGATGTCATTCTTAGGGTGTATATTAAGAGGGTGCAACTCCCACAATGATTTAAAAATAAAATAACTAATTTTTAATTTTTATGCCATTTGATCAGCACATCCATGACACGAACAAATTTTTATCCATTCAAGCCATTTTCAAGGCACCTGAACTTTTCAATTTTATCACAAATTTCGACAAATTTATTCTCTTCTTCATTGTCGACGTCCCAATGTGCAACTCTTTTCACAATCAGGCACATAGAAAATCATTGACGCCTACTTAGATCCATATCAAGATATGGATACTCCAATACTTCGTTGCTTACTGCCGTTATTTTCATTTCATTTCATTTCATTTATTAATCAATGGAATAGTTTCCATGGAAAAGTTTCCATGTGAAATAATAAAATATTAAACATTAATAAATTGAGGCTAATTGATTGTACATGATTATTTTAGATATTGAGAAATCTATAAAATACTCAGTTGATAAATTATTAAACTCTCGCAACGTTCTTACAATTGGAGAATTGGAAGCATAATTAGTTCTATGCAGCCCTATATTAAAGGGCATACTATTTCTTAATATTCTGGACGGTACATTAAAGTTTATTTGATCCAGAAGATAAAAACAATCTGTGTTCCCGGAAATAATATTGAAAACAAACATTAAATGTAGGTTCAACATACATTACAAATAAACAATGTTTACCCGACCAATACAAAAATAAAACTGCAGATAACTCTCATTAGAGGCGCCCTCCTGGGCTTTCATGAGTGAAAACTACTATATATAAAAATATCCATTCTATTAAGTGTGTGCTTTAGTGATTATATAATGTTTTGTTTGGAATCTTCTATACCACATTTATTCCTTAAAATTCATCACCTTATCTTTTAGTCAACAATTCTTTAGATCAATGACATGTTCGTTAAGCTCTTGAAATATTAAGATATGCCTAATTTTTATTTTTATACAAAAAGGACCTCAGTGCGCTGAGTGAGAGCAAAGTCGAAAATGCACCTGGAATTTTTCATGGCGACTTTCACATGGAGTTTTGTGATAACCGACGGCAATTATTTCAAGCCTACTTTAGGGATTTTTCAATTGAACAATTGGATAAACCATGGGAGGCTTTTACTGGAGGATGGCTTCCAGAGAACGCAGCAAAAAAGTTAGGTATAAATAACACATTCATACAGGGTGACTACTCGTACGTTTTAGTTAGAGTGGTACGATTTCGTGAAACTGGAAAATTGAAAACGAAAATACCTAGAAATCAAACACTCGAGAGCGATTTACAAGAGAAAGTTAATCAATTAAAGGTTGGTAATGTGACTGGAGCTATTAAGTTTATGGAAGCATTTGGAACACATTATATCAACTCCTATACGACTGGCAATTCATTATATCAGGTATTTAGAATTAGGTCGAATGGATTAATTTATTTCTAATGGATTTCGTTTCACTTTGCAGGTGTTTGTTTATACAAGAAAAAATTATCAAATGGTTAAGGATCGCATTAAATCTAAAGGAATAAACGGAATATCAAAATTGGACTTATACAATTATTTTGCACCATGGTATGCAGAGCATTTGGGACAAATTCGTTCAGCTAGTGCAAATTCAACAGTGGAGAGATGGGCTAGACGGAAGTTACAATATGAATACTATGTTGTTAAATACGTTACTCTTCTGAAGCTACATGGTAATGGTACACTCTTACGAGCATTGGACAGTTTGCTGGGCAACGATGCCATTTTACAGTTGGATTTGAAATGTCTGAATACTATTTTTGGAGAAGAGCCTCTGAAAGAGTCCTGGTTCCATGAAGTTCTAAATAATCAAATGAAGTTATGGGAAGTAAATATGCCGCAGAACTGAATTGAATATATCTGTGGATAAGTCTTGAATGGTACAAAAGTTCCTAGAAGTTGCTAATGGATAATCTTAACTGTAATTTAAAAGTAACTATTGGTTAACTTGCCCCCATTGTAAAATGGAACACTTAAGAATAGGTTCTGGATAGAAAAGGCATATTCATAATAATACAGTGTCTTGGAGAACTGTTGATAACAAGTAATATTCACTGGCGCCAGAAGAGGATAGGGGCAACAACTAAAGAAATCTCAATTTTGGGATGTTATTATATGTGATAAATATTTTTTAACAATTTTAAGTTTCTAAAACAACTGAGTCTACTTTTATTACTATAATTTAGTTGAAAGTAAATAAACTTAGTTCTGCATTAAACTTTATCTGGAATTCGACATTGACGTCGATGCGAAACTAATTGTAGCATTCACCAAATCGAAATTTTATAAATATTAATCGAGTCACATTCCTAACTTTTCACTTTTTTCTTAATATTTGTCAATGTAGTCATCTGCTCTCAAGACGTTGCCTTTATTTTGAATAGTTCCTCCGTAAAAAACTAATAATTTCTTATAAATTTTGTTTTTTTATGACGGCTTCTAAGCTATTCGTCACTATTACGATCTCACCAAAGATCAATTATACAACTTTTTGAACTAAAAATGGTAAAACTATCAAAAGCCTGAAAATAAGAAAAATATCTCTCGAAAGTAGAGAGAAACACAAAAAAATGGAACGCTTCTCGGACTAAATTTGTATAAATTGTCAAATAAAATTGTTTGTCCAGCGTTGGCTTCATGTGGAGCATCGGCAATGCAGACAACAAGCTTAAGATTTTTAACAATATTAAAATTAATTTTCAAGTTAAGCATTTATATAAGTTTTTATACATTTTCACATGTTTCTGGTTTCCATTTAAAAAGATTCAAATAAGTTTTTAAATATTGCAATTTCTTGACTAACTTGTAAACAGCTTGTGAACACTTTAAATATTTTTATCAGAAGAAATTTCTCGGACTAAAACTTGCAACTATTGACAAGGAGGGGAAATTTTGTACTCTCTCGATTGCACTCTCGTTTACCTCTTGTACTGGAACATACCTAATGTTTCATATATTTTGCAAGCAGCTGAAAACTTGACGTTCAATATTAAACTTTGACTTTACGCCTTCCAGCAAGCTAGAAGGTAAAAAATGGGAATTTTTTCTCAAAAAAAATTTTTGTTTTTCTATGCATATCTTCTGTTTGAAGAATGTTTTCAATTTGAATTTTTCCAATTTGATTTTTGGTTAAACCAATCATATCGAACAGCCTACTATATATTTAATTTTTTTGCAAGTATTCCCTCCCCTTTTATCCGTGGCTAGTTTTAAGATCTTAAATATACTTAAACAAGCTAGTGTCATGACTTTTTTAACTTTTGTTGAAAAAATATATACTTTATATCACTCGTTTTATTCAATAATCTCATAACTCAAAAAGTACATTTTTATACCAGCTTTTCCGTTTGGTTTGTTTGGAAAAAATTAACTCAAAAAAATAAATTGTACTAAGAAGTAAAAATAAAATGGAATCACCAAAATTATAGCAAGAAATATTAAAAAATAAAATATTGAGTGAAAATTGGACGTTTCGTATATGTTATTCGTTAAAATCACCAAGATCAGCAAGACACTTGGTAAAAGCTCTAAGTAAAATTTTGATTTATTTCTTCTTAATATCTTCGAAATCATCTTCGAAGTTTTATGTCTTGCTATTAGATTCTTTTAACTTCTAGATTTCAAACAATATTTTTCAAATTAAAATAAAAACAAACATGAACATGAACTCAAAAAAGTCATGCAGATAATTAAGGACACATAAGAGGTATTCACACTGACTTGGGTAGTTGGGTACGGGTAGATGGAGTACTTTTGATTACTGCGAGCACCCTTAAGTAATCTCATCGCATCCTGATGAGAGATGAGTGACAGCTAGCAAAGAGTTGCCACCATATTATTCATTTATGAGCTTTTATGAGCTATATAAAAAGATATTTTATATATGAGTAATTTTTAACGTGAACTTTTCGGCATTTAATAATTTGTATCTCAAAAATTTTAAAATAACTCATTTTAACACATTTATTCTAGTCTATTTTAATCACTTATAATTTATTTACTTTGTTTTAATTTTTTGTCAATTCAATTATTGCCTACTTTTGAAAAAGGTGGTAGCCCATGAAAAAAGTACTCAATCAATCTACCCAAACAAGTAAGGGGGTCAGCTAGAGTAGATTGATAGATGGGTACTTGGCATTTGCCAATCTACCCAACTACCCAAGGCAGTGTGAATACTCCTATAGATTTTAGTAGTTTAAAATAGATTTTATTGAATAATATTGTTTAATATTTCGTAGTAAGACCGTTGTTATCATTCACAGTTTGACATCAGCGTGGCATACATTCAACTGGGTGTTCACAAACACTGTAAAGTAAAGTTCTCTAAAGTTCAAAGCTAGAAGTTTTCAGTCGCTTTATATATAATTATATAGAAATGGTTTAAGGTGTCAAATAAATGTAAAAGCCAACGATATAAATTGGCAAGGTTAACCTTGGAAATACCATCAAACAACAATTGTAGCTAAGGAGAGATAATTTTAACGAAAACGGTAGTTTAGATGATTGGAAGTTTCGCTTTTGAATACATGTTGTATACTTATTCTCACAATACAACTTATCGCATAACAAACAATATCTCTTGTGGGATATAACAGCTGTTCTCTGTTTTTGAATAGTTTAGGGAAAGTAGTAGTTCTTATGTACCTACATTCCAATTATGTACCTACAATCGTACACAATCCACGTCGCACGACTAGCTTGTGTTGTGACTGCAGAAAATGCTGTATCCGAACAATGTTAACACTTCGCGTTAAACGATAGGTGAGAAAAGAGAATTTGACTTTTGACATTCCAAAAGTTAAATGTAAAAAAAATTATTTTAAAATATATAAAAATTATTAAATGCTGTTACATATTGTTTTTTATTTTACAAACCTGACCAAAAAACAATTCATAACTTCTGATATAAAAAAATCCAAAGTTTTATAAAATTTAAGTAAAAGTATAAAAAAAAACAAAATGTTTTTTGACACAATTTATTTTTAATAAGTTAGTTATATATAAGATACTTACAAGATGTATGTATAAGTTATATTTCGGAAAGGAAGATTTAAGTTTTTTAGAAGAAATTACAATATGTATTCTTGAATAAAATAACAACTGTTGAAAAATTCGAAATCTATTTACAAAAATGATTTTTAAAAATCAAAATTAATTTGGTTATCATACAAACCTAGTGTTAAATAATACGTTAATATACGGGTTAAAAAAATAAGTACAAGGAAATTATGGGTATTTGTACAAATTTTGATAATATTGGATATAAACACCTTAAGTTGGTTAATATCCAGTGTATCCACTATTATTTTGGACTACTTAAGCCACCCTGTTCGGCATACTGGAGATCAACTTCCGGCAGGTTTCGATTGGGATCTCATACCAGGTTTTTTGTACAAACTCCCATAATTTCTCCTTATTTGAGAAGGTGTGTTTGGTTATTTGTGTTTTAATTCGCCCAAAGGTTTTCTATGGGATTAAGTTCCGGTGGTTGACTTGGCCAGCTTAGCAAGTTGACATTTTCGCCATCAAACCAATCCCAATGCTGGAACGTCCAAATAAGGGGCATATTGTCTTATTCATGAATCTGTCCATGGTATCGTTTATTCGGTGTATTGGACCCACCCCATACCAAGAAAAGCGGCCCCAAACCATTAATTATATTACCACCTCCATGCTTAACTGTTATTTTTGTGAAGCGAACGTGAAATTCTTTGCCCTTGCGGCGGCAAAGATTCCTTCCCATATCGTTAGAAATTAAGTTTATTTTTGTTTCGTCGCTTCACAAAATATTACGCCACTTTTTAGAACCTTCAGGTCCTGACCAAGTTGAGTAAGTTTTTGCGAATTGTAACCTCAAATTTTTATTTCGAAGCAATGGCACTTTTCTGGCGAGTCTTCCTGGAAGATTAGCTCGTTGCAGTCTCCTACGAACAGTTCTAGAGGATACCACGTTGCCGATATTTGCCGCAATCACTCTTGATGATGAGAATGGGTCCTCTTTGGAAAGACAGATAATGTGGTTATTTGTTGTTTGAGATGTTTTTTGGTTTTCTACGGGTTTCTGTCGTAGATCTTGATTTGAGGGCATTTAGAACAAAATTGAATGACCTTCTCAATGATTTAGGGTTAAACTTGGTCTCTAAGCTTCAATACCAATCGCCATTCCTCTCAGAAATATTGCTTCTACGTCCTAAAAACTTTCTTTAATAAAAAATTTTCCAAAATCACTTTAAAAAGAAAAAAAAACTACAAAATAGTTGATCTGTACCTATTATTTTGTCCAAGCACAAATATTGACTTTCAAGCTAATTCGGTGTGTTTACTTTTTCTCGAATAATCCACCGTTACTTTTATGTTTTAAGTGTTGCCAGATCAATTTTACAGAGGTGAGTATCAAATATTTATAATAGGGTGTTTCACAGAACAAAAAAAAGTTTATTAAAGAAGTTGGTGAGACATGTACTTATTATTTTGACCATGTGTATATTTTCTTGATCAGCGTCACCTCGTGAGCAGAGCTATCCATGTCCGGCCGTCTGTCCGTCCGTCTGACGCCCATACAACCCACAAAATTCAAATTTCAATTCATAAGCTTTTGTTTAGAGTACAGAGATGAAATTAAATATGTATGTATTTCATATCAAAACAAAGATGTTTTAGAAAAATGGATGTTATACACGCCCACCTCCCATACGACCCAAAAATGGAAAACTCCATAAATAAGCTTAAGTTTAGCCTACAGAGATAAAATTTGGAACATATGTTTTTTATAACAAAACGAAGATGTTTTTGAAAAATTTATGTCATCCGCCCACGGACTTCGCATCCAAACCAAAAAATTTAAAACTTCATAAATAAGCTTATGTTTAACCTACATATATAAAATTTGGAATGTTATACCAAAACTACGATGTGTTAAAAAATTGGTTGTAATGCGTCCGAGATAGGCGTGTTCTTCTATACAACCTACAATAGCAAAAACACTTAAAAGGCATTAACATGTGAGCTACAGAAATAAAACTTGGTATGTGTACATTTTCCAATAAAATTGAAATTCATATTAAATATGAGCTTCATGCGCCCACAGACACTCCCATTTTCAACACCATAATCGTATTTTGAAAAAGTAGGTTTAGGGAATTTCATAGTCGGGCTAGACCGACTTTAGCCTTTCTTTACTTGTTTTTAACTAAATTTTATCAAAAATTCATGTGAATAGTTTTGTTTCAGATAAATCCTGCCGTCATTGATTCTTAAAATTTGTTTTTAGTTTTTTTTTTATACAAACTTGACATAATGTTGTTTGTCAAAGAAGAAAAATATTTCAATTATATAATTTTAAATTATAATTTATTAATAATTAAAATTAAAATTTTAAATTTTAATTTAAATTTTTCTTCTTTGTAGTTTGTTCAGTTATCGGTAAAATAGTTGTAAGCTATCTTCGAATTTGGTTAAGCAATGCTAACAACCCTGACAACGAAAGTAGCGACAGAAACCATAACTACGACTTTATATGGGCTGGTAAAAGGTTGGTGTAGCGTTTAAGTTTTAGCTGTTTTTTGGTTGTGATTTGTCGAAATCAGCATTTGTCATGAACAGATGGCTCTGCTAGTAACCTCGAGTTGCCATATGGGTTTGCTTAGGTGCGCCATTTTAATGTGAATATTCTTTCGAGCTTAGAAGTATTTGTGAACAGCCTACTTCTCTAGTTTGCTTATATTTTTTATTAGCTATAGATAACAAATAATTATTTAAATTAAGGTAAGATGCTTTCGATCTTTCCTTATGAGGTTTTAAACACAGTGAATAATGCTCAGGCGCATATCTTAAAGGTATGATTTGTGTATTAGACTTGTTCGATGTCGGAAAACATCGAATGTTAGAGACATTTAAAATGGTCCAAGGTACAATGCCTAATTGTACCCTGTAATTATACTTGAACTTTAAACATACTTGATAATTTTCTAGAAGATTACTATGCTTTATTTTGGTAGCCACTTTAGATCTTTTGGTTAAATTTCGAATGTAAGTTTGTAATACTTTTAAATTTTTAAAAATGAAAATATTATAAAAGTTTGCTTTATTTAATATATTGGCATATAAGTCATACATACAAAGGCTCACAGCTTATTTCGTGCAGACGATGTGTTAAACTTTGAAATGCTATAACTTGGTAACTAGTACTGGTAATGAAAAAATTTAAACGACATTTGTTTGCTAGTAATTATATATTTATATATAAACTTTCATTTCTTTATATAATGGTCTTCTAAAAAAATAATAATCAAAAAACTGAAAAAGCAGCAAAATTCAACGCCACAGCTTATTTCGTGCACTCCACTGAATCTTAAGAAAATGTAATATGTTTGTCTTTTTTAATATTTTGTGTGGCCGCCATTTTGTTAAATTACATCTTTAATCCATTTACTGGCTATCCATTTACTCTACTAATTTTTTGTAATATCTGGGGGGTATTTGTTGCCATTCCTCCATCAATGCATTTTTTAATTAATTTTTATTGGAAATATTCCGCTTGCGAACGCCACTCTCCAAAATTGCCCACAAAATTTCTATTACATTTAAGTCGGGTGACTGTGCAGGCGGATTCATAAGATGCGAACAATTCCAAATCAACCATGACTGGACGATTCTCGATTTATGTTTTGGGTCGTTGTCCTGGTAGAACCGAAATGTCTCTCGTACGCCCAAGGTGTCGATACTTTGAAGCAAATTTTCTTTTATAAAATCTAGGTACATTGTCTTGTCCATAATGCCTCCAAAAAAAAATAATTTTCCAACGCCCGATGCAGCCATACAGGCCCAAACAATTACGCTGCCGCCACCATGTTTTACTGTAGGCTTGAGATGGTTATTGTTCAGCTCGGTATAAGCCTTACGCCATACATATTGCATTCCTTCGGAGCCAAAAATATTGAACTTAAACTCGTCCGAGAAAATGACGTCATTCCAGAATGTCCTAGAATATAAAACGTGTTATTTGACGAAGTTCAGTCGACATAGCTGATTTTTTTTTTTTTAATATAAGATTTGTTGCGTGTAACTCGACCATTAAACTCGTTGGCCCGCAGCAGATGACGAATTGTTTCGGCACAGCATTTCTTGCCCAACTCCTTCTCAACCTCCTTGGCCAATTTGGGACCCTAAAGCCTCAGATTTTCTACGATTTTTCGCAGAATAAGTCGCTCGTCCGCTTCTGTACATATTTTATTTGGAGCATTTCTGGCCTTATCAGCCACACGATTTTCTTGCAAAAAGCGCTGGATGATGTACTGCACTGTAGAGGGTCTCAATTTTACTATTTCAGCTATTTGCGGTTGGATTTTTTCTTTTTTAAAGTGAAATAAAACTATTTCGTGCTCTTATATTGTTGTGCGACGGCCCATTTTTTAAACAAATCAATTAGTGCACTTAAGGTTTTAAGTCCAGACTAAAAACAACTGTTAACTCCGATCAGAAGAATCAGGACATCAGTCAAGATAAAAACAGCGAACGAGAAAAAGAAAATAACGGCATCACGTTCAAAAGCTTACATGTAAAAACAGTGTGCACGAAATAAGCTGTGGCGTTGAATTCTGCTGCTTTTTCAGTTTTTTGTTTATTATCTTTTTAGTAGACTTTTATATAAAGAAATGAAAGTTTATATTTAAATGTATAATTACTAGCAAACAAATGTCGTTTAAATTTTTTCATTACCAGTACTAGTTACCAAGTTATAGCATTTCAAAGTTTAACACATCGTCTGCACGAAATAAGCTGTGAGCCACTGTATATTGATTTGAGGTGATTTTACAAATAAATTAATAGGAACGGAACTATATCATAGTAGTAAATAATGGTTCGCTGATATCACTTTTCTGAAGGATCAGTCCATGGTTAAAAAAATGTGTGAATCGTATTTAATATCAGAGACATCTCATAAAGTTATTGAAAATATGGGACAAATCATATTCGAGCGGAACATTTCAAATATCTTGCAACACACGAGATGTCCCATAAAAACGAAATATGAAATTTTGTTTATATGAAAACACATAAGAATATCTAAAAAACCAGAAAGAAATTATCTTTGACTTGGCCAAAGTCAAAATACCGGAAAGATACATATGAATATGAAAGACATGTTAAAAGATACATATTCGAATTTATTTGTTTTTTATTTTAATGACATCCCATTGCATGGGGAAAAGGCGTTGTTTGTATTCAATTTTTTCCAAATTTGAAACTATGAGTAAGTTTTAAGGGGACGTTACGCCTTCAAACATTTTCTTATTTTAATGTTTTAAAATGCGTATAAGTTGAATAAAAAATATGATATTATTTTGATAAATTAAATATATATTTTTTGTAAAAAAATTTCGCAAAAAAAAATTTGTTTTATTATTTTAATCACATTTATTGTTACTTGAATTTTTTAAAAAATCATGGCGGGCGTGATAAAACAAAAACTACTTGACCGATCGTATTGAAATTTGAATATGTTGTTTTAGACTTGTCGATACATGGAATGCACTACGGACAAAAAAATCGGTTTTATAACTTTTGAGTTTTTGACCAATTTTGTCCAAAAAACTTGACAACTTTCGAAAAAACGCCGCCATTTTGTTATTTTTCAACTAAAATAGTTTTTTCTAGTTCATTTCATGGCGCTTTTAATGCTGATAATAACCCCGTTTTTTTCCGATGTCGCAGAGAGTTGTTATCACGCCCGCTATGTTAATAAAAAAATCAGAAGACATATTTTTTGTGTAATTTTTTTAATAGAAAATATATATATAATTTTTCAAAATTCAATTTATAGGGATTTTAAAACATTAAAAGAAATTGTTTTTTGAAGGTGTCACGTCCCCTTAAATATCAAAACAATGTATGATATACATAAAACCAACATTAATTTTAGTGGAATTTATGAAGGTTTTGATATTTTGATGACGTGGCGTTTTAGGGAAAGGGAGGTAGGGAAAGTTTGGTCAAAATTTTGCTGAATTTCAATTAAAGCTAATGTAACAAATTTGAATGCAACAATTTGAAAAGATTTTCAGTTTTTATGTCCACACTTTGAATGGAATGTAGGGGTAGATTTAATTCGATTTGTCTCATTTTCGAATTAAATGTGATCAAATAACAAAAGATCAAAAGTGCAAATGTGCTAAATTTCCTGTCAATAAATTTTTGCATGAGAGGTTGGTGTGGTTTTCAGTCAATGTGGCCCATTTCTTTTAAACTTAACCTTATTTCTTTAGAAAAAAATGCTGAAGTATCAAAATTCATTACGGTAGCTAAAAAACTACGCCTGTAATCATGTTGACAGATAGACGAACATGGTCAAATCGACTCAGTTGGTGATGCTTATTAATATATTATAGGCAAATATATATATTTGCCTATACCTGCCACTCCTACTTGTAGGTGTTATAAACGTTGTGATAAAATTAATATATCCCTAATGTTTAGATTCAACGATTTATAAACCTTCTGGTACAAAATCTTTTCGTCGTGTGTTAGTTTTTGGTTATTGCAACATCAGTGCAGCATGAACTGTACTTTGATGTAAACTGCTTTACTTGTCAAAAAACCCTCACCTTGACTATGTGCCTCGAGTTATTCGAAACTTTCAAAAACTTTCTACTCTTGTTTTGTAAAGTTTTCGATATTAATTTTACTTAAATTGGTCTTAAAATCCATTTTAGAAATGCAATCTGCAGTGAGATAGTAAAGAACATTCGAATTTTTCCTACACAATACATCCATTGATTTTCAACATATAACCATAATATTTTGACGTTCACTTTTCGCTGTAAAGAAGAGGGAAATGTAGTCTTCTGTACCACTTCCTTTTTTTATTATTAGAAATTAGCCACCCAGCGGTATACATACAGTGGCTCACAGCTTATTTCGTGCAGACGATGTGTTAAACTTTGAAATGCTATAACTTGGTAACTAGTACTGGTAATGAAAAAATTTAAACGACATTTGTTTGCTAGTAATTATACATTTAAATATAAACTTTCATTTCTTTATATAAAAGTCTACTAAAAAGATAATAAACAAAAAACTGAAAAAGCAGCAGAATTCAACGCCACAGCTTATTTCGTGCACACTGTTTTTACATGTAAGCTTTTGAACGTGATGCCGTTATTTTCTTTTTCTCGTTCGCTGTTTTTATCTTGACTGATGTCCTGATTCTTCTGATCGGAGTTAACAGTTGTTTTTAGTCTGGACTTAAAACCTTAAGTGCACTAATTGATTTGTTTTAAAAATGGGCCGTCGCACAACAATATAACAGCACGAAATAGTTTTATTTCACTTTAAAAAAGAAAAAATCCAACCGCAAATAGCTGAAATAGTAAAATTGAGACCCTCTACAGTGCAGTACATCATCCAGCGCTTTTTGCAAGAAAATCGTGTGGCTGATAAGGCCAGAAATGCTCCAAATAAAATATGTACAGAAGCGGACGAGCGACTTATTCTGCGAAAAATCGTAGAAAATCTGAGGCTTTAGGGTCCCAAATTGGCCAAGGAGGTTGAGAAGGAGTTGGGCAAGAAATGCTGTGCCGAAACAATTCGTCATCTGCTGCGGGCCAACGAGTTTAATGGTCGAGTTACACGCAACAAATCTTATATTAAAAAAAAAAATCAGCTATGTCGACTGAACTTCGTCAAATAACACGTTTTATATTCTAGGACATTCTGGAATGACGTCATTTTCTCGGACGAGTTTAAGTTCAATATTTTTGGCTCCCAATGAATGCAATATGTATGGCGTAAGGCTTATACCGAGCTGAACAATAACCATCTCAAGCCTACAGTAAAACATGGTGGCGGCAGCGTAATTGTTTGGGCCTGTATGGCTGCATCGGGCGTTGGAAAATTATTTTTTTTTGGAGGCATTATGGACAAGACAATGTACCTAGATTTTATAAAAGAAAATTTGCTTCAAAGTATCGACACCTTGGGCGTACGAGAGACATTTCGGTTCTACCAGGACAACGACCCAAAACATAAATCGAGAATCGTCCAGTCATGGTTGATTTGGAATTGCCCGCATCTTATGAATCCGCCTGCACAGTCACCCGACTTAAATGTAATAGAAATTTTGTGGGCAATTTTGGAGAGTGGCGTTCGCAAGCGGAATATTTCCAATAAAAATTAAGTAAAAAATGCATTGATGGAGGAATGGCAACAAATACCCCCCAGATATTACAAAAAATTAATAGAGTAAATGGATAGCCAGTAAATGGATTAAAGATTTAATTTAACAAAATGGCGGCCACACAAAATATTAAAAAAGACAAACATATTACATTTTCTTAAGATTCAGTGGAGTGCACGAAATAAGCTGTGGCGTTGAATTTTGCCGCTTTTTCAGTTTTTTGATTATTATTTTTTTAGTAGACCATTATATAAAGAAATGAAAGTTTATATATAAATATATAATTACTAGCAAACAAATGTCGTTTAAATTTTTTCATTACCAGTACTAGTTACCAAGTTATAGCATTTCAAAGTTTAACACATCGTCTGCACGAAATAAGCTGTGAGCCACTGTACATACATATTTCTGAGGAGGCATGTATGTATATGTATGTGTGGTATCTTCATACATCTCTTAGGAGACAAAATTCTCCAACAACAAAACGATTTCATAAAACAAAGGAGCATCACAGTATCGACATGTGATAAACTCATCCATCTCCAATCCACTTACGAACGCAAATATTTACTCAATTTATAGGAAATGGAGGTATGAGCTTTAATATTCCCAAAAACAAGAGCAAGAAATACACAAATACACAAATGCACACACTATGCAAACACACAAAAATACATATAAATAAGCACTTGGACGGCAGTTCTAAACATAAGAAAGCCAAAATCATATATGACGCGCCCTGTTATGACTGCATTCTTCAATGAAAAAAATCTTTTCTATGTGTGTGTATGTAAATAAAATATATGTGCTGTTAGTTTGTAATGAAGATAAGCCACAGCTATAAAGGGAGTTCGGAAAAGTTGCACTACTTAATGAAATCAATCATCATCATCCACACTCTAACCCGAAATTGTCCGGCAATAGTTGGAATAGAGCTCAGCGAGGAGAAAATTAAGGAAATTGAAATTTAAAACTGAAACAAGATAGCATAAAACACAAGATTACTAACGCTACTTTTCTATTACTTATGGAAATTTTTAACGATTAAAAATTATGCTATCTTGTATTCCGTAGAAAAACCAAACGTCAGGACTGTAGCCAGGATTTTTCTTGGGTTTTGAAATTTTAATAACAACAATATATAAGCATATATGTACAAAGAAACAAGTTATTACTATATATTTGTTTTTAGATAACCATAAAAAATGTCATGAAAACCATTTTCGATGCAATGAGTTTTCAAAAAATTTTGATTTTTCCTCATAGTTTCAACATTTAATAAACAAAACATTTTTAACTGTTGTAAAATTGTTTGTTATGAGTATAGTTCCGATGTAAAAAATTTGAGTTTAAATTTAACTTTTGAATTTTTGGGCTTATGACTCGTTTTTAAACCTTAAAGTTTACTTTGAAAACTTGTCCAGGTTTTCTTTCGGAAAATTCACGAACTTAAAGCGAATTTTAGGTTTAAAAAAGTAATCCCATAAAGTTTAAAAATGTATGTATTGTGTGAATTACGCTGTAGAGTTAAAAAAAAAAAATAAACCCAAGTAGTTTTAAAATGTATACATTGTCAAATTTAAACCCAAAAAGCTTATTATAAAAACCGAAATTTTTGTAAGCTATTTATGGTGTCAATAACAAACCCAAGAAGTTTTTAACTTCGTGAATTGCGAAATATAAACCAAAAATGTTTATAATTTAGACTTCAAGTTTAATTTTAAAACTGTAGAGTTTGTAAAGCAAAACCTACATTTTTTACAAATTTTATAAATATCTACAATTAAGAACAAAAAAAGCAACAGATAAGACCGAGGTTAGAATGTGCGACTCTAATGCGTTGGGCGCGGTTTGACAAAAAATAAATAAGTTACACAATGCAATTTTCACATTAAATAATATAAACATAAAAAAACGGTTTAGCTGAGGATCGAACCAGGGTCACTCGAATTAATCAAATCAAATCGACAACCGCTTAACCAACTGCTGCTTAATTACCAACTTTTTGTGCATGCTTATTGTATCCTTTACTGTTGTTTACGAAATGGGTGTTATTAAAATAAAATTTCGGTTCTGGAAATAAAACCATAGAGTTTCAAATGCAAATACTGGATTTTTAAAATAAACTTTGGGTTGAAAAATAAGACTCGTAAAGTTTCAATTGTAGACTTTAGAGTTTTTTAAAATAAACATTCGGGTTAGAAACAAAACCCTAAAACTGCAAGGTTTTCGATATAAACAACTTCTGTATCAAAAGTACTCGTAAACTTTAGGTTTTTTTTAAATGTATACACTTTTGTTTTATATATAATACTAGCTGATACCCGGCGCGTTGCTGCCATCCTTGTCCAATATCTACCCAGTTTGCCAATAGGTCATCAGCACATATACTGTGACCATTATTTCCAAAGCTTTTAAAAATTAAAATTGTCTTTTATGGGCGCTGCCAAACCCCTTGTTCAATACGGTGCCTTGCGAGTATGAGAATCGCATAGAAGGCCCTTGATAAAAATAAAACATTTTGAAATTTTGATTTTTTTACACTTTTTTCGATTTTTTTTTTCTTTTTTTTTTTAAAAACCCGAACTGAAAAAATACCTTTCCAACAAAGTATAAATCATCAAAATCGGTTCGGCCGATCTCGAGTTATGGGATTACATCGCATTCGGACACTTTCTTTTATATATATAGATTTTAAACTGTAGGGTTTGAATTGACAACAATCTTAGGTTTGGATAAATATAGAAACCCTGAAAGTTTAAAATTTTATCCGAAATATTCGACGGTGTACGTAGTGAAAGATTAGTACACCGTAGTACAAAGATTTTTGACTGTCTTTGGCTGACAGCCATTTGTTTTGTTTTATTTTCTTTTTTTATCCAAGAGCTGTTTTCGATCAATTTTCGATAAAAATTAGAGATTGAAACAGATTTCTACGTATTCGGATCGAACATAATTCAAAATGAATTAATAACCTTCGCATGAGTAATTCAGCTAGTGAAATTTTTTATGGTGAATTACGTAATTCGGAAGATAATTGAGCTGAATTACGTGCAGTGAGAATATGCTATTACTTATTGTATATTTGTTGTGCATAATTTTATCTAATAAGTGCATGCCTGCGCCTAAATCACCCTCTCAATCAAATGCAATGAATATATTCATAAAGAAAGATGCCACAAAATAAAATACACTTGTAGAATTTAAATAATAATCTTCATAATCGTTTTGCGTAAATATTTGGTATTTGGGATGTTATTTCCTTTATTGGGGTTTTATTTTTGAAAGTGGGCTTTAATTAATTTCCTTTTGCTATTTATGGTGCAATTTGGGGTGAAACTTGGTGTGTTATTTTATCGTATTGGGGCATTATTTCGTGGTGCGTTGTTTTGTTATGAAACAACATCCCATTTTTATGATCTTATTTCATTTAAATCAAGGCTGTCCAACCCGCGGCCCATGGCAAGTATCAATGCGGCCCAAAAATATTTATAGGGACTGAGCATATCATTTTTTCTGAGGAATAATTAATAATTCATGCTTGGAATTTGTGAATTGTTTGTTAAAAGTAAATGTATTAAGGCTGTGTGCGAATTGATCCAAATTGATCTAAATTGCCGACTCATCTAAGTTATTGGAAGTTTATCGATAATACACTGAGAAAACTGTGCGCCTCTAAAGTTTATTTTCATTTTAAAAATGGACATTTTTAAATGAGCTTCTAAAACGTTCGTTTGATTTTCTATAATAAATATTTAAACATGAGCTTTTAAAACGTTCGTTTGATATTTTAAAATGAAAATTTTAAAAAATCAAACGAATGTTTTTAAAGCAAATTTTAAAATGTTTAGTTTAGAAAATCAAACGAACGTTTTAGAAGCTAATTTTAAAATGCCCGTTTTAAAATTAAGCATAATCTGGGTTAAACGTTTTCAAAAGTAGCACGCTACCTGCTTTTCGTGCTATGAAACGTTTTCACAGTTTTCTCTGTGTACATCCCTATAATTTTAAAAATTTTGTAGCAAACTTTACGTAGCTAAATTGAAGGTTCCCATATTTTGGAGTCTGATCTCTGTGGGGAATTGAAAGTGAGAAAATATATAGAAATATATAAAACATTCTGAAGTTAATTCCATGCTCTGGTTTTGTAATGAAAAAATTCATAAACTAATAAATTTTAAATTATTTGATTTTAAAAACTATATATTTTACGTTTTTTCGCTCGTTAGTTAAAGCAGTGGCGTAGCTAGGGAACTGGCACCCGAGGCGGAAACTGAATTGTGCACCCTTTAAGAAGGTAATAAAACCTAAACCTCATAAAAGTAATGCTTAAAAGTACCGCAAAATTAATATCATTTTTTGAAGTGAAATTTCTTTGGCGGCGAGTGAAATTTCAAGGTCCTTTTTCGTGACGCTAGGCTAACGTTTTCAATTCATATGAAAATTAAAAAAAACTACTGCCGCTGCCGAGAATTGAACCCCGAACATCGTTGCTTATGAGCCGGAATCTATTCCTTTACGCCACGTAGGCAAATGATAAACAGACAAACAAAATATAATTAAAACTGAACGCGTAACATACTGAAAATAACATAATTAACATTAACATTACATTAACATTAACATTACATTAACATTAACATTAACATTACATTATTAACATAACCGTAACATTAATTTTCATCCTACAAGTATACACGGAAAAAAAAATAGAAAAATAGCTAAAACAGGAGCAGAACGCATTCGTGAATATAGAGAGCGAATTAGAGCTCTTAAGAATACAGCCGCAGCTGGGTCTGCAACTAATGATGAAGGTAAGGTGATTGCAACAACGGCTGAGTTTCAAAATGCATTTTTACGAAACATCAGTGTATTTTGGTGAATCTACAAAGAACCAATCCCCAAAAAAAAAAAAAATCTCAACAAAATTTTAAAGCCAACCAAGTTGATGCACTCAACAATCAACGTTCGCTACTTTATGAGGCCCTCTATCAACATAGCAATTATTATGATCAGGAAGCAGGAGGTAATAATGAACAAGATTTGCCTCTGCTTTCGGAGGCTCCTTCAAAGAGTTCTATGCAAATGCAATGCAGCATTTAAAAAGTAACAATGTTGAGAAGACATTCGAAAGCAACTAAAACACCAACTGAACTAAAACAAGTACCGAAAATAACTGTTATTTTACAATTTTCAAATGAAAAAAATTATCGAAAGACTTTTTCAAATATACCATTATGTTACAAATGTCCCCAGCCTCACGAATATTAAGTCGCTTTTAAATTTGAAACTGATTCTTTAAAAGTTAATTTCTTGCCAAGTATATTTCGAGGAAAAATAAAGGTTACTTTTGACTTTTATTTATCCGTCAAAATAGCAGTTATTTTGTGACTTTAATTTTTTCGGTCAACAATATCAAGCAATTTGTGTTTTCTTAAAGGGCGCTTGACAGATTGAACTGTTGACACCATGTGTAAAATGTCTCACCGATGAGATGAAAATAATAATATCAAAATTTTTTTATCAGTAAAATGACTTGAACAAATATAAGTTACCTGATATTTTTGACCGAAAAATAAACGGCAGAAAATAACTGTTATTTTTGCCCAAAAAAACTATAAGGCACAAAAAACTGTTATTTTTGTCGGAAAAAATAAAAATTAAGAGATAAAAGTTAATATGTGACACTTTCGACAAAAACCATATTCGGTACGGTCCCTTGATGCAAATATTGAATCAACAAATTATTATTCCATTTCGTATTGATTGAATTTCTTTTCAGATACTTTCTCTCTCTATTTCACACTAAAATCTCTCTTATTTCTTACTGTTAAAGAAGTTTCACTTCTGCCACGTGTACGTTGCTACACGCGAGTTTTTTTTATATTTAAAAACATTTGCTTTAAAATCAAAAACTTTTGTTTTAAATTTGAACTTTACAAATATTTGTGTTTAGCTTAAATAAAACTGTTTCAAGCTCTATTTCAAAAATAAATTCGTTTGATATTAACACAATTTCATTTAATTTTAACACATATTTCCCTCAGTGTAGTGAAGTAAAGGAGTTAGGAAACCATCTTAGAGTTTTCAAAGAAATAGAAATAGAATAGAAATAGACATTTTCAAAATAAAATAAAAAAAACATCAGAACTTCATAAAATTGTTATAAAATGCTCATTATTTAATTTAAATAAAAAATTTAATGAATTTAAATCAATTTAATTTTTTTACAAATTTTTTAAGCAAGTTTAAGCAAAAACATATTTCTATTAAAAATTATGTTCTAGCAGGTTAAGAGCTGCAAATAAGGTTTGTTTGTCGATGTATAGTCTCAGAACTTAGTTATCACAAAATCATAAAGTATATTTTTATTCCTGACATTTTTGACATGAGCACGTTTTTCTGAAATGTTCTGGAGAGATGTATTGCTTACAAAATAACTGACGCCTCCATTCATCATGCTCTGAAAATCATGCAGATTTGCGAAAAATAATGGTAATAGAAATGTATTCTATACGAGTAAGTTTGAACACTTCTTAACCTGAATATAAGAAGCAAAAAAACGACTTTTTATCAAACTTTATGGAATATAAAAATAATGTTTAAACATTTTTCTTTTTGTGCTCTATCTGAGTGTCATGAAAATTTGAATTGAATATGTTTGGCAATTGCAACCCTAACCACTGACAAATTAAACTCCGAATTGACTTAGGTTTTAGTATGAGCGTATGCTTATATTGAAAAAATTTCATATAAAGTTAAAGTTTTAAAAAAAATCGAAGTAAAAAATATTTGCATTCACTTTTGCCCCCTTTTTATATTCGAAACATAAAACCGCAGTCATTAAATTTTTCTTATTATTAAAAAAATCAAAAATTGTGTGGGGAACAGTTCTTTTGTCAAATTTTTCACCCCATTTTGGCGTGTACCCGGGGCAGACCGCCCCCCCCCCCTTGCTAGGCTGCTGAGTTATAGTTACATACTTATGGCCCAAAAAAACATTTCTTCTTCCGATGTGGCCCAGGGAAACAAAAAGTTTGGACTCCCTTGATTTAAATATAGGGATCTACTCTATATCACAGAGTAGATTCTCCAGATTTGGCTTCCTGCGACCATTATCGGTTCCCAAACCTCAAGCCGTGGATCCAGGACAAGATATTCAGATCGAATGATGGGGAATGTTGAGGAATAAATATAACTTTGCCAAAAAATCGCTTGTTTTCATTAACCCTTATTCGGTACACGGCCATAAAATATACAATATAACATTTTTGATCGCTGAAACTTGTATATTATTAAAAAGTTCACTTTTAAGAATCTTATAAAAATGAAGTCAAAATATTCTAGTGTTTCTTTTTTATTAAGATTTTCTTTCGCAGGGGTGCATATGATACCAGTGTGCCGAGCACGTTATACAAGAGAAGTTTGCCGAATAAGGATTAAAAATCCCAATACTTTTCAGTTTATGTAGCAAAAGCTGCCACAAGGTTGGCATTGTTATCGAGTCTAAATTTCCATTATTGGCAAATGGCTACTATTTCTTTAAAAAAGTAGAGTAAAACTTAATACTTAAACTTACTTAATTCTGAAATACTGCTTATTGTGAAGACATCTAATAAAAACGGATGATAAGCCGGAAATTGTCCAAATGTTCCAACTAAATATGTAAAATATAATTATGTAGATATTATGTGCTTGTGTGTGGAAAATCCAAAGATTAAGAAGAATTAACACGTGGAAAGTCAAATACCAATTCACCAAACAACGACAACAAAGATTTGATGACCAGAAATCGCTGTTACTTACATACTTATAAGCGATTGTATCGACGGAAACACAACAAAAGGCCAACGGGTTTTCCCACAAGTCTTCCTTACCAATCTTTAGCATTGCATATAAACGATGAATCGGCACACATGCGGAATGGTTTTTCAGCTCCTTAAGCAGTTGACTCAAGTGGCCGTGTCTCGGCATGTGGTTGGTGTTTATGCTGCGTAATTACTTTTTTAAGCGCCAATCTTGAGGTTGTCCAAAAGCGAAAAATCATTAGATATGCAAGCCGCTTTTGGCTGTTGGCGGATTGTTTAGACATTGAGTTCAATCACAATGACTCAATTTTTAAGACCAGTGCTTTTGACGCAGTTAAGAGTACTACTGGTGAGAGAGTTGGTGAGGGGGTTGGTGCCCTTGTTGATAATTTCATTGCGGCTCAGGTTCCTTTGGGATTTGATTGATGATGCGTTAGTTGGGAACTACTTAAAAAGGGGTTGTTGGCAAAATAAGGTGTGTCGGTCGTTCGGCACGCCGCTTATGACGACGACGCGTGTGGCTGCAGCACGTTATTTGAAAACAATTTAATTAAATATTCACTTGAAACAACCGCATTTCGATTCGTTCTCATAAACATTATCATGTCATTAGGTATACGAAATTGAATATGGATGGAGATACAACGTAATGTTGCCTTCCGTTCAATAATATTTTTCCCACATGTAATAGTAGTTAAGCACTCATAATTAGGCTTTGCTCAGAAAAAATAGTTGAATGTTTCGTAATAGAGAAAACATATATTGAGTATGTCATATAAACTTTTGTTTTAAAAAAATTCTGACTCCAAAAACAGAATATGGTGCATTTTTATACAAATAATTTAGAATATTATAAGTATACATATATTGTAAAAATATGCTTTCAATTCGAAGACCTGCTGCCCGAATGTGTTTTAATCTACATATTTTATAACAAGTTTTTTTGTTTGCTTGAGCACCTGTTAACTTTTTGGATTTTTGTCGATGCTGTACCTTATGTTGGTTGAATATGAAAATTTATCCATCTATTTTCAATACTCCCATTATTTATGATTTTGTGCTTTTAATTTACAACGTTGAAGTGGTCAACAGAAATTACCACAATTCTTTTTTAAATGAAATATTATTTTGTTTACAACATATTCATCATATTTAATTGAATTAATTTTATTTTAATCTCCTGTCACTAGGCTATGTGCACTTACTCAAAGTGCTTGGTTTCCATTCGGAATTCTAGTTGAAAAGTTAACTTTCAATGAGTTTAACTTTTGACGGAACTGACAATGTCGTTACCTCTACAAAAGTAATTACTAATAGCCCACTTAAAAGTAAGGTTCATTTAAGGACTTTATTTTTCCTGCTTCATTTAAACTCATGTTAACGATAATACTCGTTTTACAGGTAGATTTTTTCTCTCCATAGAATTTGATTTGACTTAATATAAATTAACTTATGTTTAAATTAAAAAATAGAAAACTCGTTAAAAAATATAAAGATTTCGACAACAGTGTCATTTAACAGGTTAAAAACTTCATTGATATCGTTTTGGTGGTTTTGGAGACTTTGACTTTCTATAGTTCAAGTGTAGATCTGGAAAGTTTTGATATAAGTACATTGAAGTGAAGCTAAAACGTTATTTTATATGTCATATTAATACAACATGTCTTACTTTCATAGGTGCTGTAGAATGAATGCTGTAGCACATGAATGAAAGAATACAACTCTTCCTATTAGCTTAAAAAGGATGGCAATAGGATAGCTGCATAGAGATGACAATATTCGATTCGCTCCAATGACCTCGATGTGGTAATCTTGTATTCTTTCATCCATGGTAAAGCGTAGGTGTTTTGAAAAAATAATTAGAAAATATTTCCTTTTTTGTTTGGAGTACAAGGATTATTAGCAAAAAAACTTGATCCGAAAACACGCTAAATATATAAAAATAATTCTATGAGAGTAGTACAAAGTTTATTTGGTTTATTTAGCTGGGTGTTCGTATACTTTTATTGTGTATTTTATTAATAAATTGTTTGTTGTAGACCTCAAGGAATTGTGTACTGCAGGGAATTGTAGAAGCCATGATTTTGCAGGTTTTAAAATTTCTAGTGTATTTATCTTCAGCTGAAGAAGAGTTTGTGTATCTCTACAAGCTTGGCGCGAGTTTAAAAAAGTTTCGAAAATGATTTAGTTTCCTTTACTTTTTTATTTTATAGAAAAAAATCCATTCGTCTTTTGAAAAATTAATCCAATCAGTGTTCCATTTTCAGAGCAGTTAAAAAAAAAATCCCTGTAGATGTTCCATAGTTACAAAACCCATCTTGATCCATCCTTATGACATTAAATTAAAGTGTTTAATTGCTGTATGTAGCACATTTTCCCAAAGTTCTGAATGATTGAAAATCTCTGTATAACTGGTCCTCAACGTTTTTTTTTATATATTCAACACGAAAATAAACAATTTTATAGATTCAACACTAAAATAAACAATTTTTAATAAAGTTACTGTGGATGTATTTTAGTTTCTCGATGTCCTGACATTTTTATTATTAACGGGAAGCTTTTATTGATACGCAGGGTTCCTTTTAGGAATGAGTAGTGTCCGACTAATTATTCGGTAATCGGCATAATCGTCCGATATTTTCATCTTCGGCCGAAATAGCCGATTATTTTTGCCGAATGTTTTTGCTAAGCAATTAGTTTTTTGAATTTTTTTGAATTATTCAGTAAACATTTGAATAATTTTCATTGTTCGTTTTGTGTTTCTCTCCTTTTCTGTCCTTTCATGAGTTGGTGTTCATTCTTTGAAAATTTTATTCAAATGATAAATGCAGCGAGTCCGACTGTTACTCTTTTGCTTTTGTTATGGACTGAAATATAAAAGCCGAGTTAACGCTAGCAATTCTCTGTCAAATTTTAGTTAGTATTACATTTATGTAGCTTTTGGTTGGATCGAAAATATATTCAATTTTTTCTACTTTATCCTGATGTCAATAATTCGATTACAGCAAAATCCGAATTTTTCAAAAAAACTCTTGCGTTTAACTCGAATTTAATGATTTCAGTAAGTTTTTTGTACTGAAATGAATATAAAGGGTGGTTTAATGTAAAGGGCCGATGTTGATTTTAAATAAAATACAAATTATTCAGAAAATTACTGTCATTTCTTTTTATTATAATAACTAGCTGGTACCCGGCGCGTTGCTGCCGTCCTTGTCCAATGCCTGTTCCAGATTGTCAATAGACAAACTCCACTCTAAGTTTCAATATTCTTTGACCATTATTTCCAAAGCTATTAAATAAAAAAATTTTCTTTTATGGGTGGAGCCACCCGTTTTAGTTTGCGAGTATATTCGAATAGTAGGATATCACCAAATGGTTACTCCAAGCCCAGTTTATTTGATCTGTGACCGTTGTTTCCAAAGCGATTCAATTTAAAAAATGTGTCTTATATGGGTGGAGCCACATCCCCTGCACAATGCCCATTCTAGTCTCCCAGTAGCAGGACACCACCAAATAGTAACTTCATTCTGAGTTAAAATGTTATATGAATTTTACTTCCATAGCTATTCTGTATCAAAAATTCGAGTTGTATGAGCGTAGCCACGCCTCGTTTTCCAATGCCAGTGTCTTTTTTATTATTGAAAGACCTGACCAATCAGTTATTTCAAACTGAGCTTTACTGTTATACGACATCAAGTTCCAAATCTATTCTATATTAAAAAGTTTAATTGTGTGGCCGGTGCCATGCCCCCCTTTCCAAAGATCGCTCAAATTTGACAGTCGAAGGGCGCGTGTCAACAGTAAGTTCGTACCGAATTTCATTTATGTGCGATTTAGAACGAAAGTAAAACCGAAAATTTGTTTTCTTGAAAAACTGCCACGCCCCTCCTGGGTAGGAAGATAAAAAATACTTAATAACCTATTCTCATACCTACTTAATATAAAAAAAAAATTTCATTAAAATCAGTGCATCCGTTTCGGAGGAGTTCATACACTAACACGTGACACGAGATTTTTATATATTAGATATTGATATGGTTCAATTATGTATGAAGCAAAATATCGGCCAAATGGCTGCCGCGACCTCTATCCGATGGTCCAAATTGTCGATGACGCTGAGGCATAATTGAGGTTCTATGCCGTTAATGTACCAAATTATCTCATCCTTTAGCTCTTGAATTGTTGCTGGCTTATCGACCGTCCTGTTGAAACCACATATGGTTCACATCCATATCCACCAATTCGGGCCATAAAAAGTTCGTTATCATCTGACGATAGCGAACACCATTCACAGTAACTGCCGCACCAAACAGTCACTCTTTGTGGGTGCATTGATTTTTCGACAATCACTCTTGGATTATCATTCGCCCAAATGCAGCAATTCTGCTTATTGACGAATCCACTGAGGTAAAAATGTGCCTGATCACTGAAGATGATTTTCTTCGAAAATTGATCATCCACTGTTGCCATTTCATGAATAACTTTAACGCGTGGCTCGATTTTGTATCTTTCCATGGTTTAAATTGAATTTGTTTGAAATTGAGAAATGCAAAATGAAATGCAGAAAAATTTTGACGTTTAGGTGTGGTTCACATTCTACATCGGCTCTTAACAAAAGCAAAGAATAAATTTTATAATTTTTTTTACTTGAAAACATTTGTTTCTTATTCGGCTTCGGCTTCGGCTTCGGCAAAAATTAACGTTCGGTCGGACACTAGGAATGAGTATTTACAGCTGGGACAATTTTATGGATGTTTCAAGTAACATAAAACGATGTTCCACAACGCTATCCATGTAATGTTTAGCACAATCACTCCTGGCTCTTCTGGCAAAAAAAAATTTGAAATTTTCAACCTATAGCAATCTAGTGATAACACTTAAAAAAAAATTTGACCACCAATTTTTAAAATCAGCCATGTACTTATTTAAAAAAAAGTTATTTGCTTACTTGAAACTTTTTGTATTTGTACTGGCTTCAATGAAATTTTCATATTCTATAAGGTTGACCTTGGAATTTTTCTTTTGACCTTGGAAGTCGTTGTCAAAATATATAAAATTTCTCTAAAATTTTTTTTAAGTACAATTCTTAAAAGAAACTTTAGAGATGACTGCTTTTCAAAAGGAACCACAAAAGCCCATCCTAGTTTAATTTATGAAGGTGTCCAAAAACGACAAATATTTTTAAATGGATTACTTGAATGACCATGCCAAGGTATAGAATCTAAAATTAATTAATTTTTGATAAATAAAGTAAATGATTCCTTTTCAAAATGTCCGATTCAATTATTATGTATATGTATATAGTTTTTATTACATTGGCCCGTAAGTCCATTTTTTTAGGGAATTAAAGCAGAAATAATATAAACGAATTCACAAGTCTCTGACGATACAAAAAGAGGATGCACAAGCAAAATTAAAATTCAGACAAAAATTGTGCCGCTAAATAACATTTGTTCAAATGGTTTATAGAAACTGAAGATGAATACTGGATTAGACAAACTTATCACTACGCTACCCTAGTAGCACAAACAGTATTAATAGGTTATTTTACAGACCTCTTAAAGATAAGTACAAAAACAGGGAATTGTATTTATATATTCTTTATAGGGGCTTATAAGGCCAATTTGGCGTATGGGTCATAAAGACATGTTCCCTTCCATGACTTTCAAGACAAATGTCTTGTGTAGAGCTATTTCAAAGGACTTTAAGATACTACTTACAAAGACTAAAAAAAAGAGTTGCGCGAAAAATAAATATAAAAAACGAATTTTGTAATTTTTTATTCTTTTATATGTTATAATTTATTATAAATATTATTGTTATGATAAAATCATTATTATTATGATTTTAAAATTTTATTTCTACTTACGTGTTATATCCGGATTCGAACCAACATCCTAACGCTCCATAGTCATACACGCTATCCTTCAGGCTATATGTGTCATATACAACCCTACGTCGAAGACGTATCATATTTTTCTTTTGTTTGTCTTGATAAAGTCTTAAAACATAGCGTTATAAACAAATAAAATGAAGAAAAGTATAAGTATCATTTGAAGATAATTGATACGTGTTTTGGAGAAGCTTTTGATTTCTGGCCATGATAGCTCTCCACAATTCTCCCAAATAGCTCGAACGAGGGCTTACGACCGATTTCTTGCTTATTTTGTTTACATAATTTTATAAAGAGCAGAGAACGATACTATTTTTGCTACCTAGAAAAACTAAACAAAATAACAAATAAAGATTCTTAAACGCATCACAAGTTGATGAATTGCGGTTTTAATGCCAAATAACGTATTTTGCATATAATGCTGGATTACAGCGATCCGCTTCACTTCAATATATAAACATATTCTATACAAGTGACACGGCAAACACTGCACATATTTATAAAATATATCTTACCTTTTCTATTTCCTTACTACCCGTATGCTTATTAAGCACATCTCCTGCTGACACATTCTCTTTGAATGAAAACACAGGATACATGCGGAATCGCAATCTTTATAATAATTTTATTATGCACAGTAAAACGACACTAAAGAGACATGTCAAAATCTCTTTATAGCCACTACAATCTGAGCTTTAAAAATCCATATTAAAGACATTTCTAACGTCTCTCTACATAATGATTTTGTATATGCTCTAGCAAGACATTATAAATTCAATATTTCGCTATAAAACCCTAGATCCTTTTAATTATTCTACCAGAGCTCATATAAAGACATTGCTGTTTTGTAACTTGGATTCTGAACTTATAACTTCCCCTTGTGTTCCTAGAGTATCTTATAAAATTAACAAAACGAGATTAGTTACCTTTAATATCGAACGTCAATTGTGACATTGTCAAGACAATAGCTGTATTTAGGTTAAGTTATATAGACTTGAAAAAACTTGTTTTCAATTGCCTGGCGTATATTCTGATAGATTGTTAGATACAAGTTCACCATTTTCAGTTTTTATTTTAAAGTAATATTTCTCATATAAACCTGCAAGCATTTCGAGAAGTTGATTTGGCTATGCACTAGCGATTCGCCCAAGAGTTCTATGAAAGATGGATCGCTTTTCATTTGCCGAAGCTTTGAATGTGCGATTCTCCAGAAATTATCACAATTTTTATTCGCTATTTTCGGAGGTCGTTAGAAGATGGACCGCTTTTCGATGGTTGAATGCCACTGGAAATCTATCATTGGAATGTGAATCAGGCTCTGAAAAAACTTGGCAAGTGAGTTTGATAGAATACTATTTCAGAATCGTTAAAATCATCAAAAATGTACATACAGGGCTAATCACGAAGTGGATAAAGCACATAAATGTGGACCTACCGTCATGTAGGAATATGAAAATTGCAATTTTAATAACAAGTTTTGTGGTTATCGACCCAAAGTGGTACAGACCCTTGTGGTATTCTCCAGAGTACGGTCAGTCCACCACTGGACCTGATGCAAGGGCTTTATGATGTTTACTGTATGTTTAGCACTTTTACGAAATACATTAAGCAAGAACTTGAAAATAAGATCACTGATTCTATCCTCCAGCATTGTCGCTAAGGTGTTTCCAGGTATTGTTTTTTTATTGCCATCAATTTTTTGGTATTTGGCTATAAGACCTCATCATTATCTACTTTATTATTTTAAAATTAATATATATTTTTAACATAATTTAGAAGAAAGGTCTATCGGCAAGATGTGGTGACCGTGGCATGCAGGTTAAGTGTGTGGCTTAGCATGCTCGGAGCCCGGGTTCGATCCCCAGCCGTGGCGGAAAGTTTTTTCAATAAAAAATTTTTCTGATCGGTCACCACCTCTCTGCAGACAATGGCAAACCTCAGAGAGTAAATAATGCCATGTAAAGCTTCTTGAGAACATGAGCCGTTCGGAGTCGGCATAAAACATGTAGGTCCAGTTCTCGGTCAATTGTGTGCAAAATTTAATAACACACAAACACAGAAGCTCGGTCAAAGTCCTTTCAAGGGCTGAAATGGCCAATTTGTTTTTTTTTTTTTTTTCTATCGGCAAGGTATTTTTCGAAAACCCCTACCAAACTTAGGGACTATTATCATATATATCAAAGTAAGATATGATTAAAACTATCTTCCTGTTATCATTAACTTTCATAGCTAGAAAAATTATTAAAAATGGAAGTTTCATGTTCGATTAATAAAATACCGGACAGAAATGGGTTTAAGAGGAAATTATTTCCTTGCATCCTCCAGAAGGCAGAATTCGTTTCCATTTACATGTTCTTATTGCGGATACAAAAATTATACGTCGACAGCTGACGAAGAAAAAATGCCTTTGAACAGCTTAGTACCGGTGTTGGAAGCGTTTTGTTGGGTTACAAGGAATACTTCAACGTGATTTAAGTGCTATTTGGGAATTTCACTTATATTCATTACGATAGACAGAAATCGATTTACATAAAAGCCTTCTCTAGAAAACGAAAAAAACGAAAAGACTAGATAATTACTAGTGCATTGAAATTTTAAATAGAAGTGGGTAGGATCTTTTTTAAACACGTGGGAACACAACATGGTGCGATTTCTTTAATTTTTAATGCGGAAGTATTGCTAAAACTCCAACTAAGTGCATTTCCTGATCTTTCTGCATTTACTACATAATTTGCATTATCGGCTTCATACATATTTTTTATTTTTGTTTTTCTATTTATTTATAACAGTTTATTATTAAAATTAATTTTGTAAATAAATTTAAAAACTAGGGCCTCACTCCATATTTCTTATGAAAAGTAGCTTTATTTGGAAGTATTTTTTTATATGGTTGGTCGCCATGTATATTTAATACTTACCACATATGCTTCAATCAAGGTTAAACAAAATTTATCGGGTTTGATAACTTTAAGAATCAGCTCATTCCTTTATTTACATTTTATTCCTTTTGTAAATTATGTCAAGTGCACAAAGGGCACATTAAATATTTTTGACGACCAAAAATAAATTTTATTTTTTTTTACATTTTTCGAATGCCTAACATTGCCTAACAATCTTCTCAGAAAGTTTTAAGTCAATTGAATAACAGTTGTTGTAGTTCTGTACTACATTGTACTACTTCTTAAACTTTAAACGCGTTTTTCTCGAATAGTGCTGTCTAAAACCGGTGGACAGCATTACTCGAAAACTATTGCATGGATCGCAACCAAAATAAATGAATTTGTTAGTCAAAAATCGGTTTTTTTACTACCATTTTCGTAGAAATAAGTATTTTTCTAAAACCTTCGATCCGGTGGTTTACTAAATAACAGATTCTGGGTATATTAATTCATTTATTTCATCAAAAAACTCCAACAATTTTTCTTAAAACATTATGAAAACATTCTTATTAATTACAAGTATAATTTAGGTTTTTTTTTTCGATGAAAAAACTTAAATGAAGTTTTTATTAACATAGTAAACATCCTAATTATAGACACTAGATCACTTGGGTGGGCAATCGTAATGAATATTTTTTTATATATCACGAAATATTTCCACAATATTCATTACATGAATTACAGTTTCTTTTTTTTCGCCTACAACTAAAAATGTTCCCATACATTTAAAAGAGGTTTCTTTGTATAGATTTAAAAATGTAAGCAACAATTGGCTTAATTTGATAACACTAGCATTCCGCACTTTACAGACTTTTCTCTCCCCTGCCCCCCCTTTTAGTTATCATTTAGCAGTGGATTCACAATTGCTTTATGATGCCATATAAGATTCTTAGCCACTGCTTTCAGTCAGCGCTCTGTTGCTTTTCAAAATTGTGACTCCGCGACTACTGGCTTCTATGCTAACAGCAAAGTCGGCTTTTTTGCAGAGCATCAATGAAAGTCATAAACTACAGAATAAAACCGTCCATTTATTGCCGTTGTCGAGTCGAGTCATCAATAAGCAAAGATTCTTTACTTCTTTCGGCAGTTAATCCAGGCAGGTCGTCATACGGTCGTCGGCGCTGGTGGTAATCTATTAGCACCTTTTGAAGAACATTTACAACTGTCAATCTACAATAACATACCGGCAACAACAAATAACCACCTGTGTCTCTCGGCTGCGTTCTATTCGAATAAAGCGTGATATTTGAATAGTGTAGTAGTTTTACTTACTTGGGCGAACAGATTTTGAACGAAACCGGTATGTTGAAAATGATGTGAATGTTGGTGTACTACACCATCTTCACAACATCGACTTTGCCATGCAGTGTTTCCCAAACTTAAGAAGATCAAGGGCACAACAAAATAAAGGTGATTTCAACAAAACAGAAATAAAATAAACAACAATTTTAAGCGTAGATTACAATTGAAGGATAAATATTTTCATTTGAATAGCTTCGAATATTAATATTTTACTTTTTATAAATTAATTTATATTATTATATAATTATTCTATATCAGAAAATAAATATCTATATATAAAAAGTCACCGGCAATGTGCAATGTAGAAGTATCATCTCAGTGTAGAACCTGACCGACCATAGCTTCGTTAAGGTTCCAATACATATAGATTGCTACAGGTTTCGCGTGTACATTGTTAAGAGTACTCTTTGACCCACTGTGCTACGTTGTCGACGTTGTTATTATAACATAAAGTTTTAAGGTTTTTGTTGTAATTGTTTAGTTGATTGGCAAAATGAATTGTCCCGCTTGTCTTTACGTCTTATTCTTCTTCTGCAGCACGTCGTCTCCGTAGAGTGCAACCGTATCATAAATATTCATTTGGCCAGAGATGACAAAGTGGTTTCTGGCGTGTTGACTGTCAATTCGAACAGGTTACTGACAATAAGTGTCTCTTGATGACCTGCAAATGCTGCTGCTTTCGTTGAGTGGCTGCTGCACCGACTTTTGAAGTGTGTGACACACATTAACCTTCCGTTGAAAATGATGCGATCGAATTGACATTGACAGACGTTGGTGAATTTATTAAATTGAAGTGTTTTGAATAAGATCGCATTAATAATAAACATGAAGATACTCGTAGGAGAATGATCGTTGGCCACCTTATTGAAGGAACACTTCCATATGCCTGAAATAAGTTCAATGAAAAATGTAGATTCTTATTACGAAAAAAATAATGTGATATAAATATGATAATTAATGAGTCCAAATACAATAGAATGTTTCGAATCTAGTCCGCAATTGATCGATTTTTTTAAATACAAGCTGATATAACTCGGTGTTACTCTGGATTTAATTTATTGAACTATTTTGTTTTTTTATTTTTTGTAACTAGCGGAGTGTTTTGTTAGAGTGTTATATGAGAAAAGTTAGAAAATGGACTCAACAAACAAAAAGTGGTTTAAACTTACAAATGTGGCAAAAAGGTGTTTCTACACCCATATAAAGATTGCGAAAGAAATTTTACAACATTTTTGTAAAAAAAAGACATTAAAAGACACTTAGGAGCCACGGTTATGATTGAAGGTAAAAAGGATCATAAAATTAACTTTCAATAAAATTTAACTTAACTGAACAGTAATTGATAGTTTTTTAAAAATAGCTCAAACTTCCAACTTTCAACTTTTTATTAATGAGTTCATTAAATAAACTGAAAATAAGCCTTTGTGAGACCAAGTTTTCAAGCCTGTACAATAGACTGTTTCGAAATTTAAATTCCACCGGTGGGTGTCTCAAAAATTAGAGGAACTTATTACAATGATTTCTGCATAATTTTTTTTTCAAATCGAAGAAACTTCCCCGAAGCAATGATTGAATATTTTTTTTAAAATCACATATCATTGATTTATGTGCTAGGATGTGCGGCTGGGCTTTTCGAGGCCCAATTTTACTTTGAATTGTTAATTTTTTTTCTTGGTTCTGCGCTCCGAAATATTTTATGCCAACTACCTCTTATGTTTTGTTGACGGAACAAAACCATCTACATATTATTTGCATTAATTTCGTTGAACAAACCTCATCTGTTTATGTATGAAGGTGGTAAGTGTACCTGCTGGGCCTAACGAGGCCCATCCGTTAAACACGATCACACGATCGGTCACGTTTGGTAATATATTAACGCTGCATGTGTATATGTGTGTAAGCATTTATTATTCAAAAATCAGTCCAACTATCACACAGGGGTATTCCATCGATTAGGCGGCCAAAATTATTTTATTGGGCAAACAGTTTCAAACCTTGTAAGTTTTTCGATATTCTTAACCCTGTATGTCCTACCCCAATTTTTAGTTTTTACATGTTTGTGGGCGGTTGACGCCCATTTTCTGTACACATTATAGTGTTGATATAACATACTCACATATCAAGTTTAATCTTTGTAGCTCAGATGATGCTTATTTCTTATGCACACCTTAGATTTGATATATAATGCTCCCATACCAAGTTTTATTCCTGTAGCTCAAATGAAAGTCTCTTTATAGAGTTTTCAATATTTGGGTTGCATGGGAGATGGACGAGTTCATGGGTGGATCACGCCCATTTTTTGTTGTAGTCTACAATTTTATATAAAATACATACAGAAATACATACAGATATCAAATTTTAATTCTATTTCTACCCAGCAAACATTATGAGCCTTTTATGACTCTTTTAAGACTCATATTTATGAGTCTGAGCGCTCATAATGAGCTCATAAAAGACTCCGATAAGATTGTGTTTCCCTTCCTGGAAGGGCACACAGATCTGAGTCCGAAATATGACTCTTATAAGAGTCCAAAATATGTGTGTTTTAAGAGTCAGAATTATGATTGTTTTCGGAGTCTTATAAGAGTCATGTTTAAGAGTCTTTTATGACTCTTAAAAAACAAAAAGAATAGACCCTTTTTCGTTTTATAATTATTTGTGTGTATTTAAAATTCTTAAACCATAACAAATAAATTTTCTTTCATCGGAAGTTTCGATCTCTTGCATAATTTTAAAGAATGTTTAAAGTGTTGACTTTACGCTGTGTATTGAAATAACAAATGCTTCCTAAAAAAATTTATTTAACAAAGCTGTTTATCGAAAAAGTTGCTCTGAATTATATATGGGTGGCTTAGTGATAATATGAGCGCTGAGAAAACCATCATCAATATGAGCTTTTTCTGAGTCATTATAATGTGCGCTCATAAAACGTTCATAAATAAGACTATTTTCGGAGTCATAATAATGTGCGCTCATAAAACGTTCATAAATAAGAGTCTTTTCGGAGTCATAATAATGTGCGCTCATAAAATGTTCATAAATAAGAGTCTTTTCAGACTAATTATTATGTGCGCTCATAAAAGCTTCAAAAATAAGAGTCTTTTCGGACTCAAAATTATGAGCGCTCATAATATCGTCAGAAAATACCCTCTTTTAAGAGTCATAAATATGAGCGCTCTTAAAAATGTTTATTGGGTAGCTTAAATACAACTCTCTATATCATTTGTATTTTTTTGTAATTTTTTTTTTGTATTTATTTGACTTAAAAATTATTTATTTGAAACAAGAGTATCGTGGTATTATAAAATTAGATGTTCCACTCGATGTACTGAAGCGAAGTTTTTCAAAAAGGTATGACGGTGTCTTATTAATTGTCAACTTGTGCAGAAATATGCAGTTTCAAGCATTTAAATATCCTATGAAACTACATCCTAAAATTTCCTTACATTTAACAGATACAGGGTCAAAACGTCTTAAGTAAAATATATATCTAGTCATGTCATTAAACGCAACTAGAATTTTGTGCTCCGAGTGAGAGTCCAATTTACTGTAAACCAACTCAGAGTAAGTTAATATGGGTAAAAAAAAGTTGAACAACAAGTCTTTTTTTGGTCAAAGTAGGAGTAAACTTAGACGTTAACCGCAGGCACCTAAGCGTATTCTTTTTATTATGTAATTCTCATGGTCAGTACAAGTTAGTTTAGAATTAATATAAAAACCTAAATTTTTCACCTTGTCAACTATTTGTAAATGATTGCCATTAAGACAAATTGTCGGAATCTGGTTAAAGTCATGTTTATCCTTAGATAAAGGAAGAATAATAGATTTATTGGCATTCAGGCAGAGGTCATTTTCAGTAGCCCATCTATAAATAGCATTCAAGTCTTCATTAAGTCTACACTATAAATCCTCAAGTAGTCCAATGCGGTTAGAAGAATATATTTGAATGTCGTCGGCATATGCAAGCATCGTCATATCATTGGTCATTGGTGGTAAAAATGTCATTAATGAATAAACTAAATAGCAAAGGTCCAAGAACAGATCCTTGAGGAATACCAGCTTTAATTTCTAAATAGTCAGACAGTGCATTACCAATTTTAACTCTTTGCATCCTGCCTTTAAGATAGCTTTTAATAAAAGAAGCAGCGCCATTACTGAACCCAAACAGAGATTTCAGTTTCCGAACTAAAAGATAATGATTAACACTGTGAAAAGCTTTTGAAAAGTCAAGAAGGCAAAGGAGTGTGATATTACCAGCGTCATAATTTATAGGGAGGTAGGCGTGTCCGAGGGCGGATAACAAAAATATTCAATAGTACAGGTCCTTGGGTCCATGTGTATATGTGTATCTTATTCAAGTGTACCTTATTCAAGCTTCGATCATAAAAAAAATTAATTTAAAATTTTAATTAATTTAATTTTTAAGGCATACCCACTTAAAAACCCCTAATTATGACATCACTCCTCAGCTACTGCGTCATACAATACTCTTCACAAATAATATTTACCGATTTGACACTTAGCTGACACTTAGCTGTATTTGACACTTAACAGCTGATCATGGCTAATGGGCCTCGTGAGGCCAAGCAGAGTCACTTACTACCTTTTAGGTAGCCGAACATCCTAGGGTTAAGCGACTGCAAAGTTCGAAGGTCGATTAAAAAACAAGTAAAGAAAGTCTAAAGTCGGTCTAGGCCGACTATGAAATACCCTAAACCCACTTTTCAAAATAAAGTGGGCGGATGCAGCCTATATTTTAATTGCATTTAAATGGTGATGAAAAACTTACACATACCAAATTTTATTCGTGTAGCTCACAGTTAATGCCTTAATTGTGCTTTCGCTATAGGAGGTGGGCGTGTTCATTGACGGATTACTCCCAATTTTTGAACACGCCTTAGTTTTGGTATAAAACACATACAATGTATTAAATACATACCAAATTTAATTTCTCTATGACAAACATAACCTTATTTATTGAGTTTTAAACTTTTTGTCCATTTTTCAAAACCATCTTTGTCTTGTCATAAAAAACATTCGTGCCAGAGGCTTATTTATTGCGTTTTCAATTTTTGGGTTGTATGGGAGGTGGGCGTGTCCGTGATCGGATGACGTCCATTTTTCGAAGACATCTTTGTGTTTGTATAAAACACATACATATCAAATTTTATTGTTGTAGGTTAATAATGAGCTGAGTTATGCAGTTTTCAATTTTTGCGTTGTATGGCAGGTAGGCGTGTCCGTGGGCGGATTCCAAAAATATTCAATAGTGCAGATCCTTGGGTCAATATGACTATGTGTACCAAGTTTCATTCAATTATCTCAACTCCTTCTTCTTATCCTGTGTATACGGACAACACACAGACGGACAGACGGACGGACGGACGGACGGACGGACATGGATAGCTCGACTCACGTGGTGACGCTGATCAAGAATATATATACTTTTCTATACCGGACTCGCTTCGTTCTATGCGTTACAAACGTTTGCACAAAGTTAATATACCCTGACCTTTCAGGTTTAGGGTATAAAAATTCGTACTAACATAAACAAACGCAGCGATACGGGTCTTTAAATTTAGCCTCTATTTTCACCGCTCACTCTCAGAATCGACCTAACTTTTGCTAACCAGAATTTGTTCCATAGTGTAATCATAGTTTTCTTCAAGATAAAGTTTTAACTTGCTTATATCTTAATATTAAACATTCGAAATGTTGTTTTTGAACTTTAGAAAAATTTTAATCTAAACAGTAATTTGAATATTTTGGAATTTTGGATGAATTTGAAATGAAAAATTTTAATTTAAAATGTACTAGGTTGAATTTGAAGTAAAAAGTATAAAAAAAATAGTGAAAAACCTCTAAAATTATTACTCATATTAAAGGCCCATGTTTTCTCGTTCGATCGCGTTCAAAAAAACTCCAATTTTCGCTATAAGATATGTGGACATTTATAAAACACCCTAAAAGGCAGAAGAAGAAAAATTTGCACCAATTGTTTCAATAACTCATATCAAATCTCCATGTTTACTCTTTGGATTAAAAACTACTATGAAAAAATGTCTATTTGTTTCAAATATATAGATTTTTGACCAATAAACGCCAAAAACTCAGCATTATTGGTCACTGTACGATGCTTACTAGAAAATTTTACTTTGAAACTGCAGTGAACATTTGCACTCAATCGGATAAAATTGAAGGACCTTGTGGTCGAGAAATGTTAACTTCTTACAAAGCGTGAAAGAAGTAAGCCATGAAAGGCTGTGTCAAAAATATTTCTTGCAGTAATTGGAAATGATTATATCGTCGGTTGAAAAGAACAATTACGTAAATGCAAATTTTTTTAAATACGGTTTATTGGATAATTGATATCCCCAATCCAAACTACTTGAGTCAAAACTATAAGTAAGAGTTACACCAATATCCATTATTTAATTATTCCAGGTCAATTAATTTGTTTTTCATACAAGTTGTACGCAATTAAATTATGTTTTTTACCTCTCCTGCACAATTACGATTTTTGCAGTTACTTCATTGTTCTTTTCAACCGACAGTATGTACACGTGCCTTGACTATTTCACAAAATTATGCAACATCAAACAACATATATTTATGACATACATCTTAAACTTTTAAAATTTTCCCATTACATGTCGATATCAAATATTCCACTGCTGATCACGCAATAAAATCATTCAGAACTTCAGACAAGAGCCTCATATAAGTTCACATTAACAGTATTTGCTTGGGTTAAGTGTAGTTCGAATGATTTCTATCATAAAACGACAGTAAAAAGCAAGTTTGTTGGCGCGTGTCTCATCAACTAAACAAAAACAAAAAAATTGTCTTCAGCAAATAATTGTTCAAATTTATATGAAAATTATTACATAAACTTAGTTTCAGACGAAACAAACGCTGTATTTTACGCCTGCTGACAGTATGTGAAAATATGACGAAAAGAATTATTTCAATTCCGATTCTTATTGCTCTTGGAAGCTACATACAACGGATATCAGCTTATCTCGGGATCAGAATAAATTCGTTTCAAATTAAAGCTGAGATTTGTCTCTATTAGCTTTGTGGCTGGGATGTTTGTTATACCAACCTATGGTTAGTGCCAGCTACCGTTCTTACTTGCGAACGGCCCACATAAATCACCCCTGCAAAAGATGTACACATAAACCAGCCAGTATTGTTGTTACACCCTTTTGAAAATCGCACAGATTTCATCAAATAATTTTCGGGTTGTTCGAGTGTAGAAATCAGAAAGTGCGAGTGTTGCAAACTCTGTTTGTTTGTGTTAATCTTTAACTTAAGAGAAGGATTAAACCTATACGTTAGGATGGATTGATGACACATGCTTTCGTCACGTTAACTTTAAAACTAACATCCTTTAAATTGTCTGCTTATTTTTTCTTGTAGAGCACAACTTGTCATTGCAGGAGTAATAATTTATTGCGTGTTCAAACACAATCCTGATCAACACGATTATGAATAAACGTCACGTGACTCAGTTATTTTATAATATAATTCGTAAATTACTTGACACTTTAATTGCAGGTGAATTGCTGCCGGACGTGTGCCTGCGATGATTTACCCGCTTGGTTAATGATGTCAATTCATGTAAGTATCATCTTTCCCACAGGTAAAAGTTGGAATAGAATGTAATATTTTTGTGTTTTTAAAACTACCATTAAAAAACAAGGGCTTTTGTAAAAATCGATAAAAGCTGTCATTAAACATTATGGTCAACTCCAGAGTTAAGTCAAGTAGCAAATTCCTGTTTACGATATAGTTATGCATTAATATTAAAAATAAAAAATAGCCTCATTGTAATGAATGTGATTTTATATTTAATTATATAAATTTTTACTTTAAAATGAACTTAAATATTAAATAAAGAATTTGAAATAATGTTTAATTTAAAGAAAAAAAACAAAATGAACACACCAACATGACAGGTCTAAAGGAGGAATTTTAGATTTTTACCTTTTTGGCTTTAATTCTTGCCCCTTCAAGGAAGTCGGTTCGAAGTGTTAATCTTTAAAAGCGTTTTTTTCAAAACTTGTAATTTTTTCCGTGGAAACGATAACCCGAAACCTATTCAGCCGATCTTTCAGGAATAAATTCATCTCAATCAGCCTGATATGTGCCCATGTTTCGACAGTAGGCAAGATGAGATGAAACTAAAAAAGGTGTCTATGGGCGCTTCAAAGACTTCGTATTTTTCAATTTTAGCGTGCCAAACAAAGGCCTTCTTTTTTCAAAAGAAATATATTTATAACTAAAAAATATCAACAAGTCAAAATTACTTTTCAAAAAAAGGTTTTCTAGCTCAAGAAGCCAGAGACAAAAAAAAAGAAACAGTTTCGATAGTATCGTAAGTGTAAACGTAGAATTCCGTTTAACTTGTAACCTACTTTGTCTCTTTGGTCCGATTGTTTTGTTCATTTTGCACGTATTTTTATTGATCTTCCCAAAATTAAAAAATAAATGAATAACACTCAATTATGGATTACTTATCGAGGCCAAAACAAAGAAAAAGTTAAATAGTATGATTAAATGAGCAAGCAAAAAGAAACAAGCAAAATTTAAAATTTGTTCGATCATTTTGTTAAGTTTGACAGGTTGAGTTCATTGGCTTAGTTGAGAAGAAGGCGAAGCAAATGAACTTTCCATTGATGCCACTTTCGTCTCTGTCCGATATATAGTTTGCGAGCTACAGTCAGTTTAAATACTAATTTCAAATTAAAATTAAGACCCCCATTTTTAAAAAATCGTATGGTTACTATATTTCACGCTGAGCACACGTCCTTTCCTCTCGTCTCTGTCTGATATTTAGTTTGTTAGCTACACTTTCTGTTCGATGTATAGTTTGCAAACTACACTCGCTAGTGATAGTGGGATGTGGAATCCAAATTAATTTGCATTAAAAACAAAAATTAAAATTTTGCGCCATCTATTGACCCATTCGTTAAATTTGACAGATTGAGTTCATTGACTGAGTTGAAAAGAGGTTCATGACCTCTGGTTTCAAAATAGTATACTAGAACAGTAGTGCATACATAAACCCAATGCGAACTAATGCTTACAGTGCTGCCAAAGCGAACCAATCAGTTCGTGCAAAACCAATGCATACAAGCATAAACAACGAAAGAAAAACAAAGAAAGCAGCAGGCACATAAGCAGCTGATGATTGATTTTCTTATATAAAAACATGCATTTTTCTTCTTATATTTTACTATTTTGTGACTTTAATATAATAGTGACAAAATCCAAAATTAGATATTCATTCAGCGCAGGATATATCTGATATTTTAGTATATATATTATCTTTGAACGAAGAGTATTAAAGGCTTTAGGTATACCCTAAAGTATTCGCCAAAAACGTTGCCTAATGACCTTGAAAAAATATGTTAAAACGACCCCATACAAACCGCGCTGTAAGACGTAATTCTACGTCAAAATAACCGGCTTTACTCGAAAAACGTCATGAACCGACACGAATGAAGATTTGTTACACATACTGTTGAGTTCTTCAGATCCATTTATAAATTCTTTGCAACCACCATAAAAATATAAACGGTCCAATTTAACAGATGATGTTGTGATCACGGGAGGTGATGTTTATCAAGGGAGGAGAATTCCTTCTCGAGAAATTTCTGATTCAGATTCAGAATAACAAATTGTTCTGCAAAAATGTCAATATATTATTCATAGTGAATTTTTTGATGAAAAAAGCAGTAGGCGATCAAAAAATTAAGTTTAATAAACATTTAGACAATGAACTAAGAAACTGAGTTTTATTATTATGGCATGCATACAAATAATTTAATTCCAATAATACTGCTCCTAGTGTATGGGACGAATGTATTGTATTGAGGGCCATTGTATGGATTGTATTGGGGACCAATCCCAATATTTCTGACAATATTTATTTTTGGCTTAAAAACTTATTAGTAAAATTTTACGTCTCTTGCTATAATACTTTTTGAGATATGATTTTTGGTATTTTAAAATTGAAAAAGACACATTGTGCCCCTTCATGACATAAAATCACAACTTCAACGCCAGAGTGGACAAAGAAATAATATTGGTTGGAGAGCCAGAAACTTCAGCCTCCATGACAACACATTCGATAACGGAGTGAGGTTGATTGACTTATTCATAGAACATAACATGGTTGTGTTAGTATTATTATATTCAATCATTATTATCTTTAACTACGTCAAAAGGGATGCTTTTCATATCTTCGTATTTCAGCTGTTGGTAAATGCCAAAGAAATGAATTAAATTGACTGCACCAGCTCCTTTAAATCTTCTGTTGGTCTATTCATGGCTCTTAACCTCTTCCAGTTAAGGCATTTTTTATTTGGGAAATATGAATATAATGAATATTAAACACATTTCCGATATATCTGACTAAAATGGTACTGTAGTGCACGCAGAGAAAAATAACGTTTATCGACAGTTTGCTGCAAACGAACTTCGTTTTTCATGCTTCAAATCATTGTTTGTAAACGTTTGAACAGTTGGCATAATAATGGTTAGTTGCGGGAAACACGTTATTTAGTTGCAAGAAATTAATTTTGTTTGTCATAAACGGCAGTGATTTTTAAATTGCAGCAACCGAAAAATTTATTTTTTCCAACTGAAAACTTCGTTTGCAGGAAAAGAAATTAATTTGTTATAAGCGAGTAGTTCTCAACTGACAAAAAAAGTTGCTTGGTTTCGGTGATAAAAAGCGTTTAATATTTGCCATCAACGAAAAGGAAGTATTTTAAGAGTGTGAACAAACAGACACACAACTGTGAATTACAAGCGCAGTCACACAACTGCTACACAGCTCGCTTTCGTTGATGACAAATGTAAAATATTTGGCATAAACGAAGAAACAAGAATGTGTTACAGCTTAAGTAAATAAAAAATTAATTCTAGACAATATCTCACAATAGCTCAATGGAAGCATGCTAGACTGGCACGCGGGAGACGTGGGTTCGATTCTTGGCTGTGTAAGTATCAAAAATTTTAATTTAATTATTGAAATTGTAATTCTGTTTCATTAACTGCTTGGTCAAAAGGAACCGTCAAAATAAGAATAATAAAAATAATAATAAAAAACATAAATTAAAAAAAAAAAACAATTTGGTGTTGCTGTTGGGAATTGAACCTAGGTCACTGAACTTCCAAAACAATGATAAAATTTCATTAAGTTCGATGTTTTTTCGTTTCAAGCAAGAATATTTTTAAGTTGATGACAACTGAATACTCGTTTGCAGCAAATACAGTTCGCAAACGAAGTATAGTTGGTGAATTTTTCAGTTACGATAAACGAAAAATTTCTTTGCGTGTGTGATATTTATGGTCGAGACTAGGGCAGCCAAAGATTACAGACCTCAGCATCGTCTATTAAAGTCGAAGCGGAGAAGAACAGAGATTACGATGAAGAAATTGAAAGAAAATTTTTAAATTTTTTAATTTACTTTCTTACAATTTATATAAGAATTGAGTGATTTCACTGCCACTAAAGGGCATTTTTTAAATTTTTTGCTCTGGTAATTCAAAATTGTTCGTATATTTCCCACAGTTTTTTTTATAGAACTAACTAAAGTATTTAAACCGTCTAAAAATAGTAATTCTCCAATTATTTAAAAATGATAATGTGTGGTTTTTGCCAACTTAATATATATAAACAAATATATAGATGATAGAAAGATTACTCTTTAGTTAAAAAATATCGAATAAATTAAAGAAAATGTTTCTACTGCAAATTTATTTTTCACAACTTTCGACGGGCATACTTCAGCAAGCGCAAATTATGATAGTAAATGGTGATCGCATAACTTATAAGCCTGGTAGACAAGTTTTTACTACTTTGCGATTATAACAAAATATTGGAAGGATTTCGAGAAAATTCTTTTTGTTTCTAAAAACGAAATATTTATAGTTTATTTTATTAAATATACATGAACAAATAAGGGTCGCATTTTTCGCATAATAAGTGAGACTGTCTCACTGAGACACATTCAATGAACAAAAAAATCATAGAAACTCAACAAATAACTTGATACCTTTTTCCACAAGCGTCATATTTTTGAACCGTTTTTATTTATTGCTAACAATGATTTCTGTTTTAACTTGTCGCACCTTTTTATAAGTTATGACTTTTACTTTATGACTTTTTCACTTAAACAAATCGTATTAACGTTGTATGTGGGTATTCATGTGTAACTCTCACGTTCTTTCAACAGCCCTTCCATGACATTTAAAACAATAAAAAAGCCTAATATCGTCAAAAATAAATATTTTAAAAACATGAAAGTTAATTTCATTGTTATATTTAGGCTGGACGCGTGTTTCATATAACTCATAAAATAGTTTGCTGTGTTTTACCTTTTGATAATCGCTGATTCACTCCTTCCAACATAATCAAGGACTTCTCAACTTCCGCTGGTCTGTGACAAGGATGCACATAATTGCTGTGCAATAAATGTTAACAGGCAGCTCGAGCTGCTTCACTCAACCATCGCACATTTGGTCAGATATTTAATGACTTGCAAGTTTCTTGGTTTATCATTTAAGGTATGTACCAAACAATAGTCTACAATGGGGGTGTGCGTATGAGTTTGTTTTTTGGGAGGGTGTAACTGAATGAATTTTGTTAACGGCATTTGTGTATTTTACATTAAATTTTATGGAAAAAATCTAATCGTGGCAAATCTAGTCCTGCTTTTGGCCCGGGACCAAAACGATCGTTAAAGATTTTTGTTTTCAAAATTTTTTGTTTTGAATGAAACGCGAAAATTCGAGCTCTTATAGATCTCCCATGTACAAACGCATGATAGAATAACAAGGTAGGCGCATATTGGAGAGGAAGTGAGCTAGATGTCAAAATCAACTGTTCGAATTCGAGTTGTTCTAATTGTTGTTGTTGCATTTTCGTTTGACATTTATAGCACTCACACCATTGTTTGTGTAAAAGTAGACATTTGAGCAGCCATATTGATATGAGCCTACCTTATTATTCTATCATAGTACAAACGTTTCCACGTGATTTGTACACTCAGTGAAAAAACGCTGTTATATCAAACAAATCATGGGTTGCAATAACAGATTTCACTGTCATACCATCTAAAAATTGAAACTTTCAAATTAACGGATGGTTGACTATTGGTCTATAGAACACGAAACCCATATAAAAACGTGTTTATTGAAATTTTATCACTGTTTTGAAAGTTAATTTTTGGCCGCGATTGCTGACGTGTGCGTCTAGTAGTCGACTGTTCTAGGTTCAAATACCGGCAAAACCAATAACGATTTTTTTTTTATATAAAATATTTTTTTTTTACATAAACATGAAATTTTTAATTTGTTTTTAAGATTGTAAGCAACTTATTTTGAAGATTTTTAACAATTAATGAAACAGAATTATTAATTCAATTATTAAATTACAATTTTTGATACTTACACAGCTAGGGCTCGAACCCACGTCCCGCATGACAGGCTAGCACACTTCCACTGAGCTATTGGCAACGATAATACAAATATAGCAAAATACATTTAAAAAATATTGCTTAGAGCAGACTGACATTTCAAACAGTCAAACAAAATTTTTTCCAAACAAAAAACAGTCAAACAAAATTTTAACTTCCTAACAAAAATACAAAAAAATTTCAACAGATGACTTTAACAACACAAAAATACTTTCAAACGTTCATTCAACAAAGAAAATTGTTTACTCAAACGCAAATCATTAAATCTAAGAGTGTTCGACAGTTGATATTTTTCTGAGTGTATGGTATTAAAGTACAATTAATGCACAAAAGAAAATTTGTCGAATGTTCTAGAGTAGTTTACGCCCTTAAGTAGATACTAAATAAAATTGTATTGAAGATGAAGTGATGTATTTACATAATAAATTATATTTTAATAAGAGTTTAGTTTAATTTTTGAGTTGTCAATATAAAACTGACAGTGACATAACATTTGACAAGTAAAATCTATTATAGGTAGTGCTATTAGACTTGAAGGCTTATAAAGTGTAGCTGAAACAATAATGGGCTACACAATACCATGTACAACGTTGTAAAGGGTACGCCAATTAACTTTTTTTTTGAAAATTGCTCATTTTCGAAGAATAATGGCCCAATTATGCCTCTGGACCAAAATCCGCACCAAACAGTGACTCGTTTTGGGTGCATCGGCTTTTTAATGTATGCGTTCGGGTTTTCTGTGCCCCAAATGCGACAATTTTGCTCGTTTACATACCCGCCAAGATCAAATTGAGCTTCATCTGAAAATATGATTTTTTGGCAAAATCGGCATCTTCTGTAAGTCAATCGCAAACCCATTCAGCGAAGCGAAAACGCATTGGATGGTCAATTGGCTTCAACTCCTGAACCAATTAGACTTTGTATGGCGTCATACCAAGGTTTTTATGCAAAATTCGACTCAATGTTGTCTCCGAAATGTTCAATTGTTGAGAACGACGGTGAATTGATGTTGATGCCGCTTCACGCACACTTTCTGCCACAGCAGCAATATTCTGACGGTGCTCTGTTGTTTTAAAAGTCGTACACAATTTTTGCACACATTCTGCAACATTACCATGATTTTCAAAGTAATGTCGCAATATTTCCCAGCGTTGTTCAAGCTTATACAATACCATATTCGTTCAGCGGAAGGATAAAACTAATTATCTGTCAAATCAGACACGTTCTAAGTTTTACCATTCACAAAATAAAAACTAGTTGCAAAAAAAGATGCTCCCCTTTACTTTAGCTGATTATATGCTGGAAGCGCATGTAAAAATTGAGGCGTCTGGAAGTTTGAGATATTTTGGAACAATTTTTTTTAGTATATGCTGGAAGCGCATGTAAAAATTGATGCGTCTGGAAGATTCAGATATTTTGGAACAACTTTTTTTGACATTATACAAAGTTTTGGGTCAAATAGAAAACTTTTCTAAGAGAGTATTTATTCTTAACTTTGCCAGAAGGTCAATTATTATCATTATCCAGAAAACTGGATAATTCCAGAAGGTCAATTTGACTCCAATAGCTTTTTTAGTACAAAGAATCTTCCTGAGAGGCTCAATGCGCTCCAAATTTATATGGAATAAAATAAAAGTCTTTTGTTTTATGTTGCTGTAGGAATAAGTAAGAAAGTTTTATATTAAATGTTATAGAAAAAGTGCGAAAACAATTCGAAAAATGGAATGGAAAAAAGAAATTGAAAATTTAGAAAATTTACAATCTATTTTTAAAATGTTCATTTTAAAATATCAAGCGAACCTTTTAAAAGCTGATTTTAAAAGGTTTCTGGTAGTTTTGAAAATGTAGTTTTCTCAGTGCTAAGTCGGTCCAACCGACTTAAATGGACTTAAATGGAATACCCTATAATATTAAAAGATATATTAAAATATTTCAACAAATACAAAAAAGTTTTTATTTGTGTTCAAAATCGATGTTCTCTATATAATTAAACAGGTTTGACTTACGTGGGTTGTAAAGAAGTGGGGCGTGTTCATGGCCGAATGACACGTTCTTTTGGACAGTAATAGGTTATGGTGTGATATACGAAGTTTTATTTCTGTAGCTCAAATATGAACCTCTTTATAGATTTTATTGATTTGTCCACCTCCCATAGAACCCACAATAGCAAAAACATTTTAAAGTCATTTCCATATGAGACACAGGAATAAAACTGGGTATGTGTAAATTGTTCATAAAAATTTAAATGCATACCAAACATGGTCTTAGTCCGCCTACAGTATTTTGAAAGGACAAAATTTTAAATTTTTTTGCCAATATTTTTGTGTACATATTATCAAAATGTTTACATTATTTTTTATTTTGGGTAGGCATCTGAAGAAAAAAGGAAGTTATATGCCAGAAACTTGATCTTTGGCCAAAAAAAGGTGTTCAGGAGAAGCAAAGCCACTCCATGGGATTTCTCCAATACAAAAACAAACAATTACTCAGAAATAGTTTTTAAGCGTCCCTCTAACTTTTGAGTTGGTGTCCGGCGAGATCTATATATCGATCTAGCTTATGGTACAGAGAATAATCAAAACTATTGATTGTTTATAAAAAATAGTTGGCAAACATATTTTTTCTTGAAATTTCTTAGCAATTTACTTAAGTTGATATCATTATCTTTGATTTATCAAAGTTTTATTTCAAACGGTAAATTCTTTTTTGCGAAACGTAAGACTTGTTTTAAAAGTGTCGACAATTTCACTTTTTAATAACTTGGACAAAAATATTTTTTTAGGTGAAGTCATAACTATGGTCAAACATATCCATTGCATCAACATGAAATGAAAATAAAGACAAAATCCTGGTGATTTCACGAATTCTGACTCTTTTTTAAAATTTGAATTTAAATTTTGTGGAATAATTCATGTTTTCTTGTTTTATACTGCCATCATAACTTAGTATTTATCATTCATGCTTGTTCTCCTCTAAGTTTTTGGTCTTCAGCTTGTTTGGTCTACTTGTTTTTTTATTTTTATCTGGTACGTTGTTCTTTTAAATACATGTTTTTGGAACTTCCATGACATGCACAAATGCTTTTAAAAAAGTTGAATGGGTCATCAAGCAGATATACTTGTGAATTTATGAAAAAAAGAAACAAGTTAGCGCCAGCTCTTACAAAGCCGAATACAAAGATTCGTTAAGAAAGATTTTCTGGTGTCAGTCCAATGCAGCGCCACTTATGTCATTTCGATTGATGGAGATGGTTGCCTCACATTGTTAAACTGTTAACAGAGAATTGTAGTTGAAGAGTCTTTGAAATCATTCTATCCACTTGGACATACATATTCTCGAAACATAGTGATTTCTCAAAAAACTCATTTGCATTTCGATTATTATAAGAGATAATGTGCATTGTGAATTAAGAGTTCAACACGTCTCAAGTGAGGAAATATTCACTAAGATATTTTTAAAAATTCTCTAAATGTTTGTTTTGTAAGATTAACACTTATTTGTAAATAATAAAGGCCAATATTTGATGTTATGTAATGAACCTGGGTACATATGTATTTCTAAGTCGATCATAGATACTCACGATATCAAGATATATTGTCATGAAGATTTGTGAAGACATAAAAATTGTTTGTGTCTTCTCACATTCAAAGATTCTAAAAATGCATTGAAATTTTCAATCAATGTCTTTGTTCCCTAAATGGCTGACAAAATTTATTTAAATAATTCATGGGCTCAACTATTGCAAATAATTATTCTGAATTCACTTATTTATGGGGCTAAATATTTGACATACTTAGGTTGATAAACTTTGTTTTGGTTTCACTATCTGTCATGCCTAATTTGGATCAACAAAGCATTCAATTAAACGTCCATTATATAAAAATATATTTGACTTAATCTATGGACATCATAAAGTGAAGGATGCACACTCAAAATTGAAACCTGATAAGAACAAAGCTTCAGAAGTTATTTTCATGAGTCATAAATAAAATAAAAAAATTATACCCCTCAATCTAGAAAAGCTTCGGTATGATGGAGGGTGGCTGCAGTATGTCGTGGTTTGTTTAACATGCTTTGGTGTTTTCTTTCCCCGCATTATTGATTACTTCCAATTGTGTTTACTGTGATGTTTCAAGTAGGCGATCGCTAGCGATGTGGCTATAAAACTGACATTTTGACAGTTTCGATGTTAACAAATAATATAAATAACCGAAAATCATTAACTGATAACGTGCCTTTAACTTTTCAGCCTTTTTGACGCCACCTTCGAATTGCTTCCTATCATATGTTTTTACTTTTTTATGAGTTGGCGCCAGCAGAATTAATGACTGATTTAGTATAACAAGGTTCTTAAATGTTTCACATATGTTATGAGTTATGCGTTAATAGGTTTGAGTGTTGATATCTTGTAGATTGATATCAATCGAATTTAGTACAATTAAGATTGTTATAATTTTTACAGACAGGTGATAGACATTCAGAAATTCATGGCAATAGGAATGAATATTAGAAAAAGCTAGTTTGGATTTTTTTTCATTTTTTAATGTCTCAACTTGATGTTAAAAATATAAAAAGACAGGAATGAAATTAAAACGTAAGAAAATAAACCAATTACGGGGATGAACAATCAACTATCCTGTAAGGTGTTACTTTTTTAAATAAACTACTAAATCGCCAAAAATATGCAAGTGAAAATATTAGGGGTATTCTCGCAGTATAGCAAAGATGCAAAATTTGTGAAAATGAAACCTTGCAATACTGAAATATGCAACACTGCGGGAGCGCACAAAATCACAAATATTGTGAATATTAAAAGAAATGCCGCGAACAGGCGAAAACAAGAAATGTAAATACTTACTCTGACGCACACGAACTAAAATAAACAAATTTGTCTCAATCAGAGTGCAAGGTTGCACGTCCACTCAAAACATGGGTATCACTGTTGCACAGATTGCACGAATTGTAAAACTTTTATCGCTTGTATTTTGTTGTTGTGTCGTTGCACGGGTTGCAAGATTCTGCAACTTTTGCAATTCTTACACCTTGCAAGGGTTTTGCAAGACAGCGAGAATATTATTACCCCTATTATATTTTTTAATTGAAGGTAAAAATACTTTATCTTTTAATGCAACATCTTTTCAACTTTTCAAAGAAACACTTGCTTACAAAATTTTACAAACATTAAACTTAAGGGAACGTGATGTCTTCAAAAAAAGTTTCTTTTAATGTTTTAAAAAGCCTTTAAGTTGAATAAAAAATTAAGGTATAATTTTTAAAAATTCAATATATATTTTTTAGAAAAAAAATTACACAAAACCATGGGACATCGGAAAAAACCGGGGATTTTATGAGCATCGAAACCGCCATGAAACAATTATGGTTGAAAAATAACAAAATGGCGGCATTTTTTCAAAAATTTTAAAAGATTTTTAGCAAAAATCGGCCGAAAACTCTAAAACTATAAAACCGATTTTATTGTGTGTAGTTCATTCCATGCGGTGACCGTGGATTGCAGGTTATTTGTGTGACTTGGCATGCTCGGAGCTGGAGCTCGATACCCACTCGCGGCGAAAGTTTTTTTCAATTAAAAATTTTCTGGTTGGTCACCACCTTCCTGCAGCGATGGAAACCTCAGAGAGTAAATAATGCCATGTAAAGCTTCTTGAGAACATGAACTTTGGCCGTTCGGAGTCGGACTAAAACATGTAGATCCAGTTCTCGGTCAATTGCATGCAAACATTTCATAACACACACAACACAATTAATCATAAGAAGATCAGTCAAAGTCCTTTCAAGGGCTGAAATGGCCAATTTGTTTTATTATTTTAAGTTCATTCCAAGCATCGACAAGTGTTAAAAAATATATTGAAAGTACGATCGGTCGAGTAGTTTTTGTTTTATCACGCCAGCCATGATTTTTAAAAAAATTCCAGTAGCAATATATGTGATTAAAATAAAAAAAAAACTTTTTTTGCGTAATTTTTTTTTTAAACCTATTTGTAATTTTTCAAAATGATATCTTATTTTTTATTCAACTCATACGCGTTTTAAAACATAAAAATAAAAAAATTTTTGAAGGCGTCAAGTCCCCTTAAAAAAGAATTTATTGATATGTATTAGGATGATAAATTAAAATTTTCTATAAGTAGAATAAATAATTATTTTTTATTTTCTTTAAAAGGTTGCAACTGCATAAAGGTTCTAAAACAATAGTTAGAATACTTTATCTGTCTGCAACCAATTGTGTTATGAAATATGAACGTCAACATATGATGTAGTTTTTGACAAACATCATTTTGTTTTTCAAATAATTAAATAAAAATAAAGAAAATTTTAGGATCCTTGATTCACAAATTTTAAAGTTTTTTTTTATTAATTTTTTGAGCAACTCTTGGGCAATGTTTTGATCAATTCTTAATTTTAATTATTCGCAGTTTAAAGTGTGGAGATTTACAAAATCGCAACCATTTTTTTTCTTAAATGATATATATTCTTAAAACATGTTTTTTATAAAAAAATTGGTTCCTAAAAATAATATAATACAATACTTTCATGCATTCTTGCATTCTGCTTAAAAATTTCAATCCATTTTTATGTATGTGTTTATATTTATTTTGATATATGTCCCCCTCAATAGAAAAATCATGGTATCATGGTCCTATCTGATTCAATTGAACTTAACGTCAAATAATTTTAATTAATAAAAAAAATTCAAATATGAAAAACTCTAACACACACTAACTTTAAATAATTGAAACAAACACGAATTCTTCATTAACATACAAATGCTAAGTTACGTTAAAATATAACATCTTGCAGTTAAGATATAATGAATGAATTTTCTCACTTTTTTTATAATCACAAATGTATTTAAGACGCAGATGTGTTGGATATAATTTTTAACTAAAAAAAGGTGTAAAAAAGTTTTCTAATTATCATTATCATTGCTTAAAGATAATAAAATGGACGTTGAACAAGGTTGCGAATTTATAAAATAAAAATAAGAATGTAACATAATTTAAGTACTTCAAATTGAACAAAAACAGCTTGCTTTTTGACATCATGTTAAAAATATATAATTTGCAAATTCCAGAGAGCTTGAAAGTTGATCTCCTTAAATTCTTCTCTTTCACTTCAGGCGATGCATATGGGCATCTCTCTTAAAAAAAAAATCCCGTATTTGTTTCTTAAATTCCTTACTGGGTCCTTAAAAACTATAAGGATATTCACACTGACTTGGGTAGTTGGGTACGGGTAGAATGAGTACTTTTGAATGAGAGATGAGTGATGAGAGAGATGAGTGACAGCTAGAAAATAATTGCCACCATATTATTCATGTCCAGTGTTGCCATCAAACAAATTTTCATATCGTAACTTTTGACTCAGTTCGTCGGATTCCCGTCGGATCCGTGAAATTTTAAAAAAGAACAACAACGTAGAAATTTTCCGAGAAGGCAATTGAACATTAAAGAAGAAATATAAAAATCAATGTGGAAGTTTTAAGATTTATTATTAAATAAATCAAATTTTGCTTCAAAAGTCAGTTCATCTAATGTTTCTAACATGATTATATATAAAAAATATTCTGATAAAATATATTGAAAAATACTTCTAAGCACACAAAATAGAAGTAAAAATAAAAAAAAAATAATCTTCATTAAATATTTTGTCATTGGTTAAAAAGAGTTGACACAGAATTTTTAAAACAAAGTTTAAAGTTGCTATCTTGCTAACTTGCTATCTTTATTTTTTCATTACATATACTTAAAGAAAAATACACCAAATCGGACGTCGGATCTATTTTTTCTGAAATCGTAACATTTTGGAGAATTATAGCCATATATCGGATCATCGGATTCAAGACTGAAAATCGTAACAAATACGATATATCGGACCATATGGCAACACTGTTCATGTCATTTTATGAGCGCAAAATTTGGGCCATCGTACGCGCGTAAAAAAGTTATTTTATATAGTAGTAATTTTTAACGTGAACTTTGCGGCATTTAATGATTTTTATCTCAAAAATTTTAAAATAACTCATTTTAACACATTTATTCTAGTCTATTTTATACACTTATACTTTGTTTTCTTGTTTTAGTTTTTTGTCAATTCAATTATTGCCTACTTTTGGAAAAGGTGGTAACCCATAAAAAAAAGTACTCAATCAATATACCCAACAAGTCAAGGGGTCAGCTAGAGTAGATTGGTAGATGGGTACTTGGGTAGAATGGCACATTTACAAAAACAAAACGTATGGCATTTGCCAATCTACCCAACTAGCCAAGGCAGTGTGAATACCCCTAAAATACCCCCGAATTGTATGTGAATACTCCTAAAATGTATGGCATTTGTCAATCTACCCAACTACCCAAGGTAGTGTGAATACCCCTAAAATGTATGTCATTTGTCAATCTACCCAACTACCCAAGGCAGTGTGAATACCACTTATATTTACTGTACCGGTGATAAAATCAAAAAGTGGCAAAACAACAAGATTCCGAATCCTGTGGTGGAAGTATTTAACTATTTGAAAGCCGAAAATTGTGAATAAAGAAATCGCTTGTTTGGTTGAATACATTCCACGCTTGCCAGCCACTACAGCAGCTGCGGAGCGACTTTTTTCTGCAATGAACAAATCTTGAACTAATGAAAAAAAACCCGATTTCATATCGATATGTTGAAAACGATTCTTACGGTTAAATATAATTTATAGTACTCTTGTATGGAATTCTACAATTTTTTGAAAACGAACTCAGGGCTTCTTAAGAAAAGTTGCAAAATTATTGTATATAATTCTGGAGATGGCAGGGACGATGAAAATGCATATTACAAGTAATTAATATTAACTTTTAAATCAAAAATAAATGCATTAATTTCCATACATTAAGAAAAAACAAAAACCGTATTAAAAATGTGTCGGGCATATATTTCTGTTTTTAATTGCCATGTCATTAAAAACCTAAAACATCAAGGTATTGTCCATTTTTTATTCGAAAGGAAGATACGAGCATTAAATCTGTGTCGACAAGAAATAACAGCTAAACTCATTTTCAGGATTTCAGGAGAGCATTTTTAAAATTAAAATAGCTTCCTAAAATCAGGGAACTCTGACTTTTGCTGTTTAGATTTGATGGCCTCTAACACTAATTTTTCAAGATACAACCATACAAATTTGAGTAATTTTTGTTGTTTCTAGTAAACCACTCAACTTGCTTTCATTTTACTAATCAAATCAAGTCCTAGCTACTTATGTCTCCAGATATGACTGACATGTCGTACATTATATCTGTAATTGTCTTATCAGTGCGATAACAGAAGAATGTGTCATTTCTTATCTCCCAAAGTGTACTTTGCTGATGTTCACCTAATTTTCAATTGAAAAATTAAAGAAGTTATGAAAAACATAACGTCTCGAGAAAAAAACTATGAATCACATTTAAACAACCAACATTATATTCAATGCTCAAAGTGTGAGTGAGATATTAACATAAATATATAAGATTATTGGTTTCAACTCAGGAAATATTCCAAAAATACGAAATCCTACTAAGCATTCAAAAGAAAAAAGCAGAATTTTGGCGATCACTTTCCATTTGAAAGAATTCCCTTTTCGGTAAGAACATTTAAAATATCACACGTACCCCTAATTAAGATAAGAATTTTTCTTTTAACGAATGTGGTAAATTTACCAAATAAAACAAATAAACATCATTAAAATAATTTATATATAAACGTGTTCACAGCACATTGTCGGGACTTATTTAAACATTCTACAGGACGACAATGTTTTGGTTACAAGATAAAGAGAAGCGCGTCCGCATAGTCGCCATAGTTATTGTTAACAAACGCAGGTATACCGTCAGTAAACGTATTTGTTATTGCAGTACAAGTGGTGGTCTATAATTTACCCAGACGAACTGATCGATCCTTTGGGTAGTCGGACCTATGCTATAAATGCTATTCACATTAACGCAATGCGGTTATATAATAAAATATACTTTATTGCAGTAGTTCAAAGGGTTTGTGTGAAAATACATTTCATTTAGCATTCGAGCATTCTTCTTTGAATGAAAAAAATATTCTGTATTATAAATAACTGTATTATTTATTTTCTTAAACAGCCAACTTCATTTGCCAAGCATATAAACGAAAATAACTAAATTGGCTGATAGGAACAAGGAAAATATCAATTGTAAATATAAATTAAAGATTACTGTATGAACCATATCAAAACTCGTTTCGCTTTCAAATAGGCGATTCCTATTTAAATTCCAATTTTATACATTTAACACTTTATTTATTTACTCACAGTTTAAAGTTTCAATGTTTGATTTGTTTGTTCCTCTACCTCACATACATATGTAGCTTAATAAAATAATAACTAGATGAAAATACCAACAGGCAGACCTTTGATAAATATGTATGTATTTATATATGTATGTACAATGTATGAAAGCGTAACTGTTTGTATATTTGATGCGAGTGTTGTTTGTATGAGTACCGTCCTAATAAACTTAAATGTTTTTGAGACAACTCAAGTGGATCAATAATGGTTGTTGGAATGAACGACTAGCTTATGTATCGCACGAATATGTTTATTTATTTTGGACTCTCATCTTGGTTTTTTTTTTTTTTTTTTTTTGTTGAACGAATTGTGGATATTGTTTTTCGATTTCAACTGGCAGTATTTTTTATTTTCATTTGTTTTAGCCATTATTAGCTTTTAAGTTTATGAACTTCACTGGTTGGTGTTGTTTGCTAAGTTTTACTCAAACAAAGTGACGTTTTTTGAGCGAAGCTATTTAGACATTTGTTGAACATGAGCTCTTGACGGATTTGGCTGAACTTCTTTTTATTATTTGTTTGTTTTAATATTATTAATAATTATTATTTATATATTGTTTCTATAAAACTAATTATCGCTACTTGTTATTAATTATCTCGTCAAACGCCAAATCGTGTTGCTAATATCAAAAGCAAATAAAACTTTTAAATCTGAAGAGGCTATCTTCAGAAGAAGATTTTTGTGTATGGAGTGAAGTTGTTGGGTAATTTTGTTTTGGGTATGTAAATATTTTGTTTTGTTTTGCGCTTCTATTTTCCACACATTCTCTCATAAGTAAGCTTATAGAAAATTAAAAAAAAAACAAACAAATGAAGTGGGTGTGGATTTACAAATATACATCTAATTTATTAATTTTATTTTTTAATCTCTTTTTTAAAGTGTTTGAAAAATCATACAAAACATCTCACATAGCAATGACGTACCGAGACCTTAAATTTGATCTGAAAAAAATTCACAACATAACCTACCCACACCAACCAAGACATAAAAAAATCAAATATTTAAATATTATAAAATACTCGAAATTCTAATATTCTCATGCAATACTCATATTTTTCGAAGGATAAATTAATTCATTAACATTTAAGAATACATAAGAAAATTACAGTAGGTGCTGCTGAAATTATGACCCCCTCATGTTATCCTCATCTTATGGCTTATCTTATTCAAATAGATTGTTACTTAAACTCAAAATTGACAAACAAAAAAAAAAACAAATACTTTAGAACAATGAAATGAAATAAACAAATGAATGAAAGAATTTGTTGCAGTTAAATTTCAATAAACCTGCTTTATTCCAATAGACTTTTAAGATTCTTCTATAAAGTTGTGGATACTTTAACCTCTTTACTCACAGCACTTGACCTGAACTGTCAATGACAACGCCGTGTAAAAGCGACCCGTTTGTTTCATATGTTGGTGGTATTACCCTATTCCTTCGGAACCTAAAACTTGACAGGACCTAAAGCGGCTCTTTTCTATATTTCCTATAGATCAGTCAGTTAATTAGTGGAACCTATATTTTAGATTGTTTTTATTCTACGTTATCCGAACTTCACCCGTCACAAAAAAACATAAATAGTAACGCAAGTAAAAAGTAAAACTTTTCAGATTTTGGTGTATCTTTACAAAAGTAAGTTTATGCTTGCAGCTTATTGATCTACCGATTTGTATTACTATAACTGATTTCAATGAAAAAATACTAGACCTTTCAATATTTGCACATTCAATAACAATATCTTTGGCATATTTATCACAAATATTTCGAAGACATTCAACGTCGAAAAAACTTCACAATTTTACGTAGTTTGCTCTTTTGAAACCCTGGGGCCTTACTCTGTAACGCGATTCGAAAGTTAAATTGTTCGAATTCGGAATTATGATACTCTGCAAATCGATTTTCGAATTCAATATTTTGACGTATCTTCTGTTTCTTTACACTTATTTTCGCATTTTTGGCGTTTAAAAGTCAGTAATACGAACTTTAACTGAATATTTGATGAAACGATAAGTTAAATCAATGTCACGAATGCAAAAGAGTAACACAGTGCGATTTAACTTTCGAATCGCATTTAATTTTCGAATCGCATAACTTTTCGATTCACGTTACAGAGTAAGGCCCCTGTATCTTTGATATTTTTCAACAAATTTACATAAAATTTCTTTTACTTGATAGAAAATCTCTGGAATTTTAATAAACATTTTATTTTTTTTTATTATCTTGTATATTTTCAATGAAATTGAAAGAAGAAAAATTTTTTTACATTCAATTTTATAGCCTTATACAGTGTTGTGCATATAAAAAGCAACCAAAAAAGGCATTACCAATTAAGCCCAGAAACTTTTTCGGTTTTTTACTTAAATACTTGTTTGATATTTTTTTTATATTCATTGAAACATAGATTGTTAAAAAATAACTCAAAACTTTTTATTACTTCAGGCTATTCAGTTTTTTTATAAAAAATTAAGCACAATGTAGAAATTATTCTGTGCATAACTAAAGCAACTTAAACTAAAGAAATTTAAATCCATTGAAAATACAGGTTATAGGGTTTATATTTGGTAAAATAACCTTTGTTTTGAAGAATTGCAGCATATCTGCCTGGCATTGAAGCTATAAGGTTATCAATAATAGTTTGTGGTATACTTCGCCATTGCTGTGTCAGTGATTCAACGAGTGCAGCTTTATTAGAAAACCATTGACCACCGACTCGTCGCTTAAGAATTCCGTATAGATTTTCTATTGGGTTCAGATCAGGCGATTGGGCTGGTCAATCCAATACCTGAATCCCTTTTGAGCAAATCCACTCCTTAACGACCTTTGCGGTGTGCTTAGGGTCGTTGTCATGTTGAAACACCCATCTTGATGGCATTTCCCGCTCAGCAAAGGGCCACATGACCGTCTCTAAAATAGTTTTATAAATAAATCTGTCCATTGTTTGAGTAATTTCATGAACTGAACCTTGCCCAAATCCAGAAAAACAAGCACAGATCACGGCCGAGCCGCCCCCATGCTTAACTGTGACCTGACAGTTTTGAGGTTTAAGGCGCTCACCTTTTCGCCGACGTACTGTGGCCATGCCATCGCTGGTAAAGAGATTAAATTTGGACTCATCACTTAAAAAGACTGTCTTTCATTGGTCAACAGACCAATTTAAGTGAGTTCTTGTAAAATTTAATCTGGAATATAGAAATTTTTATCGACTTAAGCCAAAAGACATTATGTCTTAAAAGCAAATCTTCGTTCTAAGTGCTTTTTTGTAAGAAGCAAACTTCTTAAGTCAGTTTCCAAAGCACGTCGGCGAACAGTATTCGAGTCCACGTTTAAATTTAGTTGATTAACAACAGACTGAGATGATAAAAAAAGGATTTTTTTTAAATGCAAGTATGATTTGTCGGTTCTCTCTCTGTGTTGTTTTACGCTTCGGACCCCCCAAGTGAAGGGTTTTCACAGTTTTTTCAGTACTAGCAAACCTGTTGCCCGAATTCGAGCAATTCAATAAAAATTAATTGTTAGAAACGATATATTGAGTCTCAATAATGATATAAAAGATCATTATCTGAATGGTTTGACTTTAAACGTTTGATCTGACACAAAATTTTTTAATGTAACTGTCAAAATACGAAGACGGACTTACACTAATATAACAACTGAGAAAAACATTATAACTATTCGAAAACATCGCAGCTTAACTCTTCCAGCTATAAAATATACTTAACTAATGTTAAAAAAAAACGCATTAAAAAATAGATTTAATAAATAATACTAAGATATATTTCAGAAATTAATAAAAGGTACTTACAGAACACCTACAACATCGATTTATGACACATTTAGATGAAAAAACACCAAAAAACCCAAAAAAAATTTTTTTTGAAAACCGTTAAAATTTGACTGAGTTGTTTGCTCGGAAAGTGGAATTTTTGATTTTGGAACTGCATTTTTTGGACAATTGACATTTGAGGAATGCATAAAAGATAATTTTGGTTAAAAATTTTTAGTTTTGAAAGAAATTCAAATTCGATCAACTCATAAGCTCTTCTCAAACTAAATTTCAAATCGATAAAATAACGGATTTTTGTACAAAAATTTAATTTCTGTTTTAAAAGGTTGGGAACCCCCTGAAGTGAAATCACAATTTTTAAAAGTGGTTTGCACATATACAGCTTAAACCTGATTTAATGACATCTAAATCGATAGAATCGGTCCATTGGTCTGGGAGGAGTTGAAGTCACAAAAAAAACCTTAGCCTATTAATTATATAGATAAGCAGGATGATTAAAACAGATTCGTGGCTATAACTTTTAATTGGTTGTAGCTATAATGAAATTTTTTTCAAATATATTGTTTTTGAAGCTTGTTGAAGATTTAAAAATTATAAGAACAACATTTCAAAAAAAAAAAAAATTCGAGCAAAAAACCATAGGGGGTAGCCTTGTTTTTTCGATGACACATAGTATTTATTAATTTTTCTGTCAAACAAAAACAAATTCGTCTTAAATAAACTATATACAATGAAAGAAAATCAAAAATGCAAATTTGAATTTTTTATTTGTAAAACAAAAACAATTTTTATACCATTTTTTGAGAAAACATTCATTTTATTGGACTCTTTTTAAAGGCAATGATTAAAATATAAATAATAAAGTAACGGTAAAAACTTTGTTATTATTTTAAAGTCAATTAATTGCAATTAAATACATAAAAGAAATAAATGAAATTTTTTAAAAAGTGGCAGAGATATTCGCTTCCAAATACAGAACTTTAAATTTCAGAGAGTTTTTTTCTCTGTCTTGGCGTTTGATAAAAATACACGTTAAACAACTAAAGAAAATATTAAGAAAATTCATTAAAAATACATTTGGCAAGATAATTACCGTAATTGCCAACACATTTCAAAGAAAATTAAACAAAAATTTAGAAAAACAAAAAAAATTTGAAAACCGTTAAAATTTGACTGAGTCGTTTGCTCGGAAAGTGGAATTTTTGATTTTGGAACTGCATTTTTCGGACAATTGACATTTGAGGAATGCATAAAAGATAATTTTGGTTAAAAATTTTTAGTTTTGAAAGAAATTCAAATTCGATCAACTCATAAGCTCTTCTCAAACTAAATTTCAAATCGATAAAATAACGGATTTTTGTACAAAAATTTTATTTCTGTTTTAAAAGGTTGGGAACCCCCTGAAGTGAAATCACAATTTTTAAAAGTGGTTTGCACATATACAGCTTAAACCTGATTTAATGACATCTAAATCGATAGAATCGGTCCATTGGTCTGGGAGGAGTTGAAGTCACAAAAAAAACCTTAGCCTATTAATTATATAGATTCAACTTTTTTATAAGACGTGAAATTATTGATTTATTTATTTTGTTCTTTTTGGATAAAGAATTTTGAGATGCTGCTGATTTATACTCATCAATTATTTGCTGTTTAAGTGACTCTGCATATTTATCACGCGCCATGACATTTTGGTAATTTTATGTCGTCTCCACAAAAAGAATTATTTTCAAATGACTCTTTTAATTTAAATCAATAATAACTAAGCAGAATACTACAAAATATAACCGCCATTTACCGTTAGTCGGAGTAAAAATTATTTGGCTCTAGTAAGCTCTAGCTTTTGTTTTGCTTAGTAAAAAATTGCTCTTTCCATATACTGGTCTCATTGCTGAAGTACCGTTATTTTTTACTTCATTTCTCTTGATGTTATAGTCAGCACAATACATGATAGAAAAAAACTAAGCATATAAATTTTGAGGAAAGTATTAAGACGATAATAAAATATGAAGAAGTTTGCTACCCTAACTTTGGTTGCTTTTGATATGCACAACACTGTATGTACATTAGGGCGTATTGAATTAAATTTTTTTTTTAAAAAGAAAATCAGTTCAAACAATTATATGACAAGCAAATATTAAAGTACTTTCTTGGGTCGTTGAATATTTTGTCTTTCATACTTTTAGCAATTTTAAATTTTTTTTTGTTACATAACATTAATATAAAAATGTACACTCAAAATTTAGTATAAGTATAAATTCTTTGGTTTTTTACTTATCTAAACATATAAAAGAGTTTATTTTTGTGTAGTCAAAACAATAACTTAACACACTGTATATAATTGTTTTTTCAAAATTGTTACCATATTCACGTGAGACAGACAGACGTGTTGATTCAATAGACCCGTCTATGCATTATCTAGGGTCAGAAAAGTAGGTGCTGCAGATATAACTAGTGAAATAGCTAGCGAGAAATGCGCAATTAGTTTTTCTCAATACTGGCGGGTATAATCTTTCTTTAAACAATACTGTTTCTTAAAACAGAAATGTGAGTATCAGGGTTATATCACAAAATTTGAATAGGATAAGTGAATAAAAGTAATTTAAAAAACTACTTTTAGTAAGTAAACTCAAAAACTGAATTAATATTTGATGAAATATTTGCCAACAATTAACATAAAGTTTGAAAAAATCTTTACGAATCAACACCAATAGTAATGGGCAAAAAAAAAATATTTATTTTTTATTCTTTTATATTAATTTTTTTAACACTAATGTAGTTTTCCTGACCTAACCTTGAGCTTTTATTGGAACAAATTAAAAATGGAATAATATTGAAAAAACTTTATTCTGCGTGTCTGAGTTTATTTAATTAACACTGAAAAACAATTTGCGGCCTTAGGAGATGACCAATAGTTTTCAATTGCATGTATCGTTTGAAAACAGTTTCTACGTGAACGCTCACCTCCTCTTTTGTTTCTACAGATAAACATATTGAACTCATTGTTGAACAAAATTTGATTGTTCTTAAGCAAAAATAGTTCTTATCCCAACAATTCATTCAAATTGACTGAGTTCTTTTGACTCTTTTAAGGTTGAGTGGCTGAGTTCCAAAATGCATTTTTACAACGCATCAGTACTTTCAATACAGCATCAATACTTTTCAAAATTCTAGAAATGTTTTTAGTCAAGGCTCTACTTAAATTTATTAAATTGGCAATAAAATTTGAATATTAGTACCTAAAGCTTAAAATTTAATACAAAACAACTAAACGGTAAGAAATGTTGGCATCATTTTTAAACTTAATGTTGGATACTTTTCAGAATAAAAGAAATATTTTCAGTCAAAGCTGTTAATTTAATAATTTAATAATTTGGAAATGAAATTTGCACTTTCAAAAAATTAAAATTAAAAGTTGCAAAAAAAACAATATTAAAAAATAGTAAAAAAATAATAATTTAAAAATAAAAAAAAAAAAAATCGTATGGCTGAGGATCGAACCAAGGTGACTCTGTTCATCAAATCAAATCGACAACGGCTTAACCAACTGAGCCATGGAATAAAATTTTTTGCGCGTGCTAATTGTGTGCTTGAATGTTTACGAAATTTAAATAATAAACCAATAGAAGTTTAAATTTTAAACCCATTCGAGACTAAAATTTAGTTTTAGTATTTGATGTGGTTGACATTTTAAACCCAGGCGGGACTTAAATTTAGTTTAAATGGAATTAAATTTAAATTTTAATACAATTTCGGTGTCGTCATATATGAAGTACAGGATTGACTTAAATTTAGTCCAAGATACTTAACCGTCAGTTTTGGGTCATGTCCTTTTTTTTCATTTAGCTTACATTGAACTATTAGAACAACAAATTTTCGGTGCAAAGCGAGAAACAATTTTCAATTCAATGAACAGTTAAACATCTCTTAAATCGAAAATAAAGTTTATTGATTTTTTTTTTACTAGGCATCTAACTCCAGGTGTCAAGAACCTGGCTAAGATGATCATTTAAAAATTCAGACTTAAAAGTGAATAAAATTGCTTACATTCATGACATAAGAAATATTTATTTTAAAGAGAAAAAGTGCTTCTTAAAAGTATTAGTAGTACTATCACACTCACTTCATCACATCTTAATAGTTTAGTTTTAATTGTTTGATTTAACATTCATTCTAACAATTTTTGTCAAAGTCATTCACTGTTTTCAAAATATTAGAATTATGCACTCGATTTCAATGAGTTTTATAGCTGCTGCTCTCATTTCAGGTCTTTCATTGTAAAGAATTCATTCATTCATTCACTAAATCGATATGACTACCTACGAAATACCAAAACACTTGTAGAGATAATTCGCGCGAAAGTAATAAACATCCGAGAAATTGTACAAAAGAGATGTTGTAAATATTAATTATAACTCGTTAAAACTCTCCTTCCTAGAACACTGCAATGTATGAAGACGCGGTCCATTGATAAAGTTCGTCCATTACACATTTTTTCAATGAGTATTAAATTTCTTTTACACTTATTGTTGTGAATGCTACTTTTGAACGTTCGCTTGAGACTTAAGCAAATTACCCGATTATCAGTAAAAACAAAAACAACAGTAAATGTCAAGTTTTCTCGTAGTACCTTCAGGAAACCGCGATGGCCACAAAAGCATGCAACCTGCTGCAGTTTTGACCGCAGCTATTTTCCATGTTAATTGTTTTTTCGAAAGCTTATCTATTCAAAACGAATTTTAAATTTTGAACAATACACGTTAACTTTTTTATAATTCGGCGTTTGTTACTCTATAAGAAGAGTTCACCGTTCGCGAACGAACCAGATGTGTTACTGCGAAACACGCACCAGTACGTTTGTTCTTTCGGAGACAGCTGTGACATTGGAACACCTAAACCTCAAACGTGAATTCCAAAAAACTTAACCATACTTTAAAAATTAAATGCCTCATACAGTTCAGTTGTTCAGTGGTTCAGTTTTCAATTTTTATTAAAAAAGAAGTCGTTCTCTGGGCAAACAAATATTCGCACACCATAACGCTGAAAAGCGTCTAGCCACCCTCTTCGATGACAGATACGAAACCGACATTGGCATCACCGCAACTTCTATACAGATTCATTCGGATCGAACGAGTGCCATTGGAACAATCGTCATGAAAGCATTTTAATGGGCTAAGAAACAGTAGAAATCGGCTGTCCTGGCCGCATTTCAAATTGAAATCGAAGTAACAGTTTTACAAAATTAAAAAAAATCAAGAGTGATGGAGAGTATACCGAGAGAGCGTTTAGCGATTGAAACACTAAAAAGAGCCAACTCCAAGCAACAGCCAATGGGTTTAATAACGTTGAGGTCTAACACTGGTGTTGGTGGCAATGTTTGTCAATTGAAGAGGCGTTTTTAGACACTTGGCTCCACCCATGTTACCTTAGCAACCGTCATTATTGGGACTACGGGGACAGTTGCAGCAGTTTCAACAGTTCCTTGAGAAAACAAACACCACCAACAAACATTTAACGATTAATCTAAATCCCATCAACCAATGCGCGTGCGCACTGCCAGGCAGAAGTGCGCGGTACTGGTTTTTCTCTCAGAATGGCTGTCTATCGGGCGCTGTGTGTACGTAAGAGAAAAACGGGCATCAGTACCAAGTGTCGTCTCTGTTGCTCAGAGTGTGGCTTCAGTACGCGTCGGATGATTGGTAAGGTTGAGAAGGTGGTAGATAGCTAGATAGCGGTGGTCGGTAGAAACGCAAAACATTGCATGTATACAAAAAACGCTGGCAACGCAACAAACTCAGACAATACACAAACTACAGACAACGGTGCGAGTCAACCAGGCAGCCAGCCAGCCAGCCAGCTCGAAAAGAAGAACACTTAAGCGTGGCTCGAATAATATTTGTTAGTAAGCCAAATAGTAAGCAAGCATTCCCCTCTGCAAACAGTCGTATTCAAGAGCTCAAGCTAAAGAGTACTCGAGCGCAGAGCAGATACCGGACACGCACATCTCATCCGTGCCCATAGTTGTTGTGAACAGTGAAATAAAAATATTTTAATTTGAGATTTACACAGAATACAAAATTGATAAACAAATATATTAATAATAAAGTGATTCAAAAATTGTATGCATTGTTTAAGCCATGTTCAAACATTAGACGTGTTTATTTGAGCCCTAAGTGAAGCAGAGCGTCTGCCAGCTAGATAAGCACACAGTGTCAATATATATATATAACGCAATTGATTAAACTTAACTAGCTTCCAATGCTATGAAAAACTTAACGATAATATAAAGGGAACCACTCGTTGGTCACTTGGTCGAAATTAAGTGAAGTTTTTAAGTTTTTTTACGAAAAAAAAGTACTTTATTGTAAATTTTTGGTGCTGTCTATTGTCAGAAAAAGCCGTCAACATAACTGCACAATTGATAAACAGTTTCCTGAAGGGATCACCCCATCAAGCAACGATCGACATTATGCAGAAGCTGTATTCGGACGCGCCAAACAGCGGACCGGTGAGCATGTCCAGTGGCGGCGGCTCGAATGGCGGCAATAATGCTGGAGCTGGAGGTGGAGGAGGTGGAGGAGGAGGAAGTTCAAATGGTAATGGTAGCAATGTTACTTCTAATGGTGGCACCATGAGTCCACTGTCCCGTTCCGCCTATACCATGAATTCTATGGGAATGCCCGTCGGCGGAATGACATCTGTATCGCCGCAGGGCACTGCGGTTTTTGGATCGAGTGTGCTTGAGTCCGCAGCTGCCGTCGCTAGTATGGGCGGCAGCATGGGTGCTGCAGCAGCTATGAATTCTATGGCGGGTAATTGTATGACTCCCGGTTCGATGAGCTACGCTTCAATGGGATCACCGCTAGGAAGTATGGGAGGTGGATGCATGGGTGGCGGAATGTCCACAATGGCTGCTATGGGAGGTTATACCACTATGGCGGCAGCTGCTAGTGCTCGAGACTTAGAGACAGGATCACCAAACTCAATAAATAGAGCACGTGTGGATAAGCCAACAACGTACCGACGCAGTTACACACACGCCAAACCGCCGTATTCGTATATTTCTCTTATAACTATGGCTATACAGAACAATCCCACACGCATGCTTACACTTTCCGAGATCTATCAGTTCATCATGGATCTATTTCCATTCTATCGTCAGAATCAACAGAGATGGCAAAACTCCATTCGGCATTCGCTTTCATTCAACGATTGTTTTGTAAAAATTCCACGCACCCCAGATAAGCCCGGAAAAGGTTCATTTTGGACTCTGCATCCGGACTCTGGAAATATGTTTGAGAATGGCTGCTACTTGCGACGTCAAAAGCGCTTTAAGGATGAAAAGAAGGAAGCTATTCGTCAACTTCACAAAAGCCCTTCACACAGCAGCCTCGAAGCAACAAGTCCCGGCAAAAAAGATCACGAAGACTCCCATCATATTCACCATCACCACAGTCGCCTGGATCATCACCATCAGCATCATCACAAAGACACGAATGGCTCGGGCAGTGGTGTACTCGGTTCAAATCACAGCAAAGATGCCGAAGCACTTGCCATGCTCCATGCTAATGCAGAATTATGCCTAGGTCAGCAGGCTCAACACGCACCACCTCACCACCATCAACACCATCACCAACTCCAACAGGAGGAACTCACGGCCATGGTCAACAGATGTCATCCATCGCTTATCAGTGATTACCACTCATCCATGCACCATCTCAAGCAAGAACCTTCTGGATACACGCCCTCCAGCCACCCCTTCTCAATAAACCGTCTGCTACCAACAGAGTCCAAAGCCGATATTAAAATGTATGACATGAGTCAATACGCTGGCTACAACGCCCTGAGTCCTCTAACAAACTCACACGCTGCCTTAGGACAGGATTCCTACTATCAAAGCTTAGGATACCACGCGCCTGCCGGCACGACCAGCTTGTGACATCACCAGTATCCTCTAGCTTAAGGGCGAGCCGACCAGATGCTGCGAAATAATTCAACTAGCAGCATCTTTGCTGGCTCCAATGCAAGCAGTACTCATCCAGATCTGCAGCAGCCATTGCAACAGCACCCACAACACCTGCAGCAACAACGAAGAGCTCTACAGAAGACATCATCAGCGTATGCCACTGGCTTACACCATAAACTGCAACAAACTCCTATATCGCCGGACTTAGACGATGACGCTTCGAACATGACTTCGGATCTGAACGATGAGCAGCTGCAGCAGGCGCATCAACAACAACAGCAACTGTACAATAATTACCAGCAATACGCAGCATCCTACCGTAACTGGAATCACAGCCTGACTCTAAATGGAGCTGCGGCTCTACAAAACCTTCTCTAGCAGCACCACTAAGCAACGTCGGTGAAATATGCAGACTAAACTTATTTGTTCTTGGCTGCGTGAGTCTTCAATGTCTCAAGCTACCAATTAACAACACAACAAAAGTTATCCAGCCGGCTTTGGTATCCAGTCGTTCGCGTGTTGTCATCGGCATCTTGCTCTTGGTATCCAATATCCAATGCTGACCACACGGTAGGTATAATTAACACCTTTTTGGATGACTTCCTTCAATACACTTATGCCAGCCTCTTAAAATCTCGAGAGGAGCATCCATTATTCTGTAAATACCACCTTAGTTTTGTTAAAATTATTTTGTTTTTTTTTATAATATATAGTTGTAAGGAAACGGAAAATATGATCATGTTTAAAAGTAAAAAAAAAAAAAAAACTATAAACATACACATTATTTAAGCAGCAATCAAAAGTGATGTAGTTTTAAGAGAATTCACAATCAGCTAACAAATTTAAAGAGATCCTTAAGTTTTCCGTTAATCATGCTTTGTTGCATTTATTAAATTTATTTTTGATCTTGTTTTTCACTGTACGATACTATCTTCTTCTATGCATATGATGCCGAAAACTCCGTGCCATTGTTTCGTTCTAATTAAGTTTATTTAAGATAAGTTTATTTAAGATATGCGGGAGAAATTAATTTGGAATAGTGCAATTTATTTGAAGTGTTGCTATTTTAGCCGCTACTGTTTAACAAAAGTCAAACGCAATCACAAACGTAATCGAATCGAAATGATCAAACAAAAATACGAATCTGCAAATATACGAGTAATTTTAATATATTTTTATTTAATTAACATTGATTATATTTTTATTCTTTGTGGGTTAATTTTTTTAAGTTTTATTTAACTGATAGTTGAAGCTGAATGTACTGTATATAATCAGAATACAAAAGTGAGTGGAGATGTACATGGAAGACACACAAATGTACATATAGAAGTAATATTCAATGCCAGATTGTAATGTTATATTTAACATAGATATATAATGTGTGTACATATATATATATATATATAAACATTAAATATTTTTACGAAAATTTGAACTGTAAGATTTAGTGATAAGATTCTAAAACAGGTTTATTGTTGATGGGATGGTGCGAGGGATAGAAAGATCTCGTGAATTTACATCTGTTGAAACATATGAACATTTATTTAACAGAATTTTTTTATAAAATAATTAACTTTTTGTCAAAGTAAAACATCCTTATTACTTATAAATAAAACTAGTAAAAATTTAATAAACACTTAGTCTTATCTTGTATTCCTTTAATTCCATAGATAAAAATATTTAAATGGTAAGATGAAAAAGTTTATAACAGGAAGTTAGCTTTACTTAATTGTTTCCCGCTAAAAAAATATATACCTACATAACAAACTTCTTTTCAGCAAAAGTTTGCAACAGAGTAACCATTTCATATTTTTGAAAGTGGACGATGTTCAAATTCATAATGATCCATATGAACTTTAAGTCATAATTATAAAACAAACAAAATTCAGACTTATTTTAAAATTATCATCATATCGTTTTCTTTCAAAAATATTCATCATTTGATTGTTTTCATAAAAAGATACATATAAGTGAAATAGTTTTATTCTCTGCTGTGCTCCGCTGAAAATCTTGTATAGGTTGTATGTGTGTTATTTGTAGAATTAAAATTATTCTTAAACTTCACACATCTACAGTTAACATCCAGAAGAAAGTGAAAAGTAGGTATACGGTTAAAAATCTTGGACTAAATTTTAGTCAATCCTGTATTGTATATAAGACGACACCGAAATTGTATTAAAATTTAAACCACGCCAAATACTTAAACCAAGTTTTAGTCATGTATTTAAAATTTAAACTTTTAACTCATATAGATTTATTTTTTTCAATTCGTAAACATTCAAGTACAAAATTAGAACGCGCACAAAATTGTATTCCGACTTTTATTGAGCTAATAAAAAAAGTATTAAAAAATGCATTATTCCAACGATTGCATAAAACCTGAGGTACTAAAATTAAAATTTTATTGCCAATTTATTAAAGTTATCAAAAGCCTTGACTAAAAAAGTCTGGTATTATGAAAAGTATTAAAAATAAGTGAGTCGAATTGATTGCTTTACAAATTATTCCAAGATTTCTCAGTGAAAAAAAATTTTTAAAAAAGTCAAAATTCTTATACCATTATATAAAGGTGAAAGTACTACCCCATGATAAGAGCCTTAGCGGGGTTTTGCAAACTTAGGCGTGGAACATATTTTTTTTATACATTTAATTTCGGTGAATAGTGGATTTCTCTATAATTCAACACATAATTTTTGCGTCTCCAACTTTTCCAGTCGTGAGGTTAAGAGGTTAAATAATAACATTCTTAACAGTTCTTACAAAAAGTTCACACCAGTTGGTTAATAATTGATCTGGCTTAACATCTACAGAAGGAAAAAAAAACAATATGAATATCTACAATTTTTTTGAGTGTCGGAAATGGTATGGTTTTTTGGCAGAAATTGTTTGGAAAATTGAGGGCAAAGTAGGTACCCATTTTAAGTGATGTTCGATATCATCTTAAACATCAACAAATGCTTCGTTGCCAATTTTAAATAAGCGAAGAAATCTGAAAAAAAAATTTCAATTAAATTCTATTAAAATTTTGAATGCATTCCATACAACTAAACTTAAAATGGTTGGAAGCCATTATGCCCAAAAATATTCCAGTGATGTCTCAAGATGTGTTGTGCTGAAGACAACTCAACTCAGTTTGGTTATAAATCATCATAGAAGCAACAAAAAAATAGCATTTTCCTTCATTACTGCATAAAAAGGTAAATTCCACGTTAACACATTATAAGTTTTATTCCACCTAATATTATAAAACTTGCATTTCCATTCAAACAGCTATTTTACTCCAAAATAGTATACATTTTATAACATGAATTTATAAAAATCACAAATTTATTCCAGTTATACACACGAAAACCTCACGGAGCCACTCGGCTTCACGTACAAGTCGAGTTTTCGAAGCTACAGAACTTCAGCGATGCTAGCAGGCAATCAATTTGCCTTTCTTCTTCAGTCAGTAATCATGTTATGCGCAAATAGTTCCGTTGAATATTTTTTTGTATTGAATTGGAAGCTCTGCCAGCATGATCGAACATGCAAATTTTTGAGTACAATTTTTACTCTATTTTTCCTGACAATTTGTTTTTGAAAATATAAAAAAAAGCAGATATAACATGAAATATAGATATTATTCCTGATTTATGACTTTCAATGTAACACACATTCAATGTATGTGCCATATACTTTTTATACAACATTGCTATAAAAAAAATTAAATGTGGTTTTCAAAGATTTTATACTTTTTCTTATAAAAATGTATACCAACGTGGTGTAAAAAGATTTGATGCACTTTTCGGATAAAATCCATCCCAATTTTGTATAAATTTGGTTTATAAGATTTTATGGTATACATTTTATAACATTTTTGGTATGGATTTATATTTATACCAAATAGTATAAAATTTATCCTCATAATTTTTACTGTATGATTACTGACTGAAGAACAAACTGATTGAGCCAACTGATTGTCTGCTAGCATCTATGAAGTTCGGTAGCTTTGAAAACTTGACTTGTACGTGAAAGCCGAGTGGCTCCGTGAGGTTCTCGTGTGCATAACTGAAATATATATATGATATTTATAAATTTATGGTATACAATTTAAACTATTTTGGAGTAAAATTGCTGTTTGAATGGAAATGCAAGTTTTATACCATAGAGTGGGATAAAAATTATAATAAACTTAGAATAAAACGAGTTTATACTACAGAAATGTTATAAAAAAGATAAAATTTATCCTCAAACTTTTTACTGTGTATAAATTTTAATAAAAATACATCATAATAAGTTGAATTTAAGTGACATAGCAGTAATACTAATCAAAATAAAAAAAAAATAAAGTTAAAAGCTGTTAGAGTGCTTTATTTTAATGTTTTTCTTCACTTTTGGTGGATCTTTTTTGGGAGATGCCCATATATAATTTGAATAGTATATATACCTGTACTAAATATACCTGTACTAAATAGTATATTGCCTGTACTATAGAACAGAAAAACATTTGATACGAATCTAGTGGTTTGATTTACTTTGTTTATTAAAATATTAATATTGAATTTTTGATTCCAACAAGTCTGTGCTACATATACAGTGCCTCACAAAAGTATTCGGAATCGCTTCATTTGCAGTTTAAACCCACAAATAACTTACCATTTAAAAACAATAATATAATAAATAAATGAAATTGTTTAATTTAATGCATAAACTCTTATTTAAGCACACAAAAAAATGTTTTATTTAAATACATTTTATTAATATTCAGATCAAAAGCAAAATTATTAATTCATTAGTTCACAAAAGTATTCGGAATTCAACTTTAAATAATAGTTAAATAAAATAAAGTGGCAATTTAATATCGGGTGCTGTATCCCTTTAGCCTAATTACTTCCTTAATGCGATTTGGCATCGACAGAGCAAGCTTCCGAGTTCTTTCTGATGAAATGTTTTTCCATTCTTCTGTTATGACTCGTTTTAACTGCTCCTTTGATGTTATTGGATGTTTTCGAATAGATCGCTCCAAATCTGCCCATAAATGTTCGATTGGGTTAAGATCGGGTGATAGAGGAGGTGTTTTCAAAATATTAGGCGTATTGTACAAATATTTTGTTCACCTCATTCAAACACAAATTGCTTGGAAAACGGAAAAAAGTAAAAATTGTTCATATTTCAAATCATTCAAAGCATGTTCTAATCTACCAATTCTTTCTTAATTTATTAAACTAGGTTAAGCTATAACAAAAATAAAAATTCTTCAACTCTTTCGACCCCAACGTTGCTTACAAGCAACTTCTTACATCGTCTTGCTTAGCACCGTTTAATTTGAAACAAACGGAACTAACTCATCAAAGAAGACATCGAATTGAATAATTACAGTTTTTATAATAAAAAAATAACAAAAAAGTAAGAATTTTCGACATTCGAAATCAACTAAAACACCAACTGAACTAAAACAAGTACCGAAAATAACTGTTATTTTACAATTTTCAAATAAAAAAATTGTCGAAAGACTTTTTCAATTATACCATTATGTTACAAATGTTCTCAGCCTCACGAATATTAAGTCGCTTTTAAATTTGAAACTGATTCTTTAAAAGTTAATTTCTTGCCTAGTATATTTCGAGGAAAAATAAAGGTTACTTTTGACTTTTATTTTATCGGTCAAAAATAGCAGTTATTTTGTGACTTTAATTTTTTCGGTCAAAAATATCAAGCAATTTGTGTTTTCTTAAATGCCGCTTGACAGATTGAACTGTTGACACCAAGCGTAAAATGTCTCAACGATGAGATGAAAATAATAATATCAAAATTTTTTTATCGGTAAAATGACTTGAACAAATATAAATTACCTGATATTTTTGACCGAAAAATAAACGGCAGAAAAAAACTGTTATTTTTGCACAAAAAAACTATAAGGCACAAAAAACTGTTGTTATTGTCGGAAAAAATAAAAATTAAGATATAAAAGTTAATATGTGACACTTTCGACAAAAACCATAGCCGGTACGGTCCCTGGATGCAAATATTGAATAAACAAATTATTATTCCATTTCGTATTGATTGAATTTCTTTTCAGATACTTTATCTCTCTATTTCACACTAAAATCTCTCTTATTTCTTACTGTTAAAGAAGTTTCACTTCTGCCACGTGTACGTTGCTCCACGCGAGTTTTTTTTCCGTATTTCCTCATTTTTTCCAACATGGCTTAGGTCATTTTTGTTGTGAGTAGTATTGCAAAGCAAAATTGTTTTTATACAGAAATAAAAGGTTTTACAATTAAAAGCTGTTTTCTTTTATTCCTTGAATATGGGCTTGTCTTAAAAATGTTCAACCAAAAATTTAAAAAAAAAAGTTCAAAAAAAAATGTCTCTGAGAGCAGCAACAACTGCAATTCGAAATAAATAAAAGTCACTGTAAGTATTAAGAAACTTAATTATTTAAAGGAACGTGACACCTTCAAACATTTTTTGTTGTTTTTTAAAACATATTTTATTTGTAATTGTTTGCTCTTTTACACTTTCAACGTGTGACCGACCATTTCGCAGAATTATTCTAAGTTCAGGTGTAGTCTCAAAAGTTCTTCCTTTTTTTGTAACATTCGAATGCCCGAAAACAATAAGAAATATAAGTTAAGTTAAAAGTATAATGTTTTAATTATCATTTTTAATACTCATGGAGGGCTATTCAAACAGATTTATCTTAATTGAACAGCTGAAATGTAGCATTTACTCATATATAATATTATATTTTCCTTTTCAAATATCTTCGATGATATGGTATGTTTTTCCTTAAGATCTCAAAACTTTTGTACAAATTCCAGAAATAACATTCTGCCACTAAAATAAAATTATTTTTCTCAAAAAATTTATTAAAAATTGCTAGAAGTAAAGAAAAGAAAGAAGAAATTATACAAAAAATTAGTTTTCAGTTGATGGCCTTTCATAAATAAATTTAAACATAAATTTAAAGATCAATACTTTGGTGACTTGACGTTGACCTCTTATTAATATTAAACTTAAATATTTTGAATATTGTCTACTGAATAGCCAAAGCTACTGACCTTGTACAATCGATTGTATATTGCATGCCACACTAGATATGAACGAGTAAACTTCTTTATCAATAAAGAAGATAGTGTTTGCTTGATTACGATGCATTTGCCATCCACTGACCCTACCCTAAAAGCAATGTTTTTTTCATTCTAAGTACCGGGGCCTTTCCGGCTTAGCAGCAATGTACTCTTGCCGTTATCTCTAGCTGTAATAAAAATATTTACAAAACAAACAGTACTCATTCTCATATACAGTGTACACATGTATATAAACTTTGTACCTCAACATCTAAAACAAAGGCAGTAGACGCGGTTCCGATCACATATTAAACACACACGAATACAAATCGGGAAAATTATCTGCATTATTTACTTAAAAAATAAATTAAATGTTAAGATAAGTCTTCACCTTTTTAAGCGATAAAGGACTAAAGAGGTAAGATAAGTAAATGTAAAATTCTGTTAAACAAGCTGCCGTCATTAAAATTAACGCTGAATATTATAAAAGGTCGTTGTTAGAGTGGCGCGGCATTTAAAGAAAAAATTTTTATTTGAGCCATATTTAAAACTTCAACATATCTTCGGTAACCAGTTATATTTGATGTATTTGTATTTTCAGTCAAAATTGTTTATTTTAAAACGCTGAAAAACTATTCTTTTTTATTTTTGCTAAGCAAATTAACTGATATTGGCATTTGTCGACAATAGCCAAAATTGTTCCTTGATATTTTTCATAAGAGATATCGAAGCAAGGCTCTGAATTTAAGGTATACCAAAAACCTCTACTAATTGATCTGCAAAAAGGTTACATATCGCACTTCATCCTCCAAAGAGACAGAACTCAAAATTTTATAATTTTCATGAGAGCCAAAAAACTATTTAGTTTTTTAAGCAACACAATAAAACAAAGGATACAAAATTCTTTCTTAAAAATAAATTATCAATCATATTAAAGAGAAAGAGTCGACAGTCGATGGAGATATGCGTTACGAATTGATTTGTATAAAAAAGTCAACAATTAAAAATTTTGAGTTGTGTCTCTTTTGTAGATGGGGTGCGATATCTTCTGAATGCTGTAAAAAACCACGTTATATTTAGACATCCATCTAGTTTAACCAGAAAATTTTCATTTAATATTAACGAAATCCAAAAAATGTTTGGACAAGTTTCTTTTCACTTAAATCTGTGCAAGATGCATGACTTTTTAACTTATTCAAAAGAGAATTCATTGGATGATTCTTTATAACATTTTTAACTTCGTCACTTATACTACTATATAGGGTATTATTAATGGTTTCGTAAAGCTTATTATTATTTTGATTCCTGACATACTCAATATTTTTGCTAAGCCATCATTTTGACAACTTGCCTCTTACCTTCATTTTTGAGACCCATCTAGTCATAACATAGTTATGCCGCCAAGTCCATACCACATCCACTAGTACGTTCGAACGCTATTGTAATCGGTATAAGAAAATATCTTTTTTTCCATTTAGGTTAAGGTTCTGGTGTAACCTGCATGATATCGTTATATTATAATAGGGGTATTCTCGCAGTATAACAAAGATGCAAAATTTGTAAAAATGAAACCTTGCAATACTGAAATATACAACACTGCGGGAGCGCACAAAATCACAAATATTGTGATTATTAAAAGAAATGCCACGAACAGGCGAAAACAAAAAATTTAAATACTAACTCTAACGCACACGAACTAAAATTAACAAATTAGTCTCAATCAGAGTGCACGCTTGCACGTCCACTCAAAACATGGGTATCACTGTTGCACAGATTGCACGAATTGCAAAACTTTTATCGCTTGTATATTGTTGTTGTGTCGTTGCACGGGTTGCAAGATTCTGCAACTTTTGCAATTCTTACATCTTGCATGGGTTTTGCAAGACAGCGAGAATACCCCTAATATACTAAATAAGTAAAAGCCAATCGAACTCGATAAGTGACAAGGGCAATATTTGGGTGATTAAAATCACTATTGAGTTTATCGGCAGACTTTCTTGCTAAGTATATTTAACGGTGCTTGTACACTCAGGAAAATATCATGTGTAATATTAACAGTCGGCCGTTGTTATTTCAAAACACTGTTAGATTGAAAGATTTCCATTTAAGTTAACAGTTTCATTGTTAAATGAAAGAAAGTAAAGAAAGCTTCTTTGTTGAATGAACGCTTCAAAGTATTTTTGTGCTCTTAAAATCATCTGTCGAAATGTTTTATCTTTGAGTAAAAGTAAAATTAAACAACAAGACCTGCTTGTCTGTTTTCTCTAAGCAATAGTTTTTAAATGTGTTTTTTATATTTATCTTATCGTTCCCAGTATCTCAGTGGAAGTGTTCTAGACTATCATGCGGAGGACCTTGGTTCGTCCAAAAAACGTCCAACCATTTTGTTTTAAAAACCTTTAAAATTTGAATCAATCCAACAATTGCTATTTTTAATGATTTCTTTAAAAAATGCCTATCAAAGTTTTCCTATTTTTGTAAACCGACAATTTTATTTTGATATAAAAAAAAGACAAAGTAAAGATCCTTACTTTAAAATTTGCAACCAAAAATTTTTCTGAATCTTCTGAAAATATTTTTTATACATATTGACATGTGCACTAAGGTGGGTCAAAAAATTTTGTTTTCTCAAATCCATTTAAAATAGTAAATATATGCTGTAGTTTCAGGTCAATAACGGACCTGCAAAATATGTATCTTTTTAAAGTGAAACAGTCCGCGCATCGATCATCGAAGCGTCTAATGATGCACTAGGAACGATTAGTGCAAATAAGAGGGAAAAATAGTTTGTTAACTTTTATGGCCATTTTTGGTATTTTAGACGAAGCAAATTAAAAAAAAAGTTTTAACATATTTTAGAAAAATGGGCGTGGCAGCTCAGATACAAATTTTTGCAACACATTTTTCAAAATATCTGGAGAACCAGTAAAACTATAAAAACACTTAGATAATCGTCAAGTACCTCATTTGAAGAATGATTTCTTTAACGATTTAAAGAATGACATTGTTTCGATGTGGCAATTCTTCGACACATCACTTATAAACAAATATATGAGCAAGGCCATTAAAGTGGTATCTATATTAAAAGTATGTATGGAAGATTACAAGTGTACAAAGGCGCATTTATCAATTGCATCCTTTGAGTCGTAACTAGGGTTGCTAACTCTGGAAAGTAAAAAATTGGGACGGAGCCATCAAAAATGCGGGACTTGGCTTAAAAATGCGGTACAACATTAAATGCAATTTTTTATTTTATTTAATATTTCCTTTTATTCTTTAAGGAATAAAGTGTATCAACGATGCCTTTACACCATCGCATTGGTTACTTGATATTGTTAAGATCTCTTTCCAACTCTTGCCGAATTCATGAAAAACCAAAAAAATAAATTCAAAACGTTTTGATAAATAAAATCTATGAAAAATAAATGATAAATTAAATTTGATAATAAAATTACACAGTTTTAGTAAAATGTGTTTCATGTCAAATTGGAAATTTAGAAATTTAGAAACAAACAATCTTAAGTTCTCAAATGCAAAAGACGTCCCGCAAGGGGTCGTCGCGAGGCCTGACACATGGCCTCATATTTGGAACATATTCATATTTTATGATGATCTATTTGAAAGAATTCCTTCAAACCAAAGAGTAAATGTTTGTTTAAAATTGGGAACAATAACTTTTTAATATCAAAATAAAATTTTCGATTTACAAAAATAGGAAAAGCTTAATAGGCATTTTTTTTAAAAAATCATTACAAATAGCAATCGTTAGAGATACGACTAAAAAATTTGCGTACACCTTTAAAATAAATGCCTAAAGTGATATTATATGAAAAAGGTGAAAAAGTTGTGGTGCCGACTTTTATTCAAATAAGTACCATAATAAAATTACTTCACCAGAAAGATCCATTCAAGGTACTTAAACTATGTATATCTCAGTTTTTTTACTGTACGATTTACAGTTTAGAAGATAGAGCTGTTTAAATACAAGTACTTATATAATTTTTTTAAAGTTTTTATTGTTTTTGACAGTGTATAACTCTGCGATGTGAATTATTAATCTACAAAGTTTCAAAAAATCGGAAGAACTTAGGTCAGATTTTGCTAAAAATTTGTCGAAATGATATGGAATCGCCGACATAATAAAGAAAGTGAAAAGAAATTGTTAAATATATGGCATATTTTAGCATTCTAGACGGTAATGGTACCTTAAACCAAATTTCCTATCGAATAAAAAGAGAATTTCTATAAAAATTTTTAAAACTGGCTGATACTACTACGAGTTGAAGTCATAAAAACACTTTACACCCATTTATTTTGTTTTTTATTAGATAAAGAAAATGGAAATTTAGGATATTAATATAATTTATTTTTGAGGCTTATTTCACATGTAAAAAAATAACTTAACACCACTTTTAAAATATAAAATTTTTTACATAAAATCATCGGGTTGGTCTCATTAACAGTTTATTAATATTTGTTTAAATCCAAAACAAATTCGTTTAAATGTGGTTAGGAGATTAAATAAAATTATACTTGCAAATTCAAATTTATTTATTTTTTTCAACAGCAGTTGAATTTTTAACCCATTTTTTGAGAATAATAATAATATTTTGAACTATTTATTTTAAACAAATAATAATATAAGTAATAATATATGTTGGTTAATTTCTTATAATTACTACAAAGCCAATTTATTGGAATTTAATAAAAAAAGTGTTTAAAAAGTGTCTTTGTAAAAACATTTTACTTTTCTTTTGGAACATCCTCCAGCAACACAATTCTTTGCATATTTACAGCCTAAACTTGATTTTATAACATCCGGATCGATAAAATTAATCGGTTTTTTGCCTATTATTTATATACATAGATTTAGCTTTAAAACATCCTTTATTAAAGTTTGTGCAAAGATTTAAAAACTTGAATGTCAACGTATATTTAGTTTCCAAACAGTTTCGTTTTTTTTTGCAGATGTGTTATGATACTAGGCACTTCTGAGCTAGGCAATGTGAGCTCTTAAGATAGGAAACTCTTAATCAATTTCCGCCATTAGATTGAATAACATGGTATTTCTTAAATATATGAATCAAGCGTCACAAAGTATAAAAAAGTTGAGTGATTTTGCATTCTTATCTGCGTGAATCCCTAAAATACTCACCAAATTTATTATACATAGATACATACGAGTATATAGATAGAACTATTGTGAGCTTGGTTAAATCGAATTATAAAATGGCGTAACTCTCTTTAAGCAGAGTTTCTAAGATCTTATCAACAGAATATAATCAAGGCAAAACTTGAAACCTGTTGGGGTAAAAAATTGTGAATTGACAGTGCTTTAAAACATTAACATTTAAGGATTCATAAAATAAGTAAAAAGTTTTAATATAACAGACCATAGCTATGATTTCATAGAATTGGACACGGCAGATGCTTTGAGACAATGGCGGAGGGTGGCTTGCGCAGTTGGTCGTGAGTTCTTGCTGTTCCTTGGCGTGACATGCGCCCTGAAGTCATGTTGTATGAAAGAAATGTCTACACTGCGTATGCATGTATGAAACATACATATTTATATAATAATTAAGCTCAGAGGTAACTCATATCTAAGGGCGCGTTTATAGTAACGACTTGTTGCCTAGTCGAGCCGAGCCGAAAACGCGTCAAGCTGAAAGCAGCTGGTACTGCGTATAGTGCAAGCCTATTTCAACCGACTTGTTGCAGCTGATTTTTGACTGTTTTTGGCTTATTTGTATAAATTTAAGTTTTTTTTTTATTATTTTTTTTTTAATAGAAGCATCAAAAAAGTTTGTGATTTTTTGTATGCTTTTGCTCATCTCAAACCAACGGACAACAACTGAAGAGACAAAAATGTGAAAAAAGCTGCTGAAACGCACTTTCGGCCACTTTAAGTCACTTGTTGTTCCAACTTGTTTCGACTTATTTGCAATTTGTTTGTGCTGTTTTATGTTGCCTTGTTGTTGCGTTTTGGTTTAAATTTTTTTTTTAAACAAAAAGGAAGTGCGTAGGAAGAACCTACATTAAAAAACTTACACCAGCTGCTGAACCGAGAATATTCAATTCTATGATTCAGCTGAAACGCACTTTAAGCTGCACTAAGTTACTTGATCTTCCAACTTGTTTTGTTTTTTTTAAGCTTTTATCTTTAGGTTTTGCTTATTAATGTTGAATTTGCAACAAAGCAATATAAAGCTAAATCAAAAAAAAATTGTTGCTGCTGTTTTTGTTTGTTTATTTTTATGCACAAATCAAACGAATAAAACAAGGAACACACGAAGAAATTTGTTAATCTTCGATTCTTTGCTTCAGCTGAAACGCACTTGCAGCCACTTATCGACGAATTGCTTCACCAGCTGATTTAGCTTATTTTGACAATTAGAAAGGGGAAAGGGAAGAAAGAGCGAACACAAGAATATTTGTTTATCTTCGATTCTTTGCTTCAGCCGAAACGCACTTGCAGCCGCTTATCGACGAATTGCTTCACCAGCTGATTTAGCTTATTTTATCTATTAAAAAGGGGAAAGGGAAGAGAGAGCGAACACAAGAATATTTGTTAATCTTCGATTCTTTGCTTCAGCTGAAACGCACTTGCAGCCGCTTATCGACGAATTGCTTCACCAGCTGATTTAGCTTATTTTGACTATTAGAAAGGGGAAAGGGAAGAAAAAGCGAACACAAGAATATTTGTTAATCTTCGATTCTTTGCTTCAGCTGAAACGCACTTGCAGCCACTTATTGACGAATTGCTTCACCAGCTGATTTAGCTTTATTTGATTATTAGAAAGGGGAAAGGGAAGAAAGAGCGAACACAAGAATATTTGTTAATCCTCGATTCTCTGCTTCAGCTGAGACGCACTTGCAGCCGCTTATTGACGAATTGCTTCACCAGCTGATTTAGCTTTATTTCATTATTAGAAAGGGGAAAGGGAAGACTTTCTTTCTGCGTACTACAAAAGGAATGCAAGAATGTGTTCCCCTTATCGTGCATTGATTCTACACACTTGCTTTTGCACACAAGAAAAACAAAGCAAAGGTTTGATTAAACTTTGTTTGTTTTTTTTTGTTTTGCAACAACGTTTTAGAAAGGAAAACGAAAACTACTGATCGCTATTCTTTATTTTCTCCACCCACTTGCCTTTAAACCCAAAAAAAAGGTAAAAAGCGCAACAGCGAAAACAAAAAAAAATATATGTTTACATTTTATTAGAGTTTTCTTTGTTGCTTTGTCTCTTTTCTGTTATTTGATGTAAATAACAAGCAAGCAGAGTGTAAAATGAAACAAAACCCATGAGAGCGAGCGAGAAAGCAACAATCGGCACGCTGGAAACCAGCGCACAAGTCGCTTTAAGCTGCCTATTTGGCTGGCACTATACGCACTTTGAGCTTATTTCATATGATTTGTATGAGCAGCGCTTTTCAGCTTTCCATCTCGGCTCGACTAGGCTCGGCAACAAGTCGTTACTATAAACGCGCCCTAAGGGTGTATGTACAGGTACACATACATACATACATTTATATATATATATATATATATATACATATTTATGTATATATATATATTTATTTGTGGATATACGTGTACAGAGATATGTATGTACACATTTCTTTGTCTACATATAAGTATGTTTCTGACATATACTTAAAATGAAAATAAAATTTAAGCTCAGATCCATGAACTTTAATGAAAGAAAAATGTATGAAAATAACGGCGCAAATTAACTGCTTGGCTCTAATTTAATTATTCAAGTGTTTCTAACTTCATTCTAAGTATGATATATATTAAAGGTATATCTATAGATCACATTTTAATTCTTTGATATGTTTGTATGCAATGTTTAGACATGCTACATTCATGCGACGTACTCCAGTGAATTAAAAAGTAAAATAAAGAAGATCAGCTCTCGTGGTCATTCAAATACCACGTTACATTTTACGCTTTAAGCCACAATCTCTACTAATTTTATAATAGAATATATAATTTCACATACAGAAAAATGCCTGCAAACATACGAGTATGCAGCAATCTTCCTGGATGTGTACACACACACACACCGCACATTCACACAATACACACTTATAAACAGCAGGCTTCGCTGGTATGTTGAGTGCTTTTTGCCTCATCCGTTGGTTGCTGCCGAGCCGTGTTCTCCTACATTTTTCATTATAATAATGCCTTGTAATTAGGTTTTCGAAAGTTAATTAAAATTCGGTTATGGAAGCGGAAACTTTCTCATGGACGCATCCGGAAGAAATGAGTGAAAGAGAAGGCAACAGAAATAAAAAGGATTTGGGCACTTTACTCGCGCAGTGATGGATACACAAGCTTATGAAATGCGGTGTGGCAAGAAGAATCCTTTCAAAAAATTTTCGGAAATTTTTGTGTAAACATTTCAGTTAAATTAAAAAATACATAATATATTTTAATGAGCATAAGTCTGACGCGAGGTAAACGACTACTACAAATGCAAAGACAGAAAAGGCGGTTGGTTTAATTCTTCCTTTATTCTTGAGTGCTAACTAGAGGAACGACGAACGTACAGGATAATTAAAACGATGACTCGAAAATATATAGCAACTGTTATCTTTGACCAGCAGCCGCGTTTTGATTAAACATCCAAGAAGAGCTTGTGGTGCAGCATAGCAACATTTGATTGAGTGGCATTTAATAGCATCGACATCGGCTACAACGCTTCATCTTAAAATATATTTTACCTAGTACTTTCTTTGGTGTCATCGAGTCCTCCCTCCTTCACAAGACCACTACAATGTGAAGAGTGTCGGTATAGTATAAAATATGAAGACTGCGGGGGTAGGTAGGCAAAGTGTGCTCTATCAACGCGAATTGCGCACCAAACATGCAACATAAAAAGAACTACTTCGTGACTAAATGCTTAAACTTTGGATTAGGTGGCAGTGGTTCGAAGGGTCATTCATGATGTGCTTAAGCAGAGGAATCCTTTCGCTTGGATGTGACGAAAAATCACGAAACGATCGACATTATAATTGAAAATTATTGCCTTCGATGAGATTGTATAGAGAATACATCAGTACGCTGAAAGTGGCCATCATGAATACCGAGTTCAAAACAAAAGTCTTGGCTAAGTATCAGCCAAATGATTTCAATAAGAGCAACAATATTCATACAATCAAATCTCGTATATTGTTGTCAGATTAGATTGCAAATTGAAATTAATCCCTTTCAACATACGGATGTTTTTGTTAAAATGCGGGCACGTGGCGGAGTTTGCCTACACGCTTCGCTTTGCCTTTTTTTGCTTGCGAAGCGTGTCATCGTTGCGCTGGAGTCGAATTAAAGCTTTTTTTAATCTCTACTGTGGATGCCCTTTAAACGATGCAACAGCAGTATCTACCGCAGATAGAGCCAGTATTGTGCAAAACTGATACGAATTTAATTACGTACATTATAATAAAATGTTTTATTTTGTTTTTATTTTGAGCACGAAGCCATGGGATCCATGTCAGCTCCATTTTGTTAAAGTGCTGTTTCTGTTGCTGTTGCTGTTGCTGTTGCCATTCTCGTATGTCTTGCCAATTCTTTTGAAAACAATTAATCAAATATCGATGAGAATGGTAAAGCGCATAAAATGTTATGACACCAAATATCCAAAGGGTGTGACATTGACAGTGACAGATGCGAATACGCCTTATCGATTGGAAACACACCTTTTCGTTTGGGTCGTTTTTATACAACCCTACCGCCGACATATTGAAATAGAAAATTATGCACTTGAAACATATGAATACCTTCTTAAGACCGTTAAGGCCATGAAGGTTCACTGTTGAAAATATCAATTAAGTTTTAAAATCTTCAGGGTTTCTGAAATTTATCCAAACCTTAAAAGGGGTTTTATGTTAAAAAAAGTTTTTATATTCTTAAAATCCTGAAAACTACTCTTACACAATTATACTTGTTATTATTATAACTCATGTAGTTTAGAATTGAAATTCTTAGCTTTTATTTTTAACCTAGTCTAAAATTCTTTTTTTAAAAACCAAAGCATATTTTAAGAGAACAGTGTTTGCATTTGAAACTCTATAGATTTGTTTTTAAACCTAAAAGTTTATTTTAAAAAGCCCAAAATCTATATTTGAAACTATGATGGTTTTATTGTAAAACCTAAAAGAATATTTGAAATATGTCCGGGTCTTAATATATAAAATTATGTAGGTATTGTTAAAAATAAACTCAAAATAACACTTTGAGTATCTGTATATAAATAGGCGTAGAGAAAACAACTTAGAGCTTTTTTCTCCCGTGTTTCTCAACTGATTTTGATAGTCTTTTTTTATTTAATTAGAGTGCGGAGAAGGATTGAATCGACCATTGTTAATAATTTTAAAGAGGCAAACAGAAAATAGGTCGAATTTTGACCCCAGGCGGTACTAGTACATTTAAAACTCTATGGCATAGGTTCTCAGACTTGTTCGGTTTATTGCCTGAAAGCCCAATTTTTGTCATTTAAGCTACACCCAGAGAAATAATCTGGTTAATTTAACCACATTTTAACTCTATCTAAGGGAATAATTTTCCAACATGAATCGTCAGATTAAACCTGTGTTTGTGGTTTATCTGAGAAATGTTATTGATATAACCAAGTATTTATCTTTTTTTAGGTAGTCCTCGGTAGTCGAGTGGCTAGCGTGCTTAACTGCCAACCCAGAGGCTTCGGGTTCGAATCCTGGTCTAGCCATGGTCCTACGCTTTTACCTTTATTTAATTCTTTTCTCATTTCTAATCAACTGAAATTAAACATTCATCAATAAATATGACTTTGGAAGTTGTAGTTGGTGGTAGAGATGTTTGTGGAATGAGATTGCTTAATAAGTTGAATTGATTGAGGTAAAGGCATAACACTTGCCTCAGATTTAAATTCGCATGTTGATATAGTGCTCCGCTACACATACAACATACTACACTTGTTTATCTTGATTTAAGTTTCCTTCCTACTTATCTATCTCCCCTTTTCCGAACCAAAGTAGACTTGACTGAATAGGTGTGACACCTGAAAATCCTTAGTTCAAAGCTAAAAAAAATTTATCTTTTTTTATGGTTAAAGAAACTACTCATAAAAACTTATTAATCTTCAAAACCGTTCATCATTGAAAATGTAGACAAAAATCATACGTTATTTTTATACCCTACGCGTACTGCGTAACGAGTATATTAATTTTATCACGACGTGTGTAATGCCCATAAGAAGGCGTGGTAGGTATAAAAAAGTATATATACTAGAGTGGGTCGCTTTATATGGGAGAAAAAATGAAAATAAAAAGACACCCCCTAAAATGAAAGCTTACATCGAAATTGTTTCAGCACTATAAATTTTTTTGTTTTGGTGTCCCAAAAAACAGCCAAAATGGTCTTTTAGTTACAACATTAGTATTTTAAGTTCGATCATGAAAAACCTTTGTAACTTTTTTGTAGTGAACAAAATCAATTAATTCCTTCACAATAGTATATTGATTTTTTATGAAGTATATTTAAGCAATAATTTTAAATCGAAGTTATGGGGTACCAAAAAAATAAAAATTGTAAAATATCTACTTGAGGATGACCTCTGACACCATCGACACCAAAGAACACGATGTAGTATTCTTTCAGACCTATCCAACGATATGTTGCACTTCATGATCGGACTTAAAATACTAATGTTATAAAGACCATTTTGGCTGTTTTTTGGGACACCCAAAAAAAAATTTTTATAGTGCTGAAATACTTTCGATGTAAGCTTTCATTTTAGGGGGTGTCTTTTTATATTCATTTTTGGTGACCCGCCTTAATATATACTCTTGCTCAGCATCACCACTTGGGTTGATTCAGTCCGTTTGTCCGTTTGTCTGTCCGTCTGTCCGTCTGTGGACATCATTACAGCCCTAAGTTTGAAGCTATCGTGCTGAAATTCGATATTTAAGCTTGTTTCTAAAAAACTAAGATCAAGTTCGAGAATGGGCTAAATCGGATCAAAACCACGCCTACCTCCCATAAAACCCCAATAATGAAAATTCCATAAAGAAGCAAATATTAAAGCTACGAAACTTAAATTCAGTATTTGCGTAGTCTATGCAAAAACTCAGGTGTGTTAGAAAAATGGGCGTCATTCACCCACTAACACGCACACCTCCGATACAACCCTAATATTGAAACCTATATAGAGAGGCTTGTATCGAAGTTACAAAAGTAAAAATAGATATATATTATTTTTATACAAAAATTAAGAAGTGCTAGAAAAATGGACGTCATTCACCCACGAACACTACCATACAATCCCAAAATTGCAAACTATATAAATAGGCTTCTGTCGAAGCTACAAAAGTAAAATTAGATATTTATTCTTTTTATAATAAAATTAGGATGTATAAGAAAAATGGGCGTCAAGCACCGACGAACACGCCCACCTCCCATACAACACCAAATTGAAAAGTATATAAAAAGGCTAATATTTTAGCTACAGACCTGAAATTGGGTATTTGTATACATTATATAAAAATTGAGGCGTGTTAGAAAAATTGGCATCAACCCCTCAAGAACACGCCCACCTCCCATACAACCCCTAATTGAAAACATTATAAAGAGGGTTTTCTTTACTTTGCAGGAAAACAATTTAATATGAATGTATTTTAGACGTTATCAAGATAGTAAAATTTTTTAAAGAAAATCTCATATAAAAACAGCTGCAATTTAAGTGGGGGTTTTTTAATTTCGGCCAAGTCGAAGATATACCTAACTAGTTTCACATGCTTCTGTTTACCATGTCAGTCAGCGTTTAGTAGCGTGTATCAGGTTAATAAAATGTGATTGTTTCTCCTAACCATATTGGTCAGTTAAAAATAACGTGGATCAAGAGCATTTTTCCCTGAGTGTATTTAAAAAAAATTAATCTTATTTATTTTATTATGTATTTTAAAAAATAGTTTAGAAATTTATTTCTTTTACATTAGTTAAGTACCTACTAATGAATGAGTCCGATGTTTTGCTATTAGTTTATCAATATTGGATTCCTTTTTTAGTCAAAAGAATTCTACGCTTAATTTTTGCTAAGGATAACAATAGAAATTCATTACAAATTATAGAACATAATGTTCATGGCTGGTTAAGCTTTATAAAAATTGTATTATTATATTGAATCGTAGTGCGAAATTTCATCAGTTCTTCGTGGGGTTGTGCATTGTATGCGATTTTCCTGACGTTGTGATTAATAAAGCAATATTGTAAGAAAAACCTCAGAGAGTAAATAATGCCATGTAAGACTTATTGACCCATTTTGGACCACTGTGTCATTTTCGACACATCTATTTTGAGCCTTTGTTACTCAGGTAAAACAACAGATATATGCTTGCTTTTTTATTTTAAATGATAGTTGGGACTTTTGGCTTTACGTTTCTGTCAATTGCGATATTTTTTTACATTCTTATCTACATACTAATTTTGAAAAGAAAAAGTCTTTATTACCGAGCTTTTTGAAAATGGGCGATTTCATTATTAAAATAATATTTATTTTTTTTTTCAGATGTATTGAATCGTGGTGTCAAAAAATGAAATAAAAAAGAAATTTCCTCTATTTCGAAAAAAATGATTTTACCCCTTCGAATTGTACTGCTAAAAACTGCTGTGCCGAAAACGACACGCTGGTCAGTTAGGTACATACAACTCTCTTCTTTTACACAGTCGTCATTTACATTTACATGATTTTCAAATTACACGGTTCTCGGAACAAATACTATTTTTTGTTAACAAATTATTTGTTGTAACGCGATTTCATATCATTATAAATTCATTATGATCTTACCAGCATTATTTGTATTTGGATTTGTATCCAAGGCATAGCGAGCATCTGAATATTTTGATGATGAAGTTATGAAGTTGATGTTTGAAAATAGCAACCTCTATGCTCAACAACATAATATTGTTCTAAACATTATGAAGCAGCTTTTATATCGTTTCATTGGAATACTGATCTTGTCTGGATATCACACAGTTCCTTAAGTCAGTATGTTCTGGTCTACTCAATCTGATCTTGGAATACCTATCATCAAGCAAGCGATGTCTCGCACTACTTTCAAAGCAATAAAAGGTATATTCCATTTGATGGATAACAACGATATTCATACCACTGATCGCTTTGCCAAAGTTCGTCCTCTGATTGATCTACTGAATATAAAATATAAGCAGTTCAGGATTTTTATCTGTCTATCGATGAGCAGATGATACCATACTTTGGCAGACATATCTGCAAAATGTTCATCAGAGGAAAATCGATTCGATTTGGTTTCAAGAACTGGTGTTTGTGTTTCGATACAGGCTATTTATATGAAGCTATGCCGTATGCTGGTATTTCAACACCATACGATAAACAAGTCGGCTTAGGAGCATCAGAGTTATTGAAGTTACTTGAATTCGTTTTAAATCCAGAACACCACACGGTCTATACTTTGACAATTTTTTTTCCTCTTATTACCTATTTTACTTGTTGAATGATAAAAAGTTTCGAGCAGTCGGAACTGTAAGATCTAATCGATTGAGAGGTGCTAGTTTGCACTTGGTTTGTGCTAAAAGACAACAATCTTCTTCGGCTAAGAAGAATAAACAACAACAGCCTAAGCCGAAGCTGCTGAAAAAACATGAATTAGATTCCGTTTTTGATACAACAAACAGTTTTTTTGTAAGTCGTTGGCATGACAATAATGAAGTCACACTAATTTCAAACTTTGTCAGTGCGAAACCGGAGGTTCTAAGATCACGGTATTCAAAAGAAGAGAAGAAGAAGGTGTAAGTTCGACAGCCAAACATTGTAAGTGAATACAGCGAACACATGGGAGGAGTTGACTTACATGACAATGGTGTTGCCAACTTTCGTATTGCTATTCGTGGAAAAAAGTGGTGGTGGCCGCTGTTGACTAATTGCATCAATTCTACTGCTGTAAACGCCTGGAAGATTCATTGTATGGTTACAAAAGCTGAAAAAAATCGCGTTTTGTCTCAAATTGAATTCAAAAATGAAACTGCCCGTGGTTTGTTATTATATGAAAATCGTCCAATCGAAGAAATGAAATTGGAGTTTCATATTGAAGAAGCAGGAAGAGCCAAAACATTGCCACGTCTAGCTGTTCGGGAACATGTGATTTGGAGACCACCAAATCATCATATCAATAATTTAAAAACAATTAAATTTACTGATTTCTGTGTAACTACTTTTTGAAAAACCCCATAGTTCTATTATGTTTCTTAAAGACTCTGATATACACCTAACTGGCCAACGTGTCGTTTTCGACACAGTCCATTACAGGCAGCCCAAGAAATCTAGAATTTTTTTAACAGCACAATCGTGATCAGTGGATGCTCAATGGAAATCGTTTCAAATTTCGTCAAATTTGGTCCATGGAATTGGGTACCGGTTCAAAATGGGTTAAGAATATGAACTTTAGTCGTTCGGAGTCGGCATTAAACAAGTAGGTCCAGTTCTCGGTCAATTGTGTGCAAACATTTAAAAAAAATGAGAAACTTTGCAAACTTGAAGTGCAAATATATTTTTTCTATTTCTATTCTATGGCACAGAGTAAATAATACTGTTTATTAACAATTTAATGAAGGAAAGTAAGCCTTTTGTAGGTAGCTCTATTAGTCATTAGGAAGGTACAGCTGGTCTAAACTGTGAATTCGTTGATGTTGATCATCCACATAAATATTCATAAAAAAGATTATAGCGCTTGGTTAAACTATTTAAAAAAATTTTTACTTATAAAATTTATTAAAATAAGGAGATCCATTTTTGATGTGGTAAATTAAATTATTACATTTCTTATATGGTGTGGTTTATCGTCCTTCTATGTTGAATAAGAATAAGATTAGGGCTGTGTTCGAATTGAACTAAAATTTAGGAAATTACTTTTTTTTTTCATTGGAAAGCTAGCCCTGCAATAATTAAGAAAAACAGCTGATAAAACTGTGCGAAATCACATTTGACAACTAAATCAGCAGCAATTTTTCATGCTTTGCGAGTTGTAAAAAAAAAATGTAACAGTGTAATTTTGCCACATGGCTGAGAGAAAATTAACAAAAAATTGTTTACGATGACTGTATTTCTTTTTTCGTTCCATACGTTCGGAATGATTTTTTTTTATAAATTATTGATTCCGTGCGTTCCAAAATATCCTTTTTCTATTTCTTTATTATTTCAGAACATTTCGAACGAGTTATTTTCATTTCACTATATTTTTTGACTTCTTTGTCTAGTTGAAAAGACCCACAATAATTCCTACAAAAAAAAAAAAATAAACAAAAAATGGCATCATGCAATTTAGACACAAGTAGGTAGCTCGAAAATTCCAAATTTAAGAAACACATTACTTTGCCGACAAACTTCCAATAATTTGGTTTAGATAAAAACTTTTTAACAAAAAAAAAAACCTACTTCAAAATCACTAGAAAGTAAAAAATAATTTTAAATTACTTTTACTATTTATTTCTTGGTCAAATTTGTATTTCTATAATAAATATATTTATTTTTTTATGATAATAAAAGCTTCTAGTCAGCGCTAATCATTGACGTAAAATCATGATTTTTTCGCCATCCCTACTCTATTTAAGACTTTTTTATTTGTAAATATCCTGCTTGGGTGACGCTGTATTAATTTGTAATCTTAATTTTTCTTAAATCTTAATTAAAATGCCTTATGTGTGTTGCAGCTGCACAAAAAATCTGATTATATTAGCGCCGACTTCGAAGCTCTTATTATCATAAAAAAATAAATATATTTATTATAAAAATACAAATTTGACCAAGAAATAAATAGTAAAAGTAATTTAAAATTATTTTTTACTTTCTAGTGATTTTGAAGTAGGTTTTTTTTTTTGTTAAAAAGTTTTTATTTCTTTCTTTTTAGAGAAAATGATGTATATTAAAAAAGTGTATAAATTAATTAAACACCAATTATTTATGCTCATAATATGGAAAATACTTTTCTGTCGTTTCTTATTCTGGTCTTTGTCAGTATGTTTATCAGTACCTACTCTTGTATTTTTATCACTACCCCAATGTCAATATTGACTGAAATATAGTGTGTTTATAATATTGACACGCCTCTTTGTTGAGAATATCACACTCTTCGTTATAGTGTTTTCAATAGTTCTACCCATTCTAACAATGAATTTTACCAACCTTAAGACAATATGATACAGTTTTTTACACACTGCCACACCCCTTAGTCGAATAACGCCCAATTCTTCGGTAGTAATTTGTAATAATTGTGCCTACGTCTGTACTTCTTCAGTTAGTAGTGTCAGTATTCGATTTAGTGTTTTCTAATATTGCCACACCCCTTTGTCGAATGATGCCCACTTTATTCACAATAACTTGTTATAAGTGTGCCTACCTCTATACTAAATATCAGTACTCTAGTGTCAATATTATTCGCGATACAGTGTATTTTATATATTGCCACACCTCTTTATCAAACAAGGTCCACTGTATTGAAATTAATTGTTTTATAACTGTGCCTACCCCTGTAGTTAACTTTAGTACTCTAGTGTCAATATTATTCGAGATACAGAGTTTTTCTAATATTGCCACACCTCTTTGTTGACTAACGCCCACTTAATTGACTGCTATTTCTTACCTACCCTTGCATTTTTTCTGTGAATTTTATGAACTCTAGTACTCTAGTGTCAATATTTACTGAAATACAGTGTTTTTCTTACAGTGACACGCCCCTTTATCGAATACCGCCCACATTACTGACAGTAATTTGTTATATTTGTATCTACCTTTGTACTAAATTTTAGTATCGTAGTGTCAATAGTAATCGAGATACAGTGTTTTTTTAAATATTGCCACTCCCCTTCTCGACTAACGCCCTTTTTTTTTTTTTACAAAAATTTGTAGTAATTTTTCCTACCTTTGTAATAAATTTCTGTACCCTAGTATCAATATTATTCAAGACACAGTAATTCTCTTATATTGCCACACCCCTTAGTCGAATTACGCCCACTTTTGTTATAGTAATTTCCAATAATTGTACCTACCTCTGTACTTAATTTCAGTACTCTAGTGTCAATTTTCTTCGAGATACAGAGTTTTTACAATGTTGCCACACCCTTTTTTAGAATTACGCCCACTTCAGTGATCGTCATTTTTAATACTTGTGCTTGCCCTTGTAATTTTACTGTGCATTATATTACCGTAGTGTCAATATTTACTGAGATACAGTGTTTTTCTTATAGAGACACGCCCCTTTTCCGAATACCGCCCCCTTTCATAAACGGGCACCTCCGTGTTGATAATCTCTATATGTTGACAAAAAATTACGGCAATCGGGCAAGTACTTTAGGAGTAATCGATGTACATACATTCACAAAAAAAAAAAAAAAAAAAAAAAAAAAAAAAAAAAAAAACAGAGAAACCAACCAACTTGAGAACCTCCTCCTTTTTGAAGTCGGTTAAAAATCAATTTAGATCAATTCGCTCACAGCCTTAATTGGGTTTGCTCGTAGAATTAAAAAAATTAATTTTTATCATTTAATGGTTTTTCTTCTTACTATTTCGACTCTCGCTGAGGGTCATCAGGAGGCAATTAAAACACTGAACTTTAATTAACAACATCAAACTAACTTTATGCTCAATTCACCGCAAATCATACCTGAGATTTGAATTCTCACAACATTTTTAAAATACCTGGATTTAACTGTATGGTTAGTTCTTTCTTACCGGAACTATTATTATTCGTAATGAAAATTTCATTATAAAACTAAATGAAGAACGATATAAATAAAAAATAAATGAATCAATTTTATTAAATTTATCCTACAAAACCTGACTTGATGCCGAGCCGAAAACATTTCTCATGAAGCTTCCGCTATCAAATTTTCTAAGGATAAAATAAATAAAAATTTAGTTTTTTTTTTCATTGCGTTGAAAAAACTATACTTTCTAAAATTCCAGAGATTGTCCATTCGACTAATACAAAACTTTTGAAATAATATGGAAAAATAAAAAGTAACAGGGTTGTAAATAGTCATAAATGCGAAATTCTGAAAAATGTTTAACTTTGAAGTCAAATATTTTCAAAACTATAAGAGCTAATGAATTTCAGTAAGCAGAAATGGTTAGGCCTAATATGAAATATTCTATACTTACAAAACTAAATTTACATTGGCCGATGCGTTAAAAAGATATGGTCCAATTAATAGAAAATGAGCAAAAAATGAAAGTGAAATGGATTTGAATTAAGCACGTACAAATATAAACGAAACCATTTCGTCATCTCTGATCCAAAAGTTGGCTCTTATTTGTAAGCCTGCGTAATTAAAAGCGGAATAGGAACATTTCGAAAAAAAATTATTGCTACACCCAGAAAAAAATTCCTGTAAAAATAACGCTTTTTTAACACTTTATCATGTTATTACAATTCAACACGATCAATTATGTTAATAATTAACACTTTACATGATAATTTAATTCTTTAAAAAAAACCGCTTGTGCAGAGCGCAAAATCACATAAAATGGCTTCAGGACTGAACAGGACATTCATAAAAGGAGCATTTTGTCACTTAATTCGTTCAATGGCAACATTATTCGCAGTTTTTTTTTCTTTTTAGATGCTGATACAATGAGAAAATTAACACTTTACTCATAATATTTTTTAACACTACATAATGCAATGTTATTCTTTGAAAAGTGTTGTTATTTTGCGTGTAAAAGTTATTATGTTAGATTGACAGGAGCCGTGTTAAAATATTTTGCCTCATTTTTCCCTGAGTGTAAAAAACGTACATTTACAAAAAATTATCTCTTGGCATAAAAATACTAAAAGAAAAGTATTAAAAAAACTTTGAGATGCAAAAGAAAAACGGTACACAATTTTGGTATGGTATCCAATACCCTATATCTTTTAAAAAGTTGAAGCTTTGATGTATACAATTTTTGAGGTAGAATTACGTCTTACGTTTGTATGAATGATATCTAATTTTGGATTTTGTCAATACTATATTTAAGTCACAAAATAGTAAAATATCAGAAGAAAAATGCATATGTTTATATAAGAAAATCAATCATCAGCTGCTTATGCTGTGCCTTCTGCTTTCCTTGTTTTTATTTCGTTGTTTTTGCTTGTATTGATTGTTTTTTATACGAACTGATCGTAGGCTTCTTCATTGGGTTTTTGTATGTACTACTTCTGTATAGGTTCTTGTATGTACTACTTAGAAATGAGTGCTTATTTTAACATAAGATGTCAATCACAACATCTTTTTTTAACTCAGTTAATGAACTCAAACTGTGAAACTTAACGAAATGGGTCTGTGACCCGGTTAGATTTACCTCTTATGAAAAAACGAATTGGCTCATATTTCGTTTTATATGGCGTAAAATTTTAATTTTTGTTTTTAATGCAAATTAATTTGGATCCCACTAGCACTAGCGAGTGTAGCTCGCAAACTAAACATCGGACAGAGACAAAAGTGGAGACTAATGGAAAGGACATGTGCTCAGCGTAAGATATAGGCACCATACGATTTTTTAAAAAATCGGGGTCTTAATTTTATTTTGAAATTAGTAGTTAAACTGACTGTAGCTCGCAACCTATATATCGGGCAGAGACGAAAGTGGCACCAATAAAAAGTGCATTGGCTTCGTATTCTTTTCAACTAGGTCAATAAACTCAACCTGTCAAACTTAACGAAATGAACGAATAAATGTGACATTTTGCTTGTTTCTTATTGCTTGCTCTTTTTATCATGCTAACTTTTAACGTTTTCTTTGTTTTGTTCTCGATAAGAACTCCATAATTGAGTGTTAATAAGTTTTTATTAATTTTCGGAAGGTCAATAAAAAAATACGTGCAAAATGGACAAAACAATCGAACCAAAGAGACAAAGTAGAAGAGGTTACAACTTAAACGGAATTCTTACTATCGAAACTGTTTCATTTTTTTTATGAAACATTAGTTTTTCTTTTCCAATAATTTTAATATTTTTCTTTAATACCGTTAAGTTTTTCAATTTGTCCTGTGTCGCTGGAAAAAATATCTGCCAAAACTATGCATAACTATAATTATAATTCTTTGAAACTAAAATAAACCTCATACTTGATTTCGATTTCGAATTCTTGCCCCGTATTTGCGCACGCAATTAAAATAAATTCGCCAACTCCGTGATTCCACAACAGTAGATATGCATCCATATTCACTCCATTTTCATTGATCATCACTGGCTACAGTTTAATGCTTTTGGTTTAAATCAGGTTTAATTGATTTGAAATGCAACGATCTGGCTCATACCAACTAACATCCACGGATGTTCACGCAAAGTACACACCGTACACATATTATGCGTTCTAATTCACAATTAATGAGAAAATCTACTCTTGTTGTTGTATGAGCGAATGGACGAAAATATTTACACAATAATTAATTGAATACTGTCAATAAATTCCCAACACATGCTGCAAATTTCCGAAAATCATCTAAACACAAAACAACAAAACAATACAAACATCAATATTCCAAACTCGCAACTTGAAACTTGAAGCTTGGTACTGTGGTTCCAGGAACTATGGCAAACGATTGCTGTGCGATTAGGCGGAACAAATCAACACATTAAGCAGATTCGTCATTAAGTTTGCCATTCGCATTGAGTCGCACTCAAAAGTTTGTTCTTCAATTTTGTTCACAAAATTGTATTTGCCAAGTGCGGCTCACGTAACGTCAAGCGTATGTCTGGACGGGTGTGTTTTGCATATGGCTGAGCTTTAGAAAAGGATCAATTTGGGAAGTAGCTGAGTAGCTGACTAGCTGAGTAAGACTGCACGAGTATGAATATTCATTCTAGAGAAAAAGAGCAACAGTTAGCAGCTTAACTAAAGTTGTCATAGAAAATGAACTTAGCCCAATGCCCCGAATTCCCTATTCCTCTTAACTTACTCCAGCATACACCAAATGTTGGTGAATTCAGTTGCTGGAACTAAAGAACAACGATATGACGGACGGAACATCGGACGCATGTCACAACTAAGAACTGGAGGTCGTTGGAACGTTTTTGAGCGGCATTCATAAAGTTTTACAAACAACATATACATTTACGTCAACATATGTGAGTATGTATGTTAGTCTGCGAGTATAACAACAAAACTTTTGTTGTTCAAATAAGCAGTACGACTCAAAAAGCAACAACAAACAGGCTAATATAAAACATACAAGTACCAAAAGTGAAGCACAACCCGGTCAATTACGAATGCACGTTGGCAGTTAGCTGAGTAACGTGTGGATGGCGTAAAACTATTTCTTCCATACCTCCCGAAAAAGCCATTCTAACAAACTATTTAGGTTTGAAGTATTGTCATAGTCGTCGGCATCATCATCATCATCATCGCCATCGTCATATTCACCAACATTCTGCAAGTTTCAATTAAATATATCAAAAAAGTAAATAAATAAGCAAACACAAACAGCAAATGTTTTATGTGACGACAACGCACTTAATTGATGAACAAATTTTTTTAGTCAACAGAATCTCCTCGCTGAACGCTGGAGCGTTGATGTTGAACGAAGCGTACGAAGAGAGAATACCAAGGAAATGGTTCTTAGAAAAGTTCAACGAAACCTCAAGAAATAAAAGGTCAATTAATGCTAGTCAATTTTTAACTAATTCGTGTATGATTCAAACTGCATAAGTTTGCACCACAATAGGCTTAGCCAGGCTGTAGCTTATATCTCAAATGTACGTTTAGTTTATATCTCAACAAGAGTTTTGAAATTTAAATAACAAAATCAAATTTTTTCGAGCGTGTTGAAAGTTTACGTCTGAGTTTCAATTTAGGTAATATAATCTTATCCTTACATTTTATATATAGGATGTGTTTGGAAGAATTATGTAAGAAACTAGAATAATATTTTTTTAGAATATTTTAACCCTCTAACTCCTCAGTGCATGGGCCTTTTTGTCCTTTTTTTCGTAAATAAAACAGAGCCATAGAGGGTTAAAACGTGCTACAAAAATATTTGTATAAAATTTTACTAAAGTCTTGGAATATACCAAAGCTCAAAACTCAACTTGAACGTCAGAAATAAGTGAAAACTTAAAGTCTGTTTAAGAGTTATTTTCGATTTTTTTCAGAATTGGTGCTAAAATAAGCCATAAAAACGTGTTTGTGAGAACTAGTTTGTATGTAAAAAAATGTGTTGCGTAAAATTTAATTTCAAGTCGTATAATAAGTGAAGCGTATTTTAAAGACTGTCTTAAAATTGCCCTTCGACTGAATATAAATATGATTTGAATTTGAAAATATGATTTGTCCCGTGGCGGTGGAAAAAAAATTGGTGGCAACACTAGTTATCATATTCCTACATCGGTGATTCCATATCATTTCGACAAATTTTAAGCAAAATCTGACCTTAGTGCTTTCGATTTGTTTGAAACTTTGTAAGTTAGTTATTCACATTGAAAAACACATTCTGTGTTTTATATTATTTTTGCGATTTTTTTTTTTTTTTTCAAAGTTATACATTGTCAAAAACATTAAAATTTACAAAAAAATGAAGTAGATGCATGTATTTAAACAGCTCTATCTCCTTAACTGTAATATGTACATAAAATAAACTCATGTACAGTTTAAGAACCTTGAATGGATCGTTCTGGTTGTGTCATTTTTTTATAGTTATTTTATGGACAATTTTTTTTTTTCTTATCGCGAAACTTATCCCATAGAGCTGTTGAAATGCATACACTAGTGTGTCCCAAAAAATAAAAAAATTTTTTGCTCAACCATTTTTTAAAAGCTTATACTGTCAAGTATTTTTGAAAATTTTTTCAGATTTTTTGGAGGACGTTTAGAGGTCGCGCTAATCGGATTTTCCTTAAAAATCAGGTTTTTCAGAGATTTTTCGAATTTCAATCATACGTTGGTCAATACAGATATCTTGTTAGTGTTCGATTCATCATTTTGAAAGAAAAATGTCCAAACTTTACTTTACCGTACATAAATTAAAAGTTTTGACTTTTTTTTGTAATCTGGATGTGGTACATTAAATTTTTTCGTGAAATTTTCGTAATTTTTTTTTTAAAACGCTTAATAACTTTTGAAAATTCTATCAAAATATATTAAAGTAATGATGCAGTTTGAAGTATGGTAAAATTCTAAGAAATTTAAAAAACAATACTTGAATTTACTTGTGCCGTTTCAGAGTTATTACCATTAATGCTGTGTTGCCATTGGTTGAAAATAAAATAAAATATAAGTTTTTCGTATTTCTACAAACATATGCTTTCCTTATATAAAGACTTTACGAATTCTTATATGGCATTGGTTTATTTTGGTTACTGGGTTTTTTTTTTTTGTGGTGATAATTAAGGAACCGGTGATTCAATCAAAAATCTAGGAGCTATTAATAGGGCTCGCTGGATGATGAAAAGTATATACTCGTTAAAAATGTGAATTTTTCAAAAGCAGCTGCGAATATTTGTAGGCAATTCAAAGACTGATGCCTTGCTTTAGTTTAGTTCATTCATTTTAAGAGTGTACATAAAAAATTGGTACTTCTTGCAGTGCTCTCGATACGCCCCTCTGAATGACCTCAATTTTATTATAAAATTGACTAGCTACAAGCACTTAAATCCACACGTTGCAAACCCCACGCTAAAAACTTTTTTGGGGCATCAGTGGTACCTATCCGGGCAAACTAGCTCCCTCAGCTTTACATATGTGATGAACGCATAAAAACTCAAAACTTTGCGTTTGATGGTAAAAAATATTAATACGGCAAATAATAAAACCGAACAAGCCATTAACACAAAACATGATAAAAAGTATGAAAATTCAAGATTTCATTTCTAAATCCAGCCATACTTTTTTTGAAGCCTGCAACATCCCAATTGCTTTTTTGCAAACCGACCCAGAAGAATGGATAAGCAACGAATCATTTCAGGAATTAAAGCATATAATTCAAAACTGCAAGTGGTAAATGATGTCGCAGAACGTGGTGTGGCCTTGGCAAGCACTTGCATCGGTCTTACAACTCCTGAAACGGACTTTTGAAATCTTTTACAGGGCATAGAGCTACATCGTACGGAATCAAATAAATGATTTTGTACCATGTACAGATTCCTCTTATTTTTATTTGTGTTTTTGTGGATTCGGTGGTAACCAAAATAAACCAATGCCAAACCAATTATTAGAATTCGTAAAGTCTTTATATAAGGAAAGCATATGTTTGTAGAAATACGAAAAACTTATATTTTATTTTATTTTCAACAATGGCAACACAGCTTTAATGGCTATTACTCTGGAACGGTAAGAGTAAAATCAAGTATTGTTTTTTTAAACTGCTAAGAATTTTACTACTTTTCACACTGCATCATTACTTTGATTTATTTTGATGGAATTTTGAAAAGTTATGAAGCATTTTTAAAAAAAATTACGAAAATTTCACGAAAAAATTTAATGTATCACATCCAAATTACAAAACAAAAAGCCAAAACTTCTAATTTATGTACGATAAAGTAAAGTTTGGATATTTTTCTTTCAAAATGAGGACTCAAATACAAACAAAATGTCTGTAATTGATTAACTTATGATTGAAATTCGAAAAATCTCAGGAAAACCAGATTTTTACGGAAAATCCGATTAGCGCGACCTCTAAACGTCCTCCAAAAAATCTGAAAAAATTCTCAAAAATACTTGACAGTATCAGCATTCAAACAAAGGTTGAGCAACTATGAAACTCGAAAAAAAAATTGTTTTTGGGACACCCTAGCATACACCTATTCAGTTTTTTTTTCATTTTTAATGTTTTTGAAAGTGTATAAAATTGCAAAAAAAAGTACGGAGTTATCCTATTTTTCAGAGGAACTATCCACCAAAAAAGTTTGACTTTTAACATGGAATCACCGACATCTACTTTACTTTCTTAAAAATGTTTCAACACTTTACTGTGCTTCACTTTTGCTTCTTCTCTTCTTTTCAGACTTCTGAAATTATAGAGAAAAGGTACACATGCGCATACGCTACAATTATTGCATGTAGTAGAAAAGAAAATACTTTTATTCAAAACAAAAATATGCCATAGTTAACTTAAGAATGACTGACTCCTGAGGCCAAGGATAAATGCTGCGGAGAGATAACAAAATAAACAGTTTCCTGCTTAAGCGAAGGTCAGCGAGGTTGATCTTTTATTTCCGCAAGCACGTCAAAATCATCAAGGATCTTGCGTTCACTCACATTTATTCTTTTGTTTTTCCTTTTAATGTTTTACAATTGGTCTTCTTATCCTGTCATTGCTAAGTTTAAGCCAGCTTAGATCAATTGGGCGTAATGTTTTTTGTATTGATATTGCTAAATTCAATTAATTTTCGACAACTACAACTTTCATCTTGAATTTCCTTGGATACACTTCCGGCTAATTTTCTTATTTTAACTGTGCTTTTTTTGACTATCATCTTCTATGAGAAATCGAAACCTTTTTATTCATACACAACGGAATTTTAGTTTGTGCCTTTTGATACTGAAACGATACTGCAGCCAACTGTGTTAAAACTATAAAGGCACTTATGTATGCTCTCATCCCTTGAAAATCTGAAACGCATTTTTGTTTTTTCAATAATCATCTAATTTAGCTGCTCGTTTTGATTTCTCAACATTTCAGAGATTTCAATCAAAATAAAAGTTTATTAAAATGCAATTTTATTTAAAACATTATAATGTTGTCTTAACTTACACGTGAACACATAAGCCATCGCTGTTTAACGGTATTAAACTTGGTCTCAATATATCTCAAGTTGTTTTTTTTTTCTGGCAGATGGTGTATTGCTTATGACAAGCATGCAAATATAAAAGCAGCAGGGCAACGGCAGGTGTATCAGGCTATGTTAAGTGGTACTGAACGTCTGAGATGTCAATTCAAATGTCTGCAAAACATTAGTCTGGGTGGGAGTTTTTAATCGCGGCAGCTGTCATGACCAAAAAGTCAAGTCAAATATGAACAGCAGGTCGATTGCGAATTAAAACTACAAGTTATGTGGCATTCACAGCGCAGTTCTATTGACCAGATCCAAGGAACAAGACCCAATGATATGACATGAGAAGTACTCATAAAAACCTCTTCATATCTGTTCCATAATCTTTCACCTGATGAAAATATAGGTGCACATAAATCGTCTAAATTGAATTTTATTTTGGTGTCCTGTATCCTGGATTCTATACACGCCACATAGTCGGTCTGTTGTTTGTTACTTCGACGTTTATGTTATATTATCACAAACATTTGCTCGAGTGACAACTAAATTAAACCATTTGTCGCGGCTTATTTTCACATATGCTTCCATTTGACACGCCGAGCCGGTCCTGCAATTCTCGCTGATTCACAGGTTGTAGCAAGAGTCTTTTGTGGCTTGAGGGTTGATACCGTTGACTAGCAATTGTTCTTCTTACCGTTTGAATATAAACCGTGTCGACCTCTTTAAAGGGAAACGTTTACTTATTGAACAAAACAAAAATAAAACAAAAAAACAAAAAAAAAAAAAAACAACTAACCAACAATAACAAAACCACCCATCATCACCCGGTGAGAATTGGTTTTTCGGCTGCTGCAACGGATAATAAGTGCTCTCGTTCCCCTTCCTGTTGCTGTTGTTAGTGATGCTGTTATTGTTACTGTTGGTGTTGTTATTTTTGTGTTGTTCTACTTTAATTGTGAGGCAAATTGAGTTTCTTTTGTAGATGTATAAATTACGGGGTGGGTGCTTTTGTGCTTTATTACGGATAAAGTGCTAATGCACTGTTGTTGTTTTTGCATTATGTTTATGGACTGCAATAGTCGCAAGGCTAGTAACTGTGGCACAAATTAACAAAACAAAAACAAATCGTCATATATGCTTTTATACAGTGGCGTATATTTAAGATGGGGAAAGGATCGGAAAAAACGTTTCAGAAAATACTCAACGCAACTGGAATTACATTGTTGGTTGTTTGCTAAAACTAAAACTTCTAGAAATATAAGATTTCACCTCAATCACAAAGTTAAAGTGTTTATTTGAAAGCATTTTTTCATAAAATTTATAATCGTGTTATTAATGTTAAGTTTTGTTGCTCTACATTAAGAAAAAAAGAAGAACATTTTTTTCTACATTTTGAAAAAAAATGCAGAAGGATGATAAGAGGACACCACGTAACCACTTTATAATCTCTTCTTTTATAGTTTTGAACCATGCATTTCAGGTGTCAAACCTATTCAGTCAAGTTTGCCTTGGTTTGTAAATGGGGCGATAGATAAATAGGAGAGAAAGTAAAATCAAGAGAAACAATTGTAGAATAATGTATGTGTGGCGGAGCGCTACATATAAACATTCGAGTTTGAATCTGAGGCAAGTGTTATGCCTTTACCTCAGTCAATTTGAGTTATTAAGTAATCTCATTCCACAAACATCTCAACCACCAACTACAACTTCCAAAGTCATAATATTGATGAATTTTTCAATTCAGTTGATTAGAAATGAGGAAAGAATTTAACAAAGGTAAAAGCGTATGAACATGGCAAGACCGTAATACTGGGTTGGCATTCAAGCACGCTAACCTCTCTACTACCGAGGGCCCCTCTCCCCCCCCTAGATACAACAAAACTAAAATTAAGCTTCCCACAGGTTAAACTAATTAGATTCTTAGAGGTTACTTAGAGGTCTTTTTCGATATCACTTCCAACAAACTTGAAGGTACTTGTGAAGACCAGTCTCACATGTTTGTGAGCGAGCTTGTTTAACGGTCTTCATTTCAAGATCTTACGAAGTAGTTTGTCGAGGTTCTGATAATACTACCTTTTGTTTCCACTGCTTATAAAAATAAGCACCAGTGTCAAGCACTTAAAACTTATACACTTATATACACAATTTTAAACACGGAAATTATTGCAATTTGCGGAAACTGTGCACAATTATTAAAGGCACAGAAACACTCAATTGTATTAACGAATTAAAAGACCGAAATACGTATTAAAACCGTGTATTAAATATCAGAAATTATAAATTGAAAAATAATTAAAACACGAGCAGAAATTTTCGATGTTGAAAGTTCGACGGAGCTGCCAGAATTCTAGAATTCCAGAAAAAAAATAAAAGGAGAATATTTTAGATTGGTCTAACAAATTTCATGTTTGATTGAAGTGGGTCGAGACTTATGTTCGAATCCCAGTCAAGGGGATTTCAGATTCTCTCTGGAAACGCTCGAGTTGAGATAGCTTTTAAGAAACTCATATTGTACTTATGAGAGACTCCTTTTATATAAGTCAAGAATTCCAAGTTATTTTTCGAGTTCGCCAAAATTGACTGTGCAGTAGACTGGGTCAAATGCTAAAGTATTTGGGATTCTGCGTACCCCCGGAATTAAAAACTATGGTTGCGATTGTTATAATTTGAGCTTAATTATAACTTAATAACCTTTCATAACATTGAAATATTTCAATGAGATTTGGATTTTGGCTTCAAATAGATTAATGCTGAGAATGTGCGAAAAAGCTGTAGTAGTTGAACTCTATTGTTATTGTATGTTTATTCCAGAGCGAACCTCTAATGATCTTCGAAGAGGCTTGCACAAGTCTTTAATCTAAAATCCTTGCAATAAATTTTTGGAAGTTAACCCTTAAATGCTTACTGTATCTTTAAAGGTTGAACCATAAGAAAGCCTCTCATTTTACCATAAACGACCCACTAGTGGGAGGGTTAATATTCCTCGTAATAACTTTTTGTAAGTTAACCTTTGAATGCCCACTGTTTCTTTAAAGATACAACCATTAGAAAGCCTCTCATTTTACCATTAACGAATCGAAAGCAGTCGGAAAGCACTAGTGCTTTATTACGAAAAAAAAGCTTAAATTTGTTACAGTTGTATAAACAAACGAAAAAATATTATTGTGGAAAATGAAATAAATGTGAAAAATCGGTACATGTGGGAACCAAAGCCCATAATAAGTATATGCTGCTGCAGAAATATGTATTTTTAACGATGTTATAAAGTTTCAACCGATTACAACCTCATTAGCTGTATCTTTTGCCCAATGTTTCTTTAAAGATGCAATCACTTTTTAAATAATTTTGTTAAAAACTTACTAAAGAAAACATGATAACCTTAAATTTTTACACAACATATATCGTTTTGATAAAAATTGCGGCTTTTTGTCATTTAAGGTCCTAGTTGTTAGTTGGGAAATGCCGACAGATATATATGTATAATATTCATCTTTTATAAAAGACAATATTTCCCTTCACCATAATTCAACCGTAGCCAAACCCACTGTAGGGATACATACCCCCCCAAATATTTTAGAATATTTTAACTTAAAATCTGAACGAACAAACGTTTATCGAAGCAATTCGTCAAAGAACGCTTTTAATAAGTATTTCAACCACCAACGGATGTAAGCACCAAGTAGTGTTTATAACGATTGTGTTTACAATAGCGATCCAGATCCGGATCGGCGGTCTTGTACACAAGCTTCGTGTTCTTCGTGCTCAATATAAGGGCAATAAACTAATTGCGACAATAAGCCTTGCATTAAAAGGGGACAAGGAACCAGTGTGTGCAACGTTGTCACCCTCTTTGGATTCGCTTATCGTAGGGGTGCTGTATGCACAATCTGCTCTTAATCTCTGATATTCCAGGCTTTACAAATTTTATTTACTGTTAATAGTTTCTTAGTTGTCAGCCTTTGATTGTCATGACACTGCGTTGTGGGCAGGGATTTTCAGTCGGTTGTGGTGCGCTGCGCGTGAAACCTTACGGAATTTTGATTTGATTATTCTTTTCAGTGATTGCCTAATGCAATCACAATCAAGGAATGAGCAGTTCGTTGTTCATTGTATGGCTTTGTTGTGATTGTGCCGAAGGATTAAGGCAGGGATTGGCATTTATGCATCCATTCATTTATTAATTTAATAAAACATTTGGGCGTGAATTTTATGGTTTAACAGGCAATATTCGTTATTTGGGATATTAAGAATGAGTGGCGTTTAAATGACAAGTGCAAGGACTTAAGACATTTGTTTCTCATACGAGTATTTTATTGGTGATAAGCGGATAAGAATAATGGAAAAAATATGCATTAAATGCAAATATTAGTCGGCACAAAAAAAGAATTGCATTTGAAAAAAAAACAAGGACCTCTAATGAATGGTCGAATTATATTTCAATATTTCTTTCTCGACTGCAACTTAGCGAAAACCAATGTTAATTCTCTCTATCCAAACAAAGTCTTTTTTGTAATTGGCTAATTGAGTTTGAATCTGAATTAATTTGAATCAATTAAGCTTCCTAGTTGAATTTATCGCAAATTAATGCTCAAACAATCTGAAAGTTTTTTATTTTGATTTCTTTTTCTCAATTCTTTCCTTTTAATTTTTGGTTTGTAATTAGAAATTAAATGAAGTGAGGAGTCATGACTTGTGAATCCATTTATTGTTTTGTTTTTGTTTTATTTTCAGCTATTGAACTATGGAACAAGGGAATTTGAAGAAGAGAGACAAGTTTTAATGTCGAGCAGGTTGCGGAATAAGGACCAAATATAGCTAGGTTTTTGATTTTTTACTTTTTAGCGTTTTGCTTTTGTTAGATTGAGAAGTAAGTTACATCAATAACGTGACCCAATGGAACCTTCTGAGTTTTAACTTAACCCCGAATAATAGTTTCTTGAAAGTATTGAAAAAAAAATCTGGAAATTTTAAATTTTTTAATTGATATATCTTTGAAACTGACAATTTGTTTTGCAAGTGCATTTTTCTTTTAAGTAGTTTAAAAATAGTTGGTTTTAATCTTATATTTAGAGTTATATTTCATCTTAACAACTTAACATTTAAACAATATTTTAATTCTAAGGAGAGTTAAAGATAAGATTATACAATGTTTGTTTTTCAAAGCAAAATAATTTCCAAACGAAAAAGGAGACATACAGAGGAAAACAGAGGCGAAAGAAGTATTTTAAGAGAAAAAGAACCCGAAAAAACAAGTTTTCAAAGAAAGGGTATCGTATTTCTAACATTTAACATTTAATCTAACTATTAACTTTAAACCTTAAAGGATCAAACAAATAGTCGGCCATCTTTCTAAACATTATTTTATGCAGCACCAGTAAGGTATGAAAATTGAACATACACTCAACCACAGTCTATTTATGTTTTTTTTTTTATTTTTGGAATATAGTGATATATGACGCTGTCTGTTGAAACACTGAAAACAAACCTAGCGCAACAATCGAAGTCAATCGTCGAGTTCCTGCAAACAATTCAAAAAGAATTCACAATCTTACTTTAATAAAACCTATTATAAGATGGTAAGAAAGTGGCAGTAGGACTAAGTCCTATTTGGCTCAGCTCAGTCGTATTTGTATATCTACTGCTGACTATCACGACAAACGATTTTACATTTTATGTCTATGAAGTAGCAGATATATATCCGGTGCCTATGTCGGTAAATGTCCGACGTCTGCATCGAAAGAAGTGCTAGTACTGGAACACCTTGGGTAGGCACAGTGTACGCGCGACCAGTGCCCCTAATCGGGCACTTTATTTACAGAACACGAACTGACTACGGTGCTATTTCAGTTGACTTTCGAGGTACTTGTTGGGTTTGTTTCGGGTACATTATAGTTAAGGCTCAAGCCATTTGTGGTACTATTTTCGGTAAAATATATTCGTTTTTTTCATTAACTTCGAAATTTATTCGTTACTACACGTAGTTTTTCAAAATTAAGTCTTATACTCGGGACTTTTGTATCTGAGTTCTTTGGGAACACAAGAGAAAACAATTTGTTTCTCGGGTATAGCCTTGGTCTTACCCGATCAGGCCTTTGATTAAGCCTGAGACAGCTATTTTCCTTTTTGCTCGGCAGCACATTTATATTGGAAAAGTTTTTGTTATTATGTGGTGACCGTGGCATGCAGGTTAAGTGTGTGGCTTAGCATGCTCGGAGCCCGGGTTCGATCCCTAGCCGCGGCGAAAAGTTTTTTTCAATAAAAAATTTTTCTGATCGGTCACCACCTCTCTGCAGACAATGGCAAACCTCAGAGAGTAAATAATTCCATGTAAAGCTTCTTGAGAACATAAACTTTAGCCGTTCGGAGTCGGCATAAAACATGTAGGTCCAGTTCTCGGTCAATTGTGTGCAAACATTTAATAACACACACAACACAATTGATCATAAGAAGCTCGGTCAAAGTCTTTTCAAGGGCTGAAATGGCCAATTTGTTTTGTTTTAGTGAACAAATTACAAGAGTATGACGACAGCAGGTTGCACAATGAAATGGTTAATGAACATTTAGTTGCTAGTTTCTAAAAGGAATTGCTGATGATCAATGCTATCAAAAGCTTTAGAAAAATTCGGAAAAAGCAACTCGATCAATACAGATATCTATTATAAATAAATTTTTTTTCCTGAATTTTTAAATGAATGCCTATAATTTGGCTACTTACTAAAATTGTAAAAGCAGGAGTATTTTAAAGGGTATCGCTTTTGGAGTATGGCTATTGTATGAAATTTGGAATTATTTCTTGGCTAAGGTTAAGTTTTTGCAGTTTTCCAGGGAGTAGGAAAACCAGATGTCCTACTGATTGTATTGAAAATAAGGGTTCAAAAAATAAGAAGAATTTTTATAAATTGCGAAAGAAAATTGTCGGACCCTTTGGGGAAAAGTTGATTCTTCAAGACAAAAAGGAAAAAATTTTTTGACCAGTATTGCAATTTCTAGAAGGCTGAATGCAGTTTCGGTTAAGATTTTCCGGATTAATTTACTTTTAAGTTGTAAGACTGTAAGCTGTAGAACTCTCATGCGATGGTCACGGAGATTCGGGTTCAATGCTGGTGATGATGGGCGGTTTTAAAAACTTATAATTTTTTATTTTTGTTATATTATTTTTTGATATGTACGTAGTTAATTTATACAAATGCGTTGTTCACGTTACGTTTTTGCATACATCTAATATTTTGTCCCCTTAGTGTACAGTTGTTTTCTAATTCCGAACATTCTAATTTCGTGTGTATTTTTTTATAATTCATAAGTCTTATTTACATATATTTAATAAAAACTTAAATAAAAATTCCATTTTTATATTAAGTTTTAATTCATTTGCACCTCAGAGTCCTGAATTTACTAATCAGACGAATCAACCAATGTTCAGTTTCTCACAGGATTCTCATAGAAAAACTTAGATTATATTACAACTTATTATGTATATCTTATTTAAGAAATCTAGATAATCTTTTATTTTCAAGTTTGACGAAGTTTTACATTCTATTTCAGAAATAAATGATACATCTTGATCATTTATCATCATTTATTCCAAAAAAATAATTTATTCCAGAGTGAGTAAAACCAAAGAATATATTGTGTATTCTTTGGTAAAAGATAACATGTTTCTTAAAATCGTTAAGTAATTGACTGATTTATTTAATTGTTTATGAGAACAAAATTTTTGGAAAAATATAATTTTTTGCCTTTTAAACCGGCAAAGTTCGTTACACAAATATTATGCTTGCTTAAATATTTTTATTTAGTAAATATCATTTATTATTTATGTTTATTCGAGCACTTATCTAGTGCTGCTTAACAACTTGGCCACCGTCTAAGTAAGCGCGTCGCACCATTCATCATGGCTGCTAAGAACAAAAGTAAAACAAATCGACGACAAAATCGATTCGAATTGAATCATTAAATCATACAATCCAAGCATGAACGAAATTTTTACTCATCGCTATGAAGAACAAGGATACAAATAAGCAAATAAAATACATAATAATGGCGAACATTTGCTGAAATGGATGAGTGGTAAGAGTGAACAACGCATTCGTTTTGTAGAAGGTTAGGTACACAAAAAAGTGTCTACTGCATGTCTGACATTTTTGGAATTTTGGTTTGAATTCGAGTTAGAAATAGATTTGCTGGCGAAGAACATCGTATTTCATTCCTCCAAACTATTCCATCGAAATGATCTGTAAACCAAATAACCAAAACACTAGCGTTAGAATATTTTTTAATGAATTTTACTCTAAGGCAGAGAGTGTGAACTCTGACCAGCAAGACTACAAGATCTACTTTTTATTCTAAGAGTTTCCTAAACTCAGTTACATAGTATGTAGTACATGCTATGTATATATAGTACATGTATGCTATATAGTATATACTATGTACTATAGAAGCGGATGCAGATTCATAACTGTCAAATTTACAGACGGGTAAATGTACTTTCACAATGAACTTTATTTAAGTAAATTTAGAAAAAAAAAAAAACAACTTTAATGCTATAGTAATGAAGAAAACAATCTTAACTTCTTGTTTATCTTTTGATTATTTTATTTCGAGGAATCTGATAATTTTTGTTATTTTATTTTCCACAGAATCATAAAGTGCACTAAGCAAATAAATGTGAAATAAGCTGCGATTCGTAGCGTATAATTTTTTGTTGTAAATCCGAACTAAGTTTGATAAGCAATTTTGCCTTCATCGGATGCGTATTTCATAAAATGTTAAAGCGCATTTTAATGAAGAAGATAATATTTAGCGTCAAATTTTTATTAAATTTCACTCAATTTGTCCTTTAAACGGATATAAGTAGCTCTAATTAACTGAAAGTTGTAAGGATCTAAATTTAAATATTTTTTGTTTCTGAATTGTAATAAAAAGTTAATAAAATTTAACACCAAAACATTGATATGTGTTGTTGATGTAAAACAAATAAACTAAGGAAATTGGTTGAAAAAAAAAGTAGAATATTTGGTTGCTTGGTACATTTTTTCTAGAGTGAATCTTATAGATGATAGTAAAGACATCATTTTACCGACAATGACTTATTCTATCTTAGTTTTTGGTTTAAATTTAGTTTATGTACAGATTGCTCAGAGAGTTCTGACGTGAACAGAAAGACGTTTATCGCTTATCTTATCATTCTCGCAGAAATGCAAATAGAAAGATCATCAAGACCGTACAGTTCTTTCTTTGAGCTGATAAATGTCGGACACAGTCATCGCAGTTATCGGTATGGGTAAATAAAGAAGCAAATTCTCGTCGTCGCGATAAGCGTAGTGATTACGGTGCGAAGTCTTATGAAGCATTGGCCAGCTATGTATATCCATGAGAACATCAGTTTCTTTGATAGGCACTAACCAAACACACCGACAAATTATAGGAGAAACGCGATCAAAAGTTTTGATTCAAAACGACATCGCATATACAGTAGAATCCCGATCATTCGAATCAAATAAAACCAGGGGTATTCCTTATAATCGAAAATCCGGATAATCGATTTCAAAGTCAAATCAAACAATAATACAATTTTTATAACTTTTTCGCATACGTCATTTAAACAATACTATTTAAAAAAAAATGTTAAGATAATGAATAACATAATGTCTAGTAAGCTAAAATTTTTAATGAAACAATTTCAAATCGTTTCTAAATCGATAATTAGAGCCGTGAAGTATGAGTCCGGACAATCGGATATTCGGATAATCGATGTTTGGATAATCGGGATTGTACTGTAGCTGGTTCATTAGTGATATTTGTAATTAAGCAGAAACACTTATATATATGAGGAGATCGACCTCTTGGATAACTGTTCATTGGGGTTGGCCCCAGTTCCGTCACTTATGGTCGGTTAGGTAAAAATTTTTTAAATATTTTATCCAACCCAAGGTATCACAGATGCCTTTATTTCATTGACACTTCGAAGCTGCTTTATGGTCTGTTGTAGAACTTGTCACACCTAAAGCTGTTTTAAGGACAATCGTGGAACTAATCACACCTAAAGCTGTTTTATGGTGTCAATTTCAGGCAATAGACTTTATTAATCCAAAAGATACAAGTTGTGCTTTTATGCAGCCTTAAGATAATTAAGTTCAAAGCGAGTTTTGTAGTGCCGCTAAATCTTAAAATTACATTAACTGAAGATATGCTTATAAGTTTAAGTATATCATTAGGAAAGTTTACAAATATTACATCGATTTAATGGAAACAAAAAATGTTTTAAAAAGATTGATTTCATTTATAAAAGAACAAATAAAATTTACATTTCAAGTTCAATATTTAAGAAAATAATATAATTTAAATAAAATTAAAAATTTTGATTTCTTTAAAAATCTTTGAAAATCTAGATTAGAAAGCTGCTTAGCATGCAGTCTATGCAACATACTAGTTTGTACCTCAAAGTACGAAAAATTACTTGAGCAGCTAAAGCAGCTCAGAGAATTCGCTGTTTAAGCTTAATTTTGAGCATTCCTTGCTGGTTGGGTTAAGTATCTTAATACTTTCAACCTGAAGTTTGAAACGGCCTCACATTTTTTTTTTATAAACCCACTAGAATTTCATATAAATCAGCGCATCATATTGCACACAGACGCTATCGAATTAATAGTTCTTATATGCAAATATGAACTGGTCTAATATGTATATCGAGCCACAACCGCGAAAAAGATGTAACCATCAAAACTAAAATTTAAGAGGAGCAGATTTCTTTTAATTATTTTCGACTTAAGATTTTTAGTAACGAAAATTTCTTTTACACAATCTTAACAAATAAATATTTAAATTATTATAATTGCTATTATTTTATAAAAATAAATTGTTGATTATGAAATAAATTATGAGTTTTGATAAGATAACAAATTTTTGTAAATTGCTGGTTATATCTTTTTCGCGGTTATGGCTCGATATATTAAGGCGGGTCACCAAACATGAATATTAAAAGACATCCACTAGAATGAAAGTTTATCACGAAAGTGTTTCAGAACTATACATTTTTTTTGGAGTGTCCCGAAATATAGCGAAAATGGTCTTTTAGTTACAACATTAGTATTTTTAGTATTTAAGTTATATCATTTGTATTTTCAGTCCGATTATGGAATCCGATCAGTATATCGTTGAACAGGTTTGAAAGAATTCTAAATAGTGTTCTTTGGTGTCATTGGCATCAGATGTCATCTTCAAGTAGATATTTTGCAATTTTTATATTTTTTTGTCTAGGTACCCTATAATTTAGGTTTAAAGTTAAAAAGTAAAAATTGCAATTAACTATATGCATGTGACAATGACACCAAAGAACACGATTAAGTATTGTTTCAGACCTAGATTAAAAATAAAAATGTTATAACGACAATATTAAAAATACTAATTTTATAACTAAACTACCATTTGGGCTGTTTTTCGGGACATCAAAAAAAAAAAGGGTGTAGTTCAGAAAGACTTTTGACATAAGCTTTCATTCAAGGGGGTGTCTTTTTATACCCTAAACCTAAAAGGTCAGGGTATATTAACTTTGTGCAAACGTTTGTAACGCATAGAACGAAGCGAGTCCGGTATAGAAAAGTATATATATTCTTGATCAGCGTCACCACGTGAGTCGAGCTATCTATGTCCGTCCCTCCGTCCGTCCGTCCGTCCGTCTGTGTGTTGTCCGTATACACAGGATAAGAAGAAGGAGTTGAGATAATTGGATGAAACTTGGTACACATGGTCACATGGACCCAAGGATCTGCACTATTGAATATTTTTGGAATCCGCCCACGGACACGCCTACCTCCCATACAACGCAAAAATTGAAAACTGCATAACTCAGCTCATAATAAGTCTACAACAACAAAATTTGGTATGTATGTGCTTTATACCAACACAAAGATGTCTTTGAAAAATGGACGTCATCCGCTCACGGACACGCCCACCTCCCATACAACCCAAAAATTGAAAACGCAATAAATAAGCCTCTGTTTAACCTACAGAGCTAAAATTTGGCACGTATGTTTTTTATAACAAAAAAAAAGATGGTTTTGAAAAATGGACATCGTCCGCCCACGGACACGCCTACTTCCCATACAACGCGAAAATTGAAAACTGCATAGCTCAGCTCATACTTAGCCTACAACAATAAAATTTGATATGTATGTGTGTCATACCAACACAAATATGTCTTCGGAAAATGGACATCATCCGATCACGGACACGCCTACCTCCCATACAACCCAAAAATTGAAAACGCAATAAATAAGCATGTGTTTAACCTGCAGAGCTAAAATTTGGCACGTATGTTTTTTATGACAAGACAAAGATGGTTTAGAAAAATAGACTTCATCCGCCCACGGACACGCCCATTTACAATCAATTTTTTTTTTTTTTTTTTTTTAAAGTGGGTTTAGGGTATTTCATAGTCGGCCTAGACCGACTTTAGACTTTCTTTACTTGTTATAATTATTTTTAATTTTTCCCCCATATACTAGCTGGTTTACTCCGCACGATTCAAATTTGTTTTTGAGTTACAGATTAAGGTACCCTTTGAAGTGTGTTTGGTCCGATTTCAGAATAATTCACACATATTATTTATTGATGATTATTTCTTCAAGTACTCGTCTTAGCCCCAGTCTTTTATTTTGAAACTTTGGCATTTAAAACTGAATATGATCTCCTCTCTTTTCAGGATATTTTCTCTTTACACTTGGATTGTATTGCTACATATAAATGAAAAATAAATGATTTTAAGAAAAACCGAAAATTTAAAAATATGAATCGTGGGTGTACGGAATGTGAAATTTGTGGTTTTATGTATTTTGTAATACAAAATCTGAATTAAAAAATGTCATTGAAATAATTTTATAAAAGCGCCACCTATCGGTTCCAAAATATACTATTCTATCGTTCAAGCTTTAACGTAATACATATTCACAACAAATCATTGAAATCGTTTGTGTGGCTTCGGAGATAAGCGTGTCCTTCCACAGTGATACTTGTTTTTTATACATATGTTAAGATATCGAAATTTTGTTATAAACGAATAATTTAGACACTATAAAGTTTGAACAAGCGTTTCGTAGTGAAGCTTTTTACACAAACAACATAAACTGAAAATTGGAAATTAAGTCTTTTATCTATAAATTTTTTTATGTTAAATGATCGTTATCGTATATATTATCCAAAATAACTTTTCATATTTTTAAAATGTAATATGATTTTTCTTTACAAGCAAATTTATATATCCGTGTTAAGAACAAAGTTTAAGCTTGAAGGATATTTAAATTTATGTATAATCAAGCTTATTCACGACCTCCTCTCTTAAAATAAGGTTTCCCTAGGGAGGTGAATAAAAATAAATATTCCTGAATACCTTAAAAAAATTCCTATAAGTATATATAAGTATATATATATATATGTATATAAAAGTACGTGTACATTTTTCGTATGAGTTCGCGTCTTATGGATTGTTGTTGGCCCACTGTCATAGCCACCAATGCGTTGTGTACTCGACGTATTTGGCCATTAAAAAGGTTCATGTTTGTCTTTTGAATAATTCAAACGACTAACATTGATCTGAAAATTTACGAAGTTGCTGTAGTTGAACGCGTTTTCAGAGTGACATTTATTTTTTTTTTTTTTTTTTTTCCTTTGTTGTTTTGTTTTGCAGGAGATGTAGCTTAATATAAGGTACAATTCTGTGCGGGTGGTACATGTTGTCAATCAACAAAAACTGCTGTTCAGCTCTATAAAAATGTTTCGGTGCAGACTGATGTCGGTTGTATACATGTATATGAGTGTTTGTTGACTAGAGTGTTCGGCTTTTAACTAAAGTAAATAACAACCTCATCAAAATGTCATAAGCTTCATTTTGGAGGTTCGGTTATTTGGTGCTCGCGCTATATTTGGTATTGGAGGGGAAGCCAACAGCCTGATTGAGCCCAAAGCATTTATAACACTGATCAAGTGTCACGATAAATACGTATGCAACATAGGTTTTTCTTAATTAATGTCCATGAACAATTGATTTATGTTGACATTAATGTATACATAGAATTCAAGTAGTACCTATATAAAAATATTTGTTACTAGAGTAAAAACTAAGCCTAATTTCAAACAGAGGACTCGACATAATTAAGACAAATCAACAGTACTAGAGGTTATCTAGATTGTATATTTGCTCACATAGTAAATTTGAACTTAATCGAGTACACGTGTGGTTAGTTATCTTTGTCTTCAATCTTTTGCTCAAGAATTTTGTGAGTTCTTCAACTTGAATTTAAACGCAAACAATTCTTGAGATTGAAACAAATTAAAACTCAAGAAGCAAAATTAATTTGTAAAAATTTGGAAAATTATTAAAAGTTGTCATTAACAACATTTAGTTATTAAATAAAAACATACATTTACATAACATACTCTGATTAATTAATTAATTAATTAATTAATTTACATTAAATAGAACTAGCCATTATATATACAATAATTTTTTGGCTGCAAAGCGGAAAGTTGTTTAAAAAAGAACTAAAGTTCAAATGCAAACCCAATTTGCAAGCACATGTACATACAAATATTAAACAAGGTACTGATTTTTTTTTGACGTAGAATTACGTCTTACAGCGCGGTTTGTATGGGGTCGTTTTAACAGATTTTTTGAAGGTCATGCAACGTTTTTGGCGAATACTTTAGGGTATACCTACAGCCTTTAATACTTATCGTTCAAAGATAATATATATACTTAAATATCAGATATATCCTACGCTGAATGAATATCTAATTTTGGATTTTGTCACTGTTATATGAAAGTCAGAAAATAGTAAAATATAAGAAGAAAAATTCATGTTTTTATATAAGAAAATCAATCATCAGCTGGTTATAATGTATTGCTGTGCCTGCTGCTTTCTTTGTTTTTGTTTCGTTGTTTTAGCTTGTGTTGTTTTTGTTTTGCACGAACTGATTGGTTCGTATTCAGCTTCCGAATGATTCTATGGCCAATCGGATGCAGTGGGATTATCTGAGGTCATAGGCGGGTCATTGGTACTATGATGGGTTCCATGGAACATTTGGACCAAAATGGATGATTCTATAGCCAATCGGATGCAGTGGGATTATCTGAGGTCACAGGCGGGTCATTGGTACTTTGATTGGTTCCATGGAACATTTGTACCAAAATAAATGATTCTATGGCCAATCGGATGCAGTGGGATTATCTGAGGTCACAGGTGGGTCATTGGCACATTTATGGGTTCCATGGAACATTTGGACCAAAATGGATGATTCTATGACCAATCGGATGCAGTGGGATTATCTGAGGTCACAGGTGGGTCATTGGCACATTTATGGGTTCCATGGAACATTTGGACCAAAATGGATGATTCTATGACCAATCGGATGCAGTGGGATTATCTGAGGTCACAGGTGGGTCATTGGCACATTTATGGGTTCCATGGAAGGTTTGGACCAAATTGGATGATTCTATGACCAATCGGATGCAGTGGGATTATCTGAGGTCACAGGTGGGTCATTGGTAGGTACTATAATGGGTTCCATGGAACATTTGGACCAAACTGGATGATTCTATGGCCAATCGGATGCAGTGGGATTATCTGAGGTCACAGGTGAGTCATTGGCACTTTTATGGTTTCCATGGAACTTTTGGACCAAAATGGATGATTCTATGGCCAATCGGATGCAGTGGGATTATCTGAGGACACAGGCGGGTCATTGGTACTTTGATGGGTTCCATGGAACATTTGGACCAAAATGGATGATTCTATAGCCAATCGGATGCAGTGGGATTATCTGAGGTCACAGGTGGGTCATTGGCACATTTATGGGTTCCATGGAACATTTGGACCAAAATGGATGATTCTATGGCCAATCGGATGCAGTGGGATTATCTGAGGACACAGGCGGGTCATTGGTACTTTGATGGGTTCCATGGAACATTTGGACCAAAATGGATGATTCTATGACCAATCGGATGCAGTGGGATTATCTGAGGTCACAGGTGGGTCATTGGCACATTTATGGGTTCCATGGAACATTTGGACCAAATTGGATGATTCTATGACCAATCGGATGCAGTGGGATTATCTGAGGTCACAGGTGGGTCATTGGTAGGTACTATAATGGGTTCCATGGAACATTTGGACCAAACTGGATGATTCTATGGCCAATCGGATGCAGTGGGATTATCTGAGGTCACAGGTGAGTCATTGGCACTTTTATGGTTTCCATGGAACTTTTGGACCAAAATGGATGATTCTATGGCCAATCGGATGCAGTGGGATTATCTGAGGACACAGGCGGGTCATTGGTACTTTGATGGGTTCCATGGAACATTTGGACCAAAATGGATGATTCTATAGCCAATCGGATGCAGTGGGATTATCTGAGGTCACAGGTGGGTCATTGGCACATTTATGGGTTCCATGGAACATTTGGACCAAAATGGATGATTCTATGGCCAATCGGATGCAGTGGGATTATCTGAGGACACAGGCGGGTCATTGGTACTTTGATGGGTTCCATGGAACATTTGGACCAAAATGGATGATTCTATAGCCAATCGGATGCAGTGGGATTATCTGAGGTCACAGGCGGGTCATTGGTACTTTGATTGGTTCCATGGAACATTTGTACCAAAATAAATGATTCTATGGCCAATCGGATGCAGTGGGATTATCTGAGGTCACAGGTGGGTCATTGGCACATTTATGGGTTCCATGGAACATTTGGACCAAAATGGATGATTCTATGACCAATCGGATGCAGTGGGATTATCTGAGGTCACAGGTGGGTCATTGGCACATTTATGGGTTCCATGGAACATTTGGACCAAAATGGATGATTCTATGACCAATCGGATGCAGTGGGATTATCTGAGGTCACAGGTGGGTCATTGGCACATTTATGGGTTCCATGGAAGGTTTGGACCAAATTGGATGATTCTATGACCAATCGGATGCAGTGGGATTATCTGAGGTCACAGGTGGGTCATTGGTAGGTACTATAATGGGTTCCATGGAACATTTGGACCAAACTGGATGATTCTATGGCCAATCGGATGCAGTGGGATTATCTGAGGTCACAGGTGAGTCATTGGCACTTTTATGGTTTCCATGGAACTTTTGGACCAAAATGGATGATTCTATGGCCAATCGGATGCAGTGGGATTTTCTGGGGTCACAAGTGGGTCATTGGCACTTTCACGTGAATACGAATTTCACGTGTAGTTCGTGAATAAAAGACACTGGTAGTTGAGTTTTGTGTTTTTACTTGATTTTTTTAAAAACACGTGAACACGTGCTTACGTGAAACTGGAAGTTCTAGTTCGTATTGGTAGCATTGTAAGCATTGGTTCGCATTGGGTGTATTTATGCACTTCTGTTCTAGTTTACTAAGTCCTCTATTTTGAAACCAGAGGTCATGAATCTCTTTTCAACTCAGTCAATGAACTCGAACTGTTAAATTTAACGAAATGGGTCTGTGATCCGGTTAGATTTAACTCTTATGAAAAAAAACGAGTTGGATCATATTTCGTTTTATGCTTTTACCCAATAGATGGCGTAAAATTTTAATTTTTGTTTTTATGTGTTTAATTTTTATACAGTGTAGTTCGCAAACTATACATCAAACGGAGAGGAAAGGGTAGCTCGCAAACTAAATATCGGACGAGAGTGGAACTAATTGAAAAGGCATGTGCTCAGCGTGAAATATAGTTACCATACAATTTTTAAACATCGGGATCTTAATTTTAATTTGAAATTAGTAGTTAAACTGACTGTAGCTCGCAAACTAAATATATATCGGGCAGAGACGAAAGTGGCACCAATGGAAAGTGCATTTGCTTCGCCTTCTTTTCAACTAAGTCAATGAACTCAACCTATCAAACTTAACGAAATGATCGAAAAAATTTGAAATTTTGCTTGTTTCTTTTTGCTTGCTCATTTAATCATACTTACTTTTTAACTTTTTCTTTGTTTTGGCCTCGATAAGTAGCCCTAATTGAGTGTTATTAATTTATTTGTTAATTTTTGGAAGATCAATAAAAATATGTGCAAAATGAACAAAACAATCGGACCAAAGAGACAAAGTAGAAGAGGTTACAACTTAAACGGAATTCTGCGTCTACACTTACGATACTTTCGAAACTGTTTCTTTTTTTTTTTTTGACAGACGAATGGTTCGCATAGTCCTGGCAGTCAGCAAGACATGACATTGCAACAAGCATTGCCAGGAAAGGCAAACACGACTATTAATTCGCGGTGCCATAACGCAGATTGCTGGCAAATGTTTGACTTTCATTCTGATTGATTGTACGAGTACAACAACTGCCAATTGTTGGCAAGTTGCATTTTTTTTGTTGTTAATATTTACTTCGATTTAATTTTATCGAGGACACCGGAAGTGCAGTTATACAATTTATCTGCTGTTGGCTTGAACAGAAAGTGTAGTTTTTTAATAATTTCATTGCACTAATCTCTGGCACAATAGTCAAGTGTCAGTAAAAATAGCCCATTGGAACTGACCTCCTAAAAGTGGTGGATCTACTTCTTATAATAATACATAGATTGTAGTTTCAGAACTTTCACATATCCTCTATTGGATTAAAATCCTGGGATAGCGAAGGCCATTGTGTTACACTCACCTACCTCTTGTAGGTAACTACCATTTTCTAGATATTTTCTGCGAGGCATGTGGCAGTATCACTGTTTGAAGTATTTTGACAAAGTCTACAGCACACATGCTATATTTGTATGTGATCAAGAAAAAGGATCAAAACAAATTAAGAGAAGCACAACCATATCATGACAATTCCAGAGCAAATGTTTAACGGTTTTAGGGTAGTATATAATTATTTTTGATACCTTACATACGTCGCCCTATCCTTGAGGTCCAAACTTCCTAATTTAACTAGATCCTACACAAGTAACAAGTCACAAGTAACTAGATCCTACTTCATTGAAATTTCAATTAGTTCCGTTACTTCATACTGAGGTTTTTGAAGGTTTTCCTTTCAGAAAGCTTCAGAAGCAAAAAGTCTAAGACCCACAATTGCACTTTCTGTTTAAAAATTGAGAGAACCAAAAAATATGTTAAAAGTTGTCCATAAATCCTTGAAGTTATCAATTTGATCCTTACTTTGTTCAGATAGCTTAAATAGTAATTTCAGTACACATAATTCCGTTTTGTTTCTTTTTGTTTCCGAACAATTTATCAATATTTTCATTTAACTTACAACTAAAGCCTGGTTTTCACTATGTCATTTTCAATGGTCAGTTGTTGTCAGTCTAATGAAAAATGCCAACACGTTGTCAATTTTTTTCGTTTGACAAGGCGAAAAATAGGAAAACTAAGCTCTTCACATGTTTTTAGCAAAAATTGCATAAAAGTTGCTATAGCATACATATATACATATATGTATGTGATATTTTACACTTTAAACTTTCATGTCATATCAAAAATGTCTAATGAAAACCAAGCATAAAATTTTAATTATATTTAAATTATGCAAATGAGAATAAATATCATTTTTCGTTAGTTAGCCATAACATATAGCTATTAATATTTCGGCACTAAGAATTATAATAGAAACTGTTAGGGCTACCTATATATCGTCGGCTTAATTTTAATACGACCGAGGTCGTTAATTTTCAGAAAACGAAGAAAACAGTTTATTTTTAGTATGAAGTTTGAACCATGCTGTATTACTAATAACCGCTAATAACCGTTATTTTACCAAAATTTGACTTACACGCAAAGAAATTTTTCGATTACCGCATCTGAAAAACTCACCAACTATACTTCGTTTGCGAACTGTATTTGCCGCAAACGAATATTCAGTTGTTCAAAAACATCGAACTTAATAAAATTTTATCATTGTTTTGGAAGTTCAAGTTTAGCCGAGTTTGCTGCCGTTCGAGTCTAGAACTCGATTGACCTGGGTTCAATCCCCAACAAAAACACCAAAGGTTTTTTTTAATTAATGTTTTTAAGTAAAACTTATTTTGACGGTTATTTTTGGCGAAGCAGTTAATGAAACAGAATTAAGATTTCAATAATTAAATTAAAATTTTTGATACTTACACAGCCAGGAATCGAGCCCACGTCTTCCGCATGACAGTCTAGCAAGCTTCCATTGAGCTATTGTGATCTACACAATATCGTAGAATGAAGTTTTTTAGATTACAATTGTGTATGTCATAAGAAATGGATCTTTTTTCTACAAATAAAGTTTTCAATTGAACAAAACAAATTTTTAGGTTGCTGCAATTTAAAAACAACTTGCGTTAATGGCAAACGAAATTCATTCAAATCCATTTCTTGCAACTAAATAACGCGTTTCCCGCAATTGACTATTATTATGACAAAAAAATTACTTTAAGCACGACAATCGAAGTTCGTTTGCAGCAAACTGGCGTTAAAGGTTTTTTTTTGCGTGTACGTCGTATTAGAATTAGGCCGACGATATATTGTATAAAATTCCAAAATTTTTATAAGTTTATTCTAAATAAATTAAGTTTAACTAAATAATTATATTAAATAACCTTAAGAAACCGATTTTAGACCCCAGATCACTCCAGTTCTCCTTAGCAAACTACCAATAACTTCAAAATGAATAAATCCATATCTTTATTAAGGGCCCATTTAAGATATGGATAGTTTTTTGTATCCATATCTTAAATTTCAAAATAAAATTTTATTTTTTTTTACATTTTCTAGCGAATACCATTCCTACTTTTAACCTTTCGATTTTTATTTTAGAGTTGTGGTTATTTTTTATAACCAAAATAAATGAATATTTTAGTTAATCGCTATTTAATTACCATTTTCGTAAACACCAGTATTTTTCTAAAACCCTCGATTAAAAGCTCAAAATTGCTTCAGGAAACGTAGTAACGAATATTATTATTTGATTTGCTTTTTGAATGAACAAACTACGAAAAATCGTGTCCACTGCATATTTCAGGTGCTATAATAAATTACGGATTCTGGGTATATTAATTAATATTTTTTTATCAAAAACTTCCCAAATTTTTCTTAAAATATTATATAATCTAATATATAAAAATCTCGTGTCACGGTGTTAGTGTTTGAACTCCCCCGAAACGGCTGGACCCATTTTAATAAATTTTGTTTATATATTTGGTAGATATGAGAATAGGTCGTAAAGTTTATTTCACCTTCCTACCGGCAAGATGCATGGTACTTTTTCAAGAACACAAATTTTCGGTTCTACTTTTGTCTTTAAACCACACATCAATTTAACTTGCTACGAAATTACTATTGAGTACTGTCCTTCGACTGTAAAATTTGAACTATCTTTGGTAAGGGGGACATGGCAACGCACATAAAATGAAAATTTTTGATATAGCCTAGACTTGGAACAAAATGTCGTATAACAATGAAACTGTGATTGACTGATTGGCCAGGTCTTTCAATTAAAATACAGGCACGGGCCTTGAAAAACGGGGCGTTGCTCCACATAAACAAACAAACAGAACAAATTGGCCATTTCAGCCCTTGAAAGGACTTTGACCGAACTTCTTATGATCAATTGTGTTGTTATTGTTTGCACACAAACAATATTAGTGTGTGTTATTAAATGTTTGCACACAATTGACCGAGAACTGGACCTACATGTTTTATGCCGACTCCGAACGGCTAAAGTTCATGTTCTCAAGAAGTTTTACATGGCATTGTTTACTCTCTGAGGTTTGCCATTGTCTGCAGAGAGGTGGTGACCGATCAGAAAAAAATTGTTATTGGAAAAAACTTTTCGCCGTGGCTGGGGATCGAACCCGGGCTCCGAACATGCTATGCCACACACTTAACCTGCATGCCACATACCACATAAACAGTTAAATTTTTCGATACAGAATACCTATAGAAGTAGGTCACAGAACATTTAAGCTCAGAATGTAGTTACTATTTGGTGGTGTTCTGCTACTGGAATGCTAGAACGGGCATCGCACAATGGGTGTGGCTTCGCCCATATAAGACAAATTTTTTTAAATTGAATCGCTTTGGAAATAAAAGTCACATATTAAGGAAACTCGGTTTGAAGTAACTATATGGTAATACTCTACTACTCGGAAATACTCGCAAACTAAAATAGGTACTGAACAAAGGGTGTGGCACCGCCCATAAAATACAGTTTTTTATATTTAATAGCTTTGGAAATAATGCATTCAGAAAAAAACATGTATCTATCTCCGATAAAAAATTTCTCTATTCTCGATAATGGCAATTTTCTCTTTTTCAAATAAAATTTTCTTCAATTAGAATAAATTTTCACATTGTAGGTCTCTTTCCAGCTCTTAAGTAATTACTCAAGAAAAAGTTTCATATATTTCTTTAGTGTATAAAAGTATAAATTTACAGTGTCGACGCTGTTACTTTTGAATGAAAAAAGTAGTAAAACAGAACAATTTTTTCTTACGAGCTGGATTCTCTTTTAAGTAATTTTTACAAAAAAAAAAAAATACTTTTTGATTACTTTTCAGTTTTTTGTATGAAAATATTCTTTACTTGGAAGCTGGAAGAAATATTTTCGAAGAAATATTTCTTCACTTTTGGAAAATGGAAATATTTCAATGTCTCTAATAAAGATAATTATTTTTCTTTTCTCGCACAGAAAAAATTCGCACTTATAGAGAAAAATTCATTGAAAATGAAAAAGCGTTGCTATATATTGATACAAAATTCACTATGAGAATTACTTTCTTCAATAAAAACAAATATTTTCTCAAAAATTAAAGTATTTTTCTCTAAAAGCGATATACTTTTAGGTATATCTCTTTTTCATACAAGCTTTTTATAATTTTTAGTGAACTTTTAGGATCTCATTTATAGAAACGCATTCTCTGCAGCAACATTTTTCTCTAAATATGATTCCTTTTTTATCATATTCCAAGAAACTTTTTTCTGAGTGTGGTCGCAGAATATTGAAACTCAGAGTGGAGTTACTATTAGCTGTTGGCCTTTATTATCAAACAGGAACATACATTGGATAAGGACGGCAGCAACGCGTCGGGTACCAGCTAGTTATAATATAAAAACAAAAATTATCTAAAACAAACAGTCGCCTTACAATAAAAATTTTAATGTAGGATTTTTTACGTTGAGAACACTTTAACAGGCCCTTCATTGGTTTCTTTAAAAATATTACGATAAATCGTTTTCAGTTCGAAAATCATGTTGGTTTTTGAACTTTTTCTAAAAATAAAACTTTATGTTTTTTTTTAATTATGTACTTTTCTTATGTAAACTATAATTTAATTAAATGCATTCAAATAAATTAATGCTAAAATTCGCTATTGTTTTGTTTTATATCCTGACATTTGTTATAATTGAGAAAAGTTATTTGAACATAATGAAATGTTGCCGTTCAAGCCTAGCTCGTATATTTCACATAACGGCTAGAAACAATCTTACGCACAAATTGGAGTAGTGAATCTGAACTAAGCTTTTTCTATTGTGGTACATTCGTAGATATCCCGCATAAATGTCCAACCATGAACAAGGACTTAGTGGAAGTGGGCTGCAGACGTTGGCTCATCACAGGCATTCAGGGGCTTTAACTGTAAAATCAACAAATTATATGGTATCTTGTGGTGATTGGTGCTGTTGGCTATCTTTGTGGAGCTAACGTGCGTGCTGAGTTGTAGTGTTGTGCAGCGCAGCATAGCATTCATTGCTCATATATATGGGTATATGTATATATATGAAATACATATGTACATATATATATTTATTTATACGTACGTTTGGTCCACATTGTGGGCTGATGCTGGACGCAAACCTGCACAGACTGACGCTAGAGTAAAGTTTGCATCCCGGCACGAAATATTTAATTTCAGATTTTGCTAAATACACAACAAAGGAATTACAAACCAACAAATACTCGTGCATATGCATACTCTGATAAACATACACATACTCATACAAACGCACACAAAATATACCACACAGCCGCATACAGCTTGCATTCACCACATTAAGCTGGAGCAAGATCCCGCAACAAACATCATCATATCGGAATCTACACACTTGTCCAGGCTAAAGGGAGGTACAAACTTGAGTGTAATGGTATTTTAATCATGAATCCCAGGCCATGCCAAACCGTACTATTCTGAGCAGGTGGCATTGGTGCGTTCTGTGCTAACTTTAATGAAGCTGCCCATTATTATAAACATATATTAATTTCATGCCAACGAGTTTGTTCAGCGTCCGCATTAAATATATGCACTGCAGTTTCCTTTTATGCAGGTACATGGCCACAAGCACACGCACCACCGTTAATTTATTTGATTGAGGTAATTGTAAATATGTAGGTCGCTTTTTTTTTAAGATCTAACAAGCTTTATATCATCCAGAACTATGATTTAACTGATGTGCAACTAACAATAAGACGAATAAGATAAAAAATCAAAAAATTCTATATCGTCATCGCGAATACAAAAATTTCAATTTGCTGGTGCTGCTTAATTCTGAATCAATAAAATATCAAAAACACCAAATTTTATACATAGACTTTTTGTATGCTCAACGACGATATATTACACTGTGCCACAAATTTCTGGTCAACGTCTCGGGATGGAATAATTAAAGCATCCAGTCAAAGTTCACATATGTATGTATTCAAAATCACAAAAGGTTTGATGAAGTTGGTAAAAATTTTTTTGAGATTCGAGTGAATTTTTTATATAAGTATATAAAAGTTCTGTAATATTTGTATTGCATATATGTATATGTATTTTAAAAGTGGTTGGTAACTTGTTCGTAGTTTCTTGGCCAGGGTTGTTTTGATTGGTTTTATCTAATTCTTTTCAAAACAAACTTTACCAAGAATGCAGGCGTTTTTTTTTTTCAATTTTTCCTATTATTTTTGTATTAATTCACGTTATTTAGAATGGACAAAATATATAAATTTAAGTAATTTAAAAATTCTGTCGAAAAAAATCACCCTATGCAGAAAATTTTTTGGTGGAATAAAACCACATTGAATACGAAAAAGAAGAAGAGTATAGAAGAAAATTACCCTAAAATGAAATGAGGAATCCTAGGTCCTACATATGTCTACTTTAACTGGGTGCTTGAATCATTCCATCCTGAAAAATGTGTTGGACAGTGTTATTTGATAAAGTTTTCTTATGGGATTCGCCGAGATCGAACGGGTGAACTTTAAAACATAGTTAAGGTGGCATATAAGAGGGGGAGGGGGGTGCAATGAAGATGTGCCATCAAAATAGAAAATTGTGCCAAGAAAGATGTGCCATGAAGATGTGCCATGAAGATGTGCCATCAAAATAGAAAATTCCAATTTTGTTTAAACCGTTGTAAGAATAGTATAATTCTCTAAAAATGTATCCAAGCATTTAGTTCGTGAAATTTTTTTGATAAATGATAACAGTATTAGGAGAAGTAGAAAATTTAGGTATTTTTTTTTGTGGGACTAGGAAATAGCTGTTAAGAATATTGAATTAAAATTTGTGTATATTTTTAGGGAATTTTTTAATTTTATTGCATATTAAAAAAGAAAAATAATTTTTCTTGGCCAGATTAAAATTCCTGAAGCTCGGTGCACAGTGAGCTTTGATTAAAGCGATACACAGTAAGAAAGAAGAACTTAATACCTTTCCAACAATAACACTTTCACGAAAATCTACAAAAAAAATGTGTCTTTTAAAGCGGTTTTAAAAAAATGTGTTTTAAAAAGTATCAAAAAATTCAATTTTTGGTGGTCAATAAGAGTTTAATAAAACATAATTTTTAAATTTTTTGTATGTCAGAATATTCGTATAAGTAAGAAATTTAATATTTTAGCAGATGTGGGTGTGCGTTCTGTGAGAAATAAGAAGTTACAAGCAAAAAACATGTTTTTTTTACCAAAAAGGACCTTCAGGAGAATCAAAATTGCTTCGGCGGTTTTTCTCCGATTTGAAAAAAAAGTATGCAAAAATCTTTTAATGAGTTCCTCTAACTTTTGAGACCTCGACCGGAAATCTAAATTTTGATCCGGTCTACTATTCAACCTTCGAATGGTTTTGTGCATTATATTGGAAAGCCTGGTGGAAGCTAAGTAGCGAATGTAAAAATCAGAGCGATGGTGTTTTTTATCTTTTTATGGCCTAAATGATGGAATATGACTTAAAAAAAAATTGTCCACGATTATTCTAGCCAAGCCATTGAAAGGGTTTAATCATCCATCACTATTTCAAGACTGTCAAATTTTGCAATATACATAACTACACAAGACCTTCAGCCAAAGGCTTTAGTAGAAGTGTAGATTTTTGACGTTCGTGTATTTTGTTTTTTTAATTGCACAAGTCCTTGACTTAGCTAGCAAGCGTACTGAATCATGAATACTGTGAATAATCGTGATTAGTTAATGGTACAAACAAATACAGTCATTTTAGCTATTTTTACTTACTGATCAAAAGATGATAAAAAGCAAAAGCTACTTCGAAATATTTAATTTCAAAGTATAACTACATATTTATCATTAAGGAAAACAACACCTCATTACAGTTAAGATTTTCTAAACTGCGTCTCTCAGTATTTAATTTAGCCACAAGCATTTTTGAACCCGATAGTTCAATAGTTCAAGACTAATCGTCGTTAACATTATCGTTTTAAGTAGTCTGCCCGATATTGTTTTTAAATGAAACTATGCATGTGTAGCTCAATCCATACATTTCTCATTATTAATTGCTAATAAAGATAAGTAATAAAAGAACTCATGTAAACAATAAATGTTTCAGCAAACGTATCAAAAGAGCTTAAAAAAGAAATCACTCTTTGGGGGAGGTGATTGTTTGGATTGTACATGGTGCTGCTGGTAGCATGTTTTGGGTTATGTTGACTACGAAGCAAACTAAAATCTGTCTAAATTCAAAAACAACCCTCTGACAATTGAATTGATTTGAAGTTCCTGTGACGTTCATGAAGCTTATGTGTGTTTGAAAACGGTGGTTCATTGTAATCGACCCCTCAGAGAATAATATGCACTGACAAATCGAGATGAAGACCTTAGGATGTCTAATAAAATAAAATGAAAACGTTTCACCGCTGCAGGACATATTAATATTATTTACAACATCTGATTGCATTTATATAAATCTCTGCAAATTACTGGATGGCATGAATGTATAACTGAAAGAAGGTGAAATCAGAGTTAAGAGAAATGAGTGATAAAACATTACTTTTAGCTTTTTGAAAAGTAGAGGAAGCAAATTTATTAGTAACTGTCGTATTTTTTTTTTCGTATTGGCTTTCCAGGGTTTTGTTATTTGAAAAATAAGAAGAAATTGAAACTATAATTGCCATTATGGCCTGATGCAAAGGGAAGAGGGGGAAGGTTAAGTATTTAATTACCCTCTCCGCCAAGAACTTTGAAAATGTATAATAATTTATTAAAAGTCAATGAAGCAAAAAAAAACATATTTTTTAAAACCTGATATTTTACATCCTTTACATCAAACAAACAATATACTAAATACTTAATAATACTAAACAAACATCTGATTTATAGATTGTTCATTATGCGTAACTATTTTCAAACCAATCTGTAATAGTTTTGTTCTCAATTTTCATTTTTGAATACACTTTTATTGGTATATATTATAATAATAAACGTTATAAATAACGTAAAAATAAAACGTAATAGTTTTGTTCTCAATTTTCATTTTTGAATACACTTTTATTGGTATATATTATATTATTACTTATATATATATAACAAGTAATTTTTGAATTATTAGAGCTGTCTGGTGCTACACTCAAGAACACAATCAATGCTGTTGCGTTACCCTATTGTTCCCAAGATACATTCCCAGTTTAATCTCAGTTTGATTATCGATTTATTAAAATGATAATAAATTGTTTGATTTTAGTAGCTAAAACATTGATACAATAAATTCTTAGTTCAAGCATTGAGTGATATTTAACTGATATTATACAGAATATTATTTAAAAGTGATGAATTGCTTATTATTTCCATTAAAAAATTAACTCTCTTCAGTTGTATGCGTGGCAGTTCCAGGTGAGGCTTGTGTAAAAGTGTGCAAATATTTTGAGGAATGCAGCATGTTATTGACTGATGCTGAAATGCACTAAAAATGACTTGGCGCAACAAAAATTACCTCCTTCCAAAGGCCTAGCATGCATTTCGTACACATACATATGCGATTTACCTGTCGCACAGCATCGCCATCAATATGTATGGAATGAAGAATTCATCACATTTGCGCCGTTATTTGCATATTCGAGAGTCAATTTATGTTATAAAATACATTTCAGAAATACGTTGGCTTTTAACTTGGTCAACAAGACTTGCACGGTGTCAACTAACGGAAAAGGTGTGTTTCCTCAAGCATTACGAGGTTTTTTTTTTAATACTTCAGCTGTATTCGCTGCTTTCGAACCTAGCTGATCTTAAGAGCTGATCACTTAGTTTATTTGTATGGCATTGGTGGTGCCTGAGTGTGTGTGCGTGTGTGTGTGAGTGTGTTAGAAGCTCCAGCTGAAAATCACGACATGTCGTATTTAATTTATTTAGCAAATAACAACTGATTAAAATGGAAAATTCGTTAACAAACCGATGACTAGACTTATGACCAAGCTGACGATGTTAACCCTCACTTTGGCACTATTTACATATGTAAATATCCCAATTTTAAATTTGCCATAACTTCTTTCTTTTTTATTCGATTTGAATATGGCTTGGACTCTGTGGCTATTTTTTGGTTTTCTTTCTGAAAATTCAAAAGTTGTTTTTAATTTTAGAATTTTTTGATACTTTTTGAAAATTTTTCATTTCTATAACGTAGTTTGGTACATATTTACATATGTAAATATTTTGTATTTTAAAGGCTTTTATGGTGTTTAACGCATTTTTTGTATTAATTATAGAAAGAAATGATAAGGAAAAACTCTTCACATATTTTTTATATATACATATTTAGTATTTGATAGCTTTTATTGGGAAAATATTAATGAACAAAAATTTTTGGTTCGCTGGCACAACAATATGTCATGTTCTGATATTGTTGCTGGAAGTACTAATTTAATGAAAAAAGTACATTTTTCGTTGAAATTGGTTTTTGTTTATTCATTGGAACTGTAAATTTTTTTTAATTTGATCTTCATACTTACATTTTGGTTATTCGTTAAGGGCTGGACCGTCAAGTGTGCATAATATATAAAATGCTATATCGTAAGAAGTAATGCATGGATTTCAATGGTTAATATTTCTTTGAATAGGTTACAGAAAAACCTTTCTTTTGATACCCATAAAGCTAGATATTGTTGGAAAAAAAACACGACTTTTCCAGGCCCATTTTTCCAACTTGCTAACCCTATAACTTCTAAACCACTTGACAGCGGTGTAAAATTTTTCCGGAATTGGACTTACAAGGTGTTAATGCATATATTCCACCTAAAAAATCATATAAATTTTGAGGTTCTGTTTATCTTTAATGATGACAAAAAAAAATATTTACAAATGTAAATATGTGCCAGATTACGTAGTAAAAGATTGGTGCCAAAGTGAGGGTTAATGATGATGGTGATAATGATGATGATGATGATGATGATCTACCAGGCAGGCGATTGCTTATTGTTTTTATTTTTGTTATCTCGTACACACGTAGATACCAATGTTTATTTAAGTTTTTGACGGATATCTTAACGATGTGAACACAAAAATATATCCACATTTAAGCAACAACAATGCAAAAGAAACGCTGATGTATTCACGTCCTAGTGATAATGAGATGTGCGCCTTTATTTCTTATTTCTTATAAATACCAAAATGCAATGGAGTAACATTTTTAGGTTAATTATGTGCTAAATGATGCTCAACAATATACAGGCAGGTACATTTCGAAGTAGGATAGGATCGCAATATGAATTACACCCAAAATCGAGACTATTTTTTAAACGGATGAAAAAATATTAAAACATAGTTTTTACGTTCGTAAATCGGTGATTCCAAATCATATCGACAACTTTTAAAAAAATCTGAATATGATGTATTTTTAATTTTTGCAAATTAGTAGTTCACATAAAAATAACTAACTCTGTGTTTTTTATTTTTGCGAATTTGTTTTTGTTTTTGGTAAGTTATTTACTGTGAAAAATATTAAAATTCATTAAAAAAAAAATGAAAAAAGTAAAAGTATTCAAACTTCTTGTTCTTCTTCTAAATCTTCTAAATATCTTCTAAGTCCAGGAATTCAGAAAACATCTTTAATAGATCTTTCTGGTGGGCTTGTTTTTGACGTAGAATTACGTCTTACAGCTTACATAGGTTGTGTCTGCTGCTCTCTTTATTTTTATTTCCTTGTTCTTGCTAGTATTGTAAGACTAGAAGGATCACTTCCAATTTTTTTTTAATTTGCAAAGCGAATACCATTCCTACTTTTGATCATTCGATTTTTATTTTAGAGAATTGGTTATTTTTATTATTTAAAAAAAAATTATTGTTTTAGTCAAAAATTGGTTTTTCGTTTAGATCAGTATTTTTTTTAAAACCTTCGATTAAAAGCTTAAAGGTTCAGAGGAAAAAAGTTTTTGTTTTTTCGATTAAAGCGCCACTAAAATGCATTCCAATGTTATTTTATGTTTAATATATTATAATATAGTATATTTATAAATATTTAATAAGTGTTTACTATTATAAAAAAACGTACGTTCCTTCAAAATGAAAAAGTGTTTCAGTTTTTTGTGTTTTTAAGTTTTTAGATATCGGCAGATCCAGTGTCACTCACGTTTTAGTCATAGCAGTAAACATAAATTTTTCTCCATTAAATATAAAAGCTTCTAATATAAAATTATATGGGTACAATAAGTCTTAGGCTCACTATTATAAGTTCATGCAAAAAATTTTATATATATTTACACATTTCGAAAAACCTATCTTAAAATGGTGTGTCACTCACGTTTCCGGACGATTTGAATTTTTGGAGTTCTTCTAATAAATTGCTTAAAATCTGCGAATTCAGTCAATATAAGGAATAAAGTAATTTTCCGTAACGAAATTGAGTAGAAATTTTAACTGCAGAAATAAATTTATTGTTTTCTCAGAATTTTAAGATTTTTTCATTTTGTCACTCACGTTTCACGTTGGTGTCACTCACAATTTTAATTGTCTTTTTTTTGCATCGTGGTTAATCTGGTGAACTTGATTAAGCATATGTTGTAAAAAAATGTTTTCTTAATATTAAGAAAATTTTTGCACAAAAAAAAAATATCATTTTAACAAACCAGATATCTGATCTGATCAAACCAAATCAGATATATATCATTTTAACAAAATTTATTCCTGTTCTGCATCCGAATCTGTAGGTAAACTGTGAACTGTACGAAACCCTAATTCGTTGATCCTTACGCTCATTAAAAACCAAAGACCGCGCCAAATTTGACTATATGACTGACCTATTAGCAATTCCGTCGAGGCCATCTGCTTAAAATAATGATTTATTTAGACCTTTTTAATCTTTTGTTTTCTTATATGAATCCGGATTTAACAATAATATGTTTCTATATTTTTTTCATACGTTCTTTTTGTGTCAGCTTTCACTTTTTCTTGATGTTTTCATCATCTTCTTTCATTTCTAATACAAAAATTAACAAACAAAGAAATTAAATGTCATTCACGTTTTACTTCTTCAAATGCTTTATTAATGAAAAATAATTGCGTCTGCTTAATTTAGAAAAATACATAAATCACTAATCTTATATAAAAAGTAAATCCAAGACATAAATTGTGCCAGCCAAGTATTTGCCAAGATAACCCAACTTATCAATAAAAATTCTCACTCACGTTTCACTCTTGAATCACTTTTTTAAATTATATTTTTCGAAAGAAAATGATTTTTTAAAAAAAAAAATTGAATATTCACTTTTCAAAAGAAAATGTTTCAGTTGTGAATATTATATAACTGTGCTTTGATATTTAAATCGCGCAATACCAAATTACAAAATATAAAAACCTACAGTTTTTTTTAACTTAGTACAGATTTAAAATACATTTAATAATATCAGTTAAAATTTAAGGATAAAATATGTTTTTTTCAAAATGCTTTCACCGTAGGAAAAGACAAACGACATCCTTAACGTTGCATGTATTTTTATTGAACTTAAATCATTTTTGTTTTGTAAGGTTTAGGTTTACTTTTTCTGGATTTGCCGATATGTTTTATGTTATGTTTTTAACTGTTTTTACTTTTAGTTATATTTTACATTATTTGTTACTTTTTTTAAGTTCAATGCAAATTTAAAAAAAAAAAATATGCAAACAATTTTTAAAAACGACTTTAATTGTGAAAATATTAGCTGTTTGTTTTAAAAATGAAAAAAAAAAACTGTATGAATTTGCTTACACGGATTTTTTATGTCGCATTTGCAGATTTTTACTCTCTTCGGGTTCGCAACACTGGAACTGACTTATTTACAGCATTGGTACTCTACACATTTGAGTGTTGCTCGCAAACTATACATCAGACAGAGACGTTACTGTCATTTTAGTTTGAAATGAATCAAGTTTGAAAATGGGCTAAATCGGATGGAAGCCACGCCCACATCCAATAAAACTCACAATAATGAAAACTCTATAATTACCCGCCAGTATTGAGAGTAACCAATTGATTACTTATCTACTAGTTATTAATATACGGTAATTCATACGGTAATTCATATACTACAAGTAATTCATATACGGATCAGTTCAACGAACATCAAGGTCGTACTGCTAATTGTTTATGTTTTTACGTCTTTCTCTCATAAGAATTACTGATAAATTAACTATTTCGAAAAAACATATTTCTGCTAAGCGAATAAGCTTGCCCTATCAGCTTGCTCTAAAGCAGTGATGCCCAGAAAAATTATTTGAAGAGTGCTACAACAATTACAACAAAAAGACAACAGCAACAACAAATCTTTGGACTCGTGGCACAATAATTTTTCTAACTAAAAAAACACATAAAAACAACAACGCACATAAAACCTACATCTGCGCCAGCGCAAAAGTTAATAAATATTGAACACACAAAACAACAACACGATTCCTTCAATGTGCACAAATACAACAATAAAGTAATAAGAAGCTGAAAACTTAATTCGGCGAATTACAACAATCATTGCAATATTGAAGTTGTTGTAAAGAGTGGAGCATGTTAAAAACAACAACACGAATGCTGACAGTGCCCAAGCATAATAACAAAAGGACATACAAACAACAACACGAATGCTGACCGAGCCCAAGCGCACAAGTTAAATTGTTGAACACACAAAAACAACAACATGCAAATGCAAGATATCGTCATTTGATGGCTCTTTAAAAAAACAACAAAGCAATAAGAAGCAATGATTTTACTTCAAACTGAATTCGTCGAATTACAACAATCATTAAAACATCGAAGTTGTTGTAAAGAGTGCAAAGAGTGGAAAGAGTTAGGCGCTGGGCATCCCTGCTCTAAAGCAAGCACTATAGCTAGGGAATGGAAAACTAAGAGGTAGAAATTAAGCCCTTCCTATGACATCTTCACATTAAATTCGCCATTTGAACAAAGAAAGCAGCAAAGAAACTAGATTGAATTAGAACTAGTACTTACTACCTAGGGGCTAGTGAAATCACTAGTTCTGTACTAGTGCCAAATATAATATAATGACAATATCTGAATATAATGACAATTTTTTAATTTTTCAAATTGGTTTGACATATATAGACCAAATGATAAAATAAAACTAATTTAATTTATATTAACTAATATTGAAATATTTAAAATGCAAGCTTCATCAAATGGAGTTAACATTTGGTTTTCGGAGGGTCCCGGAGGTAGCTTATTATGAATCTGTTGCCAAAAACTCGGAAAAGCTAAAAAAATGGCATGGAAAAAATTATGCTTTAAAACATTTGTTTTAAATTTAAAAATTTTTATTTTACATCGTTTTTCATAACAAAAACATTGTTTTAAAAACAAAATCTATTGTTTTGAACTTTACGTTAAAAACAGTTGTGTTTAATTTTAATGAATTTGTTTCAAGCTCTATTTCAAAAACAAATTCGTTAAATATGAACACAATTTCATTTAATTTTCCCTCAGTGTATGTATGTGAGTTTATTTCAAAACTTAAACCTCCCATACAAGCCTAAAATTTAAAACTTTTCTTGTATACCATTTTTGAAAGAAAAATATATGAGAGTAATAGCTCCTTTGAGTCCCATATGGTTGTGATCAGGGGCGCAATCAGGAATTTTTTTTTGGGCGGGGTTTTATCAAATGTAGAACGTATATATAAAAACGATTTTGCGTAATTATAGCTGCTGTGTTGTTACGGTTAGTGCGTTCAATTTTTCACTTATGGTTCCTAGTTCAAACTTCAGGCATGGCAAGCACTTTATTTTTTCCCCTATTGGCCCCCAGGAATGCCACAAATTCATAAAAAATACCTATCTTTCTCCGATAAAAAATTTTTTATTTTCGATATTAGCAATTTTCTCTTTTTCAAATAAAACTTTCTTTAATTAGAATAAATTTTCACTTTTCGGAAAAAATATTTATTCACTTTTGAGAAATTGAAATATTTCATATCTCTAATAATGATAAGTATTTATATCGCACAAAAAAATTCTCATTTATAGAGAAAAATTTATGGAAAATAAAAATTGTTCCTATATTTTGATAAAAAATTCACTACGCGTAGTTTTTTATTCAATAAAAAGAAATCTTTTCTCAAAAATAAAAAAGTCTTATTCTATAAAAACGATATATTTTTATTTATTTTTTTTTTTGTCATGGAATCTTTTTATCAATTTTAGGGAATTTTTCGTATCACATTTTCCCCTAAATATGATGCTTTTTTTTTCTTATAAAAGATTTATAATCTTATAAATTTCTGGCACCTTGCGATGAAAAACAAAAAGTCTGAATCTGAAAATCGTTTGAGTTTTCGCCACCAAAATAACTGATGAAATTACATCTAAAATCGACTTTTATAGCCTTAATCATAATCTTCCATAGGATTTTCAAAATAATTTTCATGGAAACCCCTCAACATTGTGAAAATATTATCCGATTTTAATGAATTAGGGCTCCTTGGAAAAGTGTAGAAAAGACCTATCGTTAAAAGGAGTAGCTAAGAGCTAACGTTTAAAATATATTATTTCGATTTAAGTTAGCATTTGCTCATTGGATAAGTACACGGAGAAAAATCGAGGCTTTTAACTTGTTTGGAGGCAAACAAAATATATTTGTGGATGATGTTGCAAATAAAGTTCTATTAAAATTATCAAAAATTTGTTCAGACTGGAAGATAATATCTTTGTGACACCTTAATTGAGAGAGAGTTTACAGAAAAAGTTCATTAAAAATATGTTATGTTTAGTTTCAACAAACTTTTTCTGTATTCACTCTTTTGTTTTAGCAACAATTTGTTCAGATACAAACGAAATATGTTCGGAAATATTGTTGCAAATAAATCTTGTTCGAATCCGAACATACTTTGTTTAACATTAAAAGAGAAAAAAGAGAGCAGTATGCTTATTATTTCAGACTCTAAACAATATTTGTTTGCATCTAAATGTAAAATATTTACAACAATTGAGAGAAATGAGAAAAATTTAAGCCTCAAAAAAAAATTTGTTTGCATCTAAACAATAAATGTTCGAAATTTTAAGCAAAAGTTTGGAAGTTTGGCAACGTCCTTTGAAATTTGGCAATGTTGTTGAATGAAATACATTGTCAAAGTGTTAATTGCGTTGGAGAAGCTGATTTCTGTGTTCTTTAGTTCTGTGTATATTCTGTGTATATGTTAAACGTAAGTAATTTGTTATTAATTTAACCTTTTTAATTATTTCATTGCTTAAATTAAGATTTAATAAAGTATATATGAAAATGCTTATTCAAGCCGCTTACGTTGAAGACAAATTATTTATAGCAAAAGGAGAGCGTTGAGTATTGAAGGCGTTATTAACAGACGGTCACATATTTCATCAACGAAAATCTTTCCATGTGATGGTAAGTAATCAGCCCAATTCTGAATGATTTTACCCGGGGAATCGGAAAGAGAATTTTTCATTTTTAAGATAAGGTTCAAAAACATTTTGGAACTTTTTATTGCGATTTTCTTCATCAACCGTCAATATTTATGAGTGTATAAAAAAATTTAATATTTTTATCTGCTATCGTAAAAATGAAAACTCCCTTTTCCGATTCCCGAGGAGAAATCATTATTCCAATTATTAAAATTATTCTGTATCACACTCTGTAGTACACCAACGATGAAAAAGGCATGAGAATCAATACTTTCTTCAAAACAAAATTGTATTGCTTTTCGTGTCTTTCTCATCGCTGGTGTACTTCTTTGTGATGCAGTAAGTGATTTTAAAAGTAATTATCTTTCTTTACACGTTTAAATTAAATACCGTATAACTATATTATGTCACTGGATGGGCTAACAGAAGAAAAATCAAACCAACATCATTTTTACCTAATAAGCCATTATTCCTTTATATCGGATAATATTTAACAATTTATTGTGAATTTTTTTCTCCAGGAGGAAAAAGGAATTGTGAATTTTTTTCTCCAGTTTTGGAAACAAAAATTTAACATGTGAAGTAAGTCGGATCGAAATTTAAATTTCACTAGACACCGACTCAAAAGAGGGACTCTTAAAAACAATTTCTATATAATTTTGTTTGGATCGGAAAAATCCCCATGAAGCGGTTTTGGTTCTTCTGGACGTCTTTTCTGCAGAAAACGATTTTGTTTTTTTAATAAACTTTTTTTCTTCAAATTTTTTGCTTCTTCTTTTTTTTCTTTTTTTCCTTCATTTGTATAGTACACATATATAAACTACAAAAATGTTTGAAATTTTTTGTCTTTTTAAACTCTTTTGAGACCCCAAAAAATCGATATTTCACCATTTTCGAAAAGAGGTTGTTTTAAATACCTGTACAATATGTATTTTTCACGATATTTACATGGATTTAAATTTATTGGAAAATTATTGAGCTCTTCTTTCCATTGTATGGTGCGGTTTAACCAAAACTAAGTGCCACAATTATATAAAATGTGAGAAATCGATATTCAAAAGCTTCCTTCAGCTCAATTATAATTGAATTGTCATAATTACTGTTCGATTTTGGCAAATCTTGTTGGTAACCAGTTTTTAGTAAAATGTATGCCAGATAGAACTCCAGTACAAAATTCATGATTTTCGAATATATATTTTTTTAAACACAGTTTTGATTAAACCAGACCATACAATACACCAAAAGAAAAAAGAGTTCAATGCTTTTCCAATAAGCTCTAAGACATGTGAATACCAAGAAAAATACATTTTTTATAGATGTTTAAGAAAACATTTAATAGTTTTTAAGAGTAACTCTTACTTATAGTTTTGCTTGAAACTATAATAATTTTTTGGGGGATTAAGCCCCGAAATCCCCCCTTTGGTTGCGCTAATGGTTGTGATTGTTGTTTTTTAAAGATTTTTTCAATATAATTAAAATTTGCAGTAATTAAAAATAAAGAAAGGGGCGGTGAAAAGGGTGGTGAAACATGGTGCACAGCATCTATTTTTACTTTATAAGTAATATATGTATGTTTGTGCCAAATTTGAGCAAAATCTGTTCAGCCATTTAGATTGGTATAAAAATCAAACAAACCAACAAACAGAAAATTAATTTTATAAATAAGATTTAGTTTTGTAAAAGAATCGAAGCAGAATTGAGTGAATGATCTGCAACGGTCGACAACACATTGTATGTACAACAATTACTAAACAACAAATAATATTTAAATAAATTACTGCAGCATTAAATGGTCACCACCCAATGTCGAAAGTGCCGCCCTGGCAAATTTTTTTTCAGTTTTTTTTTTTTTTTTCGCTGCGCTATATGCGAATGGTAAATATTTGGAAAGGATTTGTTTGTTTATTGTTTGCACACACACCTAGCGTGGTGTTAGTTGGTGTTAGCTTTTTAATTATAAAATATTAAACCATGCACTCACACTTGAATGCGTTCTACTCACTGGTGGCTGTATCGTGGGTATGACATTGTCGTTATGGTCATCGCTGTAGCACTTTTTGGATAAACAACAGTTTTTGCTTCTTTCTTATGCAACACTAATTGATATCATGCAAATATAATGGAGTCAAAACAATTTTTATTTCATATAATTTATTTAAGCATCAAATGAAGAAAGATTTTATAGTCATTGACTTGTTTGAGGTACAAAATATTTTCAAATAGTTTTATTTATGTAAGATTAGAGTAAGGCTTTTTCAAAGTTATTTAATGGGCGCTTATTTCTCAACAAAAAAGGTATTCAATTAAAAATCCAGTTTGAATTAAAGTCATTTTTCGAAGGACCTTAAATTACCTTAGATAAAGCCCGTATCCAAGGGAGGTGTCGGAGTTCAACGCGGTCTGTATTGTTTGTTTGTTTGCTGTCTTGTTTGCTTTATTTATTTAAAAATCTTATAATCATAAAATGAGCATTAAAAGTAAGGAAAAAATTTAAATCAATGAGTCTCAATTTGTCTATGAAATAAACAGATCAAATTATTGTAAATAAATAAATCAAAGGTTTTATGAAGAAAAATTGAAATGAGAAAAAAACAATGTATATATTCTTGATACAAATGCATGAATAATAATTAAAATTAATTATGAAATAATTTTAAATAACATATACATATATTGCACAATTAGTACGAGAAATCAAAAAAATATATATGTGAAATATCATGATTCATGCATACGACAACTAATAAAATAAGACTGTATTTTTAAATTGAGTTGCGTCGCTTATTATTGGCAAGAGAGTTCCAAAGACGTATCGCATCAACATAAAATTAACGTTGAGACATTTACAATTAAGAATTACCCTGAAAAAAATATTGGTTTTTGGAAAAATTTTATTATTCTTTGTTAAAAATTATTTTATGTAAACTGAAAGAAATAAGTTTTAAAAATAATTATAATAGCTTTAAATATGACAAATTGTTTTTTTTAAGTATGATTTGCAAAAGAGTTTGTCAAAGTACAAAGCTTTTTTGATTACAAATTTCATCAAAAAAGAGCCAACAAAAACGAAGAAAAGAAACACGAACTGACAACAAACTATTTTTGTTCAAAACTAATTAAGAAAAATTGCAAAAATAGTTGAAATTGGTCAGTTTGCAGGAGTACCACCCTTGGACCTATATTAATTTTTTACATTACTTTGTCTGGGAAGTACATCAAAAACTTGGCCGATCTTAACAAGAATCAGATGATGAAGATCATGGTTAGAAGACTAGGCAATAAGAAAATAAGATGTGCACTGAAAATTGTAGAAATGTATACCTCTCTTATATAAGGCGTTTTCGTTTATTTGTTAAGAGCAGAGCAAAGACTGTCAAAAAAATTGTTCGTGTTTTTTATTATGTTCAGAGCGATAAGAGCGGATTCTTCATTGAGGTATTAAAAACTCTGAACTTCTACCAAAAATACTTCCTTTTAAACTTTTCGAACTAGGCGCATATTAAAATAAACAATTTTTTGGTTTTTATTGAAAAATTTTATATTTAAAATAATTCAAATCAATTGCCACTAGCAATTTGTACTCTACACTCAGAAAAAAGTTTATCGGAATATGATAAAAAAGGCATAATATTTAGAGAAAAATGTTATAGACTTTGCTCCAGAGAATGCTTTTCTCTAATTGCGATACAAAAAATTCTCTAAAAATCATAAAAACCTTCCATGAAAAAGAAAAATATATCGATTTTAGAGAAAAATACTTTTTATTTTTGAGAAAAGATTTGCTTATATTGAAGAAAATACTTCTCGTAGTGAATTTTTTATCAAAATATAAGAAAAATTTTTCGTTTTCAATAAATGTTTCTCTATAAACGCGAAATTTTTTGTGCGAGAAAAATACTTATCATTATTAGAGACATTGGAATATTTCCATTTCCTAGAAGTAGAGAAATATTTCTTCGAAAATGAGAAATTTTTTCTAATTGAAGAAAATTTTATTTGAAAAAGAGTAAATTGCTATTATCGAAAATAGAGAAATTTTTTACCGGAGCAAGGTATGTGTTTTTTTCTCAGTGTAGGCTGATCTTTAAAGCAAATGAGATCTTTCAATTAAACATAACAAAACAAATGAGATCTTTTGATAATAATTTAGTTCAGTTCACTTCAATAGAATACATCTTCTAATATATAAAATCAAATGTTTGTCCTTCTGTCTGTCTGTCTGTCTGTTTCGTATAGGCCCGCACACCATTCATCCGATCGAACAAGTGAGCGCAAGTCTGTGGGCATTGCACTCCATAATAACTTCTAAGCGCCTGGACCGATTTCAATGAAGTTTGGTATGAAAATTCAACTGTACCCAAGATAAAACATAAAATATAAAAAATTCCAAAGACTTCCGCAAGAGGGATCTTTAAGTAGTGCATTTTTAAGACTCAATAACTCCTGAACGCCTGGAGCGATTTCAATGAAATTTGGTATGCAGGTTCGACTTCGCCCAAGATTACATAGGCTATAAATAATACCAAAGACTTCCTCAAAAAGGCGCTTTAAGTAGTGCATTGTTAAGGCTCGATAACTCCTAAATGACTTGTTCGATTTTACTAAAATTTGGTACGTGAAATAACCTGGCCCTGAAACAGAATTGAGGATATTTAAATTTCAGAAAACTTCCGTGCGAGGGCGCTTTATTCAATCAACTATGTCTGGCTCATTCACGTCAAAACGGATGAACCGATTTTGATGAAAATAGAACCTATATAAAAATGAACGAAAATCATCCGAACAGTATCGACCAAAACCGAAGTTGAACGAAGACAATCCAAAAATCGAATCGATGCCAAAAGGATTTTTTAAAATTGTAATTTTTTTTTTGAGATAAAAATGCATATCAAATGCATGCCAATAAAAACTTTCAACGCATTTTTCTCGAAATTACTTCTATCAAACTGGGTGAACATTTTCCTCAGAAACCAGACGCCAGATCGAGAAGTTAAAGATGCAATATTTTTTAGTTGTCATGTTCGGCAGGTACAGTTTTACGGAAATTTGACTTAACACATCGACGGAGGGAGAGGGCAAAACCCCATAAAACGATAATTATAAAAATCTAATTGATAATTTAAAAATTGTTAAAATGGTAGCAGTTTTAAATTCGTCCTTTTTCTGTGTTCGAGGCACAACACCGGGAACAACCGGGTTACATCCGCTAGTAATTTATATAATAAAGTTGAATTACTTTAATGCGTAGTATACAAAAATTATTTTTTTGGCTGACATAAAATACTTCATTTTAGCAATGAAATACTTCAATCTTATTTTGGGTTGAAAATACTTCCAAATGTAGTATTTTACTTCCATATGGCAACGCTGCATAGCACAACGAGAATGCTCTCGATGCTACTCTATGTGCTCTGTATCAAACGTTCGAGCACGTAGAGCATATATCAGAGATCTATCTGCCACACTTATTTGAAATGAATAAAAACAAATAATTTTTAACAAAAATAAAGGAAAACAATAAAAATAACACCCAATATATAAAATTGAGCATAAAATATATGATTGTATATAATAATTTAACAAAAAACACTCTTACATGACATCTAAGACATTCGATGCACGGCTTGATTTTTTATTAATTCAGAGTTCTCTGAAATAACTCAGAGTAGAGTATTTGTGGAATGCACTCCATGCACTCTAGCTCTGTGATCTGCTCTTCTCTGAACATAAAAACGAAAACGCCTATAGAAATACCTTCCTTGGACACAGAGGCGTTCCTAGGCATGGTGTCACTAGGGGCGGATACCCATGGTGTCACCGCTATAAGAAATTTCTAAATACAATAAGAAACCAATTCGATGAGATTTTGTTTTTATTATTTTCTTTATGTTTTCCGAATAAAACAACAGATGATAAACAATAAAAAAATTTATAACAAAACAACAAAAATATTACATTTTCATTTATATATTTAGATATGTAGGCATAAGGTAAAAACAAAACTTATTAACTACGCAGTCTTAAACACTGACAAAACAAATACATTACATTTTCAGGTACATATTTATATATGTAGGTATAAGGTGCTGTGGCATATGTAGGTCCGCTAAACTTGCGATTATAAAGCCAAAACGATTTTGGGGATTATAACCGTCCCTGCAAGAGGTCATACCCTCCAAAATATTTTTGACATTCTCAATAATGTTGTGGGTTATAACCGTTAAAGAAACGGACATAATCCCCAAATTAAATTTGACAAATGTTTGTTTTTTTGTAGTAAAATGCGATATGTTTATGTTTTTAAAGAATTTAATAACAGTTATTTTAACTATTTTGGTTGCAAAATATAGTTAGCGCCGCAGGTAAAATATTGTATTAAAATCGCGCGATCTTAAATCATTTATTTTATAAAAAAATCGCCACCAGCAAAAAATGTTACCACTCGATTTTTAATACAAAATTTTTTTCAGTGTAAGAAACTTCTTTAGAAAATACTTTTAATACTAAATATTATTATAAGTAAAATTAAGTACAAATACAAACGATTTAATCTATTGCTTTGTATTCAAAACGGTAACCGATTTGGGTACATTGATTGAAACAACATATATGCTCTCATTTAGTTTTAAAGTGTGTATCTTCGTGCCGGTTTCCAAAATACAAAGCTGTGAAATTATCTAGTAAAATTTTAAAACATAATGCTCTGCGTTCACAGCACAAACGGCAAAGTCAAATGTGTCTGTCTCAAGGTCAAAAGAACCCTTGGCACCTATTTGTCTTCTAATTCTATTGTTTTCATTTGTGTCATATTTCTGAATATTATTAACATACAACTATTCTGCTTTCGTTTTGTACAACACTGTATTTATAACACAATATTACATATGCACTGCGTGCATGTTCAACCATGCACATATGTTGCTACATGCATACAATATGGCTGCGAAAGTGGACACTTTGCAGCAAATTAATAAATAAAATATTATAAATTTACTTTTCGCATTTCATAAATTTATGTAATTAATTTTTAAATCATCCCAAATCCAATGGATAAACATCAACACGCTCTATCGGCCGTTATGAGAATTAAGCCGCCTGAATGCATTGTGACAATACAATTAAATATTTTACATTTCATCCTCACTGTCGCTTCGCGAATTGCAACAGTGATAAAATAACGCAAATTTTTTGTTTTTTTTTTTTTTTTTTGACGATTTTAAGGCAAATGCAACTCTTTGTAAAGCTAATTATGAAAATACATATAAATAATGAGTTTTACTTCAACAGCCATAATTTTAAACTTATTAATTAATTTTTGTATTTTGCAAATTGCAACCGCAATCAATATGATTTACAAGCTCATCTGGAACAGTTCTATTGACACCCTGGTTAGTAAAACAATATCACTGCCTCAATGCATTATCTTTTTCATATACAAACAAATCTCATTTTGACACCAAAACCTACCCATTGCCATGTTGCCGTGTTGTTTTCTGTAAACTAAGAACTATAAAATAATGCAAGGAACTTTTATTCTTGAGCTATGCGCCGGCATCATTTCCGTTAGACTAAGCAAACAATACCACAAAATATATCTTGAAATTTTAACATCCAACCAACCAACGGTTCTGGCTGTTTTATTATTGTTGATGTTTTGGTGCGTTCCAACAGAGGCTTTATCAATGTAAATTTTATTGCACTATACCTATCTATACAATAAAACATCATCCCAGGTAAAAATAATGCCCACTCTTGTCAAACAAACTCTTGGTTGCCAGAGGAACATTGCCTGTTTCCTGCTTGCAACGAATGCCAACAATAATGAAGATAAGAAGCTCCACTCAAGCAACCAGACAGCTGCTTCTTATTGGTACACCAAAATGGGATCCACCAAAGCCAAACGCCGAGAGGAAGATGCGTTGCACACAATGGACTTTCATGTGTTCTATTCCAGCATACATTTTTCTTATAAGGGAAGTGCAAACAATGCAAGGACTCGTCCGTTTCAGTTTCGCATAAAAAAAAAATATATTAAATAAATCACTGAAGGCAAAACAAGGATTGTAGCGGACTACAGAGTCATAACGAAGTAAGTCAAGTTGGAACGTGCTGAGCGACAAGTGAATGCAAATAGCTCAAAGCGCATCAGCTTGACTGAATCTTGCTGTACAGCTTGTTGAAACACATGTACCCAACTTAACTCATTAAGCTATGTTTCAGTAGAATTCATAGAATGTACCAGCTGTATCGCTGGTAGCTCTGTCGAATGTTTTAAATAATCCTTATGAGATTAAATCGTTGAAATACGCCGCAGGACATAGCAAAGAAGGCAAGAATTTAAGATTTTTCAAATTTAAGCGAATACAGATCCGATGCTCTTCCACCCCAAATACAGTACATACATATATTTATATGTATATGTTTATCAAACATTTTGCTTTATCAATAGATTGCTAGGTTGACTGTGTAAAAGGATTTGTTTGCAGCATTATAGCTACCATGCTTCACAGTCACCCAGCTAGTCAGCCAGTTAGCCCCTTGTTCAAAGCGCAAAGCACGCATTTGTAAATGTACTTAAAGTGGTTTCAAGACAGAACTGCTAATGAATTAAGTGATTTAAGTTTCATGGTAAATTCAAGTTTTTTTTTTTTAAATTTCTCGCGATTGCATTTTCGCATTTAATTTGCAGCAGGTACGAAGTGCAATTCTACACGCAGAAAAAAAATTTAGTTGATCAACGATATTATAAGATAATCATAGAATGATTCGGATAATGATTGCTACTACCATGTTCTGTAGCATATAAGTGCAATTGACAATCTTACTTATTTAAGATTGCAAATTTGTGCAATTGTAAATTTTTCCACCAATTGTGAACGGTCTATTTTTGGGCTTACTTTGCAAAACTTATATGTTTTTATATATGGTTTTAACCTCCCCTTATTGGGTTTTCCCGTTTATTTTGATTTTTTAACTGTGTTTTTAGCAGAGTAGAGCAGATCAGCTGAGTCGTCAAAAACAACTGTCGAAAGTTAGCAAACCATGGCATATGTTTGATACAAATTACTCTTTTTCATTAAAATCAGTTGAAATTTATTAGAAAAATCAATTAAAACTCTTTTCCATTTTTCAAACTTTAGAATTTAAAAAAAAACCAAAACATTTTTTTATTATTTGCTGCTCTAACTTACACCACTTACACCATATAAGCATAGAAAGCAGAAGGAGCAGAAGGTGTAACTAGGAGCAGCTTCAGAAAATAAAGATCAAGAGCAAGTTAGAGCAGGTATGACCAGAAAAAGGTGCTCATCGCACACTTTTTGCTGATCTAGAGTGAGAAATCTTAATATAAATAGAGCAGTTATCGAACACAGCTTATGTTTGCTTTCCTTCAATATCAGTAATTGTACACGCAAAGAAATTTATCGTTTACCGCAACTGAAAAATTCACCAACTATACTTCGTTTGCGAACTACTTGCGTACTTGCCGCAAACGAATATTCAGTTGTCATCAACTTAAAATTATTCTTGCTTGAAACGAAAAAAACATAGAACTTAATGAAATTTTATCATTATTTTGGAAGTTCAAGTTTAGCCGAGTGTGCTGGCGTTCGAGTCTAGAACTCTATTGACCTGGGTTCAATCCCCAACAGGAACACCAAATATTTTTTTTTTTTTAATCAATGTTTTTTAAGTAAAACTTATTTTGACGGTTCCTTTTGACCAAGCAGTTAATGAAACAGAATTAGAATTTCAATAATTAAATTAAAATTTTTGATACTTACACAGATAAGAATCGAACCCACGTCTTCCGCTTGACAGTCTAGCATGCTTTCATTGAGCTATTGTGAGATATTGTGTAGAATCATGATATAATTACTCCAAGGTAGTATTGACGTTTCTGTTGGAAACGGAATTCTGTCAAAAAATATAACAAGAAAGAGAGCGCTCACAATCCGTCATTACATACAATTAATTTTCACTGGTCACATTCAGCGTACTCAACAGTTGGCAACTGTTAAGTCAAAACTTGATGCACATAAATATGAAGTTGCGCATTAAAATGCATTTAAAAATAGAAAATTTTTTTATTTGTTGGTAAAATTTCCATTGGTATTTGATACAAAGCTTGACATTTCATAAACTTGACAACTTTTCTGAAACTTCAATAGCGACAACAGCGCTCCCCGATGTGTTGCTGTCACAACACAACACAACAGCTGAATGTGGCCAACGCATATAACAACGAACAGATGTTTTTGACAAGAGTTCGTTTACTTGTAGCTGAGAGAATCAACTGCCTTGTCAATACTGCCTGGTAAAATTATTATATCATGATGTAGAATGAATTTTTTTAGATTACAAATGTGTATGTCATAAGAAATGGATCTTTTTTCTACAAATGAAGTTTTCAGTTGAACAAAACAAATTTTTCGGTTGCCGCAATTTAAAAACAACTTATGTTAATGACAAACGAAATTAATTTCTTGCAACTAAAAAACGCTTTTCCCGCAACTGACTATTATTATGACAACTGTTCAAACGTTTCCAAAAAATGATTTTAAGCACGACAAACAAAGTTCGTTTGCAGCAAACTGGCGGTAAACTTTTTTTTTTCTTTGCGTCTATTCAATGAGCGACGTATATATAATGAAGCGTATTATTATAAGTTTACGCTGTTTGCTTCCACGAACCCACCATTAATAAAAACCAATTAAATTGTAGTAAACAAAATTTGTTAACACAAAATAAATTAAAACTATCGGAATTTTTTTGCATATGGCAAAATTGTATCATATTTTAGTTAACACAAAGTTTAAAATAGTCTTTTAAAGTGCCAAAAACAAGTTACAAATGCAACAGTTGCATTCTAAAAACTATACGTTCTGTTTACACCACGTTTTTGTAGTGTAAACTGCGTATGTTTAATCCCTTACAATTTTGTTATTGCAAATTACGTTGCCGTAAACTTACCGAACATACGCTGTTTACATCACCATTACGGCGTTCATTGAATACAACTAGTATTTTTATCATCTTTAATTTTTTTTTCCAACACACAGAAAAACCGCTACTTAAGAAGATTTCTCTATGGTTGTTACCCAAAAAAATGTTCTTCTTAATGTTATTGGCTACTAGGTTTTCTCATACAGTTACTAGGTTTTCATCTTGTTTTTTTTTTTTTTCAAAAAGGAATCTCATAAAACTACTAGATTTTCTTTTTGATTTTTTTCAGAAGGAATATCATGAAGCAACAAAGTCTTCTACATGATTTCTTAATAAGAAATAAGAAATAACGAATAAACGATACACAAAGTGTTGGCGTCATCAAGCACTTGAAAAGAAGTATTGAAAATATGAATTTTAGATGAAATTAAGAAGATATCGTATAAAATAAATTTAAGAAGATTTTACTGAGAAACAAGAATATTTCTTTTTAAAAAATACCTCTCCTCCTTTTTCTTTCATGCCCCTTGTTCTAAATACGTTTTAGGAAAAAATCTTATAAATTTTCTGTTGCACTATTTTTCTCTATGTATCTGCTGTCAGTTTGCATTTCTGTATTACATACACTTAGAAAAAACACATATCTTTCTCCGATAAAAAATTTCTCTATTTATTCTAGTAAAATTTTCTTCAATTAGAATAAATTTTTACATTTTCGAAGAAATATTTCTTCCCTTGTGGAAAATGCAAATATTTGAATGTCTCTAATAATGATAAGTGCTTTTCTGCCACAAAAAAATTCTCATTTGCAGAGAAAATTTTATTGAAAATGAAAAATTTTTTCTATATATTGATACAAAATTCACTAGAAGTATTTTTTTCAATAAAAACAAATCTTTTCTAAATAATAAATAAGTCTTTTTCTCTCGAAACGACATATTTTTATGTATTTTTCATTTTCATAGTAGCTTTTTCTCATTTTTAGGGAATTTTTAGGATCACATTTAGAGAAAAGCATTCTCTGGAGCAAAGTCTATATCATTTTTCTCTAAATCATCGCCTTTTTTATAATATTCCGAAAAACTTTTTTCTGAGTTTATGTATAGTAAGTACGAATTATGGGTTGCAAATGTGTAGTTATTGCATCTCTGTATATTTTATTAGTGGAGAATACTAATATACTCCAACATTTTCGAAATGCTATGATGCAAGACTATTTGCATCTGATGGTGAACAGCCTTATAATATCTATGATCAAGATAAAATGATTGTTAGCATGGTTTTCTCTTTAGTCCAATTGAACCAAAAGCTGTCCCTTTTTTAATATTTGGTCCGCTGATTCTCTTTTTTTTTTAGTTTGGTGTCTTTTATGAAAATGTTTACGTATAGAACATAACCAAGTGTTCTGTGTTTCAATATGACAGAACAACTTTATTTACTTAAATTAATACTGTTCACAAAGAGTGAACAATTTAGGTTGGGATGTATGTTTCATAATAATTTTCGAGATATTCTCAAAACACGTTTTGTAGTATTTTTTTAGTACCTTTTTATACCTTCATCAATTTTCATTCGACCTGCAAAAATTGCATATTGAAAGATAATTATGTCCTCTTTCCAAAGGTTAGTCAAAGCAAAGCAATATAATTTGAGTGAGTTACAGTGTTTCACATACAACAAAAGTTGAACCGCTTTGATCCATTGGAAATTATTGGAGTAAAATTTCTTTTAAATTGATGTGAAGTTCGGATAAAAATCTTTGAAGGTATGATCAAATAACTAAAGCAAGTGTACAAAAACATGTTTTTGAAAATAGAAAACTTTTTTTAAGAAAAAAAACTGGTTTCCATTTTTGAACTTTCCATCCAAACAACATATTAGTCTATGAGAAACCACTTTATTTTTGGTATAACCTAGTGTAATCGATTGTCAGCATACAGTAGTAAAGAAAATGGCAATACATCCCCAATTGTAAATTAGAAATGTAAAATACTGGTTAGATCTTCATTGTAAAATTATATTCATATGGAATATTTTTCTTAAATAAATATTGCAAGCAATATTTGAGCGCTAAAGAAAGTCAGAAGAAATTGGTATTGTTTTTTCATTTTGGTCCTTTTTTTTAATAATTTTGGTTCCTAACAAAAAATCAGAGTGGCAACCGTGATTGTCACAATATTTAGAAAATAATTTGTAGTAGCCAATTATGAAATACAATTTTTTTCTGACTGTGACGAACATAGAATGATAGCAACAACAACATTTAGAAATAGAATAATTTTTGTAGGAACCAAAATATTATTCAAACAATCAATTTTTTGTTATTGGGGTGGTTTTGAAAATTTGAATTATTTTTCAATTGAAATTATTGAATTAGTGAGTGTAAAGTATAAAATAATGCTAATAAGAATTGTGAAATTGAGGTATACTATTCAGGAACAATAAGTTATATCCAATTCTGAATATGTTCCAATAATGTACACTTGATCCACGTTGTATTAATTAAAAAAAAAGAATAATTAATCTTTTAAACTCTTGTTGATGTTTTGATGAAGCCAAATAATTCATGAAGTAACAGGCTTGCTATAACAACAAAATATGTATCAACCATGTTTTTTCTCTGCGTGTACAAGGAATTACCATCAATCACTTAAGATTTTATTCAATTGCACTTTTTTACAGCTCATGAATGAACCTCAACAACTAACAAATATTTATATAGTTTTTTTCTTTATATTCATTGATCATCATGCCCGGACATTACACATACCAAGAAAACAAAAGAACCCGCCTAAACTAATCGGGTATGATTTAAGAAATTCTGCAAAACCAAAACAAATTTTCTTTTGTTAATTGTAGGGGAACAAAAATGAAGTAATGACAGCGGAAGGAAGAAATATTTTCTGAATAGAAACTAGTCAGGACAATAAATTTTGCGAATGTCTTTGTGGCATTTGTCAGTCGCTGTAAATTGTGTGAAATGCCTCCTGTGGCGTACAACACAAAAGTCGACCCTAACTGATCATTACGAATACAAATCCAATTACACGCCTTTTCATCTAGCAATTGGTCTCTGGCTGAGCCCAATTACGGATGTTGTAACTTTTGTTACTGTTTGTTGCCCAGCAAGAGCCCATTAATTGCCCTTTTAATGCAATGACATGACCTTTGATATAAAATACTATCATATTTTCTACATTGTTATCTCTCAGAGGGATGTTCATGTTACTATTCGACACTATGTATGTTACTACTTGTCGATTACAAAGTTGTACAAATGAGCGTATGAATGGATTACAATAAATAATAATTTACCGTATGCATGTATTACAATACATTATAATTTTTAAATATTGTAAGAAAAGTTTTGCAACGAAGCTTTGCGTAATGAATTTTATTTTTCCTCCTTTGCTACTAGTATACCGATGAAAATGAATAAATGATTATCACAATTTACAAATATCGTCAGATTATTCTTTTCGCTAATTCTTTGGTAAACTCCAGTATGGTGTCTAGTCACCAAAGCAGCGTTGTTATAGTGAATGACAATCCTGTAGTTGCTCTATTGGTCCCACCCAATATACACCTTTGATTTCTCCCATAAAATGACATCAAAAAGTCAATTAAAAAAAAATATTTAGTACAAGAACTGTACACTAGAACAACGTTTAATGGTTTTTTAAGCCTCATCAAATACAAAAGTTGCATTACAAACTAAACAAACCAATTTTCAACCACAGTTTGTTCGCCTATTTTCGAATGTTTGTACTTACAATAAAAGTAAACACTCAAGAACAATGAGACTGAATTCAATAAGATTTTAATGAGATGAGAAATATGGTAATCAGATGGTAATCAGTGTAGAATCTGCTACTGTTGAATGTTATGTTAAAATTGATGTTAGGTACCGCTTTTTGCTTTGATGCCAAAAAATGTAACCTTTTCAACAATAAACGTAAATTAGTGTTTTTGTTGAAAAAAATTGACGTGAGTCGACTTAATTGGTATGCTTTTGGTACGTTCTCATTACTGATTCGACTAGTGCTTAAGAAGACGGTGCAGCTATGATCATTGATCTTATGTAGTTAATATATACGAGAAGAAGAACAGCCAACAATTGCGAAAGTGGGTTCAGTGGAGGCATTTGTCACAACAATTCATATTCCTAACATGCCTTCCGGATGTGTTTTGTACAGAGTGTTGCCAACGACATGAGCACTTTTGCCAATGCTAAATATGCCGAATAGTTCTTAAGAATTTAGTGTTTGGTTCACTTATTGTTCTGCTCTCTAAAAGCAAGCTGTGACAACTGCAAGCCCCCAATGAAAGAATAAAGCAGCACTTTCTATACCGCTTGACAACAAACGGAAGTCATGTGTTCGGCAATGTGAGCAAACATTGACGTGTGTTTTGACTCTGCAAGAATATGGCTAGAAGTGTCATTAGAGATGAGGAAGAGGGAAAGTACAATAACTCAAAGACACGTAATATTGTTTTTATTAAGATCTGACACATTCTTTGAATTCAATGTATGATATCTGTTATGGTCAAAAAAAAAAAAAAAAAAAAAAAAACCCGATACCTTTTTTCATTGTAGCTATTTGTTTAAGTTTTAATGTTTTTCTTTTACCGAGATGACAAAATAGCAAATTCATCTTTAAGGTTTTTTTAAAGGATACAACTGTACAAATAAGCTATTACAATAAGACATTTTTTTTTTCAATTCAATACAAAATAGTATTTGATTCGAGGTAGTTTAATTTTTTTTTTTTTTCTGTTACTTAAAAGTGTTTTGTATGCATAGGTGAAGTAAGTTTTTAGCACGCTCTATTCGTAAGAAGAACAACTCTTCCGTATGTTTTCAGTTGATGTTACAATCATTCTGCTTAATTTGTGTTGACAAATTTGAAATGGAGTTCTTTCTTGTAGACTGAAAATAAAAAAGTGACTAAGTGTAGACATTAGTAGCGACTAATAAGCGGTTTATATAGAGTAGTTTTAACTTCTGTCATGGGCCACAAAACTCGATAATCACGAAGTAGACGCTGTGCAAAATGCTGCCAAATGGTTCAATATATCAAATTTGCTTCAAATCAAGAAGACAAAAAATCTTATTAATTATTATTATTTTTAACCTATAAATCTTAACTACTACGGTTCAGGAAACTTAAGAAAATAAAGCCAATTTGAAAAAATTATTTTGAATACTTAAGTACACATATGACTTGAGGGCCATAGCCAGAACTTACTTTTGAGGAGGGTTTTGATAAAAACATTTATAAGTATAAAAACAAGTTAAAAAATATTTGCCAAGCCAAATGAAGAAGAGAAAAGCACCGTTTTATTGTTTTACTTATAATTTCTTGCAAAATGTTATGAATTGGTATTGATTGATTGCCGCTCCTTTAGAACATTGCTAATCTGGGAAAGAGTTCGTTCATTGCTAGATGATTTGTGTTAGAATTTAATTGGCGAAAACTACGAAGAGTAGAAGAAAAGCACATGAAAGATTTGGTGCAAAAATGCTTTATAAAATATCAAGTTTTAAGGATTTATGACAAAAGCAAAACTATGTTGAAATGCGAAAATAGTGCAAATTTTTCCAATTCCGAGTTTATATTGTCCGGTATGTTCACAAAACTAACTATGAACAAAAAAAGCAATATTTTTTTTTGCAAAAACTACACAAAATGTAGCAAATTAATTCAGAAGTCTAGAGGTGAGAAGATTGAAAAAACGCAAAAAATGCAATTTCTTATTGCGTTTTCGTTTCTACTAAAAAATGTTGCCTTTTGATTGTCCTTGCCTTTTTTCGTGTTCGATTCGATACGATTTTCTCGTATCGATTGGTCCAAACGAGATAGATGAGGTTCGATAATAGGTGATGAATCATGGATTCATACATTTCAACCCGAAACTAAACAATAAATCGACTTTATGAGTCTTTCAAGACGAGCCAAATCTAACAAAAGTTGACTTGAAGGCAGATGACCCGTTTAATACCCAATGATTTCTTCTTATTCCCTAAGACCACCAATAATTTAATTCGAGCAAAAAGTGCCAATTATATCAATTCGCTATTAAACAACAAGAGAGGCATTTTGTTCGTGCCCATTATGCAGATCTTGCTCACGTTACATAACTGTTTCTTAGAGAGAAACTACTCAATTCGAAAGGTGAAGTGCGAAAAATCAAAGAACCGCGTGCTCACGATTGAGCGCGATTTATTGCACAAGAAGATTAACTGTAGTTCAATAGGCTAGTTGAAGGGACAAGCATAGGGACCAATAGAGAACAATTTTTTGAAGCTGAAGAAATCGTTAATGGCTATAAGAAACTTACTACGTCGGAGAACGAAGAGCAAATCATTCTTCAATTAGCAGAAGCTCATCAAAACATTTGTCCGTAGAGGAGCACTTCGAAAAACAAATAATTATACATATAAGACAAAAATAAAAATATGCTAAATAATTAAAGTTCGGTGAAATAACGCCCAATGAAATAAAGCCCCAAATATTTTGTGCATTAAAAAATTTAATAACGCCCAAAATAAAAAAATGAAATAAAGCCCAAAATAAATGAAATAACGCCCAAATCAAAAATGAAATAACGCCCAAAATACTTCAAAGCAAATCATTAACAATATTTCGGGTCTTATATCATAATGAAATAACGCCCAAAATTTGTGTGAAAAATATTTGGGCGTTTTTTATTTTGGGCGTAATTTCATAATGAAACCATAAACTTGACCGTATAGGATTTATGGACCAATGGGCATTTAAATGGGCATATTATTTTGTTCTAATTTTCGTTACTTATATGACAGTATGAAAATTAATAATTTCACTGAACTCAGATGGCCCGAAAAACACGATTTTAATTGCAGCTCATCCAGTTTATGGGGGGATCTTTTATGGACGTTTGTTATGTTTACTGCACAGAGGGCTCACTACATAAATTTATGTACTCATGGCATATTTTTCTGCACACAAAAATTTTACATTTTTCTTGATACATGTTGAAATCTCTATTGACTACATAATGCTTTTAAGCGGTTATGTATTCAACACATAAATATGTATCGTGAATTCATTGATGTATGTAGTGGGTACATTTACACTGTACGCATCGCCAACTGTTACAAACAATTTTATGTAATGAGTAAAGTTGTTATGTACGTATTGCATAGATTATTGACTCATTACATAAAGTTATGTAGAATATTTGCGATGAGTACAGTATGTTAGAACAATTTTCATATACTCAGTACATACTTAATTTACTCATTACATATTTGGAGTACATAATTTTATGCAATGAGTACATCAGTGGCGTACCGAGAGGCTAAGCCGCCCGGTGTGGCTTCCAAATTTGCCGCCCCTCTCATATGTAATATAAAAAAACATCTTTGATATTAATATAGGGTTTTGTATGCAAAGTTTTCACTTTAGAATGTGAACTTTCATTGTTCTCAATTATATAAAAAAAAATTTTAATATACATATCATCAACCTATTTCTAAGAAGACGCACGTTGGGAAATAAATGGAGCAAAACGCGCGCATGAGTCTATTTTTGCTCTCATTTCTATATATACTAGAATAAAAAGCTGATATACTGACACCTGAACAAGTATTTTTTAAGGAATAACCTGGCATAACAAAATTTTGTCATTGCATACACTTCTACACTTATACTCTACAGTTGAATATAAAATTTATTTATGATATATGAAATGGTGAACAAATAATATAAAATGGTGAACTTCAGTACAATAAAAAAAAAAACATAGAATTACAAAGATATCGTTACACTTAAGAGGCGTGGCACCTCCTATGTAACCCAATTTGTAATACCGCTTAGCTTTGAAATTACAGGTCGTACAATCTCAAAATAAGGAATTTAATCTCAATTTACACGTGCCGCTCCATTGGCAACATTTTGTAAGCTTTATATAAGAGGCGTGTCACTTTTTGATCAGCTCAAATTTTAGGCATAAATTTAGAACTATAGGTATGTACACATCAAAGAAACTTTAAGCCCCATACTATTTATTCGTGTCCTTTGACTGGCAAAAGTGAGCAAGCAGTGGTCAGAGGGGCGTGTCACCGCCCATACAATAAAAAATATTCATATAAAAAAGTTTTGGAATAAAAAGTCGGATGATATCAAAACTCAGTATGGACTAAATAATTGATCAAGTTTTTATACTGGAAAACTGGAACGAACATCGGAATAATGAGCGTGGCTTCGCCCATGTAAGTCAAATTTTTGAAATAGATTATCTATGAAAGTAAAATAAGATGACTCATATATATTATAATTGCCAAAGATCACTAAACACATTAAATCATTGTAAAAAACCAAGAAAAAAAGTCGTGATATCATCGTAATGCGTGCGTTTTGCCTGATTTTTTCCAACGTGTGACGTAAGTCAAAATTATCTAATGTTGAAGAGGCAAATAAAACTAATTTCAAATGTTTTTTAATATGTATTCAAGCATTAAAAGCGTTGAAAATTAAAAAAGACAAAAATGTGGTTTTGATCAATCTATCTTAAACGTTAATAATCGCTATTATTCCAAATGTTGACTTACGTCATATTAGAATTAGGCCAACGATAAAAAAAGTTTATTCTTATAAGACACCGAAAAATAAATTTTTAAAAATACATTTTTTGTTTTATTAAAAATTTTATTAATTGTTATTTTTCTTGCTTTTTATAAGCAAAATCGTTAATAACTTTATCAAAGTCTATTTCATTGCTTAACTTGTATTCTATAGATAATATGGCAAGATTTTGCAGGCGAGACGTACTCATTGTAGTTCTAATGTAGATTTATGTGAGTTTTAACTTAGAGAAGCTCCTCTCACAAGTGGCAACACTAACAGCAATGGTAAGAAAGATACGTAAAAGTATAACAATGTTTGGAACTGCGTTTTTTAGACTTAATTTAAAATAAATTGTAAAAGTTCAAGTGGACCTTTCATACAAGAATCAGTTTCTTTGTGCGCAATAGAAACAAAATTCTGAAGTATTTTTCTCTCAACGAGAAACTCTTCCTTGTCAATATCTTCGTGACAGAGTTCATTCAGTTTGCATTCCAACTTATCATTTAGGAAAATCAAAGGAGTAAGAATTGCGTATTGTTCAGCAAGAGCATGAAGCTGCTGAAACCTTGTGGTCATTTCTCAAAATTATTTCTTCAAAATCTATATCTATACTATTATATAAAATTGAAGTGGAAATATTAAGTGCGCCAATGACTCCAAAACTACTGGACCGATTTTTATGAAAAAAATTTTAAAATATCATATTTGTGCTACAGAATGCCATAGGTGGGGTTTATTTAAGAAAATTTAACAATAAATATATTTAATAAAGTTGTTAAGTTTTTTAGGAAATTACCACCTATGCTAAGCATTGCTTGGTCGTTTGCTTTTCACGCGTTTGTGTTACGAGAGTTTCAACTACATGTTGCTATCAACCCTTCTCTTTAAAGTTTATTGATCTCGCTCTCCACACTCATTCGAAGAGTAACCAAAAGCAGTTGGCGTGATGGGAATACAAGTTAAATAAAGCTTGCTGTGTTGTTGTTGCTGTGGAATGATGAGCTGCAAACCAATGTGTGCATATTTGTTTCGCCGCATACAATTTCTTTACACATATTTTTATTGTAGTTTTCCAAATTTTTAATTTACACTTGAGAAAGAAAGATATTTTAATATTTCAAAATGTGCATTCACAAGTGTGATAGCATATTTTGTATAGATTTAAGATAAATTAAAAGTTTGAAAAATTAAGTGTTCGTATTTCCCTTAAACTACAAATACAGCTACAAATAAATACCTCGACGTAAAACAAGTTTGACAAGTTTAACAGAAAATGCAAGAGCGATGCTCCGTGCTAGGAGAGCAAGAGCAGCGACTCAAAGAGAAAATTGTTGGTAAATTTAGCATGCAATTATTTGCTTTCACGACTGCAATTGGAGTGAGGCAGTGGCGTAGCTAGGGTTGCTGGCACCCGGGACCAAAACTAAATTGTTAAGTAAGCCCTTTTAGAAGGTTATACTTAACCTCATAAGCAATGCTTAAAAAGTACTACGAAATTAATATAATTCTTTTAAATAATAGTTTACTGTTATGATTATTTTGTTAAAGTGCAAATGAGTAAACATAAATATATTAATTCATTGTATTATTTATAAAAGTCGGTAACAATATACAAAATTAATCTCATCGATAGTAATATATTAGATATCATTTGAAAGATAAATTGGTAACTTATACAAAACTGAAAAATTTACCGCAATCAAGGAATTTTTCAAAAATGTTTTGTTTACGCAAAATTTTGACTAGCAATAGTGAGTAATCCCCAAAGATCTATTTTGAATAATTTTGCATAATTGAGGAAAAAATAGGACCGGGAAGTAAAACGTTAACAAATTTTCCCTCAGTGACCCTGAATAACTATCAATTTAAATATTTTTTCGAGATCAATCCACGTCTTCTATATAAAAGTTAAGTGAAAATTAGAACAAAATATTAAAATTAATTTAAAAAATATTTAAGACTGAGGTCTGTAACATTTGACTGCCTTATTCTTGACCATAAATATCACAATATCACAGTGATACCAAATTGATATCAGAAATTTGTTTCATAGTCATTATCTACATAATTCCCAAAACAAACTTGCCCTGGGAGAACAAGGCCAAGAGTCATGAAAATTAGAATAGTTTTTAGAATAGTTTTTTCTTAAAAAGTGTATTTTTGACAGTTTTTGTTAGTTGATTTGAACAGAATAATAATTATGTATTTTAGTAAATTAAAGGAGTATGGAAACCATCTTAGAGTTTTAAATAGACATTTTCAAAATAAATCAAAAAAGCATCAGAACGCCAAAAAATTGTTATAAAACGCCATTTCTTTAATTTAAATAAAAAATGTTATGAATTTTAATTAATTTATTTTTTTTTTAGAAATTTTGAAGTAAGTAATAAAAAAACATCAGAACGCCATAAAATTGTTATAAAACGCCATTTATTTAATTTAAATAAAAAATGTAATGAATTTTAATCTTTTTTAAATTTTTTTAGAAATTTTGAAGTAAGTAATAAATTGAGCTTTTAAATTGTTTTATGTAACAGGACACCCAAAAACATATTAGTATTAAAAATTATGTTTTAGCAGGTTAAGAGCTGCAAATAAGGTTTGTTTGTCGATGTATAGTCTCAGAACTTAGTAATCACAAAATTATAAAGTATATTTTTTAACCTAACATTTATGACACGAGGACGTTTTTATAAAAAGCTCTGGAGAAATGTATTGCTGGAGAACATCCCAGCAAAATCTTCGCTTACATATAATCGAAAAAGTAATCCAGAAAATTTCATTCATCGCTTACCCTCTCGCTTACTGAACCCATTATTTTTATATATCCATGTCATTAGAGGTAATCGAAAGCGCTGTCACTTGAAAAGATTAAGCGCTTAAAACGGTTGGTTTATAATTGATTTCACGAAATTAATACTTGAATAACAACTTTCAAGTTGATGTGAATGCATTGCCGTGAATTTATTACGGATTAAATGAAAAATTAAAATCCCTAACGAAAAATTTTGCTGGGATATTGGATGAAATGTCTACTATACTAGCATGTTTGAGCACTTCTTAAGATGAATATTTGAAGTACAAAAGCTTTTTTAAAAACTTTATGGAATATAAAGTTAGGAATACATACATAGAAATATACTTTAATTCATCACTTTAATGATGAATAAAAGACAAATGAAAAATAAAACCTTATGAAAAATTTTAATTTAAAAGGCTGATATATAGCGACCGAGATTTTAATTAAAAAAAGAAATTTACATTAAAAACTATATATAAAAATCTTTTATTTATTTTTCCATTTAAAACCATTAAAAAATGATCTTCGACTTGCCCGAAGTCAAAATACTCAGGTTGAAGCTTATTCGGATTTATTTAGGTTATATTTTATAACCTAAAATAATTTTGTAGAAAAAGTTTAATTTCAATTTCAGTGCTTGCACTATATTTATACCCCTACGTTTAAAAAACGTAAACGGGGCATATTAATATTGTCACTCCGCTTGCAACGCCCATAAGGAGGCATGGTAGGCATAGAAAAGTATACATATTCTTGATCAGCATCAACTCCCGAGTCGATTAGCCATGTCCGTCTGTTTGTCTGTCCGTCTGTGATCACGATTCCAGCCACAATTTTAAAGCTATCTAAACGAAATTCGATATTTCAGCTTTTATCCCCCAAAATTAAGGTCAAGTTCGTAAATGAGCCAAATCTGATGAAAACCATGCCTACCTCCCATACAAAGTGACTATCAAAACGGTAAAATCTCTTAGAATTCTACAATATTAATTTATAGACTCGAAATTTCGCATATGAGCTTCGATATTTAATATGCACTCTAAGTATGAATATCAATCAAATCGGATGAAAACCACGCTTTCCTTCCATACTAATACCTTCCAATTTAATTGCCTTTTCAGCTATATACTACGTATTTCTATCAGATAAGTAGTTTCAGCTGTAAGTAAATTTAAATGAAATCATCTCTCGAGAACTACAAAAGTACCGTTATCTTAAAAACTCTACAAATGAAAAAAAAATTTTATGATTTTAGTGTTTTGGAGATTAAGACTAACTTGCTTATTTGTGTGCCGTTCGTGGTATTTATCTAAAATTATTATTTATAAAGCAGTGTTATAATCAATACGCGTGGAACAGAGCTGCATCAATAGGTCAATTCTTTCTTAAGTCGACTTGGGCGGTTATCGCTTAAGACCACAAAACTATATTTATAGAAAAATTAAATGTCAATTTTACAGTATTTTTCTTTTCCTGTTTGTAATAAGTACTAAGCAACAGTAAACTGCAACTTCCATACAACCATTGATGTTGTGAATTTGAACTAAAAAGTAAGTAATTATTAGTACTTTTTTTTCTTGGGTAACATTCAACTTTAATATACCCAATATATTTTTTTTTTCGTTAAGCAAACATCGGAATTTATTGATTTTTTTAGTAATTAATTTTTAATTCATTCAAAACAATTTTCACCAGGAAAAACTATCTACCGCACATTACCGCAAAAACATAGAATGACACATTCATTTCTTTAAACTTTAATTTATATGCTACTCCAAATACTTATGTCGATTGCCATTAATTGCCATTTTCGGAATGGGAATCCAATGATGAATGAACAATTTTTCAACACTTGCTAATTAATCTCTCAGGCGAGCACTCTCAGTGCACACAGCACAACTCATAGCAAAGGAAGGCCTTCATTGAGTACATATTTGTGTAGTTATGTTCACATTTCCACTGATCATAACGTTCACATTTCATCCGAGCACTCCTTCCTGCAAACACAGACAAATTCTATTTGTAAACATTTCACTTGATTTGCAAACGAGTAAGCGAGTCAGCGAGATACTGAATAAATGAATAACGAACGAATGAATGAGTGGAGCTGAAGTTGCTGACGACGTTACGTTGACGTTGACATTAGAGAACGACTCCAATATGCCGCACGTCTGAGTCTGGTGTTGCAAAAAAGAGGAGTGTGCTGGTAGGGGCTGCTGTCAAGGACGTCGAAGGAGTACTTGTATGCTTATCGAAATTGTGTGCCTTGTAAAAATATTGGCACAAGGAATCATTCGTTTCTGACAGCTTACATCACAGCACCCAGCACAACACTCATAGCACACTCGTCGTCGCACACACATAGTACGCCAGGACGAGAAGCACAAGAAGTTGCCGATGAAATTACATGTTTACTTGCTTTAAAGCGTGCCGTTTCATCGGCAAAAAGTGTTAATGTTTTTATAAATTCAAAATCATTTCAATAGATTTTCGAAAAAATGCCAGCAAAAGCAGTTCATCTCGTATCGTTAGGTTTGTTACTCACTAAAATTGGGCCATTTCTTTATTGCATCAAACCATCCAAACATAATCAGCAAATCGCTCAAGACTCACGTGAACATGACAAACAAACACACGCGCTGTTAAATTGCGTTCCTTCTCGACAGTGCTTTTTTTATTATTTCAAGAGCTTCAACAAAAGGAAACATATTATCGTGGGATTAGTTGTCAGCTATTGTTGCTTAACAAATATTTGAAGTGCTCATCGCCCAATGTCCCTTGTTGTTGTGCTGTAACTTAATTCGATATTACATTTTAAAGCGTTTGCACGAAATACAGACATTTTCCGGAGGACCGACGTTTTAAATCCAGCAGCTAAATTCCTGTCTACGCCTTAGTTTATTCTTCATCTGCACATGATGGCCAATGCATTGTGAATGGTTGACACACTGAGTCTGTGTGGGGTATATTTTTGGTACCAGCAGCAGAAGCATGGTGCTATAGCACTTTTGACGCTGAAAGCTTTCGAGCTTTTTCAGTTTGCTTGCTTTTCAGTTAGTGACTTGTGACCGCTTCCGCTTTGTTTATCTGATTTTGCAGTGTCGCAAGCAGCTACTTGTCGTTGCTGAATTGTTTGTTATCCGCCTCAGTTGGTTATATGTTGAGACTTTCTCCTTTTTGGCTTTAATATGCATATATTTCGATTGATGGCATTGCAAGAAGCAGGGTTCTTTTTTTAGCCCGAACTGTCGTGAATCATGGTTTAATGTGGTCTTAATATATCTGCTCAAATTTAGTTCTAGATATCTAGAGGTCTTTGCTTGTTGAGTAAACTAAGTATTGATTGAAAACATGCACATTATAAAAATTTACACACACTCACTTACAACTTATACACAGAGAAGGAATTCAAATAAATATCATATCTAATTGCCAAGCTTGTCCCAGCTCATGTACAATTTTTCAAATATTTCCTCAATGAAAAAAAATTTGTAACCACCCACTCGGCATATCATGAAAATTATGAACAAATTCGAGTTAATTTTGACTCTTCTGCGCGATTAAAATAATCGAAAACGAGCGCTTTTTCTAATCAAAACAGACTCTTTTGTCGGAAAATAATAGTATCCTACGCGCGAGTCCGTATGAAGAGTCTTTTTTAACTGAGTTTTTAAATATGTTTTCAATCTTTATTTCCATCTAATTTTCGACTCATTTTCGAGTGCATTTCTGATCAACTTAGAATCGCTTTGAAGTATATTTTTAGTACCTTTAGAGTCGTTTTTAAATTTACTTTAGTTACTTTTAACCATGTTTTCCAGTTACTTTTGAGTCGGATTCATTATTCATTATTCATTACTATAACATAATTCCGTAAAATGTGAGTGTGGAACGCTTGATTTTTTGAAAAATTTCGGAGCATATTTTTAGGCATTTTCTGTTTTGTGATTTATTGAAACTTCAAAAACTTTATATTTTTTTTTCATTTTGAAAGTTTCATTTTTACAAAAAAAATTTTAAACATACTTCGTCGTACCTACTATGGTTTCCGTTTTTACTTTGAGGTATTTTATGAGTCTTTGGAACTAAAAATTATTATTTGAATAATTTAAAATCGAATAAGTGGAAACGGGCCTGTCATTTTTGACGGGAAAGAACTAGTTTTTCAATAAATATATATTTAGAAAGTAATTAATTACAAATACATTTTTTATAACAAAATAAATTTCATTCACAAACAATATTTATTAATTCTTAAAACAACTTTAAATCTACGTGTCCTTTTGTTCATACGGTCTGCTTTTGCAGCACAGTGTTCATGTCTTTGTCAGTGCATTTGTATTGGAGATGACATATATCTAAGTAGAAAAACATTAGTTTTATTTTTTATAAATGATTATGTTACTAACTTAATAAAAGTTATGCTTTTTATTGCAAAAAAAAAAAAAAAAAAATGTATCGGCACTTGACTTTTCAATGGTTTTTTTTAGCTGCAAGCACTAATCCATTCATCCGAAAATACTTTTCGAACGGCTGCTCGAATAAATTGATTTTTTTTTTTTTTTTTTTTTTAAATTCGGAAAAAAATATAATAACAAATCGAAAAATGTAACTCTAGCTACGCTAACAAATTTGGAATGACGATGGGAAAAAACGACCAGATGATAACATATTTTGTATCCCAGCAACCAATCTCCAGTCCAACATGTGCTATGTTACATAACTTGAACAAACACACTTTAGAGCAAAGATTGTAACCCATACCACGGTCTTCATATGATAACCAACCAGAACTTTGAAAACAATTTTTTAAAAATTAAACTTTGGTTTTTTAACATAAGGAATCTCATGTCAATTATATAAGAACAGTACAAATTACAAGTTAAGAAACAAGAACAACGTCTCAATGACATCAAAAGCCCATCAATCACCTCATCATGTGGATATTAAAAACCAAAATGCAAAAAATTTCCCTACTTCGTGCAAATTCGTACAAATGCACTAATTGAGTGGCTCAAAACAACACCATAAATAGTTGATTATACCAATTCATCTAAAATGGTGCAATTAGAACCTGGCAATTTTTCCAGAAGTTTTTCGTATTCCGGTCCAAGTTATCGAAGTTTGGGCAAAGTCAGGAAAAGCACAACTGATTTCATCACTACCGTAAAAACTGGATGGCAAAAAACATTGCAAAAATCGGAACGGAGGATTTGGCAATAAAATCGGAAAAATGTATTTTTTAAACGACAAAAATGTAAGTGAGTTTGAACAACAAACTTAGAGGTTTAAAGACTTATGCTGTACCTACCCAATCTAATTTTTATTTAACAAGCAACACTCTTATTATTAAAAAACCGTTACGCATTTTTTATGTTGTGGTCATTAAAAACAAACCACATTTGAAAGCCTAAACCGTGTTAAATGCACTTGAAGTCCCTTTATTTTCGCATTTCAAATTTTTTCAACATTGATTGACGCCTTTTGTCGATGACTGACAAACAATTAAACTCGATTGCTCTTCAACTGTACAATAATACAGCGAATGTGCGTTCACCCTCGGACAATTGGTGTGCATTTTGAAAATTCCGTTTATTGGAAACATTGAAACAACCGCAAGATTTTGCTATTTTGTATATGTTTATACAATAGTTTAATAGGTCTGTTTCTGTCAACCACTCTGGTCTGATTGAGTGCTATCAAAGTGGTACTTTATATGATTGTATGACACAAGCTCCTTTATCCTTTTTTATTTGTAATTTATTGAAATGTACTCAACGCTGCAGATATTCAAAGCACTCAACTATCTTTCTTGTCACCACAATCATTCACATCTCTATAGTTTTGGTTTAAGTAAGTTGACATAAGAAGTATTTTTTTTATTTTTTAAATACTTTTTGCCATCAATTTCTCTGTTATATCAGGACGAAAATCCGCTGCTTGGGTGGTCCTGCAGTATAAACACTACATTTAAAAAAATAACATGGTACCGCATCCATAAATGAAATATTATTGATGTTACCGCTTTTCCGTTCCATCAACTTTACCGCGTTTCCATCAACTATATGCTATTACTTAAGTGGTCATCAGTCGTGAAGTCTGTGTGGCAAAGTGCTTACAGGTGAACCTTACCTCCTTCTAAAACAACGCATTATTGTTAGTAGAATACGAAATTCAAATGAAAGGAAAACTGCGGATGCTGGAATTTATGTAAATACTGACTTCACAAAGTACCTGAACAACGCGACACAACTGCTCAGACAAGACGAACAACTCAGCCAAATGAATGCCTTTGCCAACATATTTCCTTACATGTATACCGGCACTCTGTCAATATTTTTATTGTGATATCTCAAGAAGATGATCACCTGTATGAAGTGCTGAATATTATTGTTAGGATACATACAGATCGTACTCGTATTTCTCTACAACATGCGACCAAATAAATCAAATTGTATTTAAATACATTAAGACTTTGGTAACGCTTGTGAGTTCTGAAGTGTGTTTGAGGACAAAAAGAATTCGTAAACTGATCCAATCTCAAAATACTCTTCCTGCATTCGCATTATTGTCTTGATACTACTGTGTATTAGTTTCTAGCATAACGATATATCTACGATGCTATCTATCAGAATTTAAAGATAAGCATTTGACACTCATCTTAACTTAAATATTTTTATTCTTCTATTGAATATTTTATTTAATTTGTCTTAAAAAAGATATATCCTGATTTATAAGCTTTTTTTTTAATTTGGGGTATTGATCAAAAAGCATTTATTGCTGTCATTAAAAAATCGTTGAAATTTACAAGTGATCACAGAACCAATTCAGTTTTTGTCTTCTCAAAGGCTAAGGTCCAGTTTCTCCAACTATACTTAAGTTGTACTTAAGTTTAGCCTCAGCTAAGTTAAAGTTTTTTCATAATTTCAAAATATAATCAGCTATTTACTGTCGACGACTTAAGTATAACTTGAGTCACGCATTTTCTATACTTAAGTTGAACTTAGTATGGTTTAATGAAATGGATTTTCAGAGCTTATACTTAAGTTTAACTTAAGAATAGTTGGTGAAACTGGCCTTAAATTTTTTGTTCTTTAAGCGTGTAACATATACCTATACAGAGTTCGCCATCTATATGTCGTAGCCAACAGTCCTGACGTGTGCGTCAAGTACTCAATTGACCTTGGTTCAAATTTTTTTTGTATATAAAATATTTGTTTTTTAAATAAAAAATGAAATGTACAATTTTTTCAAGATTATAAGCAAACTTATTTTGAACCAAACTGTTAATGAAAAAAAATTATAATTTCAATTTTTATATTAAAATGTTTGTTTCTTACACAGCTAGGGTTCGAACCCACGTCCTGCGCATGACAGTCTGGCACAATTCCACTGATATATTGATAACGATAATATTAATATAGCGAAATATATTTAAAAACAATTGCTTAGAGAAGACAGACATTTCAACAAAATCAAAAAAATATTTCAACAGATGATTTTAACAACGTGGTGGCCGTGGCATGCAGGTTAAGTGTGTGGCTTAGCATGCTCGGAGCCCGAGTTCGATCCCTAGTCAATAAAAAAATTTTTCTGATCGGTCACCACCTCTCCGCAGACAATGGCTAACCTCAGAGAGTAAATAATGCCATGTAAAGCTTCTTGAGAACATTAACTTAAGCCATTCGGAGTCGGCATAAAATATGTAGGTCCAGTTCTCGGTCAATTTTGTGCAAATATTTAATAACACACACAACACAATTGATCGTAAGAAGCTCGGTCAAAGTTCTTTCAAGGGCTGAAATGGCCAATTTGTTTTTTGTTTTTTTGATTTTAACAGCACAAACATACTTTGAAACGATCATTCAACACAGAAAACCGTTAACATGAACACAAATCATTCAACCTAAGAGTGTTTTGAAATAACAGCGGACGACTGTTAATATTACAATTGATATTTTTCTGAGTGTACAGGATTAGGCACAATTATTACAAATTACTGTCAATAAATTGGGCGTTATTCGAGAAAAAGGCGTGTCAGTGTAAGTCAATAACTATATATAGAATAATATTGGCACTAGGGTAATAAAATGCATTGCAAGAATGGGTATTATTATTGAAAAAACCAAAGCAGAATTTTGACAAATGCAAAAGTTTAAAATAGAGCAGGGATGTTAAAAATATCATGATTTTATATCAAAGCACCGTCTACAAACCTTTTATTTTCTTAAAAAAAATAATATATCTATGATAACACAGTGAAACACTGAAAATAATTCTTACACTGAGAAAACAAAAAAAAAAAGTAGAGAGCACATTTTAAAAACGGTTAGTAAAAAGTTTATTTTAAAAATATTCTACGCAAAAAAATGATACGTGCTAGAAAAAGCAACGAACGTTTTAATATATTTCATTAACTGAAAACAAGAATTTTTTAAAAAAATCATGTTTTTTCAAGATTTTCTGACACTATTTAAAATGAGCAGTTTTCAATATTTTGTGCTACAGTCAACATATCGTTATAAAAAGCTCACTGGAAGTGTGATAGACTGGCATGCAGATGACATAGGTTCCCATCCTGACTGTGTACGTATCAAAAGTATTAATTAAATAATTAAAATTCTAATTGGAATTCTTTCATTAACTCATTAGTCAGAAAAAACCTTCGCAATAAGTTCGCGTTTACAATCTAACAAAAACAATCTTTCAATATATATCAAAAATAAATGTGTTTTAAATGAAACAAATTCTTGCTGGTTTCGTCAGGGATTGAGCCCTGGACGGTTGAGTATTAAACTCGACCGCTAGCAAGTTCAGCTAAGCTCGAACTTCGTAAAATGTGTTTTAGTTTCATTTGCTACGTGTGTGCAATAGAGGCTATTTAAATCTATTTTTAAAATGTTCATTTTAAAATATCAAACGAATGTCTTAAAGGCTTATTTTAAAATGTTAATTTTAGAAAATCAAACGAACGTTAGAAAACTGGGGTTCTACTAGTTTTGAAAATGTAGTTTTCTCAGTGTACATGAGAACAAAACCCTAGCGGGGTTTTGCAAACTTAGGTGGGGAACATATTTTTTGTTTTGACATATTTTATTTGGGTGAACGGTGGATTTTAATGGAACTCAACGCATCAGTTATTGGGCTCTAACATGTCCAATATTGGGATTAAGACGTTAAAAAATGGTTTTGCAAAACATTTTCTACCAAAAAATTATACTATTTTCGAATGTTCAAAAAAATTTTAAGATATTCCTGTTTTTTATTTTATTGTTCCCTTCTGTAAAATACCATTTGGTGTGAGTTTTTGATGGGAATTGTTTTTTGTTATATTTAGTACAAAGGTAGGTACAAATATAACAAATTACTGCCAGTAATGTGGGCGGTATTCGATAAAGGGGCGTGTCACTATTAGAAAAACCCTGTATCTCAGTAAATATTGACACTAAAGTACTAGAGTTAATAAAATTCACAGCAAAAATGCAAGGGTAGGTACAATTATATAAAATAACAGTCAATTAAGTGGGCGTTAGTCGACAAATAGGTGTGGCAATATTAGAAAAACTCTGTATCTCGAATAATATTGACACTAGAGTACTAAAGTTAACTACAGTGATAGGCACAGTTATAAAACAATTAATTTCAACAAAGTGGGTGTTGTTTGATAAAGGGGTATGGCAATATATGAAACACACTGTATCTTGAATAATATTGACACTAGAGTACTGATATTTAGTATAGAGGTAGGCACACTTTTAACAAGTTATTGTGAATAAAGTGGGCGTCATTCGACAAAGGGGTGTGGCAATATTAGAAAACACTAAATCGAATACTGACACTACTAACTGAAAAAGTACAGACGTAGGCACAATTATTACAAATTACTACCGAGGAATTGGGCGTTATTCGACTAAGGGATGTGGCAGTGTGTAAAAAAACTGTATAATATTGACTAAAGGGTGATAAAATTCATTGTAAGAATGGGTATTGAAAACACTATGACAAAGAGTGTGATATTCTCGACAAAGAGGCGTGTCACTATTATAAAAACACTAAATTTAAGTCAATATTGACATTGGAGTACTGATAAAATACAAGAGTAGATACTGATAAAGATACTGACAAAGAACAGAATAAGAAACGAAAGAAAAGCGTTTTCCATATTATGAGTATAAATAATTGGTGTTTAATTAATTTATACACTTTAAAAAAAAAACTTACTTCAAAATCACTACAAAGTAAAAAATAATTTTAAATTACTTTTACTATTTATTTCTTGGTCAAACTTGATAATTTATTTATATTCATTATTATATTGGAAATCTTATGATATCAATTATTCTCAATTTTTTTTATTTATATTATAAATATATTAATTTTTTATGATAATAAAAGCTTCGAAGTCGGCACTAATATAATCAGATTTTTTGTGCAGCTGCAACACACATATAGCATTTTCATTAAGATTTAAGAAAATTAAAGATTACAAATTAATACAGCGTCACCGAAGCAGGATATTTACAAATAAAAAAGTCTTAAATAGAGTAGGGATGGCAAAAATATCATGATTTTACGTCAATGATTAGCGCTGACTAGAAGCTTTTATTATCATAAAAAATTAATATATTTATGATAAAAATACAAATTTGACCAAGAAATAAATAGTAAAAGTAATTTAAAATTATTTTTTACTTTCTAGTGATTTTGAAGTAGGTTTTTTTTTTTTGTTAAAAAGTTTTTATCACCTCTATATAGTGGTATATAAGAATTTTGCCTTTTTTAAAAATTTGTGTAACTGTGTAACAATAAAAAAAATTAGAAAAAAATTAAAATAATAAGATTTACAATATAATAATGTTAAATAATAAATTATCATATTTGAGCAAGAAATTAATAGGAAAAGTAATTTGAAGTAGGTTGTTTCTTTGTTAAAAAGTTTTTATCGCACACATAAATTTGTTCATTTTCGCCAAATGCTGCAGGTAAAATTTCATAAAATTCTTAATGTTGTTAATGTCCCAGCAGAACCATTAGGAAAGTACCTCATTTTGTCCCATTCGTTACACTGTGCGTCGTATTAGAATTAGACTGACGATACATGCTTTGATGTTTTTTTTTTTTTTATAAAAAACAAACTTGTGACCAATAGCATGCGTTGTTCGTGTCATAAATTATGAGAATTATATTTCTAATAAATACTTGTAATAATAATAAAATCTAATTTAAGTTGAACATTATAGTTAATTTAGTCCTTGTATGTACTATAGTCCATTGTACAATAAAAATATTGTAGCTTCTGCAACATTCTTTTGTTTAAATTATGTTTTAAATTAAATAAAATTCTTTTAAAAACGTCTATTTTATAGATTTATTTTCTATAATTGCAGAAAGGTGCTAAAAAGTAAGAATATTTTCAGACAATCACAACTACGCCCACAGATTTTCAGAGTTTGCTTCTGTGAAGAAATTGCTAAACAATAACTCTGTTTTAATTCATCTGATTTTTTTAATGTCTACCACAATTTTAAGAAAAAAGATGATAACCTTTGGCATGAATATGCTTATCAGTTATTATTCAATGTTAAATTAGTGACATTTGTTTACTTTGGAAAAGTTCTCTTAATTGCACAATACACTCCAGTGTACACAAGAGTCCAACAACCAAAAGTCTACTTTTGCAATATATCGAATTGGCTTTTCAGAGAAAACATTAATTACTGCATTTTAAACATTAGTACTTAGTTTGTATGAATGTCGAATGTGAATATTGATATGAAAAAATTGTAAATTTAAAGTACTAGTACGTACCAAGTTTTTGAACTACAGGCTAGTTATAATTTTTTTTTTGTTTTTTCTTAAATTTCCATACATTGTCCGCATTAAACAGAGGTGAATCCAAACCAAACAGCGAAATATTTCGCATGAATAGTGTTAGAGCTGCGCCTCCTGTTAAGAGAAACAGATGTATTCGGCCATATTTGTTTGCTTAGCTCCGCCTCATTGTGTTGTACTCACCCTAACTGCAGAGCGGCTGCTGCGTCGTATCATGAACATTAGTTCTTCTCGCTTTGCCTCTGCCTTTCTTTGCCATGCTGACTGTCTTACTCACACCTTCTGAGTTCACTGTGACCACTTTGTTAATATCTCTACATAAATCCCACCGCAGCAGATGACTTGGTGCATTGGAACTGAGTGCGAACCGGTTGTGCTGAGGGTTCTATTGATCGTTTAGCAATGTTTTTAATAAAAATTCGGTTGAAGACACAAATTGAATGCCTCTCTATCATCCTAAGAACAACGTTTTGCCTGGCATCCATTGCAGCAGCTGTGCGGATGCCTTCGACTCATCTCTAAAGAAAGAAGATAAGTTCGCATCCGTTTGCTGTAAAAAAAAAACTTTCTCGATTTAAATTTGAACAAAATTTTGGAAAACATTACACGAAATGAAGGCGCAGCTAAGAACAAAAAAAAAAAGAAACCCTACCAACACAACCGACAATGTTAGCAAGCAAAGGATGCAGGGAAGGCAGTAAACACCGTGTAGGAATGTGCAGGGTTGTGTGTTGCTGTATCCTAATTACATTTTAGTAGATAAATTATAAAGTTTCTCAGCACTTCCTCTTCATGCAATGTTTGCATTTGTTTCAAGTGCAAACAGAAATGCTGTAAACTGTTGAAAGTTGAAAACACCCTCAAAATGCTTGCGATCCCCAACACGTGGGGCACACCCATCAATTTACCATCAACTCCACAGTATAGCAGCAAGTGCGTAGACATGGTTTCTAACAACCAACACTCACTCCTACTTTCTACGTGATAGCTAGCAGAAATAACTTTGTTGGACAGAAAATGGTCAGATACAGGGTGCCGAAGAATTTTTTGTCTTCTACGATATATAGTAATGTTAACTTGTTTGCTGATATTCTTCCAATTATCCACAGTTTCAAAATTAATTAATAGTTTATGAAGAAAATGAAACGAAATTGCCAAGACTTAAGAATCATTATATATTTCATAAGTACTCTGTATTAACTGGTATGAGGAACTTTCCTAACATAGCATTTGAGTAGAATTGTGATACGCAACAAAAACCTATCCTGATGCATTTGCCACTGACTGCCAACAAAACTGACGTTTCGCTATCATGACGAAAGTCAAATCTTTGTACTCAGTGTAAAAAGCAATAAGGAGCACTAGGATCAGTGTTGCCAAGTTATCTTTTATTCAGCTAGATCTAGGTCTTTTTCGGCATGCAAGTCTAATTTTCTTAATATTTTTAAATTTATTTTCTTTTCTATATTTTACGTTTGGTTAATTCTTAATACTGTGTGTCACTGGATTTAAAAAAAAATAAACAATTTAAAAAACCTTTTGTGCCGAAATGTTTCGCATTGAACTGCATTTGCTTAATACACTTCTTATGATTAAGTATTTACTTACAAGATATAAAGAAAAAATGTCATAACTTTGATGTATCAAAAAATGTCAAATAATGACATTGTTTGAAAACTGAATGTCTGCGTATGAAAATCACGATTCATCTGACAAATTTTTTAGTTAATTTTCGTTTAAATCAGAGTTGGTGGAAAATAGATTTTTTAGAAGTTTTGTTCAATTGTTTTCTCTTCAACGTAACACTACACTCAGAAAAAAGTGTCTCGGAATATGATAAAAAAGGCATCATATTTAGAGAAAAATGGTATAGACTTTGCTCCAGAGAATGCTATTCTCTAATTGCGATACTAAAAATTCTCTAAAAATGATAAAAAGCTACCATGAAATAGAAAAATATATCATTTTTAGAGAAAAATACTTTTTTTTTTTGAGAAAATATTTGTTTTTATTGAAGAAAATACTTCTCATAGTGAATTTTTTATCAAAATATAAGAAAAGTTTCTCTATAAATGAGAAATTTTTTGTGCGAGAAAAATACTTATCATTATTAGAGACATTGAAATGTTTCCATTTCCTAGAAGTAAAGAAATATTTCTACGAAAATGTGAAAATTTTTTATAATTGAAGAACATTTTATTTGAAAAAGAGAAAATTGCTAATATCAAAAATTGAAATTTTTTACCGGAGCAAGGTATGTGTTTTATTCTCAGTGTAGTACGCTTATTTCTGCAAATATATAGAAAATATTCCATGAGACCAACAAATGTTGTATTTGTACAAGAAAGTAAACATCAAGACTTGCATTTTCAGTGAACAAACTTTTCTTCTAACTTTTGTTGCTTTGAAGATATAGCCAGTTTTATGTGATCTTTAACGTACAATTTTTTGAAAGTAAGTTTCAAGGAAGGTCTGCATTGGCGATGCCCTTCGAAAAAAATACATCGATGTATTCTCTGTTTCGATGCATTGAAATTGTACATCGATGCATTTTAAATCATCGCATTCAGAAAAAAAAATGCATGTTTTTGGTTTCGATGTAATATAAAAATGCTTCGATGTATCGGATAAAAGCACCGATGTTTTGATTTTTTTTTTTCTCTATTTACTTAACAATATTAATGAAACATTATAATTTTTTTTATTATTTTGTATTACATGAAAAGATATATATGTAGATAAAAAAGGATTGAATGTATGGAGATTTAAGCCTCATTAGTAACGACCAAGGCTTTGTAAAAATAATAATTTATAAAAACGCTTTCCTTTCAGTCTATTCGATACATTGATATATTTTGGTCATCTCAAGTTTGCATTAAAAAAAAAATCGAAGAAAAGGGATTAAATAGACTACTAAAATCGATATAATGAAAACGAAATGGTGTCTTGTACTTCACGGAACCAAAATGTGTGGTCTTAAACGTTACACGCTCATACCTTTTTGTTCCTATTTGCATTTTTTCCGTGTGCAACAAGGATGAAATTAACGTACATATGCAGTCAAGAGCGACAAAAGCAGACTGTTTTGATAATTATGTTTTCCGATGAATCGATATAGAACGAAATTAAAAAACAAAATTGTTCACCCGTTACACCTATAGAAGAAATTAACCATACACAGTGGTCGTCCAGTATAACAAACGATATAATGTCCGAGGCCGTACAATATATAAAATTTTATGGAACAAATTTTTTTTACCAAAAGGTGAGGTTAGTTAATTTGAACGTATGTAATTGCTAAAAATTAAAGTAAAATTTAGGCACAAGATTTCACTTAAAGCTAAACTAAAAATCAATTATAGCATAATACTACATGCATATGAAAAGTTTCAATAAAAAATAATAATTTTTTAGTTTTTGATAGAAAAAAGAAACAGTTTCGATAGTATCGTAAGTGTAGACGTAGAATTCCGTTTAAGTTGTAACCTCCTCTTGTACTTTATCTCTTTGGTCCAATAGTTTTGTTCATTTTGCACGTATTTTTATTGATCTTCCAAAAATTAAAAAATAAATGGATAACACTCAATTATGGACTACTTATCGAGGCCAAACAAAGAAAAAGTTAAAAGTAAGTATGATTAAATGAGCAAGCAAAAAGAAACAAGCAAAATTTCAAATTTTTTCGATCATTTTGTTAAGTTTAACAGGTTGAGTTCATTGACTTAGTTGAAAAGAAGGCGAAGCAAATGCACTTTCCATTGATGCCACTTTCGTCTCTGCCAGATATATAGTTTGCGAGCTACAGTCAGTTTAACTACTTATTTCAAATTAAAATTAAGACCCCGATTTTTAAAAAATCGTATGGTTACTATATTTCTCGCTGAGCACATGTCCTTTCCTCTCGTCTCTGTCTGATATTTAGTTTACTAGCTACACTTTCTGTGTGATGCATAGTTTGCAAACTACACTAGCTAGTGCTAGTGGGATGTGGAATCCAAATTAATTTGCATTATAAGCAAAAATTAAAATTTTACGCCATCTATTGGGTAAAAGCATAATAAGAAATATGATCCAACTCGTTTTTTTCATAAGAGTTAAATCTAACCGGATCACAGAACCATTTCGTTAAATTTGACAGATTGAGTTCATTGACTGAGTTGAAAAGAGGTTCATGACCTCTGGTTTCAAAATAGAGCACTTAGTATACTAGAACAGTAGTGCATACATAAACCCAATGCGAACTAATGCTTACAATGCTGCCAAGGCGAACCAATCAGTTCGTGCAAAACCAAAGCATACAAGCATAAACAACGAAAGAAAAACAAGAAAGCAGCAGGCACATAAGCAGCTGATGATTGATTTTCTTATATAAAAACATGCATTTTTCTTCTTATATTTTACTATTTTGTGACTTTAATATAATAGTGACAAAATCCAAAGTTAGATATTCATTCAGCGCAGGATATATCTGATACTTAAGTATATATATTATCTTTGAACGAAGAGTATTAAAGGCTGTAGGTATACCCTAAAGTATTCGCCAAAAACGTTGCCTAATGACCTTGAAAAAATCTGTCAAAACGACCCCATAAAAACCGCGCTGTAAGACGTAATTCTACGTCAAAACACAAAACCAATGACCCACTTGTGACCTCAGAAAATCCCACTGCATCCGATTGGCCATAGAATCATCCATTTTGGTCCAAAAGTTCCATGGAAACTATAAAAGTGCCAATGACTCACCTGTGACCTCAGATAATCCCACTGCATCCGATTGGCCATAGAATCATCCATTTTGGTCCAAATGTTCCATGGAAACTATAAAAGTGCCAATGACACACCTGTGACCTCAGATAATCCCACTGCATCCGATTGGCCATAGAATCATCCATTTTGGTCCAAATGTTCCATGGAAACCATCAAAGTACCAATGACCCGCCTGTGACCTCAGATAATCCCACTGCATCCGATTGGCCATAGAATCATCCATTTTGGTCCAAATGTTCCATGGAACCCATAAATGTGCGAATGACCCACCAGTGACCTCAGATAATCCCACTGCATCCGATTGGTCATAGAATCATCCATTTTGGTCCAAATGTTCCATGGAACCCATAAATGTGCCAATGACCCACCTGTGACCTCAGATAATCCCACTGCATCCGATTGGCTATAGAATCATCCATTTTGGTCCAAATGTTCCATGGAACCCATAAATGTGCCAATGACCCACCTGTGACCTCAGATAATCCCACTGCATCCGATTGGCCATAGAATCATCCATTTTGGTCCAAATGTTCCATGGAACCCATAAATGTGCCAATGACCCGCCTGTGACCTCAGATAATCCCACTGCATCCGATTGGCCATAGAATCATCCATTTTGGTCCAAATGTTCCATGGAACCCATAAATGTGCGAATGATCCACCAGTGACCTCAGATAATCCCACTGCATCCGATTGGTCATAGAATCGTCCATTTTGGTCCAAATGTTCCATGGAAACCATCAAAGTACCAATGACCCGCCTGTGACCTCAGATAATTCCACTGCATCCGATTGGCCATAGAATCATCCATTTTGGTCCAAATGTTCCATGGAACCCATAAATGTGCCAATGACCCACCTGTGACCTCAGATAATCCCACTGCATCCGATTGGCCATAGAATCATCCATTTTGGTCCAAATGTTCCATGGAACCCATAAATGTGCCAATGACCCACCTGTGACCTCAGATAATCCCACTGCATCCAATTGGCTATAGAATCATCCATTTTGGTCCAAATGTTCCATGGAACCCATAAATGTGCCAATGACCCACCTGTGACCTCAGATAATCCCACTGCATCCAATTGGCTATAGAATCATCCATTTTGGTCCAAATGTTCCATGGAACCCATAAATGTGCCAATGACCCACCTGTGACCTCAGATATTCCCACTGCATCCGATTGGCCATAGAATCATCCATTTTGGTCCAAATGTTCCATGGAACCCATAAATGTGCCAATGACCCACCTGTGACCTCAGATAATCCCACTGCATCCGATTGGCCATAGAATCATCCATTTTGGTCCAAATGTTCCATGGAACCCATCATAGTACCAATGACCCGCCTATGACCTCAGATAATCTCACTGCATCCGATTGGCCATAGAATCATTCTGAAGCTGAATACGAACCAATCAGTTCGTGCAAAATAAAAACAATACAAGCATCAACAACGAAACAAAAACAAAGAAAGCAGCAGGCACATAAGCAGCTGATGATTGATTTTCTTATATAAAAACATGCATTTTTCTTCTTATATTTTACTATTTTCTGACTTTCATATAATAGTGACAAAATCCAAAATTAGATATTCATTCAGCGTAGGATATATCTGATATTTAAGTATATATATTATCTTTGAACGATAAGTATTAAAGGCTGTAGGTATACCCTAAAGTATTCGCCAAAAACGTTGCATGACCTTCAAAAAATCTGTTAAAACGACCCCATACAAACCGCGCTGTAAGACGTAATTCTACGTCAAAAAATCGCCAATCAGTGTTTGTTTCTTGGCACGTGTAATACTCAGGTCAACAGGATTTTCCTGCAAGCTTCGTAGAACAGAAATTTGTGCAAGTTCTAAATTGTTTTCTTCAGCCCATTTGAAACAATTGGTCAATATTGGTATAGATGTTATTATCTGCATCTTCAGAGGCAGCATTTTAAATAAGAGCATTTTCTTCCTTAATAGAGTTAATTTTTTAAATCTACAAATTTTCTGCATTTTTCCTGTATTCCAAATCTTCTATGTCAAAATTTTCCCGAAATATTCAAGTAGTGTTGTTTATTTACCTAAATATTTTAACAATTTCTAATTTTAACAAAGAAATTTTCTAAAACAAAGCAACAAAAATTTACGTACGTTAAACAGAACACTTCCTATTTCAAACGTATGTTATTTAGAGTCGCCAATGCATTTCAAAAAACATACGTTATATAGAGCGTACGTTATATAGGGTATCCGTTATACTGGATGGCCTCTGTATATTGTTTAATGTTTTGTTATGTGATGAAATTTATTGTTTTTCTGAAATTTATTATTTTACTACTATAAGTTACAAACAAATTTGTAACCTTAATTTTTAAAAACTATGTATGTAGTTATTTGCAAAATTTTAAAATGTAAATGTAAATGAAGCCACTTTAGTACCTAAGTTTTATACATATGTATATCTATATCATGTGCCTGATTTATTAAATAACGTTTTAAATGCAATTTTCTTTTTATAAAAACACAAAAATTTAATATGTTTTTTATTAATTTTTGTTAAGTTTTTTAAACTTGTTTTTAGTTTTTTTTTTTTATTTTGATTAACTTTAAAAAAAATTGTTGGCAACACTGTTTTTGCCGTTGCCGTTGCGAATGCCATTGCATACACTTCATTCGCTGTTGGCAGCATTAAATCAGAGGTTCTCCTGTCTGTCGTTATACAGTTTTGATAAACGCTCAATGCTGGTATCTGCCGTCAATGTAGTAGTGGTGCATCAGAAATTGGTTGGTGAGTTGAAGTGTGTACCGTTAGTTGTTTTGTAAATATTTGCAGCTGGAATATTTGCGCACTCCATCATAATTCAAACAGATGCAAAGCGCAGCAATGTTTGTCAAAGAGCAATCATTTCAACATGCAACTCACTTCAAAGCGGAATTAAGCAGTACTAGTTGGTGTTATTTTTACAGTTGTTGTGCATAGAGCCAGCCCACCCCGTTATTGTGGATTCTAATGGCCAGTCGTATTAACAACTTCATAAAGCCAATCCGCGCGGATCATAAATTAAAAATTAACATTGGTCTGATGTTCGAATTCGGAATAATTAAATCATGTTTTCAAAAAATTCATCTGACAATTATTGCCTATGGTACAGTGTTTTGACTAACACTCTGTTGAAAATACTTTAAAAATTCACTTAGACTTATAATTTACAAAGAAAAAAACAATTTCGTTTTTAAATTCGAAATCATAGATTCAGAAAAACAAAAAAAAAACTGATGCATATTTCTTCTCTAACATTTATTTATACATATTATTAGATACATAATCATGCAGTCTCGTTTTTGGTCGATCGTAGAATTGTTTTTATTAAAAAGGTAAAATTTCAAATCGATATCCTTAACAATATTAGATAACAAAGAATTAGGACAAAGTTATTGTAACAATTACGTACTAACCCAGTAGACAATGACAGCGCTGCTAGCAGGCCTTCCTGTGGATTTTGTTGTACTGCCGCATTCATATACAATTACACTTTCTTTTTTATATGAATTTATATATAGAGGCCTGATAGAAGCACTTCTTAAGAATGGCTAAAAGAAGGGGTCAACAAAGAGTATTGAAAAAAATATTTTTTTTCTTTTAAACCTTTTTCTTTTTTTATAAATTTTATTATTTTATCTTCTCTTCTATGTTTATTTATGTCAGATTAATTTCAATATATAAACTTTGATACAGCCGTAAGAAGGGCCATTATTATGTCATATTTTTAAACTGATATATATTTTGACTTTAAACGAAAAAGTTGGCCTGAAGTATATGAAAACTTAGTCTTTGAAGGGAAAAAAGTTTGTTGTGCTGCCTTTTGTGCAGAAAAAGAAGGTCTTCAAGAAGGGCTCATAAGAGCAGCGAAGAAAGGATGTGTTTGGTCTTCAAAAGTAGCAGTCAATGCAGGCCTTCGTTTGAAGAGCGCTGGCTTAATTGTCTATTGGGAATGTTAATACTAGTGCAAATTTTGCTAGTTTTAACTTGTTTGATTGTAGGCCCTTAAATCTAGACAGCAAAAGTCAGGGTTCCCTGATTTAAGGTAAAGATTTTAAACTTTAAAATGTTCTCCTGAAAACCTGAAAAATTACTTTAGCTGTTATTCCTTGTCGACTCAGATATGAATTTACCGCTTATATTTGCCGCTATATTTATATATACCGTTTTCTATAAGAAATGCTTTCATCCTTGAAACTTTAAGGAGGGGGTAAGAGTTTCGCGTAAAATCACTTTGATTGAGCAAATTTATTTAAACCTCTGTAGTTTTTTCCTCCGGAAATATTGAAAGAACAAGCCGGTGACAGAGCTTGTCCAGAACGTCTTAACAAAAATAACCATTTGAGGTGTTCACTATATCTCAGTCGGAAATTATCTGAAACAAAAAACCATTAAAATTTAAAGTATTCTATTTTTATTATAATTTTTTATATAAAAATTTTTGGTGGTCATCTAAATTGTAAACTGCTATTTTCTACGAAAAATTCCGCTATTTTGTGGGTGGGAAATTTAAAAAAAAAATTTTAACTAAACGTTGCCGGGAGGTATTTCATATGAAAAAAGCGTGTGCCAAGTATGCAATGAATCGGTCAAGTCGGACTTGCGGAAAAATCGCTTTAAATGTTTATACACGTAGGGGAGCGAGGGGCTAGTTGTTACTCTTTTTGGAAAATATGATAGGAAAACGAAACTACAAAATATATCCTGGTTTTAAAGACATGGGTGGAAAGTTTAAATGTCTGACTATCTGAATAATGTCTAAATAAAGCCTAAATTTACGCCCACTCGATGTAAAGTCCGATCATACACTAACGGATCTCGTTTGAAAGAGCGCGTAATATAGGATGAAAAAATAGAGAAACTTGCAAAAAACTTTCGCATTCTAGGCAAAAATAGAGTGTTACAACTTACCCCTGTTACAACTAGCCACCCGCTTCCCTACGTTTGTACGTTCGAGGTACACTTACTTAAAAATTCATATCTCCGTTTGGTTTACTCGGATCAACTTCAAATTTGGACATAATATTCTTGAGAAGTTGGTAAAATGGTAAAACGAAAAGTTAAAAAACTTTGAAAAATTCAAACCCAAAAATTGTATTATTTAAACTAACGTTTATTATTTGAAATCACTTAAAACTTAATGGTTTAAGAAGTAAACCTAAGAAGTTTGCAACAGCATTATGAATTGTTAAGATAAGCTGCGTAAGTTACGATAGTAAACATTTTTGTTTTAAAAGTCAACTTCAGGATTACTTTAATCGGAATTTAAGCCGAAATTCATGACAGTGTTGTTTGGACTAGTTTCAATAGAAGGAAATATTTAAGAAAACTGACTATATATCCTTTTTATATATCTACCGTGTTAGAATTTTTTTTTTTTTTTTGACTGATTATGGCATCATGATTTTTATGGCTGGTTGATGTGTTTAGACTTAAATCTTAACGTTGTTCCTTTTTTTTCTGTTCGCTTTAAATCATTATATTACACAGAATGAAAATCGTATAGAAGAATTACATACAATTTTATTTTTTATCATTTTAAGGATAATATATTTATTTCGAATTTTCGCTTCGATACAGATTGTTGATAAACAATATATAATAGGGGTATTCACAGCGAACTCGTTAGATTGTTAGTTGTTACCTGTAATTTTTTTACATGCACTTTGTTTTTGTAAAATTATCGAACTATCGAACTACCGAGTAACAAAGTAACTACTGAGCAACCCTGATGAAGTTTTCATTAGTTGGGCAAAGCAAAATCAGCTGTTATTCAATTACAACGAGATTAAACATAAGGTTGTGTTCACAGTCAATAAATTTAACGAAGTAACAACTAACCAAATAACAAACTAATGAGTTCAGTGTGAATACCCCTAATATGTTTTTGTTTTATTTTTGTTCATGAAAAAAACACACAAATGAAATCAGGAGACAAACAAAAACGAGCACACAACAAATTTATTTTACAATTCGACTTGTATACACCCTGTAGTATTTGGCATAAGTACAAAACTAGAGGTTTCAGTCCTAGGTAACGCCGTACATTGGGACGTCCCCATACAGAGGACTTGAGACAAATAGCCTTATTCAGAATAGCATTTTAGAGGCTGCACAACTTTAAGCAGGCTTAATTTAACAACAAAACCTGGTTTAAAATTATGTTTACAGCTTATTTAACATCTGCATAACGCAGCCTTTAACACCGAAATTTGCGTCAAAAGTCTATTTTAATTTAACCTACTGGTCTTGGCAGCGCTGCACAGTGGTCATATCCGGCCAAAACTAAAAATTTATTTTTTGTTTTTTTAAACAAATTGATGTCATATGATAGTCAACACCTTAAGGGGACGTGACACCCTCACAAATGTTTCTTTTAATGTTTTAAAATGCCTATAAGTTGAATAAAAAAATAAAATATCATTTTGAAAAATTAAATATATATTTTTTAGCAAAAAAATTACACAAAAAAAAACCATGGCGGGCGTGATTACAACTCACTGGGAAAAAAAACAAAAAATTGAGTTTATATCAGCATAAAAACCGCCATGGAATGAACTAGAAGAAATAATTTTGGTTGAAAAATAACAAAATGTCGGCGTTTTTTCAAAAATTGTCAAGTTTTTTGGAAAAAATCGGCCAAAAACTCAAAAACTATAAAACCGATTTTTCTGTGATTATCGGCACTGCAAAAAATAAATCGTAGAATTACCATTGCAACAAGTCAAGTGTTAATTATATTAATGCATTAAGATTTTTATTCAGCTTGAAATTTTATCTCAATAGGTTGCCGAACCAAGTCGAAAATCTGCGGTTGGCGGACGGCCTGGCATATAATCTCTGTTCAGAAAGAAGCAAAAGACGTAAGATAAATGATTTTTGTAATAAATTGGATGCAAAGTTAGTCCATAAAGCATTTGAAAAACTTGGTCAAATCACATGCAAATATCGCTCCTTCGAAAAGTTTCATTAATCTTCAAAGTCTTTTTAACTATACTTCAACGCGAATTCTTCTACCAATATGAAAATCTAAAAAAGTCTCAGAAGATAAACTAATAATATAAGGAAAAAATCTAAAAATATGTAAAAAGATTACCGATAACGTGAGATGAGATTAAAAATGTGTTCCCAACTGAAGTTGAATTTAATGATATATATATTTTTTTTTTTAAGAAAATTGAACAATAAAGATATGCTACACTATCTCTTAGTATCATCTGATCCTTTAATTAGTCAATTAAGAATAAGATGAGAAAATATAAAATTAAATTTGCTGTCAGAAACCTTGGAAATAGTTGCCTAGTTATTTAAGTTGTTTTTATATAGATTTATAACTTAATAAAAATCACAGCCAACCAATAAAATTAAAAAGTGTAAATTTTAAAATTTGCATCTTAGCTTTGATATAAAACACATATTTATCAAATTTTATTTCAGTAGCTTTAATACAAATTTCTGTGTGCTAATTTCAACATTAAGATTGTGTGGGAAGTAGGCGTGTCCGTGGGCACATTCCAAAAATATTTTAAATATTCAGATACTTGGGTTCATATTAACATATATACCAAGTTTCATCTGTTATCTCAACTCCTTCTAATTATCTCTAATTAACTTTACTGGTTAAGAGTATAAAAATCAAACTATAATTTTTATTAAAAAAAAAAAAATTGAAAAAAATACTTCACATTTAAACAATTTTAAATAAAAATTATGCTTTTTTCAAGCCATTCAAAATTATAGATATCTTATATATATTGAACAAGGAATGGCGACGCTTTCTGCAAATAACGATATAGGGGCGGTATTAAGGGGTGTGTCAAAATTTTGTTTCAAAGCCTCAATTCATTTTTGGCCATTTAAACCTCATTACAAAATTCATCAATTTAAAGAATGGAATAAACAAGTTATGAAGTTTTGGCAGGATATAACCACTGTGCACTGGTGTGCCATTATTGATTAAATGTGATATTTATGGTATTTATATCATAGACATGCCCAAAATGGTTATTTTTTCAGCTAAATGTCAAAGATTCCAAGGTTTTGTAAAAGATTTTCAATTATGAATGCACAGACCTTACCAACTTACACAATTAATACAAAATTGTTTATGAATAACAATTTAAGTAACCTTGCTTAGAGCCAGTGTAAATCCTTTAACAGTTAAAATATTTTTAAAGTGTTTTGATACTTGGCAAAATATTTTGAGTTTATTTTAATTTGGAATAATGTTTGTGAAAAGGTTGTTATTTTTTTTTAGAGGGTTTTTACAGAAAAAAACTTATTTTTTGTTGAAGCTTATATTTTCACCTTAAAAACACAAATTATTAGATCTAAGCAAAAAAGTATTTAATTTATTCAAAAAAGTCATTGTCTTGGCAAATGAACAATAGGAAATTATTAGTTTTTAAAACCCCCTCACAAGCATGGGGGTTTCACAAGCTGGTACATTCTGGATAAGGAGTATTAAAGCACTTACAAGTGCCACGTGCCAATGGAAACAAACAGTCCCTTTTCTTAAATTGTCTATAATTTCGATGAAATATATTTTAAAAGTTAAAGTGCACCAAGTGTCGAAAATAATTATATCCTTAGTTCAGTAAAAAATATAATATTTTGAAAGATTTGGGTTTTGGCGATGTTGAGAAAACGGTGGATATGATCCAAGTTCATAGTTATATTTTGAATCATAATTAGGGCTATATATTGTAGGTCGTCTATAAGAGATAAAATTCGTAGTTTTTGCAGAAAAATAATTGATTTATCTTTAGACAATTTTTTTTGTATTGAATAAAGCTTTGCATCAGATAATGATTCGAACCCGTGTCTTCTGAGATTCGTTGGCTCGCACGCCACATACTTGGCACGCCTGCATAAAAACAAGTGGAAGATTTTAATATTGATAACATGTCAATATTTTTTTTGCACCATTGTCAATGCCTCATTAACGTAACCAAAATAATTTATTAATTCCGAAACAGAAACCTCCTTTATACCGTTTTGGTCTTGCAAATATTACATATTTTTACCAAACAGCCTAAAAAACATCCATGCTTGAGATTTTATCGAAACACATGAACAAACAAATATTTTCGTAATAAATTTAGTTCTATTCAAAGAAATATTTTTAATTCTTTTTACAACTTTTTTAATAGAATTTTTTAAATAAATGAAATTTCAAAATTAAATCAATATCTTAGCGAAAAAAAAAATTCTTCACCGAAAAAATGAGATGTGTTCAAAATTTATATTCCACCAGCTGCTGTTTTATTCTGTTTCTACCACAAAAAAAGTTATTGCTTATTAAATCATTTAAGCGATAAAAAACTAGCTCGCCATAAAAACGCCAACGTTTTCTATTAAAAGCGAAAAGATAATATCGCTCAACAAGCGATAAATTACTCAGGATGTCAACTGAGGTTCGTGTCACCGTTATAGAAATTCTGCTAATATTCAATATTTTCGTTGTAAGTTTTTATTCGTAGTGTACAATGTGGTTGTTGCATTAGCTAAACATTAGAAGGGACACACTGCTGCGATTTAAACGACTTTACTTCTTAACGGAAGCGGATATGAAGAAAGAATCAAATTATTCAATGCACCCTCCAAAAATTATTGTCTTTGATTAGAATTGGTGTAATTTACAAGGTGAACGTGATTAAAAATTTTCTCAGATTTGGCTTATCAAAAAATTCCCAGCGAAGGAACGGAACAGTTGATAAGTACCTATCATATGATTTTTTTTTCAGATTAATAAATTTCGGCAAATTAAAAAAGGTTTTAACATATAAACAAAAGCAAGTTTTGTGAGTTAGATGATATTTTATGTTATATAAATAAAATAAAAAATAGTACCTTGAATGATATAATGGGCCTCATTGTTGATTCCGTTCCGCAATCTTTCCGCGCGGAAATTTTATTTTCTATTGTTGATTCCGTCATATGAAACTGCATTACCTACTTTGTTTTTATTTTGTTCCGCAAATTTAAAATTGGATTGTTGATTCCGCAGTATTGACATTGAACTGTGTTTTCATTCCGTTATATTTTTTTTGCGTTAAGCAAGCCTTGATATTTTCGTCATATCAGAACATAACAAACATGTAAGTTTTCCGACATTTTTTACAAATTAATACAAAATTACTTATAAATTGGTTTATTTAAGGAATTAGAAGCAGAAATACACCAACAAAAACCAACTAGAGATACTGGTTGCGAAGATAAAAGAAAAAACTGACATTGCTCAGGGATTCAGTCAAAGAGCTCCAGGAGAACTGACTGAGTTCTGGGGAAATCTGACAGTAACACTAAATGCATGCGGGCCTCCTAAAAAAGATGCCTCAGGATGGAAGAAGGTAATGTAACTTTGTGTGTTGCATTTAACATCCACTAATGTTTTCGATATTAGGTTTGGACAGATTTCAAATCCGTTGTAAAAAAGAAACTTTGTAAAAACAAACAGCAGCTTCAAGGAACTGGTGGTGGCCCTTTTAAAAGGAGTTCCACTAAGTTCAATAGAAGAGGATGTAAGCTGAATGATAATTTCAGCGCTTCAATTGATGGAATCCCAACAATTAATAGTTTTGGAAATCCCAATTCAACCCTCAATACAGATGTATAAACAACAGTACACAAAGGTAGCAGGAGTGGATGAAGTCGTATTATTCATGTACGCAGTCATTGTTTGTCCCTTCAACTGTTTAGCCATGGTTATATGTTTCAGATTTTGCACATATAGCATCTAAGTAACTTAAAAGTTTTTCCATTTTCATAAAAATCACTCGCACTCTTAAGTGAAATTGTCATTGTTAACCTTTTCGACACCAACATTGCTAACAAGCAACTTTGAGATTTTAGCACCATTTATATTGTAAAAAATAGAATCAACTCATCAAAGAAAACATAGAATTGGATAATTGTAGTTCTCAGAATAAAAAAAAAAAACAGCGAAAAAGCAAGAGTGAAAGCATTGCGATCAACATATCTACGCTGCATTAATCTGTGTAAAGTTTTAGCAAATTGATCAAAAAGTGAGAAAGCTCAAAAATATTACGTTCACGTTTCCGATAAATCTAAAGCGCACTCAAATTCACAGCATGTAAAAGAGCTTTGCAAGAAATTTGTCGTTTAAAAGGATTCTCTAGTTGAAAGTTGAGTAAGAAAATTTAAGTGAAGTTTCACCAACTATATTTAAATTGTACTTAAGTTTAGCCTCAGCTAAGTTGTACTTTTTCACAATTTCAAAATTGTTTTGCAAAATATAACCAGCTATTTGCTGTCGACGGCTTAAGTATAACTTGAGAAATGCATCAGAGTCCATACAAATTTTGACAGTTGATATATGGTGTTTACGCTTTTTCCGATTTTCGGATTGTTCGACACGTTTTCGGTATTGCATGAATACCATTATTAAAGTTAACCCGTTGCACAATAATTAAACGTAGTCTGGCCACAACTTGAATATATTTTGTAATATGTAGTATTGGCCATAATAGAACAATACAAGGTAGCCTTGACAACTACCTTTTTTCTCACGAGAGCGGACTGACTTCTGTCAAAAAGTTTGTCAATCAAAATTTCATGCAATGAAGCAATAAGAAGTGAAATCGAAAAAACAAATAACAGATTAAACATTGTGCGATAAATAATTTAATAAGTTGATAAATAACCATGTCAAATTGGTATGAAACAAAATATTGCGTTAGTATAGCTGTGGTTTTTACCAGTGAGTTGTAAAAAACCAAAGCTTATCATATGTATACTCGCTTAAATCATGATATAAGGAAAGGAGGTAGCCGTGACAGTTCTTTTCGCTGCCTTCAGCGATGGGCATTTGTCAAAAACAGCTGATCAATTCAGCAACAGCAACGAAGAGAGAGAATGAATAAACAGAATGAAAATTGTGCAAATCATGGCGGACAGTAATGAAATAACACAATACTTTGTTTCATTCCGATATGACATGTTTATTTATTTATAAAAATTCACAATTCAACTTATTAAATCACAATCTGTTGATTAGAGCACAATGTTTAATTTGTTATTTGTTCTTTTCGATTTCACTTCTTATTGCTTCGTTGACCAGCGCTAAAATAGCAACGTTGCTGGAGCTGTCAAAAATTTTAGCAACGAATGGAGGGGAAATTCAGAGGCTGAAATGATGTATTAAAAACGATTAATTAACGCTAATAATGATCATTAGTAGAGGATTTGGAACAGATTTCATCGTTTATTGCCCAAACTGTAAATAAATTCCAAAATCTAAGTAAGCCATTTCAAAATAAATAATTTCTGTGATATTTTTCTATGACTATCTCTTGTATAATCTTTCTTTTGAGAACATTAAAGAAAGGATTATGGCTTCACTAGTACGCAGTGGAGAGGATTAGAGTCTATAGTGGCCAAACCTTCGATGGTGCGTAAACCAAGAGTAAACCATATTTTTAAGAAAATTTTTCCTGACATAGCAATGTGATTGCGATTTCAAAGAAATATTTAGTATAGAAATTATAGATGGAAATGACTTCATCATTAGGTTTTGGACATGATTAGGATCGATAGTGGCCAAACCTTCGATGGTGCGTCAAATCGAAGTATGCCAAACAAATTCTATGATTTTTCTCGATTTTTTGGTATATGTGCTCCTACCAGAATATATTTTGCACGGAAGCTATGAACGAAACACTTTTCTATGGCCAATTTGCCTCTATATGGATGGCAAGCTGCCTCGGTCAAACCTTCGATGGTGCGTAAAGTCAGTGTGTTCCATCTTTTTACAAATATTTTTTCCGTCATAACGTTGCGACTGTCACTTCTGGGAAATATTTAGTATAGAAGTTATAGAAGGAAATGGCTTCATCATTAGGTAAAAATGGGCAAAAAAGTGTTTAGTTCATAGCTTCCGTGCAAAATATATTCTGGTAGGAGCACATATACCAAAAAATCGAGAAAAATTATAGAATTTGTTTGGCATACTTCGATTTGACGCACCATCGAAGGTTTGGCCACTATAGGTCCTAATCCTGTCCAGAACCTAATGCTGAAATTAATTTTTTCACTGGAACTTCTATACCAAATGTTTCCCAGAAGTGAAAGTCACAGCGTTATGACGGGAAAATAATTTGTAAAAGGATGGCATGCTTCAATTTGACGCACCATCGAAGGTTTGGCCACTATCGGTCCTTATCCTGTCCAGAACCTAATGCTGAATTTAATATTTTGACTGGAACTTCTATACCAAATGTTTCCCAGAAGTGACAGTCGCAACGTTATGACGGGAAAATATTTTGTAAAAGGATGGCATACTCTGACTTGATGCACCATCGAAGGTTTGGCCACTATCGATCCTAATCATGTCCAAAACCTAATGATGAAGTCATTTCCATCTATAATTTCTATACTAAATATTTCTTTGAAATGGCAATCACATTGCTATGACAGGAAAAATTTTCTTAAAAATATGGTTTACTCTTGGTTTACGCACCATCGAAGGTTTGGCCACTAAAGACTCTAATCCTCTCCACTGCGTACTAGTGAAGCCATAATCCTTTCTTTAATGTTCTCAAAAGAAAGATTAAACAAGAGATAGTCATAGAAAAATATCACAGAAATTATTTATTTTGAAATGGCTTACTTAGATTTTGGAATTTATTCACAGTTTGGGCAATAAAAGATGAAATCTGTTCCAAATCCTCTACTAATGATCATTATAACCGTTAATTAATCGTTTTTAATACATCATTTCAGCCTCTGAATTCCCCCTCCATTCGTTGCTAAAATTTTTGACAGCTCCAGCAACGTTGCTATTTTAGCGCTGGTGCTTCGTAGCATGAACAGCTGACTTTTTGACAGTAGCCAATCGACTCTCGTGAGAAAAAAGGCAGTTGTCAAGGCTACCTTCTTTTCATTATATCATTGCTTAAATAACACAGGAAACTGTCAGTCGCTTAAAAGTTTGACGAGCAATCAAAACATGCTTCCAAGTTATATTTCAATAATTGTGCAAATTTCCTATAAAAGTGACAACTGTGGCTGACTGACAGTCAGTAGTGTAGAATTCCGTTTAATAGCCTAGACACATTGACTGCGGCTGCAGCATTGCATCAAACGTCAAATTTCTTTTACATGCTTTTCTTATGGAGGTGAATGTGGTGAAAATGTTGCAACGACAATGCGTCATTGCAGCAATGTTGCTGTCGTCGATTTAGAACTTTTTCTATTTTGACGTGCGACAAGAGTAAGAACATCGGCATTTAATGTTTTCTATTAACTTCGAGCTTCTTTTGTGTTTTTTATTGTTCATTCTCATTGTGTTTGTGTTAAATGCTTGTTTTTTAATTATAATTCGATGTTTAATAATAAAAATATATGAAAATACGGATTATCGCGCTGCATCCAAATTAATCAAACCGTAGACAACATGCCAACATTTTTGTTTTCACCTCGTGTTGTTATGTTGCAGCCGCAGCCAATGTGTCTAGGCTATAAGTTGTAACCTCTTCTACATTGTCGATTTGGTCGGATTGTTTTTTCCATTTTGCACGTATTTTTTATTGATCTTCCGAAAATTAACAAATAAATTAATAACACTCAGTTATGGAGTTCTTATCGAGATCAAAACAAAGAAAACGTCAAAAGTAAGCATGATAAAATGAGCAAGCAAAGTGTCACATTTATTCGATCATTTCGTTAAGTTTGACAGGTTGAGTTCATTGACTTAGTTGAAAAGAAGACAAAGCAAATGCACTTTCCATTGGTGCCACTTTCGTCTCTATCCGATATATAGTTTGCGAGCTACAGTCAGTTTAACTACTAATTTCAAATTAAAATTAAGACCCGGATTTTTAAAAAATCATATGGTAACTATATTTGCAAACTACAGGCGCTAGTGCTAGTGGGATGTTTAATAATTTGCCTAATTAATTTGCATTAAAAACAAAAATTAAAATTTTACGCCATCTATTGGGTAAAAGCATAAAACGAAATATGAACCAAATCGTTTCTTCTCATAAGAGTTAAATCTAACCGGATCCCTCTGGTTTCAAAATAGAGCACTTGTAAACTAGAACAGTAGTGCATACATAAACCCAATGCGAACCAATGCTTTCAATGCTACCAATACGAACCAATCAGTTCGTGCAAAACAAAAACAATACAAGCATAAACAACGAAATAAAAACAAAGAAAGCAGCAGGCACATTATAAGCAGCTGATGATTGATTTTCTTATATTAAAACATACATTTTTCTTCTTATATGTTACTATTTTGTAACTTTAATATAATAGTGACAAAATCCAAAATAAGATATTCATTCAGCGCAGGATATATCTGATATTTTAGTATATATATTATCTTTCAACGAAGAGTATTAAAGGCTGTAGGTATACCCTAAAGTATTCGCCAAAAAGTTTCATGACCTTCAAAAAATCTGTTAAAGCTACCCCAAACAAGACGTGCTGCGCTGTAAGATGTAATTCTACGTAAAAAAAAACAACTCATGTCCTATTTATGCTTCATTCATTGTTGATCTCAACCAGGCATGCACAACGAAATCAACACAATTTTTTTGTTTCGTTGAGGTAGAAAAATAAATTATCAAAATTATTTCGTTTTTTAAACAACGTTAAAAATTTATCAAATAAAATTTCGTTTCGTTAAAAAACGAAAAATTGTCTATTCTTTTCTTCTATGCTAAAAAAAATTTCTTCTGATAAAAAAAAAAAATTTTTTTGTTGAAATTAACGTTATTTTCAACGGTTAATTGTATTTTCTCCGAAACGAAATAAATATTTTTCGTGTTTTTAATTAACGTTATTTATTTTTGAGTTTTAAAATTGTGGCATATTTATTTGTTAATTTTAGTCAATAATTCGTAAAAAACATATTCTTTAAGAATTATATTTTGAGCTTTAAGCCAAATAATTCAAGTAACTGGTTTGCTACAACAACAAGTTATTTAATACATAGTTAACAAAGTTATTTATTTATATTTTTTGATTTCGCTTCAACGAAAAAAAATATATAGTTTGGTTATCTGTAAAATTAACGTTAACGTGCATGACTGATCTCAACTTCTTTCTGCTAATCATCGGGAACTAGATTCCTGCTAATATTTGAAAAATTAATGTTGTTTCACCATTGTTTTTTTAATTGTTTGGACATTTGAAAAAATGCTTCCAAGTTTAAAAAACATTATTAAACGATTTTATGGTCGTTTTTGCTTACTCGCTTAGTATAGAACACAGCTTATGTTGAGCAAGCGATTGATGTTGATCACCAATGGATGCACTTCCACGCCGAGAAAAGCAACATTGAATTAATTGAATAGAAAACTTTGTCAGATTGCGTTATTAGTAGCGAATATTTAATAATTAGGGGGGGGAGTCGTCCCCGCTGTCCCAAGTACTAGTTGTCCCAACGCCGATATCGTTTAATTCAACACGTTAATGCCATCTATACGCTATTTCAATGTCTAGCATCCCAAAAAAATTTGAGTGCCGTTAGTTTTGTTTTGCAAAAATTAAAAAAGATTTAAAGAACCAAGTTGGATTTGTGTACTTATATAAAATTTCTGTTAAGACAAATAGAAGTGTGTTATATTCAACTTTAAATAAATTTCCATTGCAATTAATATTATATTTTGCAAATACTTATGAATTTTCAGGTAAAAGTTTATATATAAATTTACAGAACATTGTTTACATTTTTTTGCAAATGGTACAGGTTGTCACAGCGCTTGCGGGGCTTGTTGTCACATATAATTTCATATAACCATTTTGAAAGCATTCTAATTTCCATTTGAAATTAAGGAAATATGTCAAGAAATCGCAAACGACTTTCAAATCCAGGTCGGACCTCTTCAGATGTCACGATGCAAGCTGAATACACTTAGTAGCAATGAAGATTACTTGGATTCACTATGTTTAGTTTGTTTTCAAGCGTCAAATCCAATAACAAATTGTCGTCAATGTATAAAATGCAAAATGTGTTTCGGAGTGCGGAAGCGATGATGATTAAGAAGTGTGACAACGGGGACTTCGCATTGGGACAACTTACCACACGAGTGGAAGACGAGTTGAACTTTTTATCAAGAAAATTTCTTGATTAAAAGAATAATTTAATTTATTTTAAAATAATAAACGTTTTTCATATCAAGATTGAAAAATAAAATATTGAATTTATGTTTAAAAGTTTTGCAGTGCCATTTTTGCTTGATTTGTGGGAGTTACAGTGGTTCATTCAAATTTTGTGACAACTAGTACCACTCTCCCCTACCTTGATTTCTTCGTTCCTTTTAGTTTATCTAAATTAAAAACAATATTCTACTAATGTGCGTCATGATTTGCACAATTTATATTCTGTTTTTCATTCTCTCTCTTCGTTGCAAAAAGTGATCAGCTGTTTTTGACAGATACCAGTCGGGTAAGGCAACGAAAAGAACTTTCACAGCTACCTTGTATTGTTCTATCATGGCAGTAAAATGCTCAAATAATATAACAAATTTGGCAGCACTAGAGTAGCTGATACAGTGTTTATGTAAAATATGCTTGTGAATGTTTTTCGTGTATACGCGCGGAGGTGAGATAATAGTGATATAAAAGAACTTCGTAATTGATATAATAAATTAAAAGCTAATAAAATAAAAGAGCGACGTGGAACTTAATTCATATTCATTTAATTTTTACTGTAACATTTTCTTTTTGATAAGAGCTGCGTGCATACACCAAACAGCTGCTAATTCATTGGCCCATTCACAATGTAACTTGAGTTATGTTTGCCGGAGACCGACAATTTGCCGGAGCTTGTTTACTTCTAGTGTTCTTTCAAAGAGAAGAAAAACTGCTGAAGAGAAGGTAATTCTTAACTTAATTTATATTCAATTTCCTAAGAAATCTGTATAATTATTTAAATATATTTTATATGGTTTATTTTTGGATTAGAAATCTCCAAAAATAATAGAATATTCGCCCAAGAAATCTAAAAATAAAACAACATTCTATGGAGTCGTCGATATATGGAGAAATATATCTGTGGAGGAGCTGGCAAAGGCAATGGATCGACCTCTTGGTATAAAATTAAATGTAGTATGCAACAATAATTACTATTGATTATGATATAATTGTCACTTTTAGAGGATATCCAGGAGGTAATGCTATATGTGGCCGGAGCTGATAATATTGAGCCTAGTTCAAGATTAGAAGATCTCAAGATTATACAAGAAATTGTAAAAAAATGTGGAATGAAATCAAGAATAATTGCTCCTGCAAACAGTTCCTTCGATGTGGAGAGCATAGAACATGATATAACTCCTAGACCATCAGCTCCGCTCGAGTTGATGAAACTGAGACCACCCGTTGTTACTGTGATGGGTCATGTAGATCATGGTAAAACTACGCTTTTGGATTCACTTCGTGGTGCTGATGTTGCCGCTGGAGAGGCAGGTGGAATTACGCAGCACATTGGTGCATTCACTGTTACCCTTGAAAATGGTGAAAAGGTTACATTTTTGGACACTCCCGGTCATGCCGCATTTAGCTCAATGCGAGCTCGGGGTGCTGACGTTACTGACATAATTGTTCTGGTAATTGCTGCAGAAGATGGTGTGATGGCGCAAACACGTGAAGTAGTTAAGTTGGCGAAGGAAGCCAATGGTATAAGCAAATAATTAGTTTACTTTTCGATTTGTTCAAAAATAATTTTTCATTTTAGTTCCAATAATTGTGGCTCTTAACAAAATAGACAAACCAGAAGCAAATATAGTAAGTAATAAATTTCTTAACCCTTGTTCGGTTCACTTCTCTGAAATAACGTGCTTGGCACACTGGGTTTATCACACTGACAATAATCGAAATTTAAATAAGCTATACCTATATTACAGGTTTTTAAACTTTAAATTAAACTTTTTCCATTTAAAATACAACCTTTTACACTTCAAATTCAACGTAATTAAAGTTATTAAAAACCAACTATACCTAAGAGCATGATTCAAAGAAAAAAAAGTTATTCGTATTTTTGATGTCTTCCAGGGTACACTGAATACAGGGTTATTCAACCATGATGTCTTCTCTATTTGGTGTGCTTATTTTAAAATGAGAACATGAGAGCATTGTCATTGAGTCGAAAAATCCACGCGGTTGCATAAATATCATACTATTTGATACTAAATTGACTACAATTAATTTTTATTGCTTCTTTAAATGCTCTCTTCTTTTAAGCATTAATATATTAGAGGGGACTAAAATTAGTCATATAAACTAAAAACTATATAAAAAATTTAAACCAGCGAACTCTCTAAATATCATTTTTATATATCCACCATAAGAAAAATACGCAATGTCAAATGCATTTGGAATTCATTCATCAAGGAATTTAGAGCTGTGAAGCTGTATGAGAGAGATTGAGCATGAAATAACGGTATTTATTTTTACGTAGAAAAATTCTATCTTTGAAGATAAATGCAACCTTTGAAGATAAATGCAACAGTAAGGTAATACCTGCTGTAAATATTTGCATTGAAACAAGAAAAGTAACTTGATAAAAGAGCGTTCGTTAGTAATTGTTCGCCTGCTTTTACATGTTTGTTTGAAAATACACTCACAAAGCAAAAACCTTGAAAGCTTTTCTTGTTTTAATTTCTTCACAATAACATAAAAACATGAACATGCAACAACACAAAACGAATTCGATGACGCTTGCTCAACACCGAACGAATAACGAATAACCGATGTGCCGAAAAATTTGTTGCTTTTTGTTGATGTATGAAAAATTTATCCAAAAATACTAATATGAAAAAATTATTAATTATGATAAAATAATGCCAGTTCAGACTTCCTTTTTTGGAAAGAAAAGCTCGACGGCCTTTACATTTTTTTTTCATAAATTCACTGAAAAAGGAAAAAACGAACGTGAATATAGCATTTCAATCAATTCTGAATGAATTTATTGGTATAGCCCGTTTCAAAAGAGAAGAACATTTTTTAGTTTCATTTTTCGATGCGCAGTGAGAAATTATTTTTAAAGCTAAAACATTTTTTAAGAGCGTAATTTCTTGCTCTTTTTGTACTGTTCGCTGAACTTTATGCTTTTTTTGAGTATTTTTTTACTATTTTTCTTATATTTAAATGCGCAAACATTCAGAGCAAATGATCGCATAAGTACGGTGATGCACCAACGGCCTGCAGCAACCTGCATCTTGAGAGAGAAATCAAATACAAATTACATAAAAAATAAATTATTTTCTCAAGAAAAATTGTGAAGTGAAATTTTGGCTAACAAAATATTTTTTGACGCCTCTTTTTTTTCAATTTTGATTGGTTGATTTTGAAAAATAAAATTCAGTACTTCCGCAACGCAGTTGCGATGAACAACAAAACTCAGGAATATACATTAATTTTTTTTCATTTACTTTTCTGCTCAGAGAATATTCAATTTTTTTTTTAATGTCGACCAATCACAATGAAGAACGCTCTCAAAATTATTTTCTTATTCTCAAACATGCGCGAAAATGTTCTTCTCTTTTGAAACAGGCTATACATTGTTTAGAACAACAACACACAAAAGTAATGTTTATTAATTTTCTTTAACTTGAGAAGAAATCATTGCACTATTTTTTACACACGAAAAGTACACAATGAAACACTGAAAAGTACCCTTTTTTCACCAGCATCACAAAACACTGCTGGCAGATTGTCAAAACTGCTTTGTTTACAACATGACTCAATAATTATAAGGTTATCCCGATATTTGACGTCTTCTCACGAAAATGGAGATAGATACCCTTATTTGAAGAGGAGAGCATTTTGAATGACACAAAAATCTCATAGGTGTTTGCATATCATACTATTTTTTAGTACAATATATCTTTAAATTTCTAGTCAATACATTTTCTGCTACTTTTGTATTTTGAAGCATCCATCAGATGATTTTAAAGGTTCTGCGACTTCACAGAGTCCAAGCTTGAAATATTTTCACGAATTTATTGCCTTAAAAAATTCAATGAAAGCAATGCATACTGATTTTGTTTTTTTTTAAGCAGTAAAATATTGAAAACACATACTTTTTGTATTAAAAAGAAACACAGCACAACACTGAAACATACATTTTTTTTTTAAAAGACCACAAAACCCTGTTTGTCATTAATTTTCGAGAGAGAATATTTTTTTGTTTACAAAAAATAAGGGTATGCCAAATATCGGGATAACCTTATAAATTATTGAGTCATGGTTTACAAAAAATAAGCATACATCAAAAAATACGAATAACCTTATAATAATTCAATCATGCCTAAGAGGTAAAAAAATAATTGATAAAAAAAAAAATAATAATAAAAATATTCATTTCAATTTTATTTAGAATACCCATAATGCTAAAGTATAAATTATAAGGTGCCTTGAAAAAAAAAGTTTCATTTGTGCCCATCCTAAAATGAACCTTGATGTATTTTATGATGATTCCCAAAATATTTTGGCTATGCCGAAATCCGTCAGTGAGCTAAACCATTTTGCAAAAACCTCCAAAAATCATGTTTTTCGTATATATATTAACTAGTGTAATAGTTGTAAACAAATAAACTGTCTCAAATTATAGCCCCAAAAAAGTTCGATCAATCTGCATCAAAAATTTGAAAATATTTGCAATTGGATTAAGGATAATGATGTTTTCATGCATTTTTTTAGATTATTTTCACAAAAATTCAAATAACTTTATTATTTCTTATACGATCGCCGTTATCAAGATATTGTTGGAAAGGTATGCACGTCTGTCATATATTTTGGACATTTTTCTTTGTTTAATAAAGTGTGGCTCTTATTTTATTTCTCCATTTGTGTGCAGTTTACCTGAAAATAAAATTTTCAAAATCCAAAATACTGTATTTTTTTTTATTTCAAGCGTTTGTTTCAATGTAGAATTTTTGAAAATCATCTTAAAAAACTAAGAAAAAAATCATGAAAAACATCATTATCTTTAATCCAATTGCAAATTTATATAAACTTTTGATGCAGATTGAAAGAACTTTTTCAGGCCTATAATTTGAGACAGTTTATTTATTTACATCTATTACACTAGCCAGTATATATACGAAAAACATGATTTATGGAGGTTTTTGCAAAATGGCTTAGCCCACTGACGGATTTTGGTATAGCCAAAATATTTTGGGAATGATCATAGAATACATCAAGGTTCATTTTAAAATGGGTACAAATGGAACTTTTTTTTTCTTCATACAAGTTGAGGCACCTTAATAAATTAAATAAAAAGTAATTAAGCTAAAAAAACTTAAAAAGAAAAACTTTAAAAAAAGGCCAACATAGAATCCCACAGCAACCAGAGTCAATATAGAGTAACAAAAACAATTAAACAAGTATATTTATAAATATCATATGAAAGATAATACTTGTTTAAAGATTTTGCTGGTAGCAGAGAAACTTCTCAAATTTCTGGGCAGAAGATTACAGTATTTGGATGATCTTTCAAACTGTGACGAAGATATTAAAAGGTAAACGATCTGAGAGTTCCGTAAAGAGCGAGAAAACGTGAAAGAATTAACAATATACTCAGAGGTTTTGCCTTTGATGGCTTGTCACTCAGAGGTTTTGCCTTGTAAGAAGGACAAAGTCAGAGAAGGAGCAGTTTAAAAAACGGGTCACGTATAGAAATATGATCGCTCACATTTTAGAAGAGAAGTGTTTTTTTAATCAAGTTATAACCAATATTTTAACAAGAATGAAGATTACATTTAGCTCGGATTAATTTTTAAGTAGATTTATACGGATATTGGGGTGATAAGTTGGTTAAATGCCGAAAATTTTACGAAGACGGAAAATCGGTGTCATAAAATTAACAACTCCCACATTTGTCCCAAAAAATAACATGGAACAAAATGCCACCTTCACCAATTTAGACACGAAAAGTCTACTCGAAAATTTTCTAAATTGTAGGTAAGCACAACAATACTGACAAACTTCCAATAATTTAGACATGATGAAAAAAATTTGAGAACGCCATCTTGTTTATCATCCTCCAATTATGTAAGATTGGTTATCAAACTTCTTGAGCGTTTTTGAAGAGTCGATTTCGTTGTACCGTGTTTTTGTTCATAATTGATAACTATATTATAATTAATTATTTAATTTATAATAGATCTCACAGCTCATATCAAGGTGAATACAGCAAAACGATAGTGATATAATATTTGAATTATGAATAAAGTACATTATTAATTGTTCTCTTATATTTTCCTCTAGTAACAAATTTAATTGAAACAAGCCAGTGTATTTGCTATTTAACAAACAATCAATAACTCAAGCACATTATAATCGAATTTAAAATATTGCAATGAAGTAAAAATTAATGAAAAAATTAATTGTTAAATTTAACTATAACGATGACTTGTTCATATAAACTAGTTATTTATCTTTTTGACATAAAATATTTTATTTTGTAGGAATCGACAAAGAACGAGTTGATGGAAATGGGTCTATCTTTAGAAGAGCGTGGAGGTGATGTTCAAGTTGTTCCTATATCTGCATTAAAGGGAACAAATTTGCAACTCCTGGCTGAAGCTATAAGCACTCAAGCGACTTTAATGGGATTGACAGCTGAATATACAGGACTCGTGGAAGGCGTTGTTGTTGAATCTAAAACTGATCTCAGAAGAGGGTAAGGTCGCGGCAAAGAGTGAAATTTTTTTGAAGTGAAACGTCATAGGCGGAAATTACATGATGAGAATTGCGATTGGAATTTTAAGGTCTCGATTATTTCAAGCACGATTCACTTGATAGTTAATTAATATTGATTGTATTAATCTGGTGATCTGGTGTTGTATCTCTCTCTCTCTCTCTCTCTGTCAAGCCTTTATTACTAGAAGGTTTTTTTAACAACAAGTTTTTAACTATAGTGAAGACTTGAATTAGTAATGTTATTCAATAAGCAATTTTGCTTAATATCCAATGGAAGTCAAACAGATCTCCAACATTTTTTCCAATCTCCAGCGTAAACATGCATTTAATCTCAGTCTGAGAAACAAGAAATTCTCCAGGAAAAAGCTACATTAGTTCTCCAACATTTTGTCTACTTAACCTCCAATGGATTTCACCATTTTGTCTCTATTTTAGTAGATGAGCTATCTAATACTTTCTCAGTGAGATCACCATTTATTCTAAAGGTTGATATCGTTTTGAATTCCAATTTGATTCTTCATTTTAAAACATTGGTTTTCCAATATTTCCTCAGTTTTTTTCCACTTTTTCTCAACTTATATTTTTGGGATTCACTTAGAAAATTATTAAAACAGTCTGAGATTAATATTTTTTTCTATTTATTTTTTAAATGTTTTGAATAGATAATATAAATTCATAACGGAGTTTTAAAAAATATTAAAATAAGATTCAAAATTCAAATCTCCTCCTTCACTGTCTCCTCGAACCGTAAGTCATTCCAACACCTGGCTAACTTCTGCTTTAATTTTTTTTTCACATTTTCACAATATTCACTATTAAATAATTAAATCACCTTTAATTTGTTTTTTAACACACAACTGTTACGATTTATTTCTTTTTATAATTTGTTTTCGAAATTTATTTACACGTTTTTTATGGCCAACAATGTTTTATGTTGTTCTTGTTGTTATTTTAAAAGTACTAAAATTACTGCGTTGTCAGCAAAAACTTCGATTTTCTCCAGCATTGGAAAACAAAACTACTAAAATTTACTTTTCACAATTGACTTTTGTGAATATTCAACGTCTTTCAATGAACCTTTTTGTATACGCGAATTTTTTTCATATTTTATATAAAGAATTCCCTGTGAAACATCAGAAAATATTTTTGCTTTTTAGGAAGTTTCACTGTTCGGTAGAGCACTCGAATTTTTTATTAAAATTATAGTTCACGTTAAATAAATTTTTTATCATACTTAATTTATTGCGCTTGAAAAGTTTATCGAAATTGTCATAATTAAAAAAATAAACAAATTAATGTTAAATTAGTTATGAAAACCTAATTGTTTCATTCTTCTATGATTTTAATTTTTTGCTCAAATACAGAAAATTGTCGACTGCGTTAATAACTAGAGGCACATTGCGAAAGGGAGCGGTTCTTGTGAGTGGCTTAGCTCACGCCAAAGTGCGTGGTTTATTCGATCATAATGGAATGCCACTTGACAAGGCTGAGCCAGGATCACCAGTTGAGATATTAGGATGGAGAGAGTTACCACTGTCAGGCGATTTGATTTTAGAGACGGAAACTGAGGTTTCTTATCTATTTATGAATTGAAATTCTTAAAATAAAATTAATATATTTGTTGTATATTACAGAAAAAGGCTCATGCAGTGCTGAAATGGCGCGAACATGAAGATCAAAAGAAGAAGTCAGAGGACTCTACTGATGAAATACGCAAAAAAGAGGAGGAGCATCAAGCGAAGTATAGAGCTGAACGAGAAGCACGTCGACTAGCAGGTCGTTATCGAACGCGGCACGGTCCTCGTCAAAAACAAAATTCAGGTGATAATGACATTCCTCGTGTGAATGTGATTCTTAAAGGCGATGTGCTTGGATCAGTAGAGGCTATCATGGATGTTTTTGAAACATATACAAGCAATGATCGCTGCCGTTTAGATGTTGTGCACTATGGAGTGGGTAACATATCTGAGGGTGATATTGAATTAGCCAAGACTTTTCAAGCAAAAATATATGCTTTTTCTGTGGAAAGTCCTGCAAAAGCGCCCAAAGATGTTTCCATTAAAAAGTTCAATGTTATCTATCATCTGATTGATGATCTGAAGGAGGAGATAAGTAAAAATCTACCACCAGTAGAAGTCGACGACATTGTTGGAGAAGCTACAGTATTGCAGCAGTTTTTTATAACAGAGGGACGTCAAGAGGTACCGGTCGCTGGATGTCGTTGCGTGAAAGGAGTTCTGAAAAAGTCAAACAAATTTCGATTAGTTCGGCAAGGTGAAATAATATATCAAGGTGAGTGCTGAAGTGTCCACATCGTCGTTAGTTACGAATCTTCATACACGAGGGTGTCGAGAATTAAAAAAAAACATGTTATTTAAATCGTTGTCATAGTGAGACTTACTTTTATTTATTTCATGCCCATCGAACTTTTTTCTCAACAACGTTGTTGTCGTTGTATTGCTAATGACAGCATTATTTAATTCTAAGTTTGTTGAAATAAGTGTGCAATTTTATCACTTTTTCATTTTTTTATAGTAATAAAAAAAATTTTTTTAAATCAATTTGTTCTTGCCCTAGCAAGTAAAAAATCCACTTACGCCTAAACCACATCCGCTTTATTACTTTAGTCTTTAACATTTGTGGTCTATTTTATCGTAAAAAGACTTACTTGTTTCTAAATAAATAGTTTATATATAAAACATACACAACGTTTGAATATTTGAAAAAAATAGTTTCTTTGAAGTTATCTTGGTTTAAAATATTTCGAACAAAATATTATTTTCGAATTTAGTTATGGATCATATATGTAAGAAAAAAAAAAACGCGTGTTAAATTATTTTAAGCGCCTTGGACTCGTCCTCTTGAATTTTTAAATTTTTCTGATCACAAATTCGTTTTTAACGTCCCTGAAAACATGTAAAATTGATTCCACAAATAAAAAAAAATAAATTTTAAGAGGATAAAAATCAATAATTTCTTCCGCCGCCATATTGAATCTCCTTTCCTTTTACTTCAAAATCTATCATATAAAATTTTGTTGCCATTTAGAATTTTTAAATCTGATCGTAGATTCGTAACCAGCTATCCCGAATATACACACAGTTTTCAGTCCATATTCGATGAATTTAGTCCCCATATTGGATCCGGCATTTTGAAGAAAATTTAACATTCCTACGTTTTTTTTGCTTTAAGCCGTCATTTAATCGTGTTAATCTGGTGTCTTTCCGAATGTGGAAAGATTATGAACAAATACTGTAGAATATGAGGTTTTAGTAAAATAATTTATTCCCAAAAAAGAAAGCGGTTAAAAAATTTTAAAATTTTACGCCAATAGAAAAATTCTTATTAATAGTAAGTGTGCAAAACTATTTAGCACAGAGCCTTAAACCTCATCAATTTGAAAAATTTTATGAGCCTCACTTTACAACCCATATCACTCCATAAGTAATTATTAAATTCGCGTAGTTTTACCTTACTTAATGACAAGTTGTCATTGACAACATGATCCATTAAAAATTCTAACCTGAAAATCTAGTCGAAAATACCTTTCGGGTAATTCCATTAGGTTTTCTATATTAGAAATTGCTTTTTAAATTCAGTGGTAACATAATATTTACCCAGTGAAATAATAATTTATGTTAGTAACTCGCTTTACCATTTTTGAACAACATGTTCATAGAAATTAAGAGAAATTAATTAGATTTTTTAATATTTGGCAGCAGGATTTCAGTAAAATTGTTTTGTGGTTAAGGAGCTCTAATGCATCTCTTCTTGTTTTAATGCTCAAAACTTTAAATTGAATAAGGAACCACGGGTCTAAATAAAAAATTTTATTAATATAAGGATATAATGCACAAAAATTTTAATAATTTTATAACTAATATAAATTGCAATTATTTGACGTTTAAATACACATAAAGTTATATTGTCATCAGAACTACAACTATTTCTTCCAGATACATAAATTTGACACTTCATTGTAATGTTGATTCTATTAAACATTTATTGGCATATAGTTGCAGGTTGAAAAGCAATGACAATTTATTCTTATGGAATTCGTGTCCACATTTACATGGAAATACCCTTTGCGTTGGAAAAATTTGCGTTTGCGTATTAATATATAGATTAGCTAAATGTTCTCTAACTTTGTCATATGCGAATGAACACTGAAAAGAATATTCATTATTGAAGAATATAATTAAATAAAAACTAAGATTTTCTAAAATTTTATTGACAGCAAATTTTTTAAGTTTTCTCCATCTACCTATTACTAATAATTGATATATTTTTATTTTTCGCAGGACAACTTGAGTCTATGCGGCATTTGAAAAATGAAGTTGATTCGATAAAGAAAGACGTCGAATGTGGATTACGTTTTAAAGACACTAAAATAGTACCAGAAGCTGGTGATGTCATAGTGTGCTACTCTACACACATGGAGCCTCAAAAAACTGATTGGGATCCTGGATTTTAACATCGAAAGCATAGTTCTAGTTTTTATTTCAACATTGAATGCCTTTAAAATTGTTAAGTTATTCAATTTAAATTCAGCACTGGTTTTAAGTTTAAATTAAACTGAAATTTTTGTTATCGTTGCATAAAATGTATATTTCCTGTTGTTTTATAAGCTCTTATACGAGCAGATCATATACGAGCGCAATGTCACCCACATGATTACCCAACTACACAATCTACAAGCAACATAGGAAAAAAATACCACGAGAAACGAGATCATTGTAAGCGGAACTGGCTGCTGATAATGGATAAAATCGAAATAGCTTAAACGTTTTTCGCATTTGCTTTTGTTGGGGACTTGTGGGGACCTATTGTGTAACACATAATTAGGATTGTAGAGCCATATCCGCTTTGATTTCTATGTGTATGTGGAAGTTCATTTATAATCGGCATAGCTTAAGTTTTAAGATATTCAGTCTCGATGTTGAGTAAAGTAAAAATAAATAAAAGTGGTATATAAAGGCCAAGAGATATCTATTTATTTTAAATGCAGTGATATGATGTTGTCTTGTGTTTGTGCATTAAGTTTTTTATTCAAATGAACATTTGAAACTTTTGACAAACATAACAGTGTTAGTTTTGCAAAGAGAAAATTTGAAAAAAAAAAGTTTTTTTTATATTTTACTCGAGTTGATAAGGCTACATCCGCTAAATAAAGCTTTTAAAGTTCGTTATTTTAAGTTATGTTTCTACTCGGAAAATGAAAGAAAAAAAACAACACTTGTTGGATTGATAAAAGCAATTTGATAAAGCAGTGTTACTTTTGAATAAACATTCCTTTTGAAAAAAAGTCAAATTTTTACATTATGCGGAAGTAGTTGTTTGAGGTTTTATGGTTTATGTTTAAAAATAACTTTAATTTTTATACACAAACAATTCTATCGAGTTTTGTTAAAATTCGTTTTATTGAAGTATAAATGCGGAAGTAGTACTAACGCGTATTAAATTTTGCCATTCATAAAGTCACATAAGTGTTAGTTTACATATCTATATATAAAAATATTCTAGTCCATATCATTTCATAAATTAGTTCATTGTGTTAAACTCTTAGTAATTAATGATATTTTGCAAAGCATGTAAGTTTGTTCAATTTTTGTTTGTATTTAAACAGTACGTAGAAAAGTTTAGGTACAGTTGTATTAATGATTAGTCCCAGTGTATACTGGACAAAAAGTGATGATAAAATTTTTAACTTTCCCCCTTTTAAACTTGACACTTAGGTTTACACAGGTTAAAAGTTGATGAAAAAGTGTTCATACAGTCATACTGTTCCTGTGTGCACTGTGCGCAAAAATATAATACTACAAATCGTACTAAAGTAACTATTTTATCTTTCAAAATTCTATTCTGCTACATATTGTCTTTTCAACGAGATAAAGATGATCAAAATCGGTTAGTTAAACTAAAGTAACTATTTTATCTTTCAAAATTCTATTCTGCTACATATTGTCTTTTCAACGAGATAAAGATGATCAAAATCGGTTAGTTTTTGAGAAAATGGGACCACCTTGTTTGGTAGCAGATTTATATGGGAATCAATGTTTTATGATGAAAAAAAAAATTAAAATTGCTGGCATTTAGCTAATTCCCAACCGATGTATATGTTACTGGATTCAGTAGAAATGTCTTTTGTAGTGCAGATTAGTTCCGTGAAAAAACAAATGTACTTCATGGCTCATTATTTAAATAAAATTAATAGAAACACATTTTTTTGAAAAATTTACAAAAACTACTAGAACTGGTTTCACTCCACGCTCCATTTGTCTTTTTTTCGTGAATCTTTTTGCACAGTCTTATTTAACGATAAATTCTACTGAATAAAAATGGATTTTGTTTTCCATTTCCGATAAGGCAAATAACTGGAAAACGTCATTGAATGTCAGTGCTACCAAATTCGAAGACATAATTTTTAAAAGCAATTAAAAAAAAATTGTGATGACATTGAGAGGTCACACTGAGTGCGTTGAACTCGTAAAAGGCTAATCTTCGAGAATTTCTACAAATGGTTCTTGTAATAAAATTTTTTCGTTTTACGTCACACTGTGGTATTTATGAAAAATGCATGAATTTATTAGTTTTAAAAAAAACATAGAAACTAGTTTTAGTCCCAATAATGGTTTTTCCTATCCCTTCCCTGCAGAAAAATTGACCAGATTTAGAATAGTTCTGTACTAGTTCCAAAAGGGGCTAGTACTGGTCCCACTACAATACCCTTTTGCATTGAACGAACTGACGCTTTTTACGGGTAGATGTTATGGGAAAAGACAATTGTCCCCATAAATATTTGTTTTTCCCTATATCTTCAGTAGTTCCATTATGACTATTTCTAAACTGGTATATATTGATACAGTCCAAAAGTGGTCAGTTGTAAGCCCTATTATTCGCCTTATTGGGAACACGGGTACGTACATTATAACTAATTGAATTTTTGTATATTGTCTTACCTGTATATTAACCATTTACCACTTTAGCATTTTCATCGAAAATCTTTGCGAAAGTTATAAGATGTTCCGAATCTAAATGAAAAAAAACGAGTCACAACAAGTTTTGAGCGTATATTGTTTTCTAATTTCTTGTGTCTGCTGACAAGAAAAAACTAAGAATATAAAAATAAATTCAAACAAAAATAAATGCTGAGCAACTAACTCCCATTTCACTAGAAATAAACTAGTAAGTTTTCCAATTGTCTCCAAAATAACTGCTGTGTTACAACACGTAATCTCTTTTCTCTGCCACTCAATATCCGCCCACCGGGTCTAATTGTGATTCTAAGTCAGCAAGATTCTGCCCAGCCATTTAGGATGACTTCAGTATACATACACAGAAGAATTATGCATATCGTCAACTAAAATGCAAAAAGCCTTAATAAGAGAAAAACAAAATCGTTATAAGAAGGCACATATTTCAGATTCGAGAACCACTCTTTCTTTTGTGTTTTTTGAAATTTTATGATATCACTGTTGTAGTTTTTGCAACGAAATTTTTGGTTCTGTGACAAGACCAACCTTTTCGTGTCCTTGGTTTAGTTAGATTGGTTCAAATTTTTAAGAAAACTGTGTTGTTCCAAATGGTCGATTTTAAGCTATTCTAAGCCTTTTGCCACGTATTTTAATAGATATACACAAACCAGTTGAACGATCTTTATAACCAGTAGAGAAAACAAAAGGTTTTGAAATTCTTCGTCAATAGTTCTCAAGCTACTCTCGGATCCGAGGATTAGTTTTTGTGTAATTAATCGATTCTTGAGAAGTTGTTATTTTTTTAAAAGAAAATTTACCTGTTTTGGCCTATTCTGGTATAGGGTGTAAAAAGTGTAAACTTTAAACCTACTTAAAAAATAATTTCCATGTAAACTTTCAAAACGATAACACACGTGTAACTGTTTTTTTGTATCTTCTACCAGCATATTTTTAAAAATTATAAAAATAATGGAAAAACTATAAAATTGTACCGTAAAATTAATTTGAATTTTTCGTAAGAAAACAATAATTTATGAAAAAAATTATAAATTACACAAGAACTACTCCTCGGATCCGAAAGTAGTATAGTAACTATTGACGTAGAATTTCAGTACCTTTAATTATATTCATTGGTTGGTAAGACTGTGCAACTAGTTTGCCAGATATCTTTATAAATAGACATGGCAAAAGGCTTAGAATAGCTCAAAAACAAACTATTTGAAAAAACATGGTTTTCTCAAAAGTTTGCGCCAATCTAACTAAACCAAGGACGCATTTGTACTGCATCCTTGGTGACTCCTCCAAATCCGAAATGGTTGGTCTTATCGCAGAACCAAACTTAAACTACAATAGTGTTTTGGAATATTTTTAAACTTTCAAATCTACTTACAATTTTTGGAAGTATGATTTTGAAATTTAGCTAAATGGTTAACTTTAGTCAAATTAACTATTATAAATCAGAAATTCAATTTTAAATATTATTGTTTTTACATCTTTTTACATTTTAGGTACACTGACAAAAAAAAACATACTTTAAAATTAAACAAGAAATATTATAACAGAAATTTAACGCATTTGCGTTTCCACACAACAAAATTTAAAACAAACGCGTTTAAATTTCAACTATAAACTCCTTCCTCTTTTTATAACCTTCTCTTATGTCTTAGACAAAAAAAAAAAAAACTGAAAAATATGACAATTTTTGAAATTTTCGAATTCAAACATCAAACATAAAATAAAATAAATATTTATTAATGCTTTCAAACTTCATCGAGTGGAGTTAAAATTTGGTATTCATAGGAGGTTAAATTTGGTTTTTATTTCAAGACATTGTGTTAAAAACAAAAACATTTGTTTTTAATTTAACTTTAAAAACTTTTGTGTTAAACTTAAATGCAATTGTTCAAGCTCTTTTTCAAAAACAAATTCGTTTGATATTGACACAATTTCAATTAATTTAAAAACATATTTCCCTCAGTGTATTAGAATAACTAATATTCCAATGAATGAAAAATTCGATTGAAAGTTTGACAGAATTAATTAAAATATTAAAATAATAATGACAGAATATGTTCTTTCGTGCTATCGATTTAAACAGTTAGGAGCATCATAAGAATATGATGTACGCGGAATTTTGGTGTCAAGTGTATTATAAAATACACTAATGGTGACTGAGGAAACTGTAAAATCATAAATAATTAGCGTTGTATATTTTGTCTTTTTGTAAATGTTCCATTTATGATGTGATTATTTTTAGTATTGTATAATGGAAGTCATTAGTTTTCAATAAGAAAAGGTAATATCCTTTTGAGTGGCCCCTTGAGAAGTACGGGTGGCTTTTGTACGTGAAATTGTGTTTAAAACAGCCCTCTGTGGTGAATAGGCATGTAAGTTCTGTAGTACGATAAAGCACGACCGCATGTATCCCGTTTGACCATGCAAGAACTACTGGAGTTGCAGTACGAAGTTTTGGCTCACGGGTCATTTCATATGAAAACCTATACTCGGTAAGCGGTATAGAGTCAAATTTTGATGAAAAAATTTAGGATGACCTTACGGCTATCTTATAATAAAAACCGTAGCTATTAATTTGTTTAGTTATCTAACTTATCGGCGTATCGGAACCCATTCGAAATTCTAAATTCAGTAATTTTCAAGTCCGCTTAAGAAGGCTACATTTTTATATAAATTCGATTGTAATTTTATTTGCTTCGTGGAGGATGTGCAGATTATGAATTTATTTGCACCATAAATAATTACCTGGACCATCATATTCTTAAAGAAAAAATCATTTGAAATTTAAAATTAAAAAAAGGTCCTATTTTCACTTTCCATCAAGATATGATATTTCCTTTTTGATATATATGAAAATTTTGCTTCAGAAAAATTGGGTGTTTTTTTCATTTTTTGCTCCATATTTAAATATGCAATTTCGTATTAAAAATAGTCTTCCATTAGCAGGTATGTTATCAATACATTTAGTTAACATAATTAATCCCAAACGAACTTATTTCGTTTCTTAATTTTATTTTAGCTTTATTAAGTCTTTCTTTCATCAGTTATACTTTAACTATAAGCGTTACCAGAAAATCTTATGGATATATAACCCAGATAAGCAATAACGAGATGTAATAAGTGAGGCAAAAGGGCAAATAAACATGTGCATAAGAGTGGTTCAAAAATATGTGAGGTAAATTGTGGATATCTTTTTCTGCGGAGTGCCTAATAAGAATTAGGTGGTGACCGTGGCATGCATGTTAAGTGTGTGGCCTAGCATGCTCGGAGCCCGGGTTCGGTCACCACCAATTTTTCTGATCGGTCACCACCTCTCTGCAGACAATGGCAAATCTCAGAGAGTAAACAATGCCATGTAAAGCTTCTTGAGAACATGAACTTTAGTCAGAGTCGGCATAAAACATGTAGGTCCAGTTCTCGGTCAATTGTGTGCAAACATTTAATACGCACACAACACAATTGATCATAAGAAGCTCGGTCAAAGTCCTTTCAAGGGCTGAAATGGCCAATTTGTTTTTGTTTTTTTTTTTTTGCCTAATAAGAATTAAAATACCTTAAGACCCACAATAAGTTCCATCTTGGGGTGTTTCGGATTAGACACCTCATTTTCCAAAAAAGGATTAAGTTACATATACTTCCAAAATCAGGGTTGCCAACTTTTGAAAAGCTCAGGCCCGGAGTTTTTTTAATAATTTTTTTATGGCCCTATTTTAATTAAAAATTCATTATCTCTTCGGTTTTTTAAACTTTAAAAGTTGTTTATAAACAACAAATAAAATAAGGACTCAAATATTGGTATCCTATAAGAACAATGTGGGACATAAAACAATAATTTTGTATTTTTTCTTACTATAAATAAACTATTGTAATGCTTACAAACAAAAAGTAAATGAATAAAGATCAACATTTTATATTAACAATTACTTTGTACTTAATACTATTAAAATTAATTAACTTATAAATTTGTTTTATTTTTTTAGAGTTTTATGCCACATAATTCATGAAGTAGCTGGCTTGCTACAACAACATAGTTCTTTGCAGAACAACCGTGCACACTAGACCATGATTTCGTTGGACGCTACTCCGATTCATCAGTGTCAACTTTGAAAAGCAAATAAGTGCAATGCGGCAAAACCAAAATGGAATTACCCAGGCACTTTTCACTTTATCAAAGCAGTATTTTTCCACTCTTTTGCTAGTCGAAAAATTTATAAAAATTGGCTGCATTGATTCTGCAAAGATTTTGTTTGCTTTGTAATGTTGAAGAAACGAAAGAAACTGCTGGCAGTCCATATTAAAATTTATCCGTATGAATAGCTGTGCTTTAACCAAACTTGTGTTCAGTTTGTTTCTGTCGTTTCTCCATCCCGACTCAAAACAAAAGCATTGCTTACAGGTACGCTTAAAACTTTTATAACAAGTTGTGTTATTTAAAAATATTTGTTTGTTTTAAAAATATGCACCCAAAAATCGCTTAAGGATAAGTCAGTATCCCAATGGACTATTTTACAATGTAATGGATTCATAACATTGAGACAAATGGTTCATAGATTCACTAAAAAAGGGTGAATCAAAACTAATAATAAGTTAGACATATTTTTTGTAAAAAACTTGATTTCAATATAGATTAGCGCGAAATCCGGAGAAAATGTTCTACGCCCGAAGCCCGGAGATCAGCCCTCAGGCCCGGCATCTCCGGTCGAAAAGGTATGTGTTGGCAACCCTGCCCGAAATGGCAATTAACCGATTTATGGTCAAATTTTTGTGGGTCTTAACCCTCAAGTTTCTAATTTTTTTTTTATTTTGAAGGAACTTCATAAACTTCTTTATTGAACTGACTGTTCCAGCTGCTGTTTACATCGCTACGTACATAAAAATGCAATCAAATTCAAATTTGGGATTCCCCGGAATTGATAGAATAAATAAAAGAAGCAAAATTCAAAAGAAAAAGCAGAGCTTGAGAACTAGAGGGTATCTTAGTTCTCACTTGGCGTCAAACTTTTAGAAAATGAATGAGCAGGTAATTATTTTAATACTTTCAAGAAAAATAACTGAATTGAAAATAATATGCCTTTGCCTTACTCGATTCAACTCAATATATTGATGTATTTTAATTTAAGTTAAATTAAATTTAAAAGAAAGAAATGTCCAAAGGTGAAGCGTGGTTTCATAGCATCATCAGAAGAATTTAATCTTAGAACTCTCGAGTGGCAGTATTTTACTATTGAAAATACTTATATGAACGGGTGTTGGCATATTTGTCTGCCAAACCAATTCGAAGAAAATTTCTTAAACGTCTTATATTGTACGAGAAATGAAGACATTATCAAACAATTTCGTATCTAAGAAATAAAAAAGTATTTGACCATCTACAACCTTAAAATGGTCTTGAGATGCGGGAATCAAAAGCTGAACTAAAATACTTTTCACTATAGTTACAATGCTTCATAGATTTTGAAATTTTACACAAATTTATAGGGGAAGAGGCTCACATCTACACGCATGTACATTGCACATCATATCGCGAAAGGTCATCGCATATCTTATATATGTACATACTTCAAAAGCAAAACATGGAATGTCAATTTGGGATATCTCCTAATTATGCACACATGTGTAGTCGACTCTTTGAAGTGCAACCGTTAAAGCAATTAAATTTAAAAATAAAATTGGAACTGTAGGGGAGGGCATACTGTCAAGGATTTCTTAACGAGGATTTAGTGCTGAAACATGCTAAAGATGCATTTCACAAGAAATATTGTAAACATGTGTTCGCCCTCAAACAGCGACCGATCCATTAAGGGATTCCCTGAAAAACTCGCTATAAAAACTAAAAATTTATTTAAGGATTCACATGGAGATCGACGCCAATCGACAACTGTTGAAAAGACTTTAAGTAAAGAGAGACTGCGATGATTATTTTTATTCAAACAAAAACATTCTTTATATCCTATTTAACAGTTGCATCGTTGTTGTTGTAGTTGTTGTAAGTTCTTTCACTTTCGTGGAACTTCGTTTCAGTTAAGGCAGATCACACGCCACTCTCCATGCTAAAGAACTTGCTGTGTGCAGCACGAAGATGTTCAAAGATAAGCCAGAGCATTATGGCAAAAATAAGTTGGATATGTGGAGCGATTGCCCACAAAGCAGACCATTGAGCATGCTGAGAGATCGACCTTAATTATTGCTCAGCACTATGTCTGTTTGCTTGCCTTCGATTGGCCTGTGCTCGGCACACAGACTTCACAGACTTTAGTCAAGCATCAGGGCTTCAGTTACGCGTTACGTCTTGTGGATAAAAACCCAATTTTGTCGCAAAAGGACCACATTAGATGGTTTTAAATGAGAGTGTGCTAGTATTGGAAATTAAAGATAAGCTTGGAATAAATCGTTGATAAGAGCTCCGATCGCAGCAGGGGTATCCGTTCGCATTACGCGTTGTTCTCGTTCTTATCCGATTTTGCGGCAACTAGCTTCGTCAGTCAGGCAGTGTGAGATGTGAGCTGTGAGTAGCTTTGTAACCAGAAACGGAAGTACGTAGAGTCGTTGAGTTATTGGTGCTTCTGTTGCTTTTGCTGTTAGCGGCGTTGCTGCTGGGTTTTGTATGCCGCGATCTTGCAATCGAAACGCGAGGTACATTTACAGTGATCGTGTGTTGATGCGGTCAGTTGGCCGCTAACTCTCTAACCCAACGGGTGTCAAAGTGTAAAAAGTTATCAAACTCGTGGTAACACATCATTCGAGTGATTTAAAAATTCAAACATTGGCTTCAAAGGATAAAAGCCTTAAGAAAAGGGTCCTTGTTTTTTGACCTGCATTTTAGAGCAGTTGTAAAAGAAAAATCATTCTCAGTGAACAATTCGGTAAAGCAAGTTCAGCTGTAAGGATTAAAATTAGCAGCTTGCAACGGAATACTGATTGCCATCTACGTAATGGATTTATCGAGGCGGTTGCGGTAAGGATTTAAGGATTTATTGTTTCATAATAATACTTACCAAGTGGGGTCTACATTCCCTGCAATGTTGCTGGTATTGTGCTGTGGTGTTGCCGTTATTTCTTCATCGTAAATGAGAAATTAATTTAAATGTTGAATGTTGACAAATACTTCGACAATAATTGAGTGTCCTTTGCAACGTGTCTGCAACGACCGTTGGAGTTGTTTGCATTGCGAATTTCATTAAACTGCAATAAAAAGTTTCCAGGACTTTTGAATTGTTGCAGTAGTGTGCGCTCTAGTTGTGCTGATCCTTGCACAACAGTTTCAAATAAAATAAACAGTCAAAACAATTTAAAATTTTAACATATTCAATTGTGCAGCCGGTCGGAAGCCATCATGCCATTTATGGTCACAGCGGCACTTCTTAATACACACGCGCCTGTATGTTTTGATGTTCGAATAGTTTACCTCTTTTCATCTACCTAAATATCTCAAAGTAATCACAATGTTTGCTCCTCAGCTCTAATGTAAATATTTATGTTAGACAAACGAAATTCAAATTTAACGCATCCAACACTTAACTAAATTAAAATATATATTTCAGAGTGAATTCTCATAGCGACCATGGCAACGTGCTTCTGTGCAAAAGCTTTTTGCGAGAAGTTTTGTTTTTTTGCTTATTTAAAAAAAAAACCTCTAAGCCAAAAAAATATCTATAAAAATATTGTACGCGTTGCTGACGTATATGAAGCAGTCAAAGCAGAGTGAAGAGTTGGTCATTCTCCTGTAGCTGATGAGGGCTCCAAAATAGTCAGTCAGTCGGCTTAAACGTCTCAATCGGCAAAATCGCAATTGTCAGTGGTTAACACAGGAGCAACGCACTAGTGCTATCTTTCGATAACATAGATCTTTCTGTCATACTCTTGATTTGGTGGCTATTCTTCGCTTGAGAATTCAAGCACAATAAAAATGTATCTATGTATGTTTGCATGTTCTTAGTTGCAGATACGTGCGAAATAACGTTTTTGCTTTAATTCTTGGTAGTCTAAAGTTTTAAGTCTTTGACTGCTAGATGTAAATCCACTTGTAATGGTTTTTTTTTGTTTTGGAACATGTATGGCCTAAAAATAAACATTGCACACTTTTTGTTGCTGCCAAAATGCGTGCCGATATCTAACATCTAATAAAGAGTAAGTAAAGACAATGACGTCTACAAAATCGACATACAGTGGAATTAAGAAACGGAAAACTAGTGAGACAATTGCGCAGACAGAATTGAAATAACACAGAATTTAAAAAAAACCAAAAGTAATGTAGGTTTCCCTGTCTACCCTGCCAGAGTTTAATAAATAAGGAATAATAATACCCCAATAGGAAAAGCAGCTTATTTAAAAAGGAATTCAAAAAGTAATTTTTTTGTTTACCACAAAAATTGTTATAATTCTGAACTTTCCGCTAAATAAGTCCAGTAACAACTGTTAATTCAGCACTTATTTAAAATAAATTGAAAAGCATAAATCTTGAAAATTTCAAAAGTTTTATTTCTTTTTCTTTAGGAGTTTGAATTAAATATGTAGGTATAAGAATTCTTTTATATGTTTTTATTTAATTTTAATTAAATACGAACATTTTTTTAGTATACCTAAAAAAAATTAAAAAAGCTATTTGCTTAAGAAATTATTATATGACAAATTATTCAAATCTGTGTTTGAAAAAGATCAAAGTAGGTAAATCATTTTTTAATTTAAATTCTCTTCTCTATGGCTATTACTTATTTCGCTAAAATACATCTGAACAACAATTGTTTTTTATTTATTTTTATAATTTAGTGTCTCAAGGGCAATATTTCATTATAAAAAATATTGTGCGATAAATAGTTCAACAAAAAATAGTACAATTTATTTTTTTTTTGCAGCACAAAAAGATATGTCTTAAAAAAATTTAAAAAAAACGTTTAAACTATAATCAGTACCACCAAAATTTAATATAAGTATCATTTTAAAGGTAAAACGTCCACTACAACAAATCAAAAACAATAAAATAAAAAAATTACATTTGCGTCCTGAATTTTGTGTGTTTGCCGCATCTTTTTAAAGAGTTGAAAAAATACAAGTGTTAATTTTATTTTTTGAAACGAATGAATTCTCCGAGTTAGTTAAGATTTTTCAAATTATGATAATAAAGAAAAATCAAAAAGTTTGTGTAGCTTAGCTTAAGTTGATAATTTTTCATACATAACTCTTTAAAATTGTAATTTTTTGTTTTTCTTTAAAATAATCTAGCTAAAACTTTGAAAAAGGCTATTAACAGGATTTTTCGTCGAATTCTATTGAGATCTTATTTCAAAACTTCATCAAAAGGTACGTGCTCATGGATCCATGCAGTGCGCATACGATTGCTCATGCTAGTAAAACCTTTGCAGGCTTTTCCGAACTCTGGTCTTTAATGTTAATGTTAAATTTATTGCTCTAATTGGCACAACAAATTTAATTGTTTTGATAAATATATCTAAGTTAGATTTTATGAGAAATTCCTTCGTATAATATTTATTTTTTCCAGTAATGTTGCATTTTACATGTACGGTATATCAATTATGATCGAATTTGATGCTGTAAGTCACCAAAACTAATGGCATTATCACAGCTGTCTGTATCGCTTTTAGAAGACATGCCGTTCAATTTCACTACGAATGACTTTCTTGTCTACGTAGTATACCCGGCTGCGTATTTTCCTCAGTAATGTTTAGGCAGTAAGATATATGTTTTTGAGACCGAAAACAAAGGGCAATCACGTCTATATTGTGTCCACTGTCAAATGCAGTGTCCACTTGACGGTACTATTATTTATATATTTATGCGGTTCATACCTCGTTTCATGTCTTCTTATGCATTCGTATGTCAATTTATGTCAATATATACAAATTTCGTTAAATCAATTCCCATACTTTTACTTTTTCATCAACTCCAATTTCAACAAAATTTGAATTCATCTTAAGGGCGTTAATGTCATAACAACGAGCAATACATATGGCACCATTTGCATCAATACATTTACCAGAAGATCCTCGATGAAGATCTATTTACGAAACAAACAGTTACGGCTGCATTAATTTAGAATTCTTTGCAATATTTCGAAGTGGTGGTAAGAAGGAAAGTAGTTTTCGAATTTTGGTGCAACCAAATGCAAAATATTTCTTATCGAAAAGATACGTTTCCAGACTTTCTGTTAAAAAGTGTGCAAACTCTATTCGTTCTTCATCAACTGAGCATTCTTTAAAATTGAACTGGTGATTATGTTGAAAATGTAAATTAGTTTATTGCGCAATTTCAATGAAGAAGTCATCAGTTTTGTAATTATAAAATATTAATTTTTCCGCTAACTGGTGATTATGTTGAAAATGTAAATTAGTTTATTGCGCAATTTCAATGAAGAAGTCATCAGTTTTGTAATTATAAAATATTAATTTTTCCGCTAACCTTTGCTGTGTAGGTCAATTGATTCTTAATACTTTACCTAGCCTCTTGAATATGAACCTACTACCTACTCATTGTAGACATTTCAATCTCAGTGATAAGAGTTAATTCCAAATCAAGTAGTTCTTCAAAGACTTAAATATAATGTGGATTTTTTTTTTCTCAAGTATGTTCAACATCCATATTCCATCAATTATTTATTCTGGTACTCATTTTTTTCTTCATTATTGAGGCTAAAAATTGTCTGCAGATTATTTATAAAATAAATAAACTTCAATTATAACTAAATTGTTTAAAATCAGCAAAAATTAACATACTTTGTAGGTGAATGCCAATTATATTCGAATACAATAGATTTGGAATTGTGTACCTATAATTAGTGTACCCGATTAGTTTAACACTTTTGAACACCACATATATGTTTTTTCAAACGCGTGTGCTCACTTTAGAATAGTTAAATTTAACTTCAAATATAGGCTAGCATTTAATCAATATAGCTAGTTGCATTCTTTTTTAGGCTTATTAAAGTAATATTACAGACTTGCGAGAAAGAAGATCGTATTACAAAAGCCTTGGTTTGAATATCGGTATATGTTGGGTTGTGGTGAAAAATTTAAATAATCATTGAGAATAACGGTTTTTACTAGTTGACTTATTGGATTTTCTATAAAAATCTTGATGTTCTTTTAGGTTTATGTTAAGTTTATGTTACAGTTACTCAGTAACTTAGCTTGACCATCAAGGCCGCTTTTTACTATAATTTTATATATCGTATCTATCAAAATATGACGCATTTCAACCTAGTTACAACATGTAAAAAGTGTTAAAATATTTTGTAAAAATACCAACACGAATAAAACATACTTAAAATGTAGTTCACATTAAATATTGTATTGTTTTATTATTTCGCTATATATGTGTTGGTATTAACGTTCTGATAATTAGTTTCCACATTTCGCATCATATATTACGACACAACCCATTAAAACTCATAACATTTAATTCTTTGAACTCTTTTAATTCTTCTTGAATAATGTGTAGCATCTAAAATAAGTGCGAGAGAAGCGATAAAAGAGTTAGTTTGCGTGATCATAAAATATTACATTAACCATTCTGGCTTGGATACGCGATACAAAAACAAAAAAAAAAAAAAGATTATGCAATCTTCTTAATAATTCTACTTGTGGTTTATTCCAACAAAGTGTCGATAGCATATATTTGTCAGTCCAGACTTTCATAATTTCTTTTTATTCGTCACTTATTTTTATCTCACTTTTAGTCACTTACAAAGGATATTTCATATCTTATGAAAATGTTTATCATTGTGTGCCTCTTAGACTTTAAATAGTTTGAGTTCTACACCATCGTCAAATTAGAGCAATAACCTCCGATATTCTCAGAATGTGGTACTTCTACAGTTGTTCGGCTGTTGTCATAGCAGCTGTAAAACAGCGAAACAAGCAGCATCTTCTTCTTCAAAATGTATGTCGTATGTTTTTAACGATTAACTTTTTGGCAATCTTACGATTTACATTCAGTCAGGCATTGGGAATGTGAATTCAACAATTTAAAATCTCCAACTGAACAAATTTAAGGTTGCTTTAATTATGTCTTAATTATACGGTAATGTTGTCTCAAGCTGGTATTCAAAAATGATTTTACTAAAAATTAATTAAATTAAAAATTTACCCCTTTGTATAACGGACAAGGTTTCAAAACGTATTGCTTAAACATACATAATTTAATGATAACTTTTTTTAAATCTTCTAAGGAACTTATATATAACTGGTTCGATTTGCCGGTCTTGAATTGTGTCAAAGGCTATAATTAAATGTTTTTTGAGTACGTTAGAGCAAAGGATTAAAAAAATATAGTTTTGAGGAAGACCCTCAATTAATTACATATGTTGCCAGAATATAATTAAATTCAATTATTTAAATATTCAGATTTCGAGAAGTAAATAAGAACAATAATGCAGAATTTTTTAAAATCAAATTGATGAAAAAAAATTCATTTTCTTTTGTATTTGAAAATCTTTTTCAACAAATGTTTCATATCGAACAGTTGTTTTTTTTTTCTTTTTGATTCGATTGTGTGAAACAAACGAAATTTCAATAAATAAATAACATTTTGCTTGAGTTCTTACTCCATAACTGCACCTGTATAACATGAAGTTTTTCATTCTTTGGAATAAGATTTTTAATTTTGTGGCTTTACTCTTGAATAACTCCAAAAATAGATAGTTTTTCGTTTTTATTTTAAATCTGCAATACTTCTTTAATGTAATCAAATAAACAACATATAAAAAAAGTTTATTTTTTTTAGAGCTTATTTTATAAGTGAAGCAATAGATGGATTTTTGTTGATGTCTTACAGTTGATTTCGAGAAATAAAATGAACAAAGAAATTATGGTGAACATCATTGAAATTGTTATTTTTTTTATTTTTTAAAAAAATTCTTTGATATTTTTCTGTTAAATGTGTGCATCGGTCCTCGAATTATGGCTGAAGTGAAATGCTAATTTTTCGAACTGCTTAAGTTAATTATATTCCGAACATAATTTAAAGAATATAACTATTTCTTATTGCTTTAAAGTGATAGAAATAACTGCCAAGATATTTGCGAGAGTAGTTTTAATATTTTTTTTTTTAATATTATCATTTATTATTATTAGGTGTGTATTTTTACCGCAAGATCATAGAAAGAAAAAATTTTCTCATATTCATAGATCAGAGTTGAAAAGCTATTTTTGGAGAAATTTATATGATTTCTTCTTTGAGTGAATAATTTTAATTGAAAAACAAGTAAAGAAAGTCTAAAGTCGGTCTAGGCCGACTATGAAATACCCTTAACCTACTTTTAAAAAAAAATTATTGAAAATGGGCGTGTCCGTGGGCGGATGAAGCCTATATTTTATATGCATTTAACTATTGATGAAAAATTTCTACATACCAAGTTTTATCCCTGTAGCTTACAGTTAATGCCTTTATTGTGCTTTCGCTATGGGAGGTGGGCGTGTTCATGGACGGATTACTCCCAATTTTTGAACACACTTTAGTTTTGGTATAAAATACATACGTACAAAATTTGATCTCTCTATGACAAACATAACCTTATTTATTGAGTTTTAAACTTTTTGGGTTGTATGGGAGGTAGGCGTGTCCGTTGGCGCATGACGGCAATTTTTCAAAACCATCTTTGTCTTGTCATAAAAAACATACGTGCCAAATTTTATCTCTACAGGTTAAACAGACGCTTATTTATTGCGTTTTCAATTTTTGGAATGTATGGGAGGTGGGCGTGTCCGTGAGCGGATGACACCCATTTTTCGAAGACATCTTTATGTTGACATAAAACACAAACACACCAAATTTTATTGTTGTAGGTTAATTATGAGCTTATTTATGCAGTTTTCCATTTTTGCGTTGTATTGGAGGTAGGCATGTCCGTGGGCGGATTCCAAAAATATTCAATAGTGCAGATCCTTGGGTCTATATGACTATGTGTACCAACACACAGACGGACAACACACAGACGGACGGTCGGACGGACGGACGGATATGAATAGCTCGCCGCACGTGGTGACGCTAATCAAGAATATATATACTTTTCTATACCGGACTCGCTTCGTTCCATGCGTTACAAACGTTTGCACAAAGTTAATATATCCTTAATTAATCTTTCAGGTTAAGGGTATAATAACAAAAAATTTATCGTCTTTAATTAATTAAGTAATTTATACTTTATAGTTATTTTTTCTCAACAAATGAGATTGAAATGTTTTTTTTTTTGCAAATATGAATTAATTAAAAATGTTCATTTATGATGTTCACTCTTGGCGCATTTATTTAAATCTTTCACAAACAACAATTAATTGTATGTGCCATCGAACAATTTTAAATTTAAAAATGTAATTATTTTGGATTTAATTTTTTAAAAAAAAAAAAATTGTAACCATATTGTTTAAAAATGTAATAAGTTTAAAAAATTTTTTAAAAAATGTGGATACGGATATCATCAACCCATTCAGAAAAGTTGTTAATGATCAATCAATAATGAAGAGTTGTTAGCTTTCCAACTTTTTAAAAATTAAATAAAATTTTTTGATTTGTGAGAAGAGATTTTGAATCTTTCCTAAAACTAAAAATATCCAGCCAAAATTATGTTTTGTGTCTCCCAAAAATGTGTCAATTGTGTACAAAATTCAGTTTCAAATTCAAAAATTATTCTCCTAGTCATTTTGTTCTGTTCATTGTATCCACATTGTTCGCATTATAAAGATTGAATTTTTGCCCAAAAAATTGATTTATTTGCTTAAAACTGACATCTTAATTTTAATAAAACAACATAAAAACAAATATTTTTAAAAAAAAATGTGCTCTAATATTGTACTAGTAAACATGTTGCCCGAATTCGAGTAATTTAATCAATATATAATGTTACAAAAATTAATGTTTAATGCATGCTATTCTATTAAAGAAGCGTTTTTCCTCAATAACGGCAAATCTCAATAAATGTAAAATAACAAAGACGGACTTACACTGAGATAAAACTTATTACTATTATAAAATACCGGATCTTAAATTTCCAAATTATAAGACAACTAAATAGAATAAAAACGAAGTAAAAAGAGATTCAAGAGAACAAATTATATTAGATCAAATTAAGAACTACAATAAAGACACTCATAGAACACTTACGACATCGATTTATAACACATTTCAAAGAAAAAACGTCAAAAAACCCAAACAAACTTTTTTTTTTTTAAAAACCGTCAAAACTTGACAGAGTTGTTGCTCGGAAAGTGTAATTTTTGATTTTGGAACTACATTTTTCGGTCAATTGACATTTGAGGAATGCGTTAAGATAATTTTGGTTAAAAATTTTTAGATTTGAAAAAAAATCAAATTCTCAAACTAAATTTCAAATCGATTTAATAGCGGATTTTTGTACAAAAATTTTATTTCTGTTTTAAAAGGTTGGGAACCCCCTCAAGTGAAATCACAATTTTTAAAAGTGGTTTTTACATCTACAGCCTAAACCTGATTTAATGACATCTGAATCGATAAAATCGGTCCATTGGTCTGGGAGGAGTTGAAATCACAAAAAAACCTTAGCCTATTAATAATATAGATTTGTGTACCTTTTATCTATAACGCTTTAAAATGACAGTTACAATTTGTTCACTGTTTAGAGATTTTTGGTTGATCTTTCAGTTAAATTGGAATGGTTTTCAAAAAACTGTTGTTTTTCGCTTTTTATGCGTTTTTTCTTCAAAACGTGATGTGCCGTGAAAATTAAATTTTTGATAACCGTGGTTAAACAGCATAATTTCCATAACGTGCAACCCAATAATTAAATTCACAAATCAAATCGAACAGCGTTTTGTTGTTGTAATAAAAAAAACAAAGTGAAATTTATTTAGAAAAATTGATTTTAAAATATATAATGACAGAAGGAGCAAAACTGTTGAATGGAATTACCAATCAAGGTTTTAATACCCAACCACCAAAATAGTTATGGTTCAATTGCTATCGATTGACAGGGATTCGATTACGGGGTTTTCCGAAATTTGGGCCCTGCTCTCCCATATATTATATCTTCAACTTTCGATCTAAGACTGACTTGACCAAATTTATAAAAGAACTAATTTCCTTTAAGGCAACAGAAATTCCTCTAAAAATTGGTTAATCCTTCATGACTGATACTTTAACCGTGTGATTTCCACTATGTCGTTGCATTGAAAAATCATGTTGAAAACTGAACTTTTTGTAGTTAAAATAAAAACACGACAGGTAGTTCTCTGCCGAAGAAATTTCAGAATCATCTTTAGGCATAAATATAATTATAACACCTGAAATGTTCCCATTTATGTACAAAATACCTCAGGTTGGCATCAGCAATTGTAAGGAACTCATGTACCAAAACAAACATGTTAACAAAGGTAACAATTGTGATGAGGTAACTCTGTTTGTCAACATACAGTTCATTAGTATGAAAAAGCATGAAGCCAAGTCGAATACTGATCCAAGATGATACAGGCATTACTTATTTAATCTGGAAAGAAGAAAAATTTAATTTATTTCCGAACCAGGGCAGAAACGTCTAATGATCTCAAAACTTTCACAGATAGTTTTTTGAAATTTCAATATATCTTTTATTATAGTTGTGTTTCTGTCACTTTAAAATAATCTAGATAATTATTTTTTACAACCAAAGCAAATACAACTAGTAAGGTATATCTTCGACTTGGCCGAAGTTAAAATACCCCCACGGCCGATTCTTAAGGGTAAAAGAATCTTAAATTGGAGAGCTTTTTGTATGAGATTTTGAGAGATTTTATTATTTTTATGTATCTTAAATACATACATATCAAATTGTTTTCCTGGAGCTTTAATATTAGCCTTTTTATAAAGTTTTCAATTTTGGGATTGTATGGGAGGTGGGCGTGTAAGTGGGTGAGTGACGCCCATTTTTCTAACACACCTCAGTTTTGACATAGAATACACAAATACCGAGTTTCTGTTTTGGTTCTTTAATATTAGCCTCTATATAGATTTTTCAATTTTGGGGTTGTATGGGAGGTGGGCGTGTTAGTAGATGAATGCCGCCCATTTTTCTAACACATCTCTGTTTTAACATAGAATGCACAAATACCGAACTTCAGTATTTTAGCATTAAAATTAGCCTCTTTATAAAGTTTTCAACTTTGGGGTTGTATGGGAGGTAGGCGTGGTTTTCATCCGATTTAGCCCATTCTGTAACTTGATCTTAGTTTTTTAAAAATAAGCTTAAATATCGAATTTCAGCACGATACCTTCAAAATTACGGCTGTAATCGTGTCCACAGACAGACGGACAGACAGACAGACGGACAGACGGACAGACAGACGGACATGGCTAAATCAACTCGGGTGGTGATGCTGATCAAGAATATATATACTTTTCTATACCTACCACGCCTCCTTGTGGGCGTTACACACGTCGTGACAAAATTAATATACCCCTTACGCAGTACGCGTGGGGGTATAAAAATAATAATCGTATAACAATTTGGATTATTATTGTCTACAAGTCATATTTCTTAAAGCGATTATATAAAGGCGAAAGGAGCACAGTCATCCGGAAATGCTTTCTTCGAACAGAAGTCTTTGTTATATAATATATTCGGCTATAGCCAAGCTATATCAAGACGCTGAATTTATTTTTTTATTATTTTAAATTCAATAAGCCTGGAACATTCGAGGTATCCAAATAACAATAAACATTCTGTTAATATAATTGACGAGTGTACTTGTCCATAAATTATTTCAAATACAAATTTTATTTATAATCGTTAGGCATACGTAAAGGCTTTATTTTAAGTAATTCTATTCATTTTTGGAGGCACAATAATTGAATACTCAATTGAAGAATGGAATGACCACTAGTGATCAGTTTGAATGAGAATTGTGTTATTCTGAAATTTCATTTTAATAGGATTTGTTCCTTTTAAAAAAAAAAAAAAAATCGATTTCTACGAGTCCACTCTAGTTAATTATATTTTAAACGTTTTTAAATATTTAGTATCAAATCAAATCGAATTCGAATTCCGAATCGTTAGAGCTTTATCTAAAATAGTTAGTTTTTATAGTTATCTATTTAATTTATAGATTTCAATTAATTGTGTTTTATCTTATTATAAAAATTAGAATCAAACTGTTTTTAATGCTTTAACCGACGACTTTTTATAGAATTACATTTTATTTGTATTGACATTGTTCGTATTATAGAGATTGAATTTTTGTCCAAAAAAAAATTGATTTATTTGCTTTAAATTGACATTTTTATTCCAATAAAACAGCATAAAAAGAAATATTTTTAAAAACAAATGTGTTCTAATGACAAATGACAGTTAATATTTGTTCAATATTTTGTTCACTATATAGAGATTTTTGGTTGGTTGTTCACTGTTTAGAGAAATCCTGTTTAGAGAAAGAAAAACTTTTACTTTTTCGTGCTGTTCGCTATTTCGGGGGGTGCATTATATTCAGATTCTACTGTACTTGAGTTCGAACAACAGGTTGACATTTGTTTCTTCTCGTACAGTCGATGAAAATGGTAGGACAACATCAAAAATAAAGCAAAGTTTGAGTTAACTTTATATTTTAAACAAAGTAGAATCCATTTTTTGGTCCTTAATAGTTTCCATTAAGTTTATTAGTTTTTGTGAAATTTTATCTGATTCACTCATGTATAGAGTTCACATGCTTTAATCTTTCGTTGCTTTGGTGCTGCACTTACATCTTATGTAATTTATGGCCATACATGTAATTAATTCAAAATGAAATCCAAATTGCGTAAAATAAAAAAAAAAATCAAATACTACAATTGGGAGAATTTAGTGAGGCTTTTGGAAAAAATGGAATGTCGAAACATTTTTTTGATTTGGCTTTTGAGTTCTTATTTTAAATTCATTAAATTTCTTTTCAATGATGGCCCACAGCGTTTGGTTCCTGAGTTTCAACCAGGTACGCATGAGCCATCTTCTGTTTTATTTTAACAAGTCTGCATTTTATGTCTAAAACTTGACGTTGCGCAAATGTTATCGGGGGCTACAACTATACAAGGGCTTTGACCTCTTCGTGTGCACATATGAACAAAGACTTGATGCTGTCCTTGCCGTCATCATCATTGAATGCCTCGTTCGGCACACAGCTCATGAAATATGTATGTTAGAATCGCGTCGCCGCTGCAGTTATTTTTCTCTCTTGTTCGTTTTTGTGCGAAAGAGTAACGCAAGACATGGACACATGAAGATCCAACTTCGAAATTTTAATGCCATAAAAAAAAAAAATATCACACCAAACATAAGGAAGTCAACGATCAGTCAGTGCCTTCTGACTATAAGACAACAAAAAAAAAACAAAAACAAATATGTAGTGATGTTCTGAAATATTTTTTTGGTTTTAGTTTTCATTTAATTTTTGCGAAACATTTTTGTAAAATTCCTATAAAATCTTACAGTGACCTATCTTCTATACGGAGAGAGATGCACGGAGAGATGCATGGAGAGAGTTTTAAATCGGGAATTCAAACACAGCTTATGTTTTAAATATGTTTTCCCAGACTAATTGATTTTATTCACTACGATTTGTTAATCAAAACTTGACAAATTGAAGTTACGGTGGTATGACTATACTTTGACAAAACTAACCTTCAATTTTTATTTCCAATTTTTTCGAAATATCAATTAACATTTTCTAAATTTCCAAGGAACTTTCCGAACTTCACTTGATCTTTTCTCAATGAATTTGAAATGGAATTTTTGCATTTCATATGATCTTTTCTGAATTTCAATTAAAGTTCTCGGAATAACAAAAGATATTTTCTGAATTTCGAATTAAATTTCTGAATTTTAATTTATCTTTTTTAAATATCAAAGAGAATTTATGAACTTTTTTCACATTTTCCAAATATAAGTTCATCTTTTTTGAATTTTAGTAGATGTTTTATGAATTTCAATTAATTTTAATATACATATATCAATTGAAAATTTCTAAATATCAAATGGAATTTCGGAATTTCACTTGATCTTTTCTAAATTCAAAGTGACTTTCCGCATTTCAATTGATATTTCTGAATTTCAATTGATCTTTTGTGAATATGAATTGATGCTTTCTGAATTTTAATGGAATTTCTGAATTTCTTTTGATCTTTTCTGAATTTCAATTGATATTTTTCATGAATTTCAAATGGAATACCTGATTTTCAATTGTTATTTTTTGATTTTCAATTGTTTTCATCTGTATAACACTAGGAAATGGTATAAATTTAAAATAATTTAGATAATGGCGATATGCTCGACTTTTACTGTTCGTTCAAAAAAATCCACAGATTTATCTCAGAAATTACTTTTAAAATAAGCTATTGAAATTGAAGAAAATGTGTATGAAATTTTAATAAAATTTAAATATTAAATAAAATGACAAGAAACCACTGTGCTGTGGTTTTCTCTTTACTACAGTCTAAATTTTTCTTTTAATGCAAAATATAGGCATGCATTTAAACTCGTGCAAAACTTACTAAAAGCGTCAGCCATGTGTGGTCTAAAAATGTGTTTTTTTTTGTTGTTTTTGTTTTTTGCAGAAGTTGTAGATGTCTTTTTTCGTACCTACAATCAAACAGTGATTCAATCACACGTACAACAGTGTTCAAGTATGTTTCTCATGAAATATTTGCTGTCACATTCTGTTTAAGAAATAGGTTCAATTACATAATTTCAAAATTAGAATTTGTTTTGTAAATTTATTTTTTCCGCATTTTTTAGAAAAATTCTATGAAGTCCTCTCTGCGACCAGCACTGTACAAATTTGAATATAGATTATCTTACGCAAGAATTTCAACATACTTACCTATCCGTTCATCGATTTGAACAAAAATGTATCCTTCACTGAAAGATTTCGAAATAGGTATGAGTGGATGGAATCATTAATTGCCACATAAATCGCTCAAATTCATGTTAACGTTCTAACAAACGAAGTGTTTAAATAATGAATGCCTTAACATTGGAGCCCACACCATCGGAAACCATCATTCAAATAAACAAATAGAAAATAGAATTTTCTATCTATAAAATAATTATTTTGCAAATCAATTTATCTTCGACGATAAAAACGAGTAGCAGCAACATGAAAAGTTGTTGCTTATCGCTCAGTAGAACAGCAATTCAACAGATCATGTTATTCTGACTTTGTTTATATGTTCGGAGCATTGAGTTCATGTGGAATTATTTGGCACTAAAAGAGTTGCGTAATCATGCCATTCTCATCAGTATTTTTTTTATGCTTCGGTTGATTGATGCCCTATAGGAGCCTTCGATGTAAAGTTGACTTGTATTGCGAAGTTGAATTTTATTACTCCTAGAGAATTTATCGCAATTTTGCGAAAAACTAAAGCATGCAAATAATTTGTTCTTTTTAAAAAATTGGTGTTTTAACGAAATAATAAAACATGAGGCATTTTCTTGGAATTATTTTTTGTTACCAATAAAAGCGTCAGCAATTAAGTTTTTGGAAAATATAAACATTGTTGAATGGGCGGGCACGATGCGGTATGAAAAGATGACTCAATAAATACCGGAATAACTACAAGCACGCAAGACAGTGCGTTAGTCGTTCCAGCTGACTGCCAGGTGGCGATATTTGCAAAGTGTCTACGGCAAGGTTACGTTAGAGCAGATTTCCACCAACTCATATACTTAGCATCAATTTCCAGCATTTTTCACAATTCCAGCATTCACACGCTATTAAAACGTGGCTCATTTTCAGTGTGTCACTGTTACCTAAAACTAGTAAGGAATAATCTTCCATTTGACCCAAGTTAAAATGCCCCCCCTCTTAGTGTTGAAGTAGATTCAAAATTGTTTACATATGTTTTATTATTTTAATGACGTCAGTTGGTTTGGGGAACGCCGAGTTCATTCAACTTTTTCTTTCAAATTTTAAACTCCGAGTACGTTTTAAATTTAAGGCGAATGTGTGCAAAATCATGTCGATTTTTGTGGAATTTATGTATGGAAGGTAGGGGAAGTTTTCATTTAATTTTGCTGAATTATAATCTCAGGCTGCTTATTTAAAATCCAAGCTTATGTTTAAAATTTCAAATCATTAGATTAATTCCACATTAGTCTTTGTGGAATTTAAAGAGATTTTACCACTTTGATGTAGGGACTTTGTTAAAAGCTTAAAAATCGAATTTCATTACAATAGGTTTAAAATCACGGTCGTGTCGACAGACAGACGAATAGACTCAGTTGATGATGCTAGTCAAGAATATGTATGGGCATAACACACATATGGTCGTAACCCGACCATGGGTTGTCATGGCCACCTAATTAAGTAAGTATGTAAGTAATTACACACATATTAAAAAAAAAAAAAACATTACGAAATCATATAAAAACGATCATGTAGAAAAGATGAAATAAAATAAGCTGAAGATAAAAAAGATTAAATAGAATCAGCTTCGTTTGTTCTTCTTCTTCAAGTCCTATCTTGAAATTTTACCAAAACGAAAGTTTTCTTGTCTGGCAACATGTGGCTGTTCTATTTGTCTTCATAGAATGAAAGGTCAATTACTTCCATGTTTTTTTTTTGCTGTGAATCTTCTTTCACGTTTCGGTTTTGCTTATGTTAAAAGGGTCGTCTTGTTAATTACTTCACTTTGCGAGAATGTCGTACGAAAACACAAAACTCAGTTGCTAATTGTTTCCATACCAACGATTATGTCGCTAAAGTTAGCAATATCAGTGTAGCGGTGACGCTTGTAGTCCATTTCAATTTATTTTTAATTGTATGGTGCTCTTATCGCAATGTTTATTTGAATGTAATTTAGTTTTTTGGAAGTTGGATGATCTAGTTTCGGTATTTTAAGAACCCAAGAATTTTCGCAAGAATCGACTTTGCTTTCGTTCTCAGGAACTTATGTTTTCCATGTCTTTTTACTTGTGTTTGATGATGTTAAATACAACAAGTTTGCCTTGAATAATGAAACATCTTGGATGATATCTAGAAATATAGATGATAATTTTATACTTTTTTACATATTTTTTTTTTTCTTTCAAACTTTTGATTTCGAAAAATTCTTGTCAAAGAGCTGAAAAGTACATAAATAACACTAGTGCACAAATTCACGAAAATTTTGCTATCCTATACTCAGCTCCTATATCCTATGCTACGCCTATACTCAGTTTTTCCCTAATAGACCGAATTTTTGAGGTACAAGGTGATTTGTATTTTGTTGGCTTTGATCCAGTTTCTATTCTCTATAAACTAAACTATTTCAAGTAATTATTTTTATGTCATTTGACTGAATATTAAATAAGCTAATACTGTAATAACCATTTGTATGACATGTTTCTTTTCTGAGATATTTAAGTCTGAAGTTGAAATTTTAAGTTTTTGGTTAAAAATTTTAAACTTTGACCGTCTTTTCCATAATGCTTGAAAAAACATATTTTTTTTTAAAAATATTAATAAATTTAATAAATTTCAAAATAAAATATTTTTTGTGATCATATAAACGGCAATTAATAAAAATGGATAATTTAAAGTGTCATCAATATTATATAATCCAAAATTTATTGGCAGAAGTAGTTATGATCATAGATTTAGACAAGGCACAAAAATTCGGAATAACTTCTTAAAAAGATCCTTGACGAACAAATTTATGTGAAAGCATTCTGAAAACCCTGAAAAATCATCATACGAATCGGCAAAATATAAAATGTAAGTGGCAGTCTTGAACATAAAAAAAAAAAATTATAGGACGGTGATATTTTTAATTTTTATTTTTTGGCTCATACAAACAAATCATTTTTTACTTTTTATTTTTTTGTTTAAAAATAAAAACTTTTTGTTAATCTATATAATTAATAGGCTATGGTTTTTTTGTGACTTCAACTCCTCCCAGTCCAATGGAAAGACTTTATCGATTCAGATGTTATTAAATCAGGTTTAGGCTGTTGATGTGCAAACCACTTTTAAAAATTGTGATTTCGCTTCAGGGGTTCCCAACCTTTTAAAACAGAAATAAAATTTTTGTACAAAAATCCGCCATTTATTTGAAATTTAGTTTGAGAAGAGGTTATGAATTGATCGAATTTGAATCTTTTTCAAAACTAAAAATTTTTAACCAAAATTATCTTTTATGCATTCCTAAAATGTCATTTGTCCGAAAAATGCAGTTCCAAAATCAAAAATTTCACTTTCCGAGCAAACAAGTCAGTCAGTTTTTTTTGGGTTTTTTGGTGTTTTTTCATCTAAATGTGTCATAAATCGATGTTGTAGGTGTTCTGTAAGTGCCTTTTATTAATTTCTGAAATATATCTTAGTATTATTTCTTAAATCTATTTATTACTGCGTTTTTTTAAATTAGTTATGTTTTATAGCTGGAAGAGTTAAGCCGCGATGTTTTCGAATAGTCATAATGTTTGTCTCTGTAGTAATATAAGTGTTAGTCCGTCTTCGTATTTTGACAGTTACATTAAAAAATTTAGTGTCAGATCATACGTTTCAAGTCAAACAATTCAGATAATGATCTTTTATATCATTATTGAAACTGAATATATCGTTATTGAGTATAATAGCTTCTTGAATAGAATATCATATATTAAACGTCTTTAATGTTTCTAACACTTAATTTTCCTTGAATTGCTCGAATTCGGGCAACAGGTTTACTAGTTTTTATTATTTTGCTTAAAATTAAAAATCATTTCTTGATTTTTATTCTTTTTGATCAGACATAAAAATCGTTTTTATATATTTGCTTCACCAAAATTGTTGGGAATGTCTAGCAAAAAGTCGGCTATGAAGTCGATTTTTATTTCTGGGAAGAAAAGAAAAATATCTAAATGATTCACACCTACATTTGGAACAAGAAATAAAAATCAAAAACGGATTTTAATTAGGTACTGAGCGAAATAATAAAAATCAACAAATAAGTTTTATTTCTGACCAAAATCAAACTACAATTTTTATTTTTGAGTAAAAAATAAAAATAAAAAAAAATATTTTTTTGCGATTTAAAAATTATAATCAGTAAACTATATTGATACCGAGCATAAAATTCTCAATTATAAAATAATGATTATATCTGTATTTTTTGATTTTGCGCATAATCAGCTGCGATTAGGCACTATTACAGTGCGAAGCTATTAAAAACAATCTTTTTTTTCATTTGATATTTTTTTCTAAAATATCGTATACGTATTCTAAGTCCTTAAGGAACCATATTCTTAAAAAAACAAAAAAATTATTTTTTATTTTTAACACACTGTAATAGTACCTTAATCATTAGAAGTCTTAAAGGTGACCTGTTTTTGATTTGCCCTAAATTTAAATATAAACAAAACATTAACCGATTCCATGAAGACATTAATTTAAACAAAAAGTCCTTAATTTTTAAACAAAAAGAGACCAGAGTCGAGTGTTTTAAGTAGACACCTACCTTTCGGTCTAATTCTACTTGCCCCATGGCGAGGAGTCATGGACTTTCGAAATCAACTCTCAACAGTCGCGTTCTCAGAACTCACATCCTTCGAAACTGCATGTGTGCAGGATCATAGGGCCGATATGTCTATTCGGAGTTGCTTTCTCAAATCCAATGGTTTTTGGATTATAATTAAATTTAACGACCAGTTTCCAGGCACTTAGCACCCAAGATTTCTACTGAGCAACCTTTCGTTTTAACCATAAACAAAAAGAGACCAAAAGGATACTTAGCATATGCAAAAGCAGCCTCATGTCAGGCAGTCTTTAAATTAATATATTGAGAGGTGTTTGGGTGTCGTCCCGCCAATTCAACGAAAAGGTTTCACATATCTTTGCAGAGTTGTCATTGCAGAGTTTTTGTGATGCTTCATGCTAAAGTAGTTTTGAAGGTAGAATGAATGAAAGTTTTAATGACGGTGATAATGAATGGCTTGCAATTAAGTACATAGCTAGGTGGCGTCGACAGTGACAGCAGAAGTGCTGCAACAAATATTCCGCAAATCGAGATCGCTTTACTTAATGGCATACTTTAACATACTGCATTGAAAAAAAAAAAAAAACAAAATGTTATTCTTAATGCTCAACATCAAGTAGTTAAGTAAAACGAGGGAGTTTGCTTAAGTCTACAGACGGACAAGACAGTTGCAGCAATATTTTGATGCAAGATAAGCTATGTTATGCCGACGTAGGAGGTCTAAGGAGTCATAGTTATAATAGATTATTATCCTCACTTGATACTCCCACGACTAGGAAACCATAAAAATATCCCAATGTCCAGCGTCGCAGGAATCAGAACTCAGAAATGGACGCATGCATGCATCTTTTAAAGAATGCAGCAGCATTTTAATTAATGTGCAACCCAATCCAAATGAGACATTTCTGCCCCTTTGTACCTACGAACGTACGCAGCAAGCACACAACTCAGCGCAATTGACTGTCGGACAAAAAATATTTGGAGAGCCCACTTAACGATGATGCCTCACCATAGCAATTAGAACCCGTTGTTCCATTATCGGGCATCGCTCCAAGAACAAACAAACAAACTAAGGCATCGGGTTAATCAATTGCAATGGGAAAACTATTTTTATTTACTCGAGCAACTAAATTGTGGCTCATAAGTTGCTCTTCTGAGGGTGTAACAGCAGACTGTCTGTCCATCAGTTTGATGTGCATAAACAATGGCATAGACCATTGGCGTTAAGGCAACACTTGCTCGATGCTTTCACAACCACTAAATCTGAGGCACTTGTAGGAATAAAGTATCTGCGAATGTTGGAGTAAGATATCATACCATTACAAGGGGGAAGTTATAAAGACGGACGCATTATGGTACACCAACAACTCGTAAATATGTATGGATGTATTTATTTATTCATTAACCCTCACTTTGGCACTATTTACATATGTAAATATCCCAATTTTAAATTTGCCATAACTTCTTTCTTTTTTATTCGATTTGAATATGGCTTGGACTCTGTGGCTATTTTTTTGTTTTCTTTCTGAAAATTCAAAAGTTGTTTTTAATTTTAGAATTTTTTGATACTTTTTGAAAATTTTTCATTTCTATAACGTAGTTTGGTACATATTTACATATGTAAATATTTTGTATTTTAAAGGCTTTTCTGGTGTTTTAACGCATTTTTTGTATTATTTATAGAAAAAAATGATAAGGAAAAACTCTTCACATATTTTTTATATACACATATTTCGTATTTGATAGCTTTTATTGGGAAAATATTAATGAACAAAAATTTTTGGTTCGCTGGCACAACAATATGTCATGTTCTGATATTGTTGCTGGAAGTACTAATTTAATAAAAAAAGTATATTTTCTGTTGAAATGGGTTTTTGTTTATTCATTGGAACTATAAATTTTTTTTAATTTGATCTACATACTTACATTTTGATTATTGGTAAAGGGCTGGACCGTCAAGTGTGCATAATATGTAAAACGCTATATCGTAAGAAGTAATGCATGGATTTGATTGGTTAATAATTTTTTGAATAGGTTACAGAAAAACCTTTCTTTTGATACCCATAAAGCTAGATATTGTTGGAAAAAAAAACACGACTTTTCCAGGCCCATTTTCCCAACTTGCGAACCCTATAACTTCTAAACCATTTGACAACGGTGTGAAATTTTTCCGGAATTGAACTAAGAAGGTATTAATACATATATTCCACCTAAAAAATCATGCAAATTCAGAGGTTCTGTTTATCTTTAATGATGACAAAAAAAAATATTTACAAATGTAAATATGTGCCAGATTACGTAGTAAAAGATTGGTGCCAAAGTGAGGGTTAAGTACGAAGAAATGAGTTTATTTGTATATGTCGAGTTCTTCAAAGACGCCCATTTTCATTAGTGCCATGAGTTGCATGTAAAGCTCTTTCACTGTTCTAATTTCAATATCGTTTCCGTTCTTTATTCACGTCTGCAGTATACAAGTTGTTAATATTTTGGCACATGTTTCGTTGCAGGTAGCTTTCATCTTACCATTAATATGGTAAGAGTACCAGCCTACCTTCGTTGTACTTCCTCGATTAAATGATTTCAACTTAGTTACTTCAAGTATGGATTTTCGAGTTGCCCATTCAGTTCAAGAGCATCGCTAGCTCTTTGTGAGACAGTAAAACTTATCAACTTAGAAACTGATTGGAGTGACACTCTTTAAAGTTTGGCCCTGAAATGGAAGCGCCCATCTTCATTATGCTCTAAAAAGTATTTGATAACGCTTAAAATTGATTTCTGTTTAATTTGGGACTCGATGGATGCACTTGTTGGAAGATATTCAGAAGAAGGAGGTGGGAGAATATTTTCGAGGCATATTGAATGGCTTGTGCGTTGTACGTGCTTCAGCAGCGTCATCTGATACGAGGCTTTTAATGCGTACGATTTTACCACGATAGAAGAATTCGAGGCCACTAGTTTGTTTTAATTTTTTTTTTTTTTTTGTATTATTTTGGCGAATGTTGGATTGATGTGGAATGGGTGGCAACACTTTGATGCTGTTGCCATTGATTTGAAGTTCTTTTGAATGGAATGTATGTTGGAGAGGTGGTCGTTGTTTAACATTACAAAAACAAATCCGGCTGGCAATAGTTTGTAAAATGGAATTTAATAGCGTTGAATAGATTCATTTAATGTGAATGTGTGTTTGGTCTTCCTTTTTCTAAGAAATTCTTCCACTATCACTACTACATCACATAGTGTGCGGAGTGAGCAAGCAAGTTGTTTCGAATAAGGTGGGGAAGACTACTCAGAATGATATCCGTTGGTACTGTGCTGCAGCGGCAACAGCAATGGAGGATCCAATTAATTTCAGTCCGAAAGCGATTGTATTGAAAGTGTCTCAACTGTCTTCAAATCACTTAAGTGCAACAACATAAGCTGGCTACAGCAGGGTATTGCGGCACAATGGCACAAACGGTTGATTGCATTTGTTGTAAAATATGTATACTCGTGTACACGAGTATCTATCTATACAGTTGTTTTATTCATAAATTGTTTAAGTAAGTCGAAGGTAGCCAGCCACAAGTGAAGGATAAAAAAATCTCTTAGTTGCTTATGTCAATGCGTTTTATTGTTTGATTGAGTAGTTAGGCATTGTTTAAAAGTGGAATTCAGAACAGGTCAACGATGTGATGTTGGTAGGATCGACAGTTGTTGAGTACAATCAGTTTATTGCTTTGAGTGCTCATTTTAGCACAAGTAAAAATATGTGAACAAATTTATTGTTTGTGGTTAATAGCAACATATCGCTCATTACGTCGAAAACATTGTCATAAAATAAAATTTTAATTTTCGGAGAAGACAATTTTTACAGTCGATATATTAAATAATGTATTTAAAAAATAGAAAGGAGTTTAATTTAGTTATATACTTTATAAATCCATTTAAGATTTTGTTAGGATAAATAGTTTTCAGAAAAAATATTTATTAGTGTTCAACTTCAAAATTCAAAGTTTTGAGTTGTGAGCCTGTTGCACAAAATGGGATCTTATGAAATTTTATATGGATCTTAACGTTAATCTACGCTAACTGAGAGTTAACATTATAGAGTTATCGTTCCAAAGATATAATTTAAAACTTAATTTATTGATTTTCTGTAAAGAATGTACAGAATTTACTATCATCATTTCTTTCTGATGTCCTTGAAGGCAATGTGCTATTAATTCCTAGTTTTAATTCCACTCACTGCAAGAAATTATTTTCTCTAATCGATATCGTGAAAAGGTAGTCCAAGTACTGCAAGTGCTTATATAATTTGAATTGTGTCCAGGGATGCCAACTACATTTTCTTTCTTTCCGTTGGCCATTCTGAAGTTTGCCTAATTTTAGAAAAAATTTCTCTCACTGGAATTATTTCTTATTAAAACCACAAATATATTTCTGGTAAAAATTTAGTAACTTTGATTTTTAAATGAAATATATGAACAAAATGAAATAAAAACATGATATGTAATATTAAAATTTTCACAAAAAACATTTTTAAGCTTAAAAACGGAAACAGTCCATTCACTATGTTTCTAAAAATATAAAAATTTTTCTGCCAACGATATATAAATGCTACAGATACTTTTAAAGTAAGCTTAAGTAAGGTCTCTTTTTTAGCTATTTTTTTTTAAAATAAAACTTTAAAAATCAAATATATTTGGTAAACAATTTACATTAATATAAGATGTTAATTGTTTTAAAAGTTTTTTTCAAAAAAGCAAATAAAACATTAAAGAAATATGCGCACTTGGTTCGTTTTTCAAACCTCAACTCGCGGACACATTTTCTTGACATTAAATTTTCTTTTAATTTGAAACAGAATCTTCTTCAATGAGCGGATTCTTCAATTAGCGGACGCGGAAACTTTATTTCTATACAGTTTGTATTTTCGTACTCTAACAAGCGAAATTTTTGTGTGGAGAAAAAGTAACCATTGTTCTGGGTGACAGATGCATATTTTCATTGCTGCAATAGAACAACTATATTGCAATACTTACTGCTTATTTTTTTTGTTGAAGGTGCGGGCATATAATTGCCAGAGATATTTTGACATTTTAACTCCCACACATGGTTGTGAACTTGGCTATACTGAACAAAAATTTTCCTTCAACAGCGTACTACCTAGAAAAAGATTCCGCTGCCAGTTTGCTGTCAAAAAACTCAATGCACTTCTTATAGGAATTTTTATGTTCGTTTCTACAGCATACTGAGCTTTAAATAGGCAATTGTGTTTTTCACATATGCTTAAATTTGTTTTTTTTTTCAGCTGTTTTTTTGGACATGACTAAGTTATTCTGTTAAATTAAACAAGTTTTGGCAAGTTTCAATACAAAAAACGCAGAGCGGAATTGAATTCGAAAATTATAATAATGATTAAGTTAGTTAGCCAGACAAAAATACTGCAACCATCGTTGTACAGTTATGGTTGGTATCACTGTATACTTATGTGTATGAAACGGCTTGTTAAACTATTTAGTTTTTTGATCGTACATTGAGTGATAATTCAATGAAGTAAATCGTTCGTTATTATTTGATCATAGTATAGGTTGAAATTTTTCTTGGTCTGTTTTTGATATGGTCTAAAATCCTGTGTGATTTAATAACTATGAAACTTTAATGGTTTTATGCAAATTGTTACTCACTTACTATGCGCAATATCAGGTTAGAAGTTTCGAGTTATAATTCAATTTTTTCTCATTTTCAAATTTGATCTCAGTTTTTTAAAGAAAAGCTTAAATATTGCATTTTAATACTATAGCTTCAAAATTATGACTGTAATCGTGTGTACAGACAGACGAACATTACCATAATATATATACTTTTTTATACCTGTCACGCCTCTTTCTGGAAGTTACAAGCGTCGTGAGTAAAGATTAAAAGTAATATATCTCTTTCGCAGTACCCGTGGGGGTTTAAATATGATACATATGAAATGGACGTTGCGTAGGGACCAGTACTGGCTCTTTTTAGAACTAGTTTAGAATTATTTAAATTTTTATGCATTTCCCTTTAGGCTTTAAGAATTAAGACACATACACTTTTTGTCTCTAAATTTCACAATAGCATACTATGTTGTCAAAGATTACTTCGTCTACCTCATAAATTAAATAAAAAAACAAAAAATAAATTATCAACATTAAAACATTTTCTATGGCAAAGTACAAATAATTCCGATTGTACCACCGAAACAGTTAGGTTTATATCATGCCAGATGGCACAAACAATTTCTCTCTGAGCAACATTCGTCGGATTATTCGCGAATCTAGCTGCTGGGTGGTTGTAGCGGTAGGTTGAACATGTGCTTTGTGGTCAAATTCTTTTAGGCTGTTTCTTGTTTTACTCACATATTTATTGGTATTTATGTTTATGTGTGCTTAAAAAATCATGAACGTGCACTTTTTTTAAAGGCCCACGAATTTGTTTGTTTTCTTTTAAAGTAAACAATCAGCGGTTTTTGGGCGTATGCCTTCATGTGTCGAATATTGTTCCACCGAGATGGCGGATGTTTTTTTTTTTTTTTTTTTGCCTATTGATTACATTACAAATCTTGCTGTTTCTTTGTACTTCCTATGTCAACAATAAGAAAATGTCGCGTCGGCGTCTTTTAGTTTTTTAGTATTATTTGAATGAATGGCCAAAAAATATGTTGGATGTCGATTGTACTACAAATAAATCAATTGATTTTGGTTAATTTGTGGCACTAAATTTGAACATAGTTCCGGACAGGTTTCCTGTTTTGAAACATTGGGGCATACCCTCTCACCCTCTCCTCGTCCTTCCCCCCAATCTTATTGTGTTGGACTTTTTATCTTTTTGGCACTTTGCGGCGCACTGGCTATGACATCGCGTTCAATGGACTGTAAAATTTTCCTTCGGATACTTTTTGGAAGTTGCATAAATACTCAGGGACAAGAAGTCGACAAAAATGCGAAAGAGAACCACAAATAATTATATTCTGTGGCAGCATGACAATGCGATGTCGTCGAATCTGCTGTGTGCGAAAATAGTTTTGAATTGGATAATGTTGAAATATGGGCACACGAGTTAAGACAACTACTGGCAACTAAGAGGTTCGGTAAGACCGCCTGCTGACTTCGAAGGCGACGAAGCGCATCAAAATCTCAGTTGCATTTAGCGCGTTCTGTGCTAACCATTGGGACAAAATTAAATTGGCAACTAACCAAGAGCTGTGGCAGCAGCAGCCAAACGCATTTCGACATGTTCGCCCAGCTTGCGTTGGCGACGTTTCGTCTGCAACATAACAATAATTTTGGTGATTTTTGTCATTGCCTCGATTATGACTGCTCAGCAAGGACTCGAATTAAATGTCGCCAGCGCCGCATGTGTGGCTGCAGCATTGCGCCAAACAAAAACAACAACAACAAGCAATAAAATCTTATTAACGATTATTCATCAGTAAAACATTCATTCATAAGGATTGCGCTGCTGCCTGCATTCAAATTCAATGCATCGCTGTTAACGGCAGCGTACATACATATGTACTAAGATGGTTATAGTTAACATAATACTTCGCAGAAATTCGAAACCATATCTTCATGTACACCTCAAAAGTGATACTTGGACACCATTGAAACCTTAAAAGCGTTTCACCTTAGTAATGAGAATCATGCATGGTACGCTTTCTCAAGTGCATGCAGAGTTCCATTAGCTAGTAACAATTCCCAATTCACTCTCGATTTTTATTCAGTTAGTTGCAGTGACTTTCTGCAAACTAGTTGTTGTTGTTGTTGTTGTTGTTGTTGTTGTGCACGTTATTCGCTTTATTCACATGTTGCTAGTATGCAGCGTTTGCGAGCAGCAATTGTTCTACAAACACTTATGGCCTGTTTGCTGCTGGCTAATGCTTCGATACATAAACACACACGCACGTACACAAGGTTTGGCTCAACAATGTTGGCTTGTTTGTTTCATTCGGCGTAAAGATGTGACAACTTCAATGAGTTTGTTTATGTAACAAATTGATGTTTATTTCCTTACTGTGCTTATTAGCAATGTTTATGTTATTCTTAATGAAGATCTTTGAATGTGGCGCGTGTTTCGAGGCTGAGATGCCTGAGCATGGTTGAGATTAAATAAGCGTAGATCTCAAATCATTCAATGAGTGAGGAATCAATTATGCTTAAGCCAAGTTGAAGTTTATTTGATCGACTCTAGTTGTATCTTCGCTAAGGTGTGATAAGATGAGCAAATGTAGGAAGGTTCATATTTGAAAAAAAAAAAACTGATGAAATACGAGCAATGATTTAATATATTCGAAATTATGAAGGAGGTCTTGAGTTTTTTGGAAATAAGTCTATAATAGTACCTTGTAAAAGTACTAGCGTAAATGTGTTCATATTTTGACATAAATAAGTAATATGACGGTAATGTGTGTAATAGGCAGCCTTGGTCCGATATTGACATAAGTAATAAAAACTCATTTTCTGATTGTTTGTTTGTTTGTTGACGACCTTTATACAAATCTACACTAAGAAAAAAGTTAAATTTTAAAATCAAAGAACACAAGTTTTTCTTTTAAAAATCTGAAATTTCTTTTATAAGTAGTAAGAAAAATTAATTTTAAGACAGAAGTATTGATATTTGTTTCAAGATATTAAGAATTTCAATTTTAAAGTAAAAATTTGTATAAACAGTACAGTAAAGTTTGATTTACATAAAAACAATAATGAAAATGAATGCAGTCAAATATCAAGTGCTGCCATTATCAATAACGAATTAAAAGGTACCAACTCACCAAAAAGCATTATTTTTAAAACAATGCTTACATACTAATTAGTTTTGTATTCAAAAATATATTTATTTGTATTTTGTGATTGTGATGATGTGAAATTTGTCAGAATTTTCACGCAAAAAAAAAAAAAATGAATGTTGCGAACGAAATTTCACGCAAACGAATACAGTACTAGGCTTTAATCTAGTACTGTGTTCGTTTGCGTAAATTTTGCTGGCAACATTTGTTTGTTGGTTGAATTTGACGAACATGTTGTGAAAAATTTCACACATATTTCACAGCTATAGTTTTTTGTATTGATTGAAATTTTACATGAAACTGAACAGAGTACTAGACTTAATGATGAGAAAATTCTTATTATATATTCTGGTTCACAAGTTGTAACTTTTCAAAATTTTTTTACCACTGTCTGTGCACCATGTTCATGCCAAAGTCAAGATATGGTATTTCAAATATACCTATTCCAAGCTTATTTTTAAACCAAGAAATAGGTACAAAATAAGGTCAAGCTCAACAACGAACAGTGGTATGGCTTCATACATTTGTGGAGGAAAAAAGAGAAAGAGTTCTTCAATGAAAATGAAATTGTTGTTTTTTATGATACTGCGTTGGAGAACCATTCAAAAATTGGTCGAACTAAACGAAACTCGTTTAGAATACTTCAAAAATATCATTCTTCAAATATTCATTAGTAAAAATCGAACTATATTGATTACATATGAATTTGCATTTCTTTTTCTTTTATATACTTTCGAATTTTTGCCAATCGAGTAAAAAATTGTTGTTACTGCATTGATATGTGTTTGCGTATGTTATGTTAAAATTAAAATTTTGCTGCTAGTTTTTTATTTATAAAAAGAAAAAACTCGCGTGTAGCAACGTACACGTGGCAGAAGTGAAACTTCTTTCTTTCGGCTGTATTCTTAAGAGCTCTAATTCGCTCTCTATATCCACGAATGCGTTCTGCTCCTGTTTTAGCTATTTTTATATTTTTTTCCATGCATACTTGTAGGATGAAAATTACTGTTACGGTTATGTTAATAATCAATTGTTAATAATGTAATGTTAATGTTAATGCAATGTTAATGTTAATTATGTTATTATCAGTATGTTACGCGTTCAATTTTAATTACATTTTGTTTGGCTGTTTATCATGTGCCTACATGGCGTAATGGTATAGATTCCGACTCTTAAGCAACGATGTTCGGGGTTCAATTTTCGGCAGCGGCAATAATATTTTTAAATTTTCATATGAATTGAAAACGTTAGCCTAGCGACACGAATAAGAGACCTTGAAATTTCACTCGCCGCCAAAAAAGTTTCACTTCAAAAATTTTAAAAGTAATAGCTAACTTTTTTTTTATATTTAATCGAGATATTCTCACCTTTTACGTTTTTAACAATGAGAACTCAAGAAAAATGAAACTGTTTTCATTTTTCCGTAAAAAGTCAGCCGTGTAGTCGGCTAAGACATCTACTTCAATGTTTCACCATGTATTTCGACATTCATACCGTGTCAATATTTCTTATTAAAAGATGTTGTTTATCATCATCAAGACCAAATCAAGTTTGTCTTGAAGATAAATATTTATTTATACTCATTTTGCCAGAAATCAAAGTAAAAAATGTTTTTTTTTTTGCGAACAACGAATGTCTAAAAGGTAATGAACTATGCAAAAAAATATTGCTTGTGTACCAATTATTCAGACCCACTTTTATACACTAAACCTGAACAGATGTATTGTAACCTTGTGCAAACCTTTGTTACGCATAGGAATAAGCGAATCCGGTATAGAAAATTATATATATTCTTGATCAGCGTCACATTCTGAGTCGATTTATCTATGACCGTCTGTAAGTCCTTCTTTTGTTCGTAAACACAGGATAAGTAGAACGAGTTGAGATTATTGCATGACACTTGGTAAATATGTTCAAATGGAATCAAGAATCTGCACTACTAAATATTTTTGGAATCCACCCATGGACACGCCTATCTTTTGAGCCACTGTACTCAACTGAGTAAAGCAAAACAATTTCAGTAGCTCTTAGTAGCTCAGTAGCTCTCTTCATTATTTTTCTTAAACTGTAAAATGTTTTTATTATTTTTAACCATTAGTATTGAAAGTAGCAAATTTTGATTCAACGGTTAATGGGTTAAACATGTTGATCAGAGTTTGCTGCGCAAATAAGCCATTCGTTGTCAACATAAAAATGTGGGTATAATACTAGACCATTTAAATGTACAAACAAAAGCAACACAATTGAGTACAATTAATAACCCTATCAAAGTTCTAAATAGGTCTGAAAGACCCAAACTTTATATATTTTTTTTTGGTCTTAACTCATGACTTGTTTTAAAGAAAGTGTTAATTGCTTTAATTTGTTTATGTGCTATATATTAAAGCGCGTTTTTATATATTTTTCAGATCAACAGCCTTGATATTCTTTATATATATCGCATTAGTTCCATTGTCATCCGCAAGATTCGTAAGTAGTTCGGAAAAACTTCAAGATTTTTTTTATAATAAATAATTGGTTGTTGATTTATAGCATGAAATAAGACATAAAAGACAAAATGGAGCACGAATGTATTTGCCAGAGAGTTTTATCATACCAGGTGATGAGGGCGATCCCGGAGATTGGAGTGAATGGAGTTCACCATCGGAATGTTCCAGATCATGCGGCGGTGGAGTATCATACCAAACCAGGGAATGCTTACGCATAGAGTAAGTTTCTCTTTAAAAATAGTTCGGATCTGGAATATTTTAAAAGAAAATATTTTTATAAATTATTAGATCCAATGGTGCGGCGCTTTGTTCTGGAGGTAATCGCAAGTATTTTTCTTGCAATACACAGGATTGCCCGGAGGAGGAACCTGATTTCAGATCACAACAATGTTCTAGATTTGATAAAGTTCCATTTGATGGTGTCTATTACAATTGGGTGCCATACACCAACGCACCTAATCCCTGTGAATTAAATTGTATGCCAGTGGGTGAACGATTTTACTTTCACCAAAAGGAAAAAGTTATTGATGGCACAAGATGCAACGACAAAGATCTTGATGTATGTGTTGATGGCTTGTGTCAACCAGTGGGTTGTGATATGATGCTTGGCTCAGATGCTAAAGAAGATAAATGCAGAAAGTGTGGAGGAGATGGTAGTACATGCAAAACTATTTCAGACACACTTACCACGAATAATTTGGCAGCAGGTATATAATAATATTTAATATATACTGTAATTTTTCTTAATATAAAAAAAATATCATTCCATTGAGAAATAATATTTTGAGTTAATTGAAACCTTAAACTTCTTCTTCAGGATATAATGACATTCTGTTAATACCCAGTGGGGCTACCAATATTCGAATTCAGGAAACGGCACCTTCTAATAATTATTTGGCCTGTAGGAACCTTTCAAGTCACTATTACCTCAATGGAAACTGGCGTATTGATTTTCCTAGACCAATGTTTTATGCCGGATCATGGTGGAACTATCAACGGAAGCCAACTGGTTTTGCCGCACCCGATTATTTGACCTGTAGTGGGCCTATTACAGAAAGCATATATATAGTGATGCTAGTACAGGACCGTAATGTAAGCATTAATTACGAATATAGTATTCCTACGTCGGTCATCCAGAATACTCCCGACGTGTATTCGTGGACACATATGGAGTTTGAGCCTTGCAGTGCTTCTTGCGGTGGTGGAACTCAAACGAGAACAGTTACATGCAATAATCGTATGAGTTTGGGTGAAGTTGATCCGAGTCTGTGTGATTTGAAGGCAAAACCGGCAGAAACACAGGAATGCGGTCAAGAGCCATGTGCTCCTAGTTGGATAGAAGGTGAATGGGGGAAATGTTCGAAGGGATGCGGTGAGGATGGTTTTCAAAACAGAATGGTGACATGTGAAAGAATCTCTCCAAATGGGTACATGTTTGGTGACTCTTCAACTTAACATCTTAATTGAAGAAGTATTTATTTTTTTTAGGGAGCAAACGGTTGAAGAAGATGCAGTCTGTTTGCAATTAGCTGGTAACAAGCCTGCGACTACTATGGAGTGCAATAGAGATGTCAAAAATTGTCCAAAATACCATCTCGGACCCTGGAAGCCGGTAAGTTGTAGTAATATTGGTTATGACTTTAATTATATTAAAGGTTTATCATAAATTACTGAAATAGTGTGATAAACTCTGTGGCGAAGGCAAGCAGGTTAGAAAAGTCACATGCTATATTGAAGAAAATGGCAGGAAAAAGATTTTACCAGAAAGCGAGTGCGTAGAAGAAAAACCAGAAACAGAAAAGTCATGTATGCTGACGCCTTGTGAAGGAGTAGACTGGATAATATCGCAATGGAGTGGGGTAGCTTAATAAGATTTGCTTACTTTAGAACTTAATTTTATCTAGATTATCTCATATTAGTGTGATGCATGTGGACAGAACGTGGAGACACGTACGGCCATATGTGGGTCTAAGTCAGGAAAGGTTTATTCAGAGGAGTTTTGTGGACCAGAAGTGCCACTCTTATCAAGACCGTGTAAGTCTCCCAAATGTCCCACTCAATGGTTTTCATCGGAGTGGAGCAAATGCTCTGCAGCTTGTGGAAAAGGAGTGAAGTCACGAGTTGTGCTTTGTGGCATTTTCAATGGACAGAGTATAACGACGGCATCAAATGAGTCAGAATGTGATGCATCATCTAAGCCGGAATCAGAGCAAGAGTGTGAAGGAGAAGAAAAAGAATGTCCTGGTGAATGGTTTACTGGACCATGGGGTGCTTGTAGTGAACCGTGTGGTGGTGGTGAACGTGTTCGTGAGGTTTTGTGCCTAGCAAACGGAACAAAATCATCTAATTGCGATCAAACTAAACTTCAATTTGCGTCAGAAAAATGCAATACACATGCATGTTCTGATGATGAAGTCATTCCTGTTGACTCAACAGCGAAACCCCTCGAGAGCGAAGACGACGACGAAGATGAGTGCGATGAAGACACAAGTGAATTTGATGTTGAATTTGTAACAGACAAAATGTCAGCAGACCTTAAGATTTCCGAAGGTATTAGCTTGGACGACGAAACAACTACATCTTCATCTCTCATAACAGACGAGCTAATGTTAAGTGATGCTCCGTCTTCAGATGAAACAGAACTCGATGAGAGTTCTACAGATATATCTTTAAGCACTATTGAGGGCTCAGGAGAGAGTACGGATTCAACTGATCTTACTAGCTTAGGTATTAGCGAAGGAAGTGGTGATGAAACTGATGCAACAACTGAATTTTCCGATTCCACTACTGGATCTAGTATAGATAGCGTTACATCTGCATCAACAACTTCAATAGAAGCTGTTTCTTCTTCGTCTACAGAATTTTCAACTGGTTTAACGGACGAGACGGAAGCTTCTTCTTCTTCCACAGTTGGAGCTGATGCATCAACGAAATCAACTGACGTATCTGAAACAAGCGAAGAGTCATCTCAGACTACAAGTAAATACTCCACAACAGATGCATTATCAACAACGGAAACAAGCGAAAAATCTTCTGAAACAACGAATGAAGACTCTACAACTGATTCAATATCAACTGATGTATCGTCAGAATCAACAGTTAAATCAACTGACATAACGGGCGTATCAGATTCTACAACAGGCTTATCTCTCACTGAGGTGACAGAATCGACGCTTATGTTTAGTGGCTCAACCGAAATTTCAAGTGAATCCACTTCCAGTGATGGCTCTCTTTCAACTGACGATACAACTTTGGAGAATACAAAATCAACAGATTTGCTTACAACTGATGCATCAAGTAGTAGTGAATCATCCACAGATGATTTGACATCGGAAACTTCCGACTCGTCGTTGGTATCCTCAGAATCTACGGCCTCCTCGTCTTCGGATACGTCAAAATCTACAGAGGCAGATACTTCTGAATCAACGGATACTTCAGTATCAACTGAGTCAGATACTACTGAATCCACTGATACTTTAGCGACAGATACTACATCATCAACACAATCAGATACCACTGAATCCTCTGATACTTCATCGACAGATGCCACATCATCCACAGAGTCAGATACCACTGAATCAACTGATACTTCATCGACAGATGCCACATCATCCACAGAGTCAGATACCACTGAATCAACTGATACTTCATCGACAGATACCACATCATCTACAGAGTCAGATACCACTGAATCCACTGATACTTCATCGACAGATGCTTCTTTATCCACAAAGTCAGATACTACTGAAATCACGTCAGATGTAACATCGACCACATCAAGTGACTTATCAAGCGATCTTACTACAGATGATACTAGTTCAATAGAATCTTCTACTAGTTCATCTTCGGAAACATCAGAAGTTTCACCAGTTTCATCTTCCAGCTCAGGCTCCACACAAGTTTCTGATGAAACTACACCTTCAAATACAGTCTCCACTGATTTATCGACAGAATCGAGTTATGGAACAACTCTTTCTTCATCTAGCATTGATACAGATAGTACTGATGACACCACAGAACCACCGAATACTGATACCACAGATGTGTCAGAAAGTTCTGATGCAACTACAATAAGTTCTTCTGTTGAATCAGACTCAACTGCACAAATAACTACCAGTTCTTCTGACTCCACAGTTACGACAGATATAAGTGAAACGACTCCTTCAAGCTCTGCAAGCTCCACTGAGGCAAAAACCACTGATATTGCATCAAGCAAATCAACCTCAGTTACTGATACAACAACCTTGACTACCTCTTCTGGTGACTTGTCAGAACAAACAACAGATTTATCAGAATCAACCACAGATTTATCAAAACTAATGACAGATTCATCAACAGGTTCATCGGATTCATTAACAGAATCGTCCAAATTTACAACAGATTCATCAGAATCTACAACCGAGATATTAGAATCTTCCTCCATTTCATTAGATCTTACGACGGATTCAACAGATCTAACGACGGATTCATCAGATCTTGCGACGGATTCATCAGATCTAACGACGGTTTCATCAGGTCTAACGACGGATTCATCAGATCTTGCGACGGATTCATCAGATCTAACGACGCTTTCATCAGGTCTAACGACGGTTTCATCAGAAGCAACTGAATCCAGTACGATTGGTCTAACAACAGTTTCCTCCTCTTCTTCAGACCTATCACTGTCCACCGATGAAACAACTGTCGACTTTTGGTCATCTACGAATACTGATGAAATTGAAGAAACTTCCGAAAAAAGTACTCCAAACACTCTTCAATCAGTCATTACGAAAGAGACTAAGCTACGGAAATGCCAAGCGAAAAAAACAAAGAAAGATTGCAATAAAAAGCAATTTGGTTGCTGTCCTGATAAGGTTACAGCAGCTAAAGGTCCGTTTGATGAAGGTTGCCCTGTTGTTAAGACATGTGCTGAAACTGAATTCGGATGTTGCTTGGATGGTGTTTCTCCAGCACAGGACAAACAGCTCAAGGGATGTCCAAGCTCGCAGTGTGCGGAAACATTATTCGGTTGTTGTCCTGATAAATTTACTCCAGCCGAAGGAGAAGACAACGAAGGCTGTCCTGAGCCAACAACTCTACCTCCAACCACCACCAATGAAGAAATCACTGATATTTCCACAGAGACCACAGAGACCACAGAAAGCGCAGAGACCGCAGAGACCACAGATTCGACGACTGTCGAGTCTGAAGACACAAGCACTGAAACTACAACCGAACAAGAAGAATTCGTTAAATCATGTTCGTTTGCAGAATTCGGATGTTGTCCTGATGGAAAAACAGAAGCAAAGGGAGACAACTTTATGGGCTGTGATAGTGTCGTTGATAGCAAAGACTGCTCAAAGTCTATTCATGGCTGTTGTCATGATGGTCGTACTTTTGCAACTGGTCCAGATGGTCAAGGATGTGCAAGCTGCACTAGAGAACCCTTCGGCTGTTGTCAAGATAATCAAACTCCTGCCCATGGCCCACTTGGTGAAGGTTGTTGCCTGAACTCTGCATTTGGTTGCTGTCCAGATAATATAAACTTTGCCTACGGACCGAACTTCGAGGGCTGCGATTGCACACATACTCCTTATGGATGCTGTCCTGATAAAAAACAAGCTGCTCGTGGCTACAACAATGAAGGTTGCAGCTGCGAAACACTCAAGTTTGGCTGTTGTCCAGACAAGATTACTCCAGCTACCGGACCTAAATTCGAGGGATGTGCGTGCCATACCATGCAATACGGTTGTTGCCCGGATGGCACCACCTTGGCTCAAGGACCTCATCACTATGGGTGCCACTGCTCTCAATCTAAGTTCAAATGTTGCCAGGATGAAAAAACTTCTGCGAAGGGACCAGACTATGAAGGTTGCTCGTGTCTTGAAAGTAAATTTGGATGTTGTCCAGATGGTGTCACTAGTGCACAAGGTGAGAAGTTTGAAGGTTGTGAAAATGTCAAGGAACCACCGCAGAAGGCGTGCGGCTTACCAAAGGAGGCTGGAAATTGTACAAGCTTCGCCATTAAACATTACTTTGATACCGAATATGGTGCTTGTAATCGCTTCTGGTACGGAGGTTGTGGTGGAAATGACAACAAATTCGAAACAGAAGCACATTGTAAGGCAACGTGCCAAGACTATAAGGGCAAGGAAGCCTGTTTGCTGCCAAAGAGCTCAGGTCCTTGCACTGCATATAACAAGAAATTTTACTTTAATAGTGATCGAAATCGTTGCGAAGAATTTAATTACGGAGGATGCTATGGTACAAGTAATCGTTTCGACAGCATTGAAGAGTGTCAAGCACTCTGTACGGTTAGCGAAAGTATACGTAAGTATCGCGTTACTAAAGCCCTGTTATTGCAAAATACATTGTAATGTTTTGTCAATTTCATTATTTAGCTCCCTGTGAACAACCAGTGGACGAAGGGCCTTGTGAAGGAAACTTTGAACGTTGGTTCTATGATAATGAAACGGATGTCTGTCAACCATTCAGATATGGTGGTTGCAAAGGAAATAAAAACAACTATCCAACTGAGCATTCCTGCAACTACAACTGCCGACAACCGGGAGTTCACAAAGGTTTGATTGCACTTAAATCTAAAAAGAACGGTTTTAGGGTGTTTTAACTAAAGTTTTTGTTTGTATTTAACTGTAATTTTCTTCGGGAGTTGTAGGGTTTGGTTGATGGTTAAGCTTTATTGAAGTAAAATTTTTTACCTCATTAAAGTTTGACTTCAGTTATTTATACAGTAAAGATTAAAAAATATTGATATCGTTGGTAACGTTTTCGCAGCCACTCTCGACAGTTTTAACGTTACTTTTATGATTTTCCTAATTTCTGTATTGTTTTACCTTTCTTCCCATTAACCCTAAAAACATTTATATCGATTGCTTGCTGCATGATGCTTGCCTGAAATGCTTTATTCCTAACCAATTTTACATTTAACAACAACATTGAAAACAATGCATGAAAAAATATTTGAAAATCGTCGTACACGCACACGCACTATAAAATCAAGATTATTGCTCGCTTCCTAAGCAAACTGGTGATTGCAGTGAACAACACGCACGCTGGCACTATTCCGAAAGCGACAAGAAATGCATGCCCTTCTATTACACCGGTTGTGGGGGTAACAAAAACAATTTCCGTTCACTGGAGTCTTGCGAGGATCACTGTCCCAAAGAAGTTGGTAAGAATTTTAACTGACTATGGTCACTGCTTTCATTGTTTAACTAGATCAATGTCCGCAAATGTGTTGTTCTCAACCCTTGTAATAAGATTAAGAATAACAATATTTTTGATTATATTAGCTAAGGATGTTTGCGAAATTCCTGCTGAGGTTGGAGAATGTCAAAACTACACCTCCATGTGGTATTATGACACAAAGGATGAACGTTGTCGACAGTTTTACTACGGAGGATGCGGTGGCAATGGAAATAAATTCCAAACCGAGGCTGAGTGTTTGCAGCGGTGTGAGCATAAGCCTGAAGAAACACCTGTACCTGAACCAGAAAGACAAACACCAGAACAATCTGTGCCTCCAGCGCCTAGTCCCTCTACTGGAGATATTTGTGCAGAACAACCTGATGTTGGAAGTTGCAGAAACTTTACTATTGAGTGGTACTTCGATGCTGAAAAGTCTCGCTGCAATAGGTTCTACTATGGCGGTTGTGAAGGCAATGAGAACAGATTTTCCACTGAAGAGGAATGTGCACAGCGCTGTTCGTCTCCAAAAACTCCTGTCGCTCCACCAAATCCACCCCAAGAAGCAAATATTTGTGAGAGCCCATCAGATTATGGTTCTTGCCAAGAAAATATCATAATGTGGTTCTTTAATGCCAAGGAAGGACAGTGCCAACGGTTCTATTATGGTGGATGTGATGGCAACGAGAACAGATTCGAAACCGAACAAGAATGCTCTCAGCGGTGTTCAGAGCCGAAAGTAGATATTGATACTCGCTTTGCCGAACCAAGTGAGGTTGAGGCCCCACCAGACAACAAAGTAGCACCAAGTGATGAAGAGATATGTTTGTTAACACCCGTGTCGGGTGATTGCAATGACAATATCACACGTTGGTTCTATAAAAGTGCCGAAGGTCTTTGTGATGAATTTATGTATAGCGGCTGTGGTGGAAATGGTAATAACTTTGACAGTGAAGATGCCTGTCAAAACAGTTGCTACCATGTACAAACCACATGCACCTTGCCTCCTGTACCAGGACGATGTGATGACAACTTAGCTCGTTGGTACTTTGACGAACGTGCAGGAAGCTGTTATGAGTTTGAATTTACTGGTTGTCGTGGTAATAGAAATAACTTCGTTACTGAGGCAGAATGTATGGACTTTTGTGCTGTACAGCCAAATCAACCAGAGAAGGGTTCTGAACCTGTGGCTCCTGTAAGTTTCTTTAATCGCTAAAAATACTCTGTTAAACTATAAATCAGACATTTAAATTTAACTGTATTATTTAATAGGTTTATTCTCTTTGCGAGTTGCCAGTGGAAGCAGGTGAGTGTGAAAACAACACTTTGGCTTGGTTCTATGATACGGAAACGATGTTATGCACGGCTTTCACCTACACTGGATGTGGCGGTAATGGCAACCGATTCGAGAGCAAGGAACAGTGTGATCGCCAGTGTGGAGAGTTTAAAGGAATCGGTAAGTTTTCTAGTTAATGTTATGCGTTGAATACGTCTTCAAATTAAAACGATCAATGTTAGACGTCTGCAACGAACCGGTTCAAACTGGTCCATGTAGACAGTGGCAGGCTCGTTTTCACTTCAACAAAGAGTCACGCTCATGTGAGCCATTTACTTATGGTGGTTGCGATGGAACTGGCAATCGATTCGTACTTCGCTCTGAGTGCGAAAGTTTATGCATCGTAGGCCAGGAACCTCAAACTACAGCAAATAAAGGTAAAGCAAAATGTTGTTTGAATAATGATTACCTGGATCTCAATGCGTTTACCACCTGTAAGAGTAGATATTTGCAAGATTCCTGTCAACTCTGGAAAATGTGAAGGACAGTCTATAGACGAACGTCGCTGGTACTACGATGATGAACGTGGCACCTGTATATCCTTTATATATGCTGGTTGCTCAGGCAATCAAAATAATTTCCGTTCCTACGAATCTTGCATTAACTTTTGTACAAGTAAGCCCATGCCTGCTCAATGGGCACACCATCTGATACTATTTACGGCACGAACTATGCACCTCACTTTTATGTATGCCTGCACTTCTTGTAGATCAAGCACTTGACATTTACAATAGTTATTCTCTTTAGCCATTTTATATCCTTTTGACTTACATATATAGTATGCACGTTCATAAAAATACATTTTAAGCACTTGGTTGGTTTAGGTTCTACTAGTCTTAATTATTTTGATGTAATGTACTGTTTATTTTATATTCTTATAATACGACATTTCCTCCCCTTTTTAGATCCCGAAGAATCGAACGAACGAACGAATGAAATTATTCCAGATAGATGCGAGAGCTACGAGTCAGAGTGTCAACAGTTACGTTGCCAGTATGGCGTGCAGAGAACTACTGTTGAAGACAATTGCACTCGCTGTGGCTGCATAAATCCTTGCGAGCAACACTCCTGCCCAGAGGGTCAACAGTGTGCCGTTGACATTACCAGCGATACATCTAGACAGTTTGAGCCAGTTTGCCGCTCAGTTAACAAACCAGGAGAATGTCCAATTCTTACCTCTTCTAGCACAAATTGTGCACGTGAGTGCTATACTGACGCAGACTGTCGCGGTGACAATAAGTGTTGTGCTGATGGCTGTGGCTTCGTTTGCGTGCGCCCAACAGTGCCTACACAAGCTACAATACGACCAACGACTCCGTTGCCTGCTGTTATATATCCTGGTGAAGTGCAGGTTTCTTTAGAACCAAAGAAACCGCAAGAACTGGACGTGCAGACAGCTGCTGGTGGAATAGCTGTACTACGCTGCTTTGCCACAGGTATTCCTGCACCGAATGTAACCTGGTCGCGTCACAATGTTGTGGTACACTTCGTCGTACATATTTAAGGGGTTGATTTAATTACTTGATTCGTTCTTTACAGATTGACACTAATCAGGGACGTTATGTTTTGACTTCTAGCGGAGATCTAACCATCGTCCAGGTACGTCAAACCGACACTGGATCCTACGTATGTATTGCCGATAATGGCTTAGGAGCTCCGGTGCAACGAGAGGTTAAACTACAAGTTACAGGTTTGTTCGACTCATCTACTTTACTATTTGGTGTTGGTTTTGCTTTAATCTGCATGTTTTTCGTTTTCTTTATTCTTTGTTCGTCAATTGCATGTTATATAACTGCATTGTATTTGTTTGCTAACATAACGCTGCACTGTGTCCCATAACATTAGAACCCCAACAAACCCCAGCCTATATCTTTGGCAACAAGAATTTCACTCAAATCGTTACACTTAACAGTCGTGCACTGGTGCGATGTCCAGCAGGTGGTCACCCTGCTCCACAAGTAAGTTGGTGGCGCAACAAAAAGCGTCTGGGTTTAATAGATAAACGTTTCGAAATGACACGCGATTATGCCTTGATGTTCCACGCTGTTCAACTCTCCGACCTAGGAGTTTATACTTGCGAGGCGTACAACCATCGCCAGCGTCCAGTGTCGATGAAGATTACTTTGAAAGCAGTTGGTCCAGCAAGAGCGGTAAACCGCAATGATGTTCCCTTCCTTAAATATGTTATCGATCCCGCCACTGCTCCCATCACTCCTAGACCTATTTATCCTTATCGCCCTACTAGACCATATGCTCCTCCACCACCACCCGTGGTTATACAGCAGCCACAATTGGGTAAGTAGAATAAGCATGGCCTTTGTTATTTGTACTTGCACGTGCTTCTATTTATACGTGTTTAGATAGTTAAGTTTGCATCAAATAGCAACTTAAGTAATATGTACTTTTTTACTGTAGTGAGTGCCAGAGCAGTACTTGTGCGTGACCCAAGAAATACGTACTCTTTGGGTTCAACAGTGCTTTTAGCCTGTGAAGTTCAGGGCTATCCTGTGCCCAATGTAGTATGGACGAAAGATGGAGTGCCATTGTCTGCCGGTGAACGAATACAAATAACGGGTATGCTACATAAAAAAACATACAGTTCCCTAAACAATGGTCTTAAAATCTCTTAACTGCAGCTGATCCCCATCGTCTCGTAATAAACGATGTCATAACCGATGATACTGGCCTCTATGGATGTACTGCCCGAAATTCCTTCAGCTACAACACGAGTGAAGAAAAAGTAGTAATTGAATGTAAGTATTTCACAAAACAACTCTATTTTGGGCGTGTTTCTAATTTTAAAACTCTTGTTTTATAGCTGTTATTCCTGTGCATCCCGATTGCGTTGACAATCCCCACTTCGCCAACTGTAACCTTATAGTTAAAGGTAACTATTGCACACATCAATACTATGCCAAATTCTGCTGCAGATCCTGCACACTCGCCGGCCAGCTAAGGGGAGCTCATCCTAATGCAGTGTGAAACTATTACACGATAAACTTAGAAGAGCCATTTCAAAAACTTGCATTTAAAAGCATAAACAAAGTATTGGATACATATTCGTTTTGAATGCATTATATTGCTTTTAGGTATGGCTACAACCATGCTCAGGCCGAACTAAAAAAAAACCTATGCTGAAAATCTGCATAAACTATTTAAATAAGTTCTACAAATACAAATTTGATAATTCCAAAGTTGCTATTTATAAACATACAAACACATATTGTATTCAAGATACATCATAAATTGAAATAGATTTTAGAGAATTAGTTTAAATTTGTTCCATATTTATTGCCCCCAGACAATATAAGTTAAAAAGAAAAAAAAAACACAAAAAAAAACATGTCAAGTATTTGCTAATGATTGATATGTGAACTCGGTGCGTTAACATTACTTATTTTTAGATTTTCCAGTAAAGGAACGTAATTGTAAAATTGAATAGATTTTTGTAAATAAACCGCATGAACGAAAATGAATTATTCGTTTGTTTTTCTGAAGAAATTTTTTTTGTTTAGTTGGAATAACTTGGAATGTACATAGCTGTTGTTTTTGATACTTGTTATTCCTGGGCTGAGTGAATTAATAAAGTTAATAAAATTTTTCTAATTGAGTAACAAGGACATCAGTACAACAAGGATAGAAGAATTTAACTTTATGAAGCTGCTACAAATCCTGCTGCCTGATTTCAATCAAAAGTCATCGTTAAAATCATTACAATAAGTTTTCTTCTTACTGGTTGTACAGTAATTGAGAAGGTTTTTATTGACAAACAAGTAAGGAAACTCTAAAGTCAGTCTAGACCGACTATGGAGTACCTTTAACCTCATATAATATTTGTATCTTAAAATATAAAAAACTTTTTAACAAAAAAAAAAAACCTATTTCAAAATCACTACAAGGTCAAAAATAATTTCAAATCACTTTTACTATTTATTTCTTGGTCAAATTTGATAATTTATTTATATTCATTACACTGGTTTACAAATAACGAAAAGTTGTTTGTACTTTGAATGCCACTATTATTTTCTTATGTAAACTCGGTCGCTGATTCCGAAAAAAATTTTTTTTGTTTTTCTGTCACTCCGTTTTCGAGATATTGCCCACTGTAGGGTTTTCAACGAAAAAAAAAAGTTGGTTCCACTTAATTGCATATATCTCCTGAACCAACATCAGCAATCAAACAAATGATATATCAAATAAAAGCTAATAAAATTTCTTACAAACAATGCTAACATTATTTTTTTGTCGAGCTGTTAGTTTTGGCGGAATTAATTCAAATATCGGGGACTTTTTTTATTTTTCAGAAAAGTTTCCAAAAAAAGACAAAATAGTTGCAAATTTCGTTAAGAAATAAAAATATTTTGTTACTTTTGATATTTTTTACTAAGAGCCTTTGTTTTTCCAAAAAAAATAAGCTATTGTTGAAGAAAATCTATTGAGAAATGAAAAAGTTGTGTTCAATGGAACGAAAGCACCCAAGTTATGTTTTTTTTACAAATTTTATTGTCATATAAATAAATTGGGTTATTGTACTATAATTTTTTATTTTTCATTTTTATTGTTCATAGGAATCATGTCAAGAGTTTTGCGAAAGAAAAGATAAGAACAAACACGCTACAATAAAAACAGGTAGGCTCACGACTGAGAGTGCAACCGTCGAAACCGTCACAGCAAAACGTCTGATTTCGACATTTATGGCTATAAGAAAGAGAGCCTACCTGTTTTTATTATGCCATGTGAATACTTATTTTGTGTTTTTTTGACAGTTTCGGCGGTCGCGCTCTGAGTCGTGGACCTACCTACCTTTATTGTACCTGCAGCACTTTCGAGATGCATAAAAGCAAAAACTTCATGCATTATACTAAAAAACGTGGCAAACAAAAGGGACGCACAATTTGTAACGAAAGGAAAAAATAAGACTGCGAGAATTCCAGTGTAAAAACTACCCAGATATTTTCTGCTACGTGTGCGGTGAATTTACTTTCGAAAAGAAACGAGTCAATTTTACGAATTTACTCCAAATGTCATATCTACATTATTTTGGTATTGCGGCTGAGAACATTGGTAAATCATGGACGCCAAGTATTTTGTGTCAATCGTGCAAATTAATATTGTCTGAATGGAGCTCGGGTAAAAAACGATACATGAAATTCGATGTTTCGATGATCTGGAGACAACCGTTTTGCCACCTAAACGATTGCTATTTTTGTCTGGTCAAAGTGACTGGTGTTGGAAAACACAAAAGAGTGATATACGCCACTGTCCCGAATGTTTCATTGCCAGTATCTCATTCTGACGATGTTCCATATCCTACTTGTCCCGATTCAACACGCGAAAACAATCGAAAATCCGTAGATTCAATGGAGTCGGAAGGAACCACAGGTGGTAGTACTATTACAACTGAAAACACAACTCACCTTTTATCGCAAGCGCAGCTGAATGATTGGATAAGAGATTTGGAACTGTCAAAAGAAAAATCGGAATTGCATGCTTCTCGTATGCAACAATTCAACTTTTTGAGACCCAATGTTAAGGTTACATACTTCAGAAATAGTGAAAAACCGTTTGCTATACACTTTGCTAAGAATGACAATATCTGCTATTGCGTAGTCATTCCTGGCTTATTTAATACCTTCAGTCAGCCGTACATTCCCAAAGAGTGGCGTTTGTTTATTGATGGCAGTATTAAATATGAATAACACGACTGGAAAATATGTTCTGATATCAAAGTCGTTGGTACACCACGTTGTTGGTAAACCATTATTACAAAAAGGACTGGGCAGAAAGAATTGAGTCGAAAGTTGGAGAGAGCAACGTCAAAAACGTTCCACTAGTCAAAAAGAAAACATAATTCTCCCACCGCTGCACATCAAACTTGGACTTATGAAAAACTTTGTCAAGGCGTTAGACAAAGAAAGCGAAGCATTCACATATTTGAAAACGATTTTTCCAAATCTTTCTGATGCCAAGATAAAAGAAGGTGTCTTCGTTGGATCGCAAATTAAAAGGTGTTAAGCGATCTTCAATTCGCAGAACTATTGTCACCAGTTGAGGCAGCGGCGTGGGATTCTTTTAGGACGACTGTTTCTAGCTTCCTCGGGAACAATTAAAGTGAATCTTACGAGAAAATAGTTAACAAGTTGCTCAAGAACTATAAAAAAATGCGCGTAAATATGTCTCTGAAAATTCACTTTCTGCACTCCCATTTGAATTTTTTTCCGAAGAATCTCGGTGACGAGAGCGACGAGCATGGGGAAAGATTCCACCAACAGATGAAAACAATTGAGAATCGGTACCAAGGATTTTGGGGCGAAGGAATGATGGGCGACTATTGTTGGTTTCTCATCAGAGAAACCGATCCCGAATTAAATAAACGATATAACAAGAATTCTAAACAGTTTGAATTTCTGAATGATAAATAAAAATTATTTACCATGTAAATAACAATATAAATGATTTAATGCAACAATAAAAATTATTAATAATAATTATATACAATTTAAATAATGTAAAAATAATGTAAATTATTAAAAGAACAATAAAAATGAAGAATATATGATTTTATTACAACAACCTTTAGTTCTCATTTTTTTTTTGTATGGCAATTAAATAAGTCCAAATGCATAAATTGATAATTAATTATAATTGATAATTGATTATAATCACACAATTTGGGTGATTTCGTTCCATTAAACACAACTTTTTCATTTCCCAATAGATTTTCTTCAACAATAGCTTATTTTTTTTGGAAAAATAAGGGCTTTTAGTAAAAAATATCAAAAGTAATAAAATATTTTGATTTCTTAACGAAATTTGCAACTATTTTCTGTTTTTTTGGAAATTTTTCTGAAAAATAAAAAAATCCCCGAAATTTGAATTTATTCCGCCAAAACTAACAACTCGACCAAAAAATGGTGTCGGCATTGTTTGTAAGAAATTTTGTTAGCTTTTATTTGATATATCATTTGTTTGATTACTGTTGTTGGTTCTGGAGATATATGCAATTAAGTGGAACCAACTTTTTTTTTCGTTGAAAACCCTACAGTGGGCAATATCTCGAAAACGGAGTGACAGAAAAAAAATATAATTTTTTTTTCGGAATTAGCGACCAATTTTACATTAGAAAAGGATAGTGGCATTCAAAGTACAAACAACTTTTCGTTATTTGTAAACCAGTGATATCAATTATTCTGAATTTTTTTATTTTTATCAAAAATAAATTGAATTTTTATGATAATAAAAGCTTATAGTCAGCGCTAATCATTGACATAAAATCATGGTATTTTTGCCATCCCTTCTCTATTTAAGACTTTTTTTATTTGTGAATATCCTGCTTAGGTGACGCTATATTAATTTGGAATCTTAATTTTTCTTTAATCTTAATTAAAATGCTATATGTGTGTTGCAGCTGCACAAAAAATCTGATTATATTAGAGCCGACTTCGAAGCATGGTCGAACATGGTCAACACAGCTCAAACTACTATTAATTTTATACCCCAGACTAGTAACACAGGTGACAAATGAAACGTTAGCGCCGGCCATAACTATGATCGGTAAGTTTTCGACGCTGTAACGTTGGCGCGAAATGGTCAGAGCTTGAGTTTTGGAAGCATTTAAATTTAAAAGATTTTTAGCGGCCCAGTCTTCTATAGAAATTAAGTCTTCATTTATTCTACATATTAAATCCTCTGACAACCCTATTACTCTTGAAATATATATATTTGTGCATCATCAGCGTATAGGTGAATTGATGTGTTGTGGCAACAAGATACAATGTCGTTAACAAACATGCTGAAAAGAATGGGTCCCAATATGGATCCTTGCGGAACGCCAGAAAACGTACTTTTCAGTTGCGACGAGCAATTTTTATTTATAACCTGCTGTTAACGATTGTTCAAATATGTTTGCATTAATTTAATAGCACAAGACCCGAAACCAAAATAGTCTTTTAGTTTTTGCAAAAGAATGTCATGGTTGACTGTATCAAAGGCCTTCGAGAAGTCTAGAAGAGCTAGGACGGTAAGCTCATCGTTATCATATGCCGGTCAAATATCCTCCATTATCTTTAGAAGCGCGGATGTGCAACTATGTCCAGTCTTATACCCAGATTGGTTTGCAGTCAGTAGCTTATTTACATTTAAATGTTCAACAATTTGTGTCTGTCGTTTCTTATTCTGTTCTTTGTCAGTATCTTGATCAGTACTAGACATGATCCCACTTAACTGACCTTTTTTTTATAATTGTACCTACCCTTGCATTTTTGCTGTGAATTTTATTAACTCTAGTACTCTAGTGTCAATATTTACTGAGAAACAGTGTTTTTCTTATAGTGACACGCCCCTTTATCGAATACTACCCACATTACTGGCAGTAATTTGTTATATTTGTACCTACCTTTGTACTTAATTTTAGTATCGTAGTGTCAATAGTAATTGAGATACAGTGTAAAAAACAGAGAAACCAACCAACTTGAGAACCTCCTCCTTTTTGAAGTCGGTTAATAAGAGCCACACTTTATTAAACAAAGAAAAAGTCTTAAATATATGACAGCCGTGGATACCTTTCCAACGATATCTTGATAACGGCGATCGTATAAGAAATAATAAAGTTATTTGAATTTTTGTGAAAATGACCTACAATAAATGCATGAAAACATCATTATACTTAACCCAATTGCAAATATTTTCAAATTTTTGATGCAGATTGAACGAACTTTTTCAGACCTATAATTTTAGACAGTTTATTTGTTTGCAACTATTACACTAGTTTATATATATACGGAAAACATGATTTTGGAGGTTTTTGCAAAATGGTTTAGCTCACTGACGGATTTCGGCATAGTCAAAATATTTGGGAATCATCATAAAATATATCAAGGTTCATTTAAGGATGGGTACAAATGAAACTTTTTTTCAAGGCACCTTAATATATATATAGTAAGACAAAGAGAGATTGCAATAACTTCTAATAAAAAGTCCCAGTACAATAACTCAGAAGCTATGAAACATTTCCCGACTAAACGCTTTTTAACCGACTTCAAAAAGAGGTTCTCTCAAGTTCGTTGGTTTTATTTTTTCTCTACTATCAAGAAAGAGTACGTTATACGACAAAGGGGTGTGGCAATATTGAAAAAGCACGGTATCTCGAATGCAACTGACACTAGGTTACTGATAATAAGTACGAGGTAGACACCTTTATAACAAATTACTGCCAAGAAAATGAGCATTATTCGATAAAGGGGTGTGGAAATATAAAAAACACTATATATCGGAAAAAGATATATATATCAGGAAAAATATAAATTCATTGCAAGAATGGGTAGAATTATTGCAAAACACTATGAATAAAGTGAGCGGAGTTCGATAAAGGGGCGTGTCAATATTATAAAAAAAGCTATATCTCAGTCAATATCGACACAAGGCTATTGAAAGCGATACAAAAGTAGGTATAATTATTTCAAAAACTTATTATATTCTCTAAAAAGGAAAAATAAAAACTTTTTAACAAAAACAATAAAAAAAGCAATTTAAAATCACTAAAAAGTAAAAAATTATTTTAAATTACTTTTCCCATTAATTTCTTGGCCAAATCATTTATTGACATACATTATTGTGTGGGAAATCTTATTATTTCAATTTTTTCTAATTTGTTTTATTTTTAGCATAAATATATTAATTTTTTATGATAATAAAACCTTCGAAGTCAGCGCTTATAAAACTCGAAGTTTCTTAAGCCCCGTTTTGTTCACAAGAGGCATAAGTATGATTTAGCTCGGGGATAAGTATCTCTAGGTTAATTTTATACCAAGCGTATAAATTGTGAGATAAAAATTGGTTTTGTTCACATTTTAATCCTGATTTATGCCGAGAGCATAACTTTGAGAAAAACATTTGAGCTAGAAAATTTGTGGGAGCGTAATTTCTTGTTCTTTTCATACTGTTTGTATGTGCATCTAGTTTTGACTTAACAGTTGCCAACTGTTGAGTACGCTGAATGGGACCAGTGAAAATTATTTGTATGCAATGACGGATTGTGAGCGCTCTCTTCCTTATTATATTTTTTGACAGAAGTCCGTTTTCCAGTCTTCAATTGCATTCGTCCGTGAGTGGTTATAGAAAAACTCTTCTTAGCGTAAACAACAAACAATTGTTTTGTTTTCTTGCTTTTTTTTTTTTTTTTTTTTTTCTGCGATTTTGCATAGACTAACACAGTTATATTCAGAGCATCTTCAACAACAACCACTGCCTTTAAGCAGTATGGAAGCTGACGAAGATGATAACATTAGCAACAACAGCGAAACAGGTTGGCAAACCGCAAGCTCAACAACACTTGGTAAACGACGACTGGGATCTCCCAAACAAGTTGAACGCAAACGTTTGACTGAGAATGCAAGTATTAATAAAAACAATAACAAATATTCCGCGTTAGAAACACAGGATGAAACTATCAATGATGGTGATGATAAAATTGAATACAAGCCCCCACCTATAATTATTCCAAATGTTTCCGATATTCGTGTCATGATAAGTGATCTAAATAAAGTAGTTAAATCAGAAGAATTCCATTATAAATAATTTAAAAATGGACAAATAAGATTAAATGTGAAATCTTCCGATTCATACAGAGCCATGGTCAGGTATCTAGACGCAAAAAGAATTATTTTTCATACGTACCAGCTCAAACAAGAGAGAGCCTATAGGGTTGTGGTAAAAAACTTACACCACACAACACCTATTGATTATATAAAAGAAGAATTGGAAAATTTAGGGCACGAAGTAAGACACATAAGTAATTTGAAGAGCCGTACTAGCAAGCAGCCACTCCCAATCTTTTTTATTGATTTGGAGCCTAAGCCAAACAATAAACGAATTTATGAAGTTAAAGTTCTTCTTAACGCTATGGTCAATATTGAACCACCAATAAAATTTAATGATATCCCTCAATGTCATCGTTGCCAACAGTTCGGACATACTAAGTCCTATTGCAGGAAGAATTTTGTTTGTGTTAAATGTGGACTAGAGCATCCAACCATACAGTGCCCTAAAAGTAAAGATCTACCTGCAAAATGTGCCAACTGCGAACAAATGCACACTGCAAGTTACAAAGGTTGCGAAGTTTACAGGAAGCTTATTAAAACCAAACGCATAAATGTCACACAGTTCAGCGCTGTCAACGAACGTTTTCGTTCTAATGACTTAGACATGAACAACTTTCCATCATTAAATTCTGGAAACGCAGAAAATAACAATGCTAAACACAATCAAAACGCTTTTTCGTATTCTGATGCTCTGAAAAATAATAAAAAACAATATGAATCAAACACACTGCAAAAAATTGAAACCTTACTAAACAAGCAAATAGAGCTGACAAATACTCTGCTGAATATGATGTCAGCTCTCGTTACCAAATTATGCAATTAAACCTGCGCCTAGCAATATGGAATGCCAACGGACTTTCCAACCATACCAATGAGGTTGAAATTTTTTTAAAAACAAACTTTATTGATATACTATTGATATCAGAAACCCACTTTACCACCAGGTCATTTTTCAGAATCAAAGATTATGATCTAATACATGTGAATCATCCTGATAATAGAGCTCATGCAGGATCGGGTATTTTAGTAAAGTCTAAAATTAAATACTCTACGTTAAACTCTGTTCAAAACAACTCTTTTCAAGTAGCGTCTATCAAAGTATTTTGTGACACTGGTGACCTAGTCATTTCATCTATACAGAACACCTTCAAATAAAAGAAATTTTAACAAGGCGTGTAAAGAGCTAAAAAAAGCGATTCGTGAATTTAAAAATGTTTCTACTGCCCATTACCTTGATAAAATCAACAACTCTCAACACGATGAGCACCTGCTGTGGAAGGCTACAAAGTATTTAAAAAAACCAGTTAAACGCATCATCCCCATTAGGAACATGGATGGATCATGGTGTCGTTCAGATAAAGATATAGCCGAAGCATTTGCCATCCATCTGAAAGATATATTTAAGCCTTTTCATGTAAACAACACGGCATATGAACATAATATTCTTAAATTTCTTGAGTCACCTTGTCAAATGGATCTTCCAATTAGACACATCTCGCCCAACGAAGTTAAAAGCGAGATACAAAAATTGAATCTCAAGAAGTCTCCCGGGTATGACATGATTGGTGGAAAAGTGGTAAAGAACTTATCACGGAAATCTATTATTTTCTTAACATTAATTTTCAATTCTATATTAAGACTAGAATACTTCCCAACACAATGGAAGTGTGCAGAAGTGATAATGTTACCAAAACCTGGTAAACCAGAACAACTTCTTACATCACACAGACCAATTAGCTTGCTGGCAACATTTTCCAAAATGTTCGAAAAAATTTTCTTGCGACGTCTGCTACCAATATTAGAAAACCTTAAAGTCATACCCGAACATCAGTTTGGTTTTAGACACAAGCATGGTACTCCTGAGCAATGTCACAGAGTAGTGAATATTATAACGGACAGCCTTGAAACAAAAAAATATTGCTCAGCCGTATTTCTTGACGTTAAACAAGCATTTGATCGCGTATGGCACCATGGATTGTTATACAAAATTAAAAAAATACTTCCTGCGCCGTACTTTGGCTTTTGTAGATCTTATCTTACCGGCAGACATTTTTATGTTAAGGTTCGTAATGAAACTTCGGAAATCCAGGAAATTCAAGCTGGTATTCCTCAAGGCAGCGTACTTGGACCTGTACTATACACTATCTTTACATCGGATATGCCCACAGATGACAATGTTACGATAGCTACTTACGCAGATGACACAGCAATTATTGGTGTTAACGAATGTCCCTACACCGCGTCATCTTTCGTTCAGAATGAACTCGATCAGCTTACTATTTGGCTGGAAAAGTGGAAAATTGTTGTCAATTCCGATAAATCAACACATGTAACTTTCGCACTCAGAAGAGGTGACTGTCCACCTGTTAGCATCAGCGGTGAAAGCATTCCAAAAAGTGACTCAGTAAAGTATCTTGGGCTTACTTTAGACAAACGAATGACTTGGAAACCACACATCAAGGCCAAACGCACACAGCTGAACATGAAAAATCGAAAACTCTATTGGCTTTTAGGTCGACACTCGCAGCTTTCTCTCAATAACAAGGTGCGAATTTATAATGCCATTTTAAAGCCGGTTTGGACCTACGGAATACAATTATGGGGAACTGCCAGCAATTCTAATGTAGAAATTCTAGAGAGATACCAATCAAAAACTCTTAGGCTCATAACAAACGCAGCATGGTTCATATCCAACAAAACTATTAATAGAGATCTTAACGTCGTACCTGTAAAAGAAGAAATCAGCAGATTTAGCACAAAATATCTGCAAAGGCTCAGCGACCATTCAAATGTTCTGGCGATATCTTTATTGGATGACAGCGAAGAAACAAGAAGACTGAAGCGGAAGCATGTTTTAGATCTACCTTTTCTAAACTAAATCTTTACCACTAGTGTATAATACCTTGTCGTATATTTCAATGGAAATGTACGACCTTATGTCAATTTAGCATAATCATCCTGTTTGCTTATTGTTTGTTATAATAAACAGATTGCAAATATAAATAAAAATAAAAAAAAAAAAAAAAAAAAAAAAAAAAAAAGTCCGTTTCCAACAGAAACGTCAATACTACCTTGGAGTTATTATGTCATGTTCTTAATGAAAAAAATATTAAGATGAGAGTGATAAGAGCGAGTTATATATTTCAGGGGTTAAAATATCTCTCCGCCATTTTTATCTCCGGCTCAGGAGTTAATGTCTGATGGACTAAAATCAACCATTTCCAATCAGATGATTGTGCGTGGTATAGGACCAATGACCCAAATTTAACCCTATAACATCATGTGGAACAATCAATTAAACATGGTGGTGGGTTTATAATGGTTTGGAGATGTATTTTTCAAAATGATGTTGGTCATCGTTTGATAGTTGTGTACATAAGTCCAATCGCGAATTTTTGAATTCATGTCAAATCGCAGATTACTAAGTTCCAAATCCAAGGCCTTCCAAATGATTGAATGAGCTTTGGGAGCGAACCAAGGAAGTATATGAAGAAATACTACCAGAATTTATGGGGAGGATTGAAATTGCACACCAATTGCATTCAGGATCTCAAAAAAGCAAAAGAATACTGAATATGATATTAAAAAACAAGTAAAGAAAGTCTAAAGTCTGTCTAGGCCGACTATGGAATACCCTTAACCTACTTTTCCAAAACAAAAATAATATTATTGAAAATGGGCGTGTCCTTGGGCGGATGAAGCCTATATTTTAAATGTTAATGTTAATGAAAAATTTACACATACAAAGTTTTATTCCTGTAGCTCACAGTTAATGCCTTTATTGTGCTTTCGCTATGGGAGGTGGGCATGTTCATGGACGGATTACTCCCAATTTTTGAATAGACCTTAGTGTTGGTATAAAATACATATAAACCAAATTTAATTTCTATATAACAAACATAACCTTATTTATTAAGTTTTAAACTATTTGGGTTGTATGGGAAGTAGGCGTGTCCGTGGGCGGATGACGTCCATTTTTCAAAACCATCTTTGGTTTGTTATAAAAAACATATGTGCTTAATTTTAGCTCTGTAGGTTAAACAAAGGCTTATTTATTGCGTTTTCAATTTTTGGGTTGTATGGGAGGTGGGCGTGTCCGTAAGCGGATGACGTCCATTTTTCAAAGACATCTTTGTGTTTGAATAAAACACATACATATCAAATTTTATTGTTGTAGGCTTATTATGAGCTGAGTTATGCAGTTTTCAATTTTCGCGTTGTATGGGAGGTAGGCGTGTCCGTGGGCGGATGATGTGCATTTTTCAAAACCATCTTTTTTTCATTACAAAAAATATATGTGGCAAATTTTAGCTCTGTAGGCTAAACAGAGGCTTATTTATTGCGTTTTCAGTTTTTGGGTTGCATGGGAGGTGGGCGTGTCCGTAAGCGGATGAAGTCCATTTTTCAAAACCATCTTTGGTTTGTTATAAAAAACATATGTGCTAAATTTTAGCTCTGTAGGTTAAACAGAGGCTTATTTATTGCGTTTTCAATTTTTGGGTTGTATGGGAGGTGGGCGTGTCCGTAGGCGGATGATATCCATTTTTAAAGACATCTTTGTGTTGATATAAACCACATACATATCAAATTTTATTGTTGTAGGCTTATTATGAGCTGAGTTATGCAGTTTTCAGTTTTCGCATTGTATGGGAGGTAGGCGTGTCTGTGGGTGGATTCCAAAAATATTCAATAGTGCATATCCTTGGGTGCATGTGACCATGTGTACCAAGTTTTATCCAATTATCTGAACTCCTTCTTCTTATCCTGTGTTTACGAACAACACACAGACGGACGGACGGACGGACTGCATCCGCCTACATACACGCCTACCTCCCATACAACGCGAAAATTGAAAATTGCATTACTCAGCTTATAATAAGCCTACAACAATAAAATTTGATATGTATGTGTTTTTTACAAACACGAAGATGTCTTCGAAAAATGGACGTCATCCACTCACGGACACGCCCACCTCCCATACAAACCAAAAATTGAAAACGCAATAAATAAGCCTTTGTTTAACCTACAGAGCTAAAATTAAGCACATATGTTTTTTATAACAAACCAAAGATGGTTTTGAAAAATGGACGTCATCCGCTTACGGACACGCCTACTTCCCATACAACCCAAATAGTTTAAAACTTAATAAATAAGGTTATGTTTGTCAAAGAAAAATTTTATTTGGTATGTATTTTATACCAAAACTAAGGTGTGTTCCAAAATTGGGAGTAATCCATCCATGAACACGCCCACCTCCCATAGCGAAAGCACAATAAAGGCATTAACTGTGAGCTACAGGAATAAAATTTGGTATGAGTAAATTTTTCATCAACATTTAAATGCATATAAAGTATAGGCTTCATCCGTCCACGGAGACGATCATTTACAATAAAAATTTTTTGTTTTTGAAAAGTAGGTTTAGGGTATTTCATAGTCGGCCTAGACCGACTTTAGACTTTCTTTACTTGTTTTCTTACAAAAATAGTGAAAAAACCTTATATAAAAGTTTGGTAACGAAAACCATATATTAAGCTTAAATGATAAATTAACTTGTGAAATCATCGGCTTAGGGAAAATAGATGAAAAGGACATTAGAGAAAGAATTGAGAAATATTTGAGTATCAACTGCTTAAAGGTTAATTAATTGGAAACTAGTTTTATATTGTTCGGCAGTGAGTTAGTTCCACAGCCTTATTGCTCTAACAAAAAACAATCTACTTGTAGTTTTGTTATTAAAACGCGGTATTAAGAGATTTAAACTTATTTTGCAAAGAGAATACTTGATAAGGCTACATCCGCTAAGTAAAGCTTTCAAAGTTCGTTATTTTAAGTTATGTTTCTACTGAAATGAAAACAAAAATTGTTGGATTGATAAAAACAATTTGATAAAGCAGTGTTATTTTTGAGCAAACATTCCTCAATAAGTCAAATTTTTACAATATGCGGAAGTAGTTCTTTGGGATTTTTTGGTTTACGTTTAAAAATAACTTAAATGTTTACACACAAACACTTCTATTCAATAAGTTTTTGCCGTAACTATGCCATAAAAATTGTTTATTAATACTTCTATACTATTATATAAAATTTAAGTGCTAATATTTTGAATGAAATGGACTAAAAAGCTGCTGGGCCAATTTTTATGAAATAAATTTCAAAATATGATATTTGTACCACAGAAGGGCATAAACAGAGATTCTTTAAGAAAATTTAGCAATATATATCTTAATTAAAGTGTTAAGCATTTTAAAAAGTTAACACCGTCGTTGCTTTTCACGCGATTGTGTTAAGTTTTGTCCATTTTTTTCAAGAAGTTTAATGTATTAGATTCTTGCCATTCGTCTATTTATTTTTGAAAGTATATCTTAACAACAGCAAGCTCGGTTTGGACGGCATTATTATACCAAGCGATGTCAACGGAAGCAACAAATCTGGGTTTTGTTGTTAATCTACTTTTTTAATTGAATATTCAACCCAATAATATCATATCGAATTGAACTGAAATGATATTCCACACAATTTTTTGGAAATACAGTTACTTGCAGATTTTGGGCTTTTTTCATTTGTGCTTTTCAGACATGAGACTTGATAAGAGTCTGTAGAAGAAGACTTCTCCATATCGCACGAACCCGCTTAAATCTGTGAAAACTACTTTTTTGGAGATGGGAAATTACTTTCAGTATCAATATTTACTTTCGCTTCTGCATTTGATAGCAAATACATTTTTTTACCTTTTTTTTACCTTTTATGTTTCTTACAATTTTGTAGAAAGAAGTATCATATATCTGTCAAACGTTATTTATTCCATTTTCTGAAAAACACTTCGATAATGATTGAATTCGATTACCTCTTCTGAATTCTTCCGATGCGTGTTTTCAAGGTTACCTATTAGTAATTCGTATATCGGGCTTAAGAGCCAAAACGACAATATTTCAAAAGAAAAGATCACGTTTAAGTCTTATAGACACATTTAAAAACTTATTGCCATAAACTTTATATTTAATTTTTATTTAAATGGCGACTTCACGTGTATCATTAGTTTTGGATATAGAATAGATAACTGCAATTATTCTTGTTTTTGAGTTATTGGTTAAAACAAAAAAGAGTAAAAGTGAATTTAAGTTAAAGAAGAACTTCCACTCATATCCACTAATACTCGTTTGTGTGCCGTACGCAAAAAGGATACCCAATCAGCCAAACAAGCTTGGAATAAGCTTTAAACAAGCTTACAAACGTAAGCCTCAAGCTTGGATAACACTTTCATTTACTATTGTAGAACGCTTACATTTAATTGTAGGATAAACGAAAGTGAACCCTTGGAATAATATTCATTACTTCAAGCTTAATCCAAGTGTTGTTTTTACAATTGGATATAAGTGTTTTAATAAGCTTTTTCCAAGTGTGCTACATTCAACAAATCAATTAGCACTCGCGAAAAATTTTTATTCCGTGGCTCAGTTGGTAAGCCACTGGTTATTTGATTTGTTGTGATTTGGACATCCAAGGTTCAATTCCCAACCAGAACATTTGTATTTTTATTTATTTTTTATTTTCGTTTGTTAAAATTTAAGCATATATTTATATGAAAAATTGCATGCCTTCAAAAATGTTTGTGTTTGCTACCCCAGGGATCGAACGCGCGAACCACCGCATATGTGTCGGACACTCTAACAGCTTGCCGTAAACCTGATGGCTGCTGAGCGAACAAAATGAAAATAAAATACATTTATGTATGTATATATGAGAGCATCACAACTTTGAACAGTTGTAAACCTCCCAATCAGCCAAACAAGCTTGGAATAAGCTTTAAACAAGCTTACAAACGTAAGCCTCAAGCTTGGATAACGCTTTCATTTACTATTGTAGAACGCTTACATGTTATTGTAGGATAAACGAAAGTGAACCCTTGGAATAATATTCATTACTTCAAGCTTAATCCAAGTGTTGTTTTTACAATTGGATATAAGTGTTTTAATAAGCTTTTTCCAAGTGTGCTACATTCAACAAATCAATTAGCACTCGCGAAAAATTTTTATTCCGTGGCTCAGTTGGTAAGCCACTGGTTATTTGATTTGTTGTGATTTGGACATCCAAGGTTCAATTCCCAACCGGAACATTTTTATTTTTATTTATTTTTTATTTTCGTTTGTTAAAATTGAAGGATATATTTATATGAAAAATTGCATGTCTTCAAAAATTTTTGTGTTTGCTACCCCAGGTATCGAACGCGCGAACCACCGCATATGAGTCGGACACTCTAACAGCTTGCCGTAAGCCTTATGGCTGCTGAGCGAACAAAATGAAAATGTATGTATATATGAGAGCATCACAACTTTGAACAGTTGTGAAACTATTACCGTTGTCAGCGTTATCTAAGTATGATTGCAAAACACTTACTTAATGCAAGCCTTTCCAAGTATTATTGTACATCACTTGCTTTTTGTGTTTTACGCAATAGTTACACAAAGCAACTTGGAAATTTATTACCCGGGCAAATGTTTTTCAAGCGTGCTTGGATAAGGCTTGATTTTTGTATTGCATGTAAGCTTAATCCAAGCACTATTTCTAAATGGTTGACAAAACACTTACTTAATGCAAGCGTTCCCAAGTATTATTGTACATCACTTGCTTTTTGTGTTTTACGCAATAGTTATACAAAGGAACTTGGAAATTTATTACCTGGGCAAGTGTTTTTCAAGCGTGCTTGGATAAGGCTTGCTTTTTGTATTGCATGTAAGCTTAATCCAAGCACTATTTCTAAATGGCTGATTGGGTAGGAACCGATGCAGTGCTTAGTTCTCTCATTGAGTGAATAGATTTATTATGCTATATCGTAATGACTCACAACACCAATAAACACCACGAGTGGAATCGAATGACATAAGTACTTAGAGTCATTTTTAGTTTCATTTCACGAGTTACATTTCATCCAAATTTAATTGTAAATGTCCAGCAACACGTACCAAACCAAACAAAAACTGTTTTGGAAAAAGCCCAACAAAAAATAATACTAAACTCTTTCATTTTCTCACACAAAAAGGAAACAAATCAGCAAAATTCCTCAGCTGGGCATAACACAAAATAATACTTAACTCATTCATAGTTCTTAAATTCCTCTCTTATGAATAAGTGAGTCACATCAGATTATTAACCCACATGTAATAGTCATAATTTGCAGACACACATGCATGTTCGAGGACTATGAGTATTTTTTGGTTTTAGTGGGAATGAGTTAAATTATTTTGTTGAGTTGGAATAAATAAACATTTGCACCAATTGTTATGGCTCATGACTTAAGTATGAATGTACTGGTAAAATTTATATACCTTCTTTTTCAAACCCAACTGAATCAAAACTAGCACCATCTAGGTGTGAAAACAGAAATTCACCTCACTTAAACGAAGATTGTTCATTTTCCTTTGTCTACCAATTCTCAGAATTTTTATTAGAAATCTAACTCTATTGCGGATTATTTCTTTCTGAAATGCTGTTAGCAAAAAAATCGTGGCTTGATCGATAGATTTAAGCTTTCTTTTCTTTATCAGCGTCATTCAAAGAAGATCACATAAGCTTGAGTCTAAAAAAAGTTAATATTTAGCATTCAAGTACCTGTCTGTACTTTAAGTACCTGTTTGTACTTTAAGTACGACATGTTAGTAATTTACTTATTTTTTTTTAATTCTGCTAATTTTATTTTAATTTATTAGTTAAATCGACTTAAACATACAAGTTTTAGATTTATGAACAAAAAAGTTAAAGTAAGTGCTCATATTAAGCTATTCGCTTTCTTACTTCCTAATGTTAAATTTAATTTTTTTAAAAAAATCATAAAATTACATTAATAACAAAACAAATCTCTCTAGATTTGGCACCATTCAAATTTTTGTTGAAATTTTGTGTATATTTGTCAAAATTCGTATAAGTTGTGCAGAATCAGAAAAGCCGAAGAGAAGACACCAAAAGCTTTAATTAAGAAGAAATCAAATTTTCACCAAAATTAAAAAAAAAAAAACATGCAACAAGGGACAACAGGCTTTGAGCACGAATTTAGTTCGCGACGATCATCATACGCATCATCATCATAAGCATCATAATCACCAACATCTCAGCCACGAGAAAAACACAAAGTGCGGTATTTATATTAAAAAAAAGAAAATGTGGAAATTGTGTAAAACTATCTAAATAGACTTTAGTTACAAAAAAAAAGAAAAGTTAATGTTGAAAAAAATGAAATAGAAAAAAAATGTATGTGCACCTAAACTACATATTTATAGTGCAGTTAACGTGCATGAAAATCTCACCACTATGTGTACCGCTAAGAACTAGTGTAAAACTTAAAAGCTAAATGCTTGTGAAAAAAAAAACTCTGAACAAAAACTCTAGATTTAAATAAACAAAAACAAACTCTAAATTAAGCTTAAGGCTTAGAATAAAAACTTAAAAGCTTAAAATCGACACAATTAAAAACTCTTAATATCTAAAATAATATTAAAATACAATTGAAAATGAATCTAAACTACGCTTAAATATATATATTAAGAACTTAAATCCAAAACAATTCTAAAACAAATCTACTTTATACTTTAATCTAGCTTAAAACAATAATAATGGTTTTGTTGTTGTTTTTGTACTTAACATAGTACTACACCCAGGTAAAAATGAGACAAAATATTTCAACACGGCTCCTGTCAATCTAACATGATCATTTTTACACGCAAAACAACAACACTTTTCAAAAAGTAACATTGCATTATGCAGTGTTAAAAAATAACATGAGTAAAGTGTTAATTTTCTCATTGCATCAGCATTTAAAAAGAAAAAAACACTGCGAATAATGTTACCATTGAGCGAATTAACTGACATAATACCCCTTTTATAAATGTCCTGTTCAGCAGAAGCCATTTTATGCGATTTTGCGCTCTGCACAAGCGTTTTTTAAAAGAATTGAATTATCATGTAAAGTGTTAATTATTAACATAACTGATCGTGTTGAATAACATGATTTAGTGTTAAAAAAGCGTTATTTTTACAGGATTTTTTTCTGGGTGTATACAAAGAAAAGAAAAAAAATTAGTCGAAAGAAAAAGCATGAAAAAAAGTGTTGCATATAATTAAAATTCACCACACTTAGGAAGTCACTTAGCGCGGCTACTAAAGTTAGTAACATAAGGTTATTAAAGCTCTGTTAAAAAAAAAACAAAGGGCAAACAACATAAAAATATGAGCGCGTTTGTTAAAGTTAAGCTTTAGTCTCATTACTTAACTCAAATAGATAAAAGTTCTTTTTCTTTAAAATTACACAAAATCAAACACACACACAAGCCTAAAATTCTAGCTAAAACCAACGTGAAAGATCTTTCATCGCGGGAGCAGCAGATTCAACCAAAGTAAGTGTTTTTCTCTTAATTTCTCTTTTATTAAATATTTGTAAAAAGCTTTTTCTCTTAAACAAAAAAAAAAAAAAATAATTCAGTATTCGAAAAATAGAATCAAAAACAACAACCAACATTAGAACATTAAAGTCAGAACTTTAACTTGCGCTTTAAGAAGAAAAAAAAAGCAAACCAAAACAATGAAAAGACTTAACTTTGTTTTTAATCGAATTTTTTTTGTTTATGTTTAGATTTAATTTATAAGCAATAGATTTATAATGTCAGCTTTAATGAAATTATCAATATAATTTCATTTGTTTACTTTTTTATACTATGTACATTTTGATTACTTTTGTAGATTTTTCTGATTACGTTTCTTTTGGGTTAAGCAAAAATATGAGATATTCTTATAGTTTTAAATAAAGATATTGAATTGTTTTGAAATTAATCTCTAAAATACATGTTTGATTTCATGCGAGCATTGTGAGTAAGTTGTGTAACTTTTTTTTTTGGGATCAGCTTTTTCTTTAATTTTTGGAATTTTTTTGATGATCATGGATGGGAGGGCAAAGGTTGAGACAAGATCACCAAGTCTCAACAATAACATTTTCGAGAGAAGATTCTCTCTTCTTTTTTTCTAAAACTTCTTTTCTTATTCTTCCCTTTATCCTATTCCTTGCACGCAAATTTAAATTAGTATCGCTCTAGTGACTGTTTTTCAAGGTAGGTAGATAGGCTACAAGATATCCCACCCCAATAGCTGACGAGCCAGAGCCGGAAATCAAAGCGTGCTTCCGTCGCTTATCATCTGCCCAACAACAACAATTATAACATTTAGAACGTTGCATGCTACAAGTATACTAATTGTTTTGGCACTCATTGCAGATCTCTGATACAGAACTAAGACTCAACAACTCAACAACAATGGCAGACCCAAAAATGTTTACTTAGTACTTTGGTGATGTGATGCAATTTCCTTAATATCGTGTAAAACAATATTTACATTCATCTTTCAAATTGAAATTTACACAAAAAAGGACTTGCGCTTCATAATTTCTCATCTTTTTCACTTTCTAAACAATGCAATGGATTTCTTATAAAAATTTTAAATGCTTCTCATGGACTATTTTGTTTTTAATCATTGCTGTCTTTTGAAACTAAATGGCTTTGAAAAAATAATTAGGTTTTTCACAACTTGGAATACACAGTTGTATCGTTGTATTTGAATTCAAATCGTATTCACATTGTTTTTGTTTTCTATTTGAAAAAAAAAACAAACGTTTTTTTAAGCTCCTACGTTTGTTTTGTCTTTCAAATAGAAAAAAAAAACAATGTGAATACGACGAAAATTTGAATACAACGATACAACTGCTTATTTCAAATTGTGAAAAACCTAAATGTTATTTGTAAGTTTGATTTTTAATAAATTTTTATTGATGCTCGCCAAATGTTTACCGGTGCTCAGCACCGGTCAGCACATACCTGGATACGGCACTGTTGCTGACAGTTAAATCGCATCTTCAAAAATTATCCGAACTTTATCAGTACCATGTGTGTGTGTTTCTTTGTAGACACCTCATCATCTAAGTGATTTAATCCCATATACTTAGAAAATTACCTTTAAACGATTGGCGGAATATATAAAGGTCAAATTTGTTGTCGGTATTAAGGACTAACAATAGGGGTTAAACTTTTAAACTTGAGGGTTAAACTTGAGAGAGTTATTTTTATTAAAAAAAAAACAATATTTATATCCTATTAAACGGTTGCATGATTGTTGTTGTTGCAGGTGTTGTAAGTTCTTTCACTTCTGTGGAACTTCGTTTCAGTTAAGGCAGATCACACGCCGTTCTCCATGGTGGGCTTCAATTACGCTTACGTCTTGTGGATAAAAACCCAATTTTGTCGAAAAAGGACCACATTAGATGGTTCTTAATGAGAGTGTGATAGTATTGGAAATTTAAGATAAGCTTGGAATAACTTTTTGATAAGAGCTCCGATCGCAGTAGAAGTATCCGTTCGAATTACGCGTTGTTCTCGTTCTTATCTGATTTTGCGGTAACTAGCTTCGTCAGTCAGGGAGTGTGAGCTGTGAGCTGTAACCAGAAACGGAAATACGTAGAGTCGTTGAGTTATTGTTGAAGCTTCTGTTGCTTTTACTGTTAGCGGCGTTGCTGCTGGGTTTAGTATGCCGAGTGATTGTGTGTTGATGCGGTCAGTTGATCGCTAAATCTCAAACCCAACGGCTTGAGACAAAATACATAATTCGAGTGGTTTTAAAATTCAAACACTGGCTCCAAAGGATTAAGGCCTTAAGAAAGGGGTCCTTGTTTTGACCTTCATTTCACAAGAGTTGTGAGAGAAAATTATTCTCAGTGTACAATTCGGTATATCAAGTTCAGCTGTAAGGATTAAAATTTAGCTTGCAACGGAATACTGATTGCCATTCAGGTAATGGATTTATCGAGGAGGTTGCGGTAAGTATTAAATAATTATACAATTTATATATTTTGTACACGGCCTTTTTAAATATGATAATTTTGAAATAACACGGTTTACCATCAATTTGTTTTACACGTTTTTTTTTGCTTTTGCACGATTAGCATAAATTATTTTCACCAATAATATTAATGATTTGTTCAAATATTATCGGTTTATGCCCACACATGTGTGAAAATGACTTTTAAATTTTGAAAATTGTGTCTACCACTGGTTCCGATTTCTATAGTATATTTTTTGGTTCTCGTTCATAAGATGCAATAATTTGTAATGATCATAGTTTGTTTTTTACCATTAAATAAGATATGGATATATGAAGTCTATGTTTACAAAATTTTAATATTAACTATTTTTTACTTCACTTTTAGTGCCGTTAATAAAAAAAAATTATTTTAAAAAATTAAAATTATAAGTATTTTTCATTTTGCTTAAGATTTTCGTTTAACACTTACTTGTTTTACTTTTTTTACTTGTTTACATTTATGTTGTACTCTTACTTTTTTATTCTCGTACTTTTTTTAATAAAAGTGAATTGTTCTTGATTATATAACTAATTCTTTACTAAATAACGCATCTACTGTCTAAAAAAGAGTTGAGTACAGGTTCGGGCAGTTTTAGGGTAGGGCTAGAACGAGTTTAGAGTTTCCTAACTTGTTGGTTTTTTTTTTTTTGTTTTGTGTTTTTGAAAGTTTTAGGCCGAAGTTAAAATATCCTACGGCCGATTCGTAAAGGTAAAAAATCTTAAATTGTAGCGCTTTTTGTATGAGATTTTAAAAGATTTTATAGGAAAAATATGAAATTGTTTTCCTGCAACTTAAAGATAAGCCTCTTTATAAAGTCTTCAATATTGAGGTTGTATGGGATGTTGGCGTGTTCGTGAGTGGTTGAAGACAATTTCACTTACAAGCCTCAGTTTTGATAGGTATAAAAAACAAAAGTACCGAATATCACTTTTGTAGCTTATTTATTATCATCTTTATAGAGTTTTTACTATGAAGGGTTCTATGGCGGGCGTGTAAATGGATGGATAACACCTATTTTGTAAACACACCTCAGTTTTAATATAAAACTAGTAAACCTGTTGCCCGAATTCGAGCAATTCAATAAAAATTAAGTGTTAGAAACATTATGACGTTTAATATATAATATTCTATTCAAGAAGTTGTTATACTCAATAACGATATATTCAGTCTCAATAATGACATAAAAGATCATTATCTGAATGGTTTGACTTGAAACGTATGATCTGACACTAAATTTTTCAATGTAACTGTCAAAATACGAAGACGGACTTACACTTATATTAATACTGAGACAAACATTATGACTATTCGAAAACATCGCAGCTTAACTCTTCCAGCTATAAAACATAACTAATTAAAAAAAAACGCAGTGAAAAATAGATTCAAGACATAATACTAAGAGATATTTAAGAAATTAATAAAAGGTACTTACAGGACACTTACAACATCGAACACTTACAACATCGATTTTACACCTTTAGATGAAAAAACGCCAAAAAACCCAAAAAAAAAAGTTTTTTTTTAAAACCGTTGAAATTTGACTGAGTTATTTGCTCGGAAAGTGGAATTTTTAATTTTGGAACTGCATTTTTCGGAAAATTGACATTTGAGGAATGCATAAAAGATAATTTTGGTTAAAAATTTTTAAATTTGAAATTCAAATTCAATCAATTCATAAGCTTTTCTCAAACTAAATTTCAAATCGATAAAATTGCGGATTTTTGTAAAAAAATTTTATTTCTGTTTTAAAAGGTTGGGAACACTCTGAAGCGAAATCACAATTTTTAAAAGTGGTTTGCACAATTTCAGCCAAAACCTGATTAAATGACATTTGAATCGATAAAATCGGTCTATTGATCTGGGAGGAGTTGAAGTCACAAAAAAACCTTAGCCTATTAATTATATAGATACACAAATACGGAATTTCAGTTTTGTTACTTCTCTTTTGTAAGTTTTTTTATAGATTTTTCATTATTGTGGTTGTATGGAAGGTAGGCGTGGTTTTCATTCGATTTAACCTACTTTCGAACTTGATTTTCGCTTTTTAAAAAATATCGAATTTCAATTCGATAGCTTGAAAATTACGGCTTTAATCGTGTCCACAGCCCGTTGGCAGACGAACTGACAGACAGATGGACATGACTAAATCAACTCAACGGTGTTGATGCCGATCAAGAATATATATATATATTAAGGTGTAGTGAAATTTTTTGCTATAAAGCGGGATTGAGAAAGTGAAAACTTACAGCATTTTAAGCAACATGATCGAAGGATTCAGCTCTCCGACGAATTTCGAACCGCCAACTTTTCAAAAATAGCTTTTGATATGAATGGTTTAAAATATATTGGTTCAAGAGGGTTTTTGCTCATAAAAGGTGAATTATTGTTCTATTTCGATACTAGAAAGTGATAAGAAGTTACCATTAGAAAAAAAAGTTTTTGCAAAAATTTTTGCAAAATTTTTTTTCACCCACTATGGCACCACCGTACGATTTCTGAAAGCAAAATACTGATTTTTAGGCTTATTGCTCCGGAACATGAGTACAAATTAATTAGTGTTGGGTAGCTCATACAAGAGGCAACTCAAATGTCCCATACACGAGCTTTGTGTGTATCATATCCTCAAAAAAAAATGTGTACGGCTTCAATTTTCACAAAACAACTCCAATTTGACAGCTGAAGCCCTAACCAATATAGACGAGTTGCTAATTCGTTAATTGCAATTATTGTTGTTGACTTCGTCTATTTTTGAAGTCTAGACAAGTAATTGTAGAAAGAAGAAATAAATACTTACTGATGGCAAAGTTTCAAAACTGTTGTTCTTAAACTATAATATGATATATTATTATAATATGTAATATTATTCATATTACTTTTTTATTGATTTTTTCTTTGAATTTCTATTGACATTTTAATATAATTTTTCGTTTTAAATTCGAATACGTTAATTACACTTAATAAAAAAATTAAATTTTTGTTTGCTGGAATAAGTTTTTTATTACTCAATTTTATTTTCAAAAACAAAACTTATGGCGTTTTCGTTTCTACCAAAAAATGTTGCCTTTTCATTGCCCTTACCTTTTTTCGTGTTCGATTCTAAAATAAGTGCAAACGGGTGAGTAAATTCTGTGTTCGTTTCTTAAAATGTCACACTCACAGAGGGCAAAAAAGGCGCATTTTCTGCCCTGCAAACTATCTCAGGGTAGATGATTGCCCTGCATATCAGCTGTTTTTAAAACGATAATATTATCACATGCGTGCGTTAGACAAGGATGGTTATATTCGTTTATTTAAGTTGACATTTTTCGAGTAGGCAAAAACATGCACTTTTACAGGGTTGCGGGCAACATCGAAAACATTTTGCACTGCGACAGGGCAACATTTTTTGGTAGAAACGAAAACGCCATTAGTTAAATACTATTTGTGTTCATTCTTCATTTTCCTCATTATCCTCATAGCCGCTTTAAAAACCTCACAAACACTTTTACATCTAATAATTTATTTTTACACGCGACACACCTAATTTGAAGTGGGACATTGCACCACTTAATTTGGATAAATGAGTAACTCACTCAAACTCACCTCAAATCTCTTTTGTGTCCATCACTTAAATTAAGTTATGTAACGCAGCACATGTTGGACTGGAGATTGGTTTCCGGGATACAGAATTTGTTGTCATCTGGTCGTTTTTTCCAATTGTTATTCCAAATTTGTTAGCGTATCAAAAGTTACATTTTTCGATTTCTCTAATATCGAACTTTAAATTATAAAATTCACAATCAAAGGAAAAAATTGCGTTTTTTGTTCTTCAAAAATATATATCTCAGTATCCAGGTAAATCACACAATCGATGAATACATCAAAATGTTTGTATTTAAATTAATTTAAACTTTCTAAGCATTGAAATGACGGCACTTTATTTGTACTCATGTTCTGGAGCAATAAGCTTAAAAATCAGTTTTTTGCTTTCAGAAATCGTAGGATTGGGCCATAGTGGATGAAAAAAATTTTTGCAAACATTTTGCAAACACTTTTTTGTTTTAATGGTAACTTATTATCACTATCTAGCATTGATCTAGAACAATAGTTCATCTTTTATGAGCAAAAAAACCTCTTGGACCAATATTTCTTAAACGCATTCATATCAAAAGCTATTTTTACAAATTTGGCGGTTCGAAATTCATCGGAGAGCAGAATCCTTCGGCCGAATTAGTTAAAATGCTGTTAGTTTTCAGTTTCTCAATCCCGCTTCGTAGCAAAAATCTCATCCCATACATTTCACTACGCCTTAATATATATATATTATTAATATATATATGTATGAAGAGAAAAAAAAGTTCCATTTGTACCCATTTTAAAATGAACCTTGATGTATTCTATGATCATTCCCAAAATATTTTGGCTATACCAAAATCCGTCAGTGAGCTTAACTATTTTGAAAAAACCTCCATAAATCATGTTTTTCGCATTTATACTGGCTAGTGTAATAGATGTAAATAAATAAACTGTCTCAAATTGTAGGCCTGAAAAAGTTCTTTCAATCTGCATCAAAATTTGTATAAATTTGCAATTGGATTAAAGATAATGATGTTTTTCATGATTTTTTTCTTAATTTTTGTAGATGATTTTCAAAAATTCTCATTGAAACAAACGCTTGAAATAAAAAAAAAATACAGTGTTTTCGATTTTGAAAATTTTATTTTCAGGTAAACTGCCCACAAATGGAGAAATAAAATAAGAGCCACACTTTATTAAACAAAGAAAAATGTCCAAAATATATGACAGACGTGCATACCTTTCCAACAATATCTTGATAACGGCGATCGTATAAGAAATAATAAAGTTATTTGAATTTTTGTGAAAATAATCTAAAAAAATGCATGAAAACATCATTATACTTAACCCAATTGCAAATATTTTCAAATTTTTGATGCAGATTGAACGAACTTTTTCAGGTCTATAATTTGAGACAGTTTATTTGTTTACAACTATTAAACTAGTTAATATATATACGGAAAACATGATTTTTGGAGGTTTTTGCAAAATGGTTTAGTTCACTGACGGATTTCGGCATAGCCAAAATATTTTGGGAATCATCAAAAAATACATCAAGGTTCATTTTAGGATGGGTAAAATGAAACTTTTTTTTTCAAGGCACCTTAATATACAGTATTGTGCAATACCTCAGCAACTCCTTCTTTATGTCAATTATTTATTTGAATAAATAATTTGATTTGATTATTTTATTTGACCATAATTTGATTAAGAAATAGGTTTTTTTAAGTTGATGTAGTAATCTTATGAAATATAAAAAATTCGTTGCTTAACCTCCTTAACTCGCTTAGGGTGGATCCATCCAGTCACAGTTTTTTTTTTAATTAAAAAATGAGAAAATTTAAAATCTTTTGTTTTACATAGAAAGGCCCATTATTTTCATAAGAACACATTTTAAAATGGCGAAAATAATCTGCAGTTTATTAAAAACCAATACATATCTTATGTTTAAGCAATTATATCCTTATAATTGAGAATTTTATTGGGTGGGTGGAAAACACCCAGAAATAGTTGTAACGCAACTCAGCAATAGGTTAATGATACAGGGTTAAATTTATTTATTCGTTATATATAAAAGTGCCTCTGTATTTATTTTTCAGATCAACAGCATTGATATTCTTTATATATATCGTATTAGTTCCATTGTCATCCGCAAGATTTGTAAGTAGATTGCAAAAACTTCAAGATGGTTTTTGTGATAAATAATTCGTTGTTAATTTGAAGCATGGAATTAGACATAAAAGACAAAATGGAGCACGAATGTATTTGCCAGAAAGTTTCATCATACCAGGTCATGAAGGCGATCCCGGAGATTGGAGTGGATGGAGTTCACCATCGAAATGTTCCAGATCATGCGGCGGTGGAGTATCATACCAAACCAGGGAATGCTTACGCATAGAGTAAGTTTCTCTTTAAGAATAGTTCTGGAACATTTTTAGAAACATCCAGAACATATGTTCTGGAACATAAGAAAATATTTTTATAAATTATTAGATCTAAAGGCGAAGCTATTTGTTCTGGAGGTAATCGCAAGTATTTTTCTTGCAATACACAAGATTGCCCGGAGGAGGAACCTGATTTCAGATCACAGCAATGTTCTAGATTTGATAAAGTTCCATTTGATGGTGTCTATTATAATTGGGTGCCATACACCAACGCACCCAATCCCTGTGAATTAAATTGTGTGCCAGTGGGTGAAAGATTTTACTTTCTCCAAAAAACAAAAGTTATTGATGGCACAAGATGCAACGACAAAGATCTTGATGTGTGTGTTGATGGCGAGTGTCAATCAGTGGGCTGCGATATGATGCTTGGCTCAGATGCTAAAGAAGATAAATGCAGAAAGTGTGGAGGAGATGGTAGCACATGCAAAACCATTTCAGAAGCACTTACCACGCATAATTTGGCAGCAGGTACATTTAATTTATACTAGATGTATTCTCTATGTCTAGTATTTTGTAAGCAATTTATATCTCAAAAGGTTTAAAAAAAACGAAAAACGATTTTATGATGACTGAGTTCTGAGACTATACATCATGAAACAAACCGTATTAATAGCTTTTAACTATCTAGAACATAACTTTGAATAGAAATGTTTTTTTTTGACATCGTTTTACATCCTTTAAGAATTAAATTGATTTAAATTCATTTAATTTTGTATTTAAGGCGTTCAGACGTTTTTTTGGTTTGTTTATTTTTTCCAAGTGGCTATTAAAAACTCTTTTAAAGATGGCTTTTTGTCTCCTTTATTTATCATAATTATTATTTTGTTTAGGTGATACACAGTCGTTTAAAATTATTCTTATTATCAAAATAAAATTTCGTTCTCAGTCTGAAAATGTGAAGAAACAACAGATTTCTAAGAAATGTCAGCTCTTTTTATGGGCCATTCATGACTCTTGACCTTATCCAGCCAGGGCAACATTGCTTTGGGAAGTATAAAGATAATGAATATGAAACAAATTTCTGATACGATTATGGTGATATGGTGATATTGTGATACTGTGTAATTTATACTTAGGGCAGTCAAATTTTATAGACCTCAGTCTCAAAAAGAAGTTTATCTTTAAAAAAATACACTCTTCTACAAATTTTTTTGTCTTTTAATGTACAAAATTCATATGATGATATGCTGCGTTTTCAGAATGAACTTTAATTTTTTCTGTCGACAAGGAACTTTTTAAGAAGTCATTCATAGTTTTCGTACATTGTCTAAATTTATGATTATAACTTTACGCCTGTTGATCCAAAAAATCCGAAGTTGGATTTTATATTAATGGTAAAAATTGTAGTCTTCCAGTTTTATTAAAATGAATTAAATTGCTACATTTTTCAAAGTTATTGACGTTTAAATGATCACAAAAAAGCATTTTTTTTACATTTTTAATAAATAAGAAATATGCGTTGATTTTTTGGCGTCTATTATTTTCAAATAAAAATAAACATATATTTGTTTTTATTTAAACAAGAATACAAAACTGCACGTCTTTGTATATTTGTATATATATGTTTGTTATTAGCCGTGTTTTTTACCAAGCGAGTTCTCAAAAACCGACAAAGTGGCTTAAGAAAATTTTTTTAAAACTTGGAAGCATTTTCTGATATGTCAAAAAACATGATATAATTACTCCAAGGTAGTATAGACGTTTCTGTTGGAAACGGACTTTTGTCAAAAAATATAACAAGAAAGAGAGCGCTCACAATCCGTTATTGCATACAATTAATTTTCACTGGTCACATTCAGCGTTCCCAACAGTTGCCAACTGCTAAGTCACAACATGATGCACATAAATATGAAGTTGCGCATTAAAATGCCTGTAAAAATAGAAAAAATTTTTAATTTGTCGGTAAAATTTCCATTCGCATTTGATATAAAGCTTGGTATTTCATAAACTTGAAAATTTTTCTGAAACTTCAATACCGATAATAGCGCTCCCCGATGTGTTGCTGTCACAACAGTTGACACAGCTGAATGTGGCCAACGAATATAACAACGAACAGCTGTTTTTGACAAGAGTTCGTTTACTTGTAGCTGAGAGAATCAACATTTGTCAACACTACCTGGTAAAATTATTCTATCATGGTCAAAAAAGTATTAAAAAACATAAACAAATCTAAAACAAAAACATTTCAAAAAACAAGTTTCTAAGCATTTGCAGAAACTGATGAATTTCTGATGAGCAGCAGATTTAAATTAAAATTAAAAGAGTGGAGCAGAATAAAATAAGTGTTGTGATTGGTTTATGTTCAAATATTTATTCCATCTGCTCTCTATGTTGTTAATAAAACTGTTTCATTTATTTTCTTAATTTTTTGACAGTTTATACAGTGAGTGTCAGCTTATTTGATGCAAGCAAAAAATAAAATTTTAAAGTGCAGTAACTACTAAACCAAAAGAGATATTAAAAAAAGAAAAATGTAATTTTAAAGAGTGTAACTTTTTATTCAGAATTAGTTTTTAAAATGTTTCACATTCATTCTGTTGTTTTAAGAAAATGCAAATTAAAGAAAAAAACAATAGTTTCAAATTGAGCAGCTTATTTGATGCAGCTTAATATGACCTTATTAACTAATATAATATTTGATTTTTTATAAACTTTTTAATATTTAGTATGATAACCTTTTTGAGATATAACAGCCTTAAGACGATTTTGCATTGAATCAACAAGCTTTTGTGTTGTTTCTGAATTGATTTTATTCCATTCCTCTAAAATGGCTTTCTTTAAGCTTTCCTTGCTCGAAATGTTATGTTTCCGGATGTTAGTTTCTAACAATGCCCATAAATTCTCGATAACGTTTAAGTCTGGAGACTGCGCCGGTGGTTGCATGAGATGGGGGCAGTTCCATATAAGCCAGGTCTGCACCACTCCCGACTTATGTTTGGGGTCGTTGTCTTGGTAGAAACGAAAGTTCCGACGCAATCCCAGTTTTTCAGCACTTTGTAGCAAGTTGTCTTTTAGAATATGAAGGTACATGGTTTTATCCATATTTCCCTCAATGAAAACTAAATTTCCAATGCCCGATGCTGCCATGCAAGCCCAAACCATGACACTGCCTCCACCGTGTTTCACAGTCGCACGCAAATTTTTCAGCTCAAGTTCTTTATTTGGCTTTCGCCACACAAGAAACCTTCCATCCGAGCCAAATATGTTGAATTTTGACTCGTCGGAAAAAATAACAGTGTTCCAAAATTCAGAGTCCTTAGAAATATGGTTTTGCGCGAAGGTTAGCCGTGAGATTTTATTTTTTGTATTTATAAATGGCTTCTTCAATGGAACTCGACCATGAAAGTCATGTGATCGCAAGAGACGCCGAATGGTTGATGCACTACACGATTTGCCAAGAGAATTGTCCACTTCATTAGCCAATTTTTGCGCCGATAATTTAGGGTTTTCCTTAATTTTCCTTATAATCCATCTTTCGTCGCTCGTAGTTAAAATTTTATTTGGCGCATTTCTGCCCTTGTCCTTCACTCTATTCTCTTTCAAAAACCGCTCTATTATGTGCTGGACTGTGGATGACGATAAATTAACTATTTCAGCTATTGCGCGTTGACTTTTTGAGTTTTTAAAGTGGTGAATCACTAATTCTCGTTGTTCGATAGTTGTGCGTCGACCCATACTTTAAATTATGTACTTTGTATTTTATCTTTAACTTGCACGATCTCACTAAATTTTCAAACAGATTACGAGAAAAGTTTAAAAAAATAAATAAAAAACCCAATTGATTTTTTTTTCGAGACCAACTAGTATCAAAACCGTTAGAAACTGAGTGCATCAAATAAGCTGCTCAATTTGAAACGATTGTTTTTTTCGTTAATTTACATTTTATCAAAACAACAGAATGAATGTGAAATACTTGAAAAACTAATTTTGAATAAAAAGTTACATTCTTTAAAATGACATTTTTCTTTTTCTAAAATCTCTTTTCGTTTAGAAGTTACTGCACTTTAAAATTTTATTTTTTGCTTGCATCAAATAAGCTGACACTCACTGTATTTCAATTTCAAAGCTTGACAGATAGGGCTACATAAATTTTCAAATTTAAAGTACTTGAAAGTCGGTTCTGTAAATATACCCGATACTTAAACAATTTATAAAAGTAAACAAGCTTGAACAACCAACATTTTTTTAAATAATGAGCATATTTAACCAATCTTGTTAGTTAAACTTATTAAATTTTGTGTTTTTATTGAAATAATAGTCAAAAAAAAATTTTGAATATTTCGTAAGGAATATTCGGTACAAAAAAATTTTGATTTCGTGAATCACTATTGACTGTCAATAAGTTACAATTGCCACCTTGATAGGAAATTTACACAATTATTGAAACATAACTTGGAAGCATTTTTTTTTCGTTTGGTCGGCAAACTTTTAAGCGACTAACAGTTTCCTGTGTTATTTAACCGAGTATTCATATGATAAGCGGTCGTTTTTTTACAACTCGCTTGTTAAAAAACGTAGCTATTATTAATATAAGGATTTTTAAAATCAGTTGAGCAGAAGTAAAATTATGATACACAGAGTAAGGCAGGATACAATAATTTGAAGTGACTTTTATATCAGGTCCGTGATATAAAATTCGAAGTGATACAAAAATTCTATAAATGGCCGAAGTTAAAATACTACCACTCCTCTTTATAGAGTATTACATTTTGAGGTTGTATGGGAGGTGGTCGTGTTCGTCGGCGGATCAAGACTGTTTTAGTTTGGATATAAAATACAAACATGCCGAATATTATTTCTTTTAGGTTATATATAAGCCCCTTTATAGATTTCTCTTTTTTATTGTGGGTTGTATGGGAGGTAGGCGTGGTTTTCATCCGATTTAGCGCATTTTCGAACTTTTTTCTACCTTCCACCAGCACCACTGAATAAATCATTGATATTTCCACAGAGTTCACAGGCTCGACGACTATCGAGTCTGAAGACACAAGCACTGAAACTACAACTGAACAAGTAGAATTCGTTAAATCATGTTCGTTTGCTGAATTTGGATGTTGTCCCGATGGAAAAACGGAAGCAAAGGGAGATAACTTTATGGGCTGTGATAGTGTCGTTGATAGCAAAGACTGCTCAAAGTCTATTCATGGCTGTTGTCATGATGGCCGTACTTTTGCAACTGGTCCAGATGGTCAAGGATGTGCAAGCTGCACTAGAGAACCCTTCGGCTGTTGTCAAGATAATCAAACTCCTGCCCATGGCCCACTTGGTGAAGGTTGTTGCCTGAACTCTGCATTTGGTTGCTGTCCAGATAATATAAACTTTGCCTACGGACCGAACTTCGAGGACTGCGATTGCACACATACTCCTTATGGATGCTGTCCTGATAAAAAACAAGCTGCTCGTGGCTACAACAATGAAGGTTGCAGCTGCGAAACACTCAAGTTTGGCTGTTGTCCAGACAAGATTACTCCAGCTACCGGATCCAAATTTGAGGGATGTGCGTGCCATACCATGCAATACGGTTGTTGCCCAGATGGTGTCACTAGTGCACAAGGTGAGCAGTTTGAAGGTTGTGAAAATATCAAGGAACTACCGCAGAAGGCGTGCAGCTTGTCAAAGGAGACTGGCAATTGTTCAACCTTTGACGTTAAGTACTACTTTGATACAGAATATGGTGTTTGTAGTCGCTTTTGGTACGGAGGTTGTGGTGGAAATGACAACAAATTCGAAACAGAAGCACATTGTAAGGCAACGTGCCAAGACTATAAGGGCAAGGAAGCCTGTTTACTGCCAAAGAATTCAGGTCCATGCACTGGATATAACAAGAAATGGTACTTTAATAGTGATCGAAATCGTTGCGAGGAGTTTAATTACGGAGGATGCTATGGTACAAGTAATCGTTTTGACAGCATTGAAGAGTGTCAAGCACTCTGTACGGTTAGCGAGAGTATACGTAAGTATCCTTGTCAATCCTTGTATCCTTGTAATGTTTTGTTTATATCTCTATTTAGCTCCTTGTATGCAACCAGTAGACGAAGGGCCTTGTGAAGGAAACATTGAACGCTGGTTCTATGATAATGAAACGGACGTCTGTCAACCATTCAGATATGGTGGTTGCAAAGGAAATAAAAACAACTATCCAACTGAGCATTCCTGCCACTACAACTGCCGACAACCGGGAGTTCACAAAGGTTTGATTGCACTTAAATCTAAATAGGCTTACATTTTACGCTGTTTTCATAAAATTTTTGTTGATATTTAACTGTTATCCGAAGGAGAAGAAAACGAAGGCTTCCTTGAGCTAACTACTCTACCTACAACCACCACCAGTAAAGAAATCAGTGATATTTCTACAGAAATCTTAGAAACCACAGATACCGCAGAGACCACAGATTCAACAACTATCGAGTCTGAAGACACAAGCACTGAGACTATAACCGAACAAGAAGAATTCGTTAAATCATGTTCGTTTGCAGAATTTGGATGTTGTCCTGATGGAAAAACGGAAGCAAAGGGAGATATCTTTATGGGCTGTGATAGTATCGTTGATAGCAAAGACTGCTCAAAGTCTATTCATGGCTGTTGTCATGATGGTCGTACTTTTGCAACTGGTCCAGATGGTCAAGGATGTGCAAGCTGCACTAGAGAACCCTTCGGCTGTTGTCAAGATTATCAAACTCCTGCCCATGGCCCACTTGGTGAAGGTTGTTGCCTGAACTCTGCATTTGGTTGCTGTCCAGATAATATAAACTTTGCCTACGGACCGAACTACGAGGACTGCGATTGCACACATACTCCTTATGGATGCTGTCCTGATAAAAATCAAGCTGCTCGTGGCTACAACAATGAAGGTTGCAGCTGCGAAACACTCAAGTTTGGCTGTTGTCCAGACAAGATTACTCCAGCTACCGGACCCAAATTCGAGGGATGTGCGTGCCATACCATGCAATACGGTTGTTGCCCGGATGGCACCACCTTGGCTCAAGGACCTCATCACTATGGGTGCCACTGCTCTCAATCTAAGTTCAAATGTTGCCAGGATGAAAAAACTTCTGCGAAGGGACCAGACTATGAAGGTTGCTCGTGTCTTGAAAGTAAATTTGGATGTTGTCCAGATGGTGTCACTAGTGCACAAGGTGAGAAGTTTGAAGGTTGTGAAAATGTGAAGGAACCACCGCAGAAGGCGTGCGGCTTACCAAAGGAGGCTGGAAATTGTACAAGCTTTGCCATTAAATACTACTTTGATACAGAATATGGTGCTTGTAATCGCTTCTGGTACGGAGGTTGTGGTGGAAATGACAACAAATTCGAAACAGAAGCACATTGTAAGGCAACGTGCCAAGACTATAAGGGCAAGGAAGCCTGTTTGCTGCCAAAGAGCTCAGGTTCATGCACTGCATATAACAAGAAATGGTACTTTAATAGTAATCGAAATCGTTGTGAGGAGTTTAATTACGGAGGATGCTATGGTACAAGTAATCGTTTCGACAGCATTGAAGAGTGTCAAGCACTTTGTACAGTTAGCGAGAGTATACGTAAGTATCGCGTTACTAAAGCCCTATTATTGCAAAATACATTGTAATGTTTTGTCAATTTCTTTATTTAGCTCCCTGTGAACAACCAGTGGATGAAGGACCTTGTGAAGGAAACTTTGAACGTTGGTTCTATGATAATGAAACGAATGTCTGTCAACCATTCAGATATGGTGGTTGCAAAGGAAATAAAAACAACTATCCAACTGAGCATTCCTGCAACTACAACTGCCGACAACCGGGAGTTCACAAAGGTTTGATTGCACTTAAATCTAAAAAGAACGGTTTTAGGGTGTTTTAACTTAAGTTTTTGTTTGTATTTAACTGTAATTTTCTTCGGGAGTTGTATTGTTTGGTTGATGGTTAAGCTTTATTGAAGTAAAATTTTTTACCTCATTAAAGTTTGACTTCAGTTATTTATACAGTAAAGATTAAAAAATATTGATATCGTTGGTAACGTTTTCGCAGCCACTCTCGACAGTTTTAACGTTACTTTTATGATTTTCCTAATTTCTGTATTGTTTTACCTTTCTTCCCATTAACCCTAAAAACATTTATATCGATTGCTTGCTGCATGATGCTTGCCTGAAATGCTTTATTCCTAACCAATTTTACATTTAACAACAACATTGAAAACAATGCATGAAAAAATATTTGAAAATCGTCGAACACGCACACGCACTATAAAATCAAGATTATTGCTCGCTTCCTAAGCAAACTGGTGATTGCAGTGAACAACACGCACGCTGGCACTATTCCGAAAGCGACAAGAAATGCATGCCCTTCTATTACACCGGTTGTGGGGGTAACAAAAACAATTTCCGTTCACTGGAGTCTTGCGAGGATCACTGTCCCAAAGAAGTTGGTAAGAAATTTAACTGACTATGGTCACTGCTTTCATTGTTTAACTAGATCAATGTCCGTAAATGTGTTGTTCTCAACCCTTGTAATAAGATTAAGAATAACAATATTTTTGATTATATTAGCTAAGGATGTTTGCGAAATTCCTGCTGAGGTTGGAGAATGTCAAAACTACACTTCCATGTGGTATTATGACACAAAGGATGAACGTTGTCGACAGTTTTACTACGGAGGATGCGGTGGCAATGGAAATAAATTCCAAACCGAGGCTGAGTGTTTGCAGCGGTGTGAGCATAAGCCTGAAGAAACACCTGTACCTGAACCAGAAAGACAAACACCAGAACAATCTGTGCCTCTAGCGCCTAGTCCCTCTACTGGAGATATTTGTGCAGAACAACCTGATGTTGGAAGTTGCAGAAACTTTACTATTGAGTGGTACTTCGATGCTGAAAAGTCTCGCTGCAATAGGTTCTACTATGGCGGTTGTGAAGGCAATGAGAACAGATTTTCCACTGAAGAGGAATGTGCACAGCGCTGTTCGTCTCCAAAAACTCCTGTCGCTCCACCAAATCCACCCCAAGAAGCAAATATTTGTGAGAGCCCATCAGATTATGGTTCTTGCCAAGAAAATATCATAATGTGGTTCTTTAATGCCAAGGAAGGACAGTGCCAACGGTTCTATTATGGTGGATGTGATGGCAACGAGAACAGATTCGAAACCGAACAAGAATGCTCTCAGCGGTGTTCAGAGCCGAAAGTAGATATTGATACTCGCTTTGCCGAACCAAGTAAGGTTGAGGCCCCACCAGACAACAAAGTAGCACCAAGTGATGACAAAAAGTGTTGTGCTGATGGCTGTGACTTCGTTTGCGTGCGCCCAACAGTGCCTACACAAGCTACAATACGACCAACGATTCCGTTGCCTGCTGTTATTTATCCTGGTGAAGTGCAGGTTTCTTTAGAACCAAAGAAACCGCAAGAACTGGACGTGCAGACAGCCGCTGGTGGAATAGCTGTACTACGCTGCTTTGCCACAGGTATTCCTGCGCCGCCGAATGTAACCTGGTTGCGTCACAATGTTGTGGTACACATCTACGAACATAGTTAAGTGGTTGATTTTATTGCGTGATTCATTCTTTTTAGATTGACACTAATGAAGGACGTTACGTTTTGACTTCTAGTGGAGATCTAACCATCGTACAGGTACGTCAAAGCGACACTGGATCCTACGTATGTGTTGCCGATAATGGCTTAGGAGCTCCGGTGCAACGAGAGATTAAACTGCAAGTTACAGGTTTGCTCGACTCACCAACATGTGGTGGTTTTGCTTTAATCTGCATGTTTTCCGTTTTCTTTATTCTTTGTTCGTCGATTGCATGTTATTTAACTGCATTGTATTTGTTTGCTAACATGACGCTGCATTGTGCCCATACCATTAGAACCCCAACAAATTCCAACTTATGTATTTGGCAACAAGAATGTCACTCAAATTGTTACACTTAATAGTCGTGCACTGGTGCGCTGTCCAGCAGGTGGTTACCCTGCTCCTTTTGTTAGTTGGTGGCACAACAACAAGCGTCTGGATTTAATAAGTCAACGTTACAAAATAACCTGCGATTATGCCTTGAGGTTTCATGCTGTTCAACTCTCCGACCTAGGAGCTTATACTTGCGAGGCGTACAACGGTCGCGGCCGTCCAGTGTCGATGATGATTACTTTGAAAGCAGTTGGTCCAGCAAAAGCGGTAAACCGCAATGATATTCCCTTCCTTAAATATGTTATAGATCCCGTCACTACTACCATCACTCCTAGACCTGTTTATCCTTTTCGCCCTACTAGACCATATGCTCCTCCACCACCCCCCGTGGTTATACAGCAGCCACAACTGGGTAAGTAGAATAAGCATGGCCTTTGTTATTTGTACTTGCACGTGCTTCTATTTATACGTGTTTAGATAGTTAAATTTGCATCAAATAGCAACTTAAGTAATATGTACTTTTTACTGTAGTGAGTGCCAGAGCAGTACTTGTACGTGACCCAAGAAATACGTACTCTTTAGGCTCAACAGTGCTTTTAGCCTGCACAGTTCGGGGCTATCCTGTGCCCAATGTAGTATGGACGAAGGATGGAGTGCCATTGTCTGCCGGTGAACGAATGCATATAACGGGTTTGTTAAATAAAAAACATACAGTTCCCTTAACAATTGTCGTACAATTTCTTTACTGCAGCGGATCCCCATCGTCTCGTTATAAACGATGTCATAACCTATGATACTGGTTTCTATGGATGTACTGCCCGAAATTCCTTCAGTTCCAACACGAGTGAGGAAAAAGTAGCAATTGAATGTAAGTATTTCTCAAAAAAACTCTATTTTGGGCGTGTTGCTATTTCAAAACTCTTGTTTTACAGCGATTATTCCTGTGCATCCCGATTGCGTTGACAATCTCCACTTTGCCAACTGTAACCTTATAGTTAAAGGTAACTATTGCACAATTAAATATTATGCCAAATTCTGCTGCAGAACCTGCACACTTGCTGGCAAGCTAAAAAGAGTTCATCCAATTGTAGTATGAAACCAATTCACGATAAACTTAGAAGAGCCATTTCAAAAACTTGCACTTAAAACTACAACCATGCTCAGGCCGAACTACGAACTAAAACAAACCTATGATGAAAATCTGCGTTAACTATTTAATTAAGTTCTACAAATTCAAATTTGATTATTCCAAAGTTTCTATTTATATACATACAAGCACATATTTTATTCAAAATCCCAGCGGTCAGCAATTGTCATACCTGATAAAATCTGGCATGAAATCAGTTCTATTTTGCTTCGAAAATTCGGGCATGAGATCATAGCTGATTTCAGAATAAGCATTTGCATTTAAGCTTTCTAAAAACTTCCCTAAAATTGTCTAACCTCCGAATAATTTATTTTGTGTCGATCTCAGACCTGAAGATATCCCTGAGTTTAGAAGCGAAGGCGTAATGCTATCAAACGGTTGTGAGTATTTTCAGTTAACCCAAATATCCCTCAAAAGTATTTTTGATTTTGTTTCGTGTTCGCACCTGAGCAACGGCTGAGATTAGAAACGAAGTCGTAATGCCATCAAACAAGTTTGGGAAACTTTTTCAAAATAAAAATACAAAAATGCAAAGTAATCGACGCGTCATTTTTCATTCTCGAAACAAAACAAAAATTTGAATTATTTAGTGAAAAAGTTCTAAGAACTTTAATTCATTAAAATAATTCAAACAATGCTCATGACACCGAAGACGAACTGCAGCTCGGCTTCGGTAAATGATATATCTGCTATTTGTTTTCTCATTTGAATTTTCAGGCTTGGGACGACCTGATAGAAGGCCTGATATTTAAGCATTCACTCAGGCCTGAATTTTCGGAGGAATATTCTTAGGGATATTAGTATGACATTTATATGGGAAAAGGAAATCAAGAGGTTTGTTGAATACTCAGGCCTTACCATTACCCCTCAGGCCTGAGAGAATGTATTGATTCAGGCATATTCTGACCGCTGGGATACATCATAAATTGAAATAGATTTTAGAGAATCAGACAATATTAGTTAAAACGAAATAAGAAAAAAAGCAAAACAAAACACACGTCAAGTATTTGCTAATAATTGACATGTGAACTCGGTGCGTTAACATCACTTATTTCCAGTATTGAAACATAAATTTAAAAATTGATTAGATTTATAAATAAACCGCATGAACGTATTTATGAACTAAAATAAAATCTTCGTTTGTTTTTCTGAAGAAATTTTTTTATCAAAGTTGGAATATCCTGGAATGTAGCTGTTGTTTTTGAAGATTTGCTTTTCCTGGGCTGAGTGAATTAATAAAGTTTATAAAATTTTTCTAATTGAGCAACAAAAACATCAATGCGACCAGGGATAGTTAAAGACTTATGAAAAAACTAGTCGAACTGCTTATTTAAAATAATAAATTTCCTTAAAAAAACTAAGAATTCAAAGAATTCAATCAAAAGCCGTCGTTTAAATCATTTTAAAAATATGTTTGTTTTGCTGTTCCTTCAGTTATTGAAAAGTTTTTTATTCCAAACATAAAAGAGAATTTGTTGTTAGTTAAACATTAATAGGATGACTTTTGAAACCAACTTTATCAAAGATAGTGAGATATTATGAGTGAAACTATAACTGATATTAACATGTACCAAGATTAACACACTAACTATTCAAAACTTGAGTTGAGTAACAACATTTCAAAAATATAAACCCTTATTCAGCACACTTTCCCAGTGCCAAAAACCCGGCATAAAAAAAACTATAGAATATTTAGTGGTGATCTTAGTCATGCGTGAGTCCCGAGTTCAAACCTCACCTCAATCAAATGTTGTTGTCAATAGAAATACATTTTTCTGTTCGGCCGTCACTTCTCTGCAGACAGTGTTAAACTTTAGAGAGTAAATAATGCCATCTAAAGCTTGTTAAGAAAAACTCAAAAAGTTCAATTAAAGAATGCAAATTCAACTTTCTTAGTAATTTAGAATTCCACTTATTTTTGAAAACAAATACGGCCGGTTTGTTCGCGGAGTTATAATTATAAAACTTGTTCGGTAACTCTTTTTGTAACTAAATCGGTTTATTCGCCATTTATAACTCGTTATATATCAAATTGTAATGAACTTCGAATCTCGTCATAAAAAACAGTTGTGCTTAAACACCACAAAATGTGTTTTAAATTTATAACAAGTTTTATAGCCTGGTTATGATTTAAAAGCCAGTTCTATCAAAACGCTACGAAATGCATACATTTTTGATGCTTTGACTTTTTAAACATGTTATAAAAGCATTTCACCAGTTTGTAACGCGTTACAAATCCACAGAAAAAAATTGAATGAATAAATTGAAAAAAAATTATAACGTGTTATAAAGAAGTTTTATTTTATAGCTAGTTTTAGATATAACGCGGTATAAGCAAATTTATAACTCTGTGAACAAGCCGGCCGATACAGATTACTTTTGTGTTTTAAAAAATAAAACAAACTGTCGATTTCAATTCTGAGAAATTTGAGGAAATTATTTTTTAGTATTTAACTTCAGAACCATGACACAAAAATACAGGTAGTATTGACGTTTCTGTAGGCTACTTCAAATTGTCAAAAGATATAAGTGAGCGCTCATAAATAAACAACAAAATGCAAAGGGCACATTCAGCATGCTCAACATTGTCAAGACTTGAGAAAAATTAAATTTTGATAGCGTTCAATAAAACTGTTGAGGCAGCAGTCGTTAATATGTACGCTTCTGTCTAAACTGATCAGATATTGAAACGTCAACCTGGAATATGTGTTAATTAACTACATATACATCAATCTCAGGTGGTGGGGAAAAATTTGCAACATATATTAATAAAATTTTAATTTGTATTTGTTTTTTTAAGAGTGCAGTTTAATATTAGATATTATTTAAGTACTTAAAAATCAAAAATATCCACAAGAAAAAACTATGTACATAAAAATAAATAATGTTATAGTTTCAATTATATTAATAGTATTATTGGCTATATATAAATAGTACATAGCCTTACATTTCATCAACTTGACAACTTTAAAACGCTTCACATAGCAATCAATTCAGCTAAAACATAGCTCACCTAGGTACACTGTCACAACAAATGACTGCGCTGAATACAGCCAGTAACTGTTTTACTTTGACTGCGTTTGACTTTTTGACAGCAGCCAGTTCCCTTCGCAAGAGAAAAGAAGCAGCTGTCAATGCTATCTGTATTTTTGTATCATGTTGAGAACTACATTGTGCTGACAGCTTTTCGAAAAAAACAGTTGACACAGCTGAATGTGGCCAACGCATATAACAAAGAACAGCGGTTTTTGACAAGAGTTCGTTTACTTGTAGCTGAGAAAATCAACACTTGTTAAAACTACCTGGTAAAATTATTATATCATGAAAATTAACGAAAAATATATTTAAAAATTATGTTATTTTTGAAATGTCAATTAAATTTTGCCGCAAAATTTTCATTTGGCAATACTATATTGTTAGCTTTTGGGAAAAATCGATATCTGAAAGAAATCTATGCAACTAGTCAGCTGTAAATTGCGCATGCGTATTAATAACATTGTTATTCAGCATTGAAACTGATAAACAGATAATAAATTCTTAACTTTTTTGTTTTGATGACAATTGACTTGATGTTTTAAATATTATTGAAGTTTGTTAATCAAACTAATGGAGAATCAACATGATAACGCAAGACAGTGCCATCCATATCGAAGCCCCATTTGAAGAAATTCAAGAGGTAAGAACTATTAATTGGGATTTGGATGTTTTTTTTTTTAATTTTTCGCTTGAAGACATCAAATGAAAATGACGGAACCTTAAAAACTAAACCAAGAGAACTTAAGGACGACTATGATGTTATTTTTCGTGATATTAAACCCCATAAAGGTTCCAAACAACGTCAACAGAATGGAACTGTACAATCCTGTAGCACACAAGAGGAGGAAGAGAAAGCCAACAGGACAAACCGAAACCAACAGCCAGCGAACACTTGTCGAATATTGCAAAGGAAGTTGGAGCTGAAGGTCGAACGCGCAAAACGAATTTATAGCCAATATCAAGAAGAAAGTGTAGGAAGTTGAAATGCATAGTTAACCAAACTTATTTTTATAACATCACCGAAAAATTTATCATTTTAGGGTAGGAAATCGCAGGCGGCGAATTTGATACCAATTAGTTGCCTTTCCATACCGGAGAATTTGGAGAAAAAACCTCTAGTAGATTACAAATCCGACGAAAGGTATTTAAAATAAAATTAAGCATATTATTCTAAGTGCTATTTCACTACTTTTCTTTTTTCAGCGATGATGCTGAAGAGATATCATTCTTTTCGAAGGTAAACAAAAAACAACGGCAACCTGAACTTTCAGATACATTTAGCATACAGGATATGACAATTGAATCCGATCCGGAATCGGATGACAGCGGCTTGCAGAATCTCGAGCTACTTCCACCCATGGCAAAATCAAATTTTATCGATAAAGTTTTTTGTTGTTTCAACTGTAAAAGTTTAAGCTTATAAAGTCTGAACCGTAGAAATATGACTGAGTAGCGGTCAAGAATGTTAAATATACTATTTGTATGACATATTAAAATTACTTTATAGAACATATTTTATTTAGATCAATATATTTATACCGCATTGAGTTCGATTCTGCTTTGTTTTGTGTGCCAATAGTACCTGTTGATTGTTGCTTCGAAACAAATTTGAGTTTCACGAGTCAGAATTTAAAAATGTAAGTGGTTAGGTTAGGTTGAAACGACTGTCACTTATCAGATTCACTTAGGCCAATTGTAATACCAGGGGTTAATTATTAATCAGGTGTTATAACCTACTTTATTCGGACCAGCTGGAGATATTTAGAAGCTGACTTATCGGTAGACTAAAGATTTTGAGAGACCGTCTAGGTGGTGCAACCTATTCTGCCTCCCCTTCGGCTCTGCAGCTTATACAGAACTCGTTATGGTGGATATGTAATCTTTAAGTTTGGTTTTCAATTAGCCAGTGCCGTGTTAGACCGCCTATGATTGTATATAATTGGTCTCTTCTAAGGGAAATCAGTAATTTTAATCATTTTAAGTATGGGTTAGTCAAAATTGTTTAATATTCCCAATAGGCAATTAAACCAGCGCTCTTCATACGAAGGCCTGCATTGACTACGACTTTTGAAGACCAAACACTTACTTTCCTAGCTGCTCTTATGCACGGTTAAAAATGTTGGACTAGTTTTTAATCCAAACTTTGGTTTAAAAGAATTTTTAATCCTAAAAGTACTATTTTTTGTTCCATATTTTAGTTTAATTTTTTTTAATCCGAAAAAGTTAAAGTTTAAGACTATTTTTGGACTACAAATTTGCATTAAGGTAGTATTTTCAGGAAAAAGTATTTATGTTATTTAAAAGCTTAATTACAATGCAGCAGTGGCAGTGGCAGCGGCAGTGATTAGCTGTTTCGTATTTTACTGCCTGCAAATTACAATCTAGCATTGGCAGCGTCAGCATCAACAGCAGTGAATGTGTAATTTTTCTTAGTAGTTTAATTATTTGCATGTTGGCAGTGAATTTAGAAATAGAGCTAACCTCGGTAGTACTGCTTACTGCCACTGCTGCTATGTAAGTTTTGCCATTGAGCAACAGTATTCCTAAAATAACAGCTGATCAATGTCACTGCCACTGCCGCATTGTAATTCAGGTATTATATTAAAAACTACTACTACTATGAAATTTAAGCTAAAAATAAATCTAAATGTTGTTAAAGCATCCGAAATTTATTTTTAATTAAATGAAATAAATTGTCTATTTAAATCTGAACCAAAATACTATTACATACATTATAACAGTAAACAGTGTTTAAACCTTTGTGGATTAAATAGTAATCCTTTTCGGATTACAATATTTTAAACTTTTTTGGACTAAAATCTAATCCTTTTTGGATTATAATATTTTAAACTTTACATTGGATTAAAAAATAATCCTTTTTTGGTCGTGTCCTATATGTTATCGAAAAAAGTATAAAATTTAGTCCAAAATTTTTAACCGTATGGGCACTTCTCGAAGCCCTTCATTTTCTGCACAAAAGGCAGCACAACAAACCTTTTGTCCCTTCAAAGACTGACTTTTCATATACTTTTGGGCAACTTTTTCGTTTAAAGTTAGAACATATATCAGTTTTAAAATATGACATAATAATGGCCCTTCTTACTGCTATATCAAAGATTATAGATTGAAATTAATCTGACTTAAAAAAAAAACATAGGAGAGAAGTTAAAACCATAGAATATAATATTAAACAGAAAAAGGTTCAAAAGAAAAAAGTATTTTTCCAATACTTTTTGTTTACCCCTTCTTTTAGCCATTCTTAAGAAGTGCTTCTATCAGGCCTCTTTTGAGCAAGGAGACCGGTAGGCCTGAAAAAATTTTCCCACTTCATATAAAATAGAAAGTGAAATTGTATATGACCTCGGCAGTACTACAAAATCCACAGGAAAGCCTGCTAGCAGCGCTGTCTTCTGCGTTCAGCGCTGTCTTCTGGGTTGGTTCTCTTAAGGGATAGTGTGAGTAATCAATTTGTCATGAAGATATTCCAATTATTTCTTCAACTGTCAATAAAAGTTTTGCAGTAATATTTCAAGAGTCTGCTACATCTGCTTTGCAGTTTCTTGGAGACCCTCTATGTCCGGGAAACAAACATTTCAGAATGATGAGGTGTTCTGCCATCTTATTTAGTTATCAGCGGCAACCAGGGACAGTAAATTCCGTTTGAAGTATACTGCAGTGGTTGGGGAACCTAAAGGGAAGGTTGATGCTCAGTATTTCAGAGTAGCTCAGTAAGTGTAGCTTTCAGTGGCTTTGTTTGATGAAAAATAAACTAAAATAAGTTTGGATGCATTAAACTTTTTGATTTTGCCTGATATAGCCTACAGCCTTGGATATTGAAGGAAACAATTTTGTGGGTCCTATTGTGGCTGTTGAAGGATATTGCAATTTTTACGGCGTGTACTTCGATGTGCCAATGTCCTGTGATAACTGCTGTAGTCCTGGGTATGTTATTCCAAGATTTTCACAGCATTTCACGAGTTTTCCTTTGATTGTAAGCAGGCCACAATTTCTTGAATGTGCTACATGTTGATAGTCTTTCTCATCTTCTTCTAGACATGACAAAGTAGTAGGATTTGACATGATCCTTATCTTCACTGTATTTTGTGGAACTACGATTAATTCTTAAGTTAAAGTGTTAAGGGAAGAATGAAGACTGGCAAGTTCATCCGCTTTTTCATTACCGTTTAAGTTCTTATGGCCAGGAACCCATATTGTAGATTTGCCCTGCTTGTCATATAAACAGCCTTAATACCACAGAAAAAATTGGCAAATCTAATCAAAAAGTAGATTAAAATTGCATCAACCTACAAAAATAAATTAATTTTGTGAAAAAATTGTCACTATCATTTTAACTATAAAAACAGTAGAACTAACTTCGAAGATAGTAATTTGACCATGATAAAAATTTAATTAATAAATACAAACATTTAATGCACCAACCCAGCAAAACCGTTAAAATTTACGAAAAAATTGCAATTTCTCATTTAACTGGAAAAAATGGAAAGATTAACCTAGAAAATAGTCATTTACCTAGAAAATAGTTGAATAACTAATTTTATTTACCGTACATTTACTGTAAAAGCTGTTATTAAACCTTGTTCGCTGTTGAATTGCTGTTAAGGCTGTAATTAAGCAATTCTTTCACTGTAAAACCTAATAGTTTTTAAAGAGTTTTTATTGCCTTCGTTCGGGTGTTGAACTTGTGATGGCGGAAAAAAACAAGATATTTATAAGAGTTTTTATCAATGTGTGGTTTTTTATTTATACCTTTTTTTTTGGGCTTTTTTTGTAACATTGGTTTTTAGGGTTTGTATGTTGTTGATAATTTTTACTGCCTTCTGATGGGTTGGGTTGTTGTTGATTTGATGTCTTCTTGGGTTGGTGCCCGTCTTCGACTTTCATTCAATTGATCCTCGGGCCCTTTGTTCACCACGAAGGTGCCGAGCGAGCCGACAGTCTTGATGACGACAAAGCCCTATTTGCCTCAACGGCGGGTAGACGGTTGGGTTCAGCTGTACCCAACAAGAATTAAACACAAAATTATTTCCACAAAAGAATAACAACAAATTTGGGAACATTGTTTTGAATACCACTTCAGCATAGCTGCAATAATTTTTTTACAAATTTTAAAAAGACAGTGTTTTGAGCACCTTGACTCAGTCATAAATAGCTCGACATTCTTATTCTTTTGTTTTATTATGTTTTGTACTAAATAACATTGAAGCAAAATATTCTTGGATTAATTTTAAATATTCTGTCTAGCGCTGCAGCCGATCAGAAATACTTGAAAATTCATATAAAAAATATAAAGCAACAAAAACATAACTAATTGCAAACTAATCCTTATTTAAAGTCAGGCACACTCCTTGCAGCACCCAATGACTTAAGTCCTCAGTGGTCGCTAGGTCAGCTTCGAAGACCAGCCCAACTCCCATGGCGTTGCGACGTAACGATGTTGTGTAAACCGGAGCTCGAAAAGTGTTCTACGAAATAAATAAAAATTATATTAAATAAATGCGGCCAACGAACAAAACAAAAAGTGAACAACAATTACGACACCAGCCCAAACATAAGCTGTACGATATGAATATGATGGTATTTGCAACTAACTGCTTAATTACGTTGCATACACCGAATCATTAGTTCTCGTCACCTGCAGGTGGCAGCGACCAGAACTTGACCTCGACTAATGCTAGCGCAATGAATATACGTATGTAGGTTCTCACCTGAAGCTTCAGTCTGTGTGCCTCTAACGGCACCACTGATAAAATTGGTAAATCTTCCACTAGAATTTTGGGATGTGACCGCGCCAGTTGATTCCTCTCGATGCTCCAACGAGCGCCCTCTATGAACAAGCCATGAATGTAACAGCCCTGTTTCAGTGTATGTGTTTGTTCACATCGTTGTTGAGGGTTGTAATTAGTGTTCATTTCGGGTAAAGGCGAGTCAACGATGTGGTCAGTAGAAAAGGATATGCAAAAATAGAAACACACGTAAAGATCACAATAAGCACAAATACAAAAAATTTAAGCAAATATAATTCTTAACAACGAATTTTTGAGAAGAGTGGGACGACTTTATTTATGCATTGTCAATTGATGTGGAGACCATAGTTTTGCGTTTACAATTCAAAAACTAAAGACTCACAATATGTAAAAAATTTTGTTTAACTATGAGGTCCTCTTACACTTCACTAGCATCTCTTAAAGCTATTACATCAATGTTATTTTAAATGTTTTCCTTGGAATTTTAAGGCACATATATTTGTTCGTAAAACAATTAAATAGTTCAGATATCCAATTTGCGCTGAGTACTTATGAAAGGGTGTTGAATAAAGGAAGCAATAATACACTTTCTATCAATTACAAATATCAATCATCAATTACAGCGGAATATCTGCAATGGCGAACTAATTTCCACGAAATAACTAAATCAATCACGCTTATAACGAACAATTCTCATTTTCGGCTTCAGCAATTGGCATTTTCACAACATTGTTTTTTTTTACTAAAAATCGCTGAATTCCCAAAAAATACACGGACGTCAAATATACAATTGCCTAAAATTTAAATTAATTTCAAAAAAACCAAACAGCAAAAACTTAAAAATCCATGTAAATGTAACGCTATTTGTAGAGTTTTCCAATGAAACTAAGAAAAAATGTAAAATAACATAAATAAATAAAAACCTGATTAAAAAAAAGTTTTACCAAAAAGCACTATATTGCTTATAACGAACAAAGCAACCGGTCCCTTGAATTTCGTTATAAACATTACTTACTGTATTTATATACGAGTGTGTATATTGGTTATGAGCTAGGATATGGGCTTAGAAACCGAAGTTTTAAAAATATTTGGTTTGAACTAAATTGTTGCTTACAGAGTTTAAAAGCTTAAGAAAAATGTCATCATTATAGTTTTGTGATATGAGACTTGACTTTAGCTTGACTTGACTTTAGCTAAGATTTCAGTCGAAGCATGGTACAAAGATATTGATCATAAAAAATTTGCCCTGATTGTTATCTTCTCCAAACAAAAAATTGAATTTCTGAATTTGGGCTGTACAAAAGCTTTCATACTACCATTTAATTCAAAAGAAACAGTATTGTGAAAACTATTCTTAATCTTATCCGGGGGCGCAACCAGGAATTTTTTTTAGGGGGAATTTTATCAAATGTCGAGTTCTTATATGAAAACAATTTTACGTTATTATAGAGGATGTGATGTAGTGGGTAATGCATCCTATAGCTGCACTAATGTTTCCTTGTTTAATCTTCAGGCAGGGCAAGCCACACATTTATTTTTTTCAAAGGCTTCATATCACAGCAATAAGTTTCAACAATGGTCAAACAAATATGTTTATTTATTTTGCTTTCTTAATAAAGGGTGATTTTTTTTCTATTAGTTTTGACGTAGAATTACGTCTTACAGCGCGGTTTGTATGGAGTCGTTTTAACAGATTTTTTGAAGGTCATGCAACGTTTTTGGCGAATACTTTAGGGTATACCTACAGCCTTTAATACTTATCGTTCAAAGATAATATATATACTTAAATATCAGATATATCCTACGCTGAATGAATATCTAACTTTGGATTTTGTCACTATTATATGAAAGTCAGAAAATAGTTAAATATAAGAAGAAAAATGCATGTTTTTATATAAGAAAATCAATCATCAGCTGCTTATAATGTACTTGCTGTGCCTGCTGCTTTCTTTGTTTTTGTTTCGTTGTTTATGGTTTTATTGTTTTAATTTTGCACGAACTGATAGGATCGTATTCAGCTTCACAATGATTCTATGGCCGATCGGATGCAGTGGGATTATCTGAGGTCACAGGCAGGTCATTGGTACTATGATGGGTTCCATTGAACATTTGGACCAAAATGGATGATTCTATGACCAATGGGATGCAGTGGGATTATCAGAGGTCACTGGTGGGTCATTGACACATTTATGGGTTCCATGGAACATTTGGACCAAAATGGCCAATCGGATGCAGTGGGATTATCTGAGGTCACAAGTGGGTCATTGGCACTTTCACGTGAATACGAACTTCACGTGTAGTTCGTGAATAAAAGACACGTGTAGTTGAGTTTTGTGTTTTCACTTGATTTTTTAAAAACACGTGAACACGTGTAACACGTGCTTACGTGAAATTGGAAGTTTTAGTTCGTATTTGTAGCATTTTAAGCATTGGTTCGCATTGGGTTTATGTATGCATTTCTGTTCTAGTTTACTAAGTGCTCTATTTTGAAACCAGAGGTCATGAATCTCTTTTCAACTCAGTCAATGAACTCGAACTGTTAAATTTAACGAAATGGGTCTGTGATCCGGTTAGATTTAACTCTTATGAAAAAAAAACGAGTTGGATCATATTTCGTTTTATGCTTTTACCCAATAGATGGCGTAAAATTTTAATTTTTGTTTTTATGTGTTTAATTTTTATACAGTGTAGTTCGCAAACTATACATCGAACAGAGAGGAAAGGGTAGCTCGCAAACTAAATGTCGGACAGTGACGAGAGTGGCACTAATGGGAAGGGCATGTGCTCAGCATGAAATATAGTTACCATACGATTTTTTAAAAATCGGGATCATCATTTTAATTTGAAATTAGTAGTTAAACTGACTGTAGCTCGCAAACTAAATATATATCGGGCAGAGACGAAAGTGGCACCAATGGAAAGTGCATTTGCTTCGCCTTCTTTTCAACTAAGTCAATGAACTGAACCTATCAAACTTAACGAAATGGTCGAAAAAATTTGAAATTTTGCTTGTTTCTTTTTGCTTGCTCATTTAATCATACTTACTTTTTAACTTTTTCTTTGTTTTGGCCTCGATAAGTAGTCCATAATTAAGTGTTATGAATTAATTTGTTAAGTTTTGTAAGATCAATAAAAATACGTGCAAAATGAACAAAACAATCGGACCAAAGAGACAAAGTAGAAGAGGTTACAACTTAAACGGAATTCTAAGTCTACACTTACGATAATATCGAAACTGTTTCTTTTTTCAGTGTAATTTTTTGACACCTCACGCGTGATTGGTGACAAAGCCAAAAATGCTCAGTAAAGTTTGCCATTTCACCATGAATAGACTAACAGCTCCTGCAAATCATTTAAATTTATTATTAAAAGTCGTACTCTGAGAGAAACTCGAACATTTCGGCAATTTAATGGTTGTCATAATCGACCCACCGAACAGGTTATTCAAGGTATCGTGATCAAATTTTGCACCAGCTTCACTTTATTAGACATAAATCCACCAACCCATAGGCGGAGACTGCCGAGTACCGGGAGAATATTGCTGCTGAATCGGTCAGTGTCAATGAAGATTACGATTTGCAATTCGCCGCCGTTCTCAACAATTGGGCTTGTGTTATTCGACCGCCTGGAACATTTTACGTAAGGACCTCGGTATGAAACCATACAAAAGTGCGTAGAGCTGGTGCAAGAACTTAAGCCAGGTGACTTACTACAACGTCGTTTGTTTGGTGAATGTACCTTAGAAAAATTGGATGAAGATCCAGTTTTTTATTAAAAAATTGTCTTCACTGACGGAAGTTATTTTTGGATCAATAATAACGTGGTTACGTCAATAAACAGAAATGCCAAATTTGGTCTGAAGGGCAACCAGAGGCAGTTGGCTGCTAATGCACCCAGAAATATGCACTGTTTTGTGCGGTTTGTGGGCCGGCGACATCATTGAACCGTTCTTTTTCAAAAAAAATGAAAATTGCACTGTTACAGCCAAGCAAGGAACTGTACGATGGTCACCGACTTTTTTTTACCCTCAAATTGAAAAAGTTTGACTTATTTGATATGTGATTTCAATAAGATTTCAATAAAAACATTTTCAAATAAATATTTTACTAACTATTGCAAATATTGGTTTATTTTTAAAAACTAAAACTTCAAAAATCGCCTTTTATATCAACTGAAATATTTGAGTCTATATGGAATAACGTAATCTTGTCCGTTGTCAAAATTTGATCTCTCCCTGAACAAAAATAAATAACTCATGCCATCACGTTCGTGCAACGGCCGAACTAGAAAAAAAAAAAGTAGTTTTTATGCTGTTCAGCCTCTGTACTGTCAAAATGTGTTGCAAGCTTCCGTTGTACTGCCGTTTTACGACTTGTTTCTTACATTTTGAGTTTAGTCACTCACCACCTACATAACCGAAGAAATTTCCTTCAAACTCGTTATTTTATGTCGTCATTTTTTGAACGCTTACAACTAACCAAAAGTTTTTGTGGGAATCAAGTATCCAGTGAAGCCACATGATAAAATCCCTCTTTGGAAAAGTGTCCTGAAGACATATCCTTAAAAAGATATAATTAATAGAGTTCAACATTTCGGCAGTCAGTATTCCTGCTTATTGGTATAACTTCAATATATCACTAAACAAAAACGGGTGAGCAGAAGAAAAATCAAACCAACATATTTTTTTTCTTATAAGCCTTTATATCATAAAATCAGATAATATTTGGCAATTTAGAGAAATTTTTAATGAAGCAGATTCGGAAAAATATGATAGAAAATTATGAATTGTGAATTTTTTTCTCTAGTTTCGGAAGTCAATCGGAATAATTTTTTTACTGAATCATATGACTTCACTATAAACTTAATTCCTGCCGAGTTTGGGTTAGTTTGCGTTTAAAAAAAATTAAGACAGAAACCGGACGAAACATGAAAATTGTAGAGGGAATTTCCTTAATTATTTCGGTGGCGACTCATCAGATTGTTCTCAAATTCAGTCTTTATTATTTTGTATTACAAAACTTAAGTTTTTTCCAAATATTTCAGCCGCCTAAGTGGGTTCCATGCTAAAAATTGAAAAGATAACTCAAATCGAAGTATTGTTGATAACCCCTAATAATGGACAGAATCAGAACTTAACAAAAATTTAACAACACTCAGAAATTACAATTCAACGAAAATTGAATTGAAATATACATTTTAGGGTTTTCACTCATATGATAAGATGTGTGATTACTTTTTTGTAAATCACTTTGATAGGATCCTATTTTACTTGGTACTACAATAATTTTTGGGGGGTGTGGGTTTAAACCCCGAAACCCCCTTTTAGTTGCGCCAATGATCTTATCACTTACCGTCGCTGGCCTCACTTCGACATCATCGGGATCTTGATAGCTGGTGACACGTGTGTAGAGTGTTGATCTGTCCAAAGGCCAACTATTTTTTCGACATGCCATCTATGGAAAGCAATATATTATAGTTATTAGTTGTGTTTGCAATAAAATCATTTTTAAATAATTTTTAATAAATTCGTTTAATCTTTCATGTAGGCGGCCGTGTACGAATACCATCTGATACCGAAAGTTTTTTTAATAGAAATCAATTTTTCTGATCGGCCTTGATTTTACTGAGATCAGCAAAGTGTAATCACAAATTTAAGGGTATAGTTTTAATTTAAAACACTTCTTGGGTCTATGACTCGTTTTTTAAACCTAAAAGTTTCTTATTTAAATGCTTAAAAAATAAATTAATTTAAAATTTAAGATTTCAAAAAGTAAACTAAAAGAGTTTAAAAATCTATGTATTGTAAACATAAAACTGGAAAAATTTATTTTTTAAAACTATTAAGTTTTTAAAATTAACCCAAGAAGTTTTAAAATGAATGCATTGTGAAATTTAACCACAAAAAGTTTATAATTAAAACTAAGAGTTGATTTTCTTTAAGTTCAAGCTTTAGGGTTTAAATAATACGCCAAAAAAGTTTTAAACTTTGTGCATTGCGACATTTAAAGGCAAAACATTTATAACACTGTGCAACAGCATTTTCTAACGGAGAAGCGATCAACACTGTTCGATAGTACTGGTGTAGAGTAACAGCTCACTTTAGTTTTTGAAAGTTTTCTCCTTGTTGCGAATTTTTAAAAAATTAAGTTCGCATTTCTCGAATGATATTTGATTTTTATACTACTTTTTTCAAAGAAAAAGAACTAAAATTTGATTGAGCAATGTTGATGGAGGAGGGACGTATTTCGTCCGCACATGTCACAGTAAATCTCGACTCAACATCAGTAGATTGGCATATTGGCACCGGTATGCGGACCGAATAAATTTTTATACCCCCACGCGTACTGCGCAAAGGGTTTATTAATTTTGTCACGACGTGTGTAACGCCCAAAAGGAGGCACGATAGGTATAGAAAAGTATATATATTTTTGATCAACATCACCACCTGAGTTGATTTAGCCATGTCCGTCTGCCTGTCGACACGATTACAGCCGTAATTTTCAAGCTATCATAATGAAACTTCATTTTTAAGCTATTTCTAAAAAGCAAAAATCAAGTTCGAGAATGGGCTAGATCGGATGAAAACCACGCCTGCCTCCCATGCAAAGTTCGAAGGTCGATTAAAAAAAAATTCGAACTAACATAAACAAACGCCTTGATACGGGTCTTCTAATTTAGCCTCTGTTTTCGCCCCCTACTTTCAGAATCGACTTAAATTTTGTTAACCAGAATTTGTTCCATAGTGTATCTAATAGAAAGCTACACAATGTATGCTTTGTATAACAACAAATATTTTATTGTTACGAGGGGTACTATTTATATTTCGGGAACTGGCAACACTAATGTCAAGCTAAAATCTGGCATCACCATAATAAAGTTTGACATTTGTTAACATAAATGCACTCGTAACGTTTTGATGCACAAGTGCTATTTCTTTTGTTTACAGTGAGTTAAATAAAGTTCAATTTAATTTAAATTTGCTCAAAAAAATTCATATTTCAAGAGAAAGATTATCTTTACAAGAATGTGTCGATGAATTCAGTTCTTTTTATGACGATAAAGCAACATCAAAAACCAAAGTATATCGCTGGTACAGCGAATTCAATCATGGTCGTAATTCGGTCACCGACGAATTCCGTGTAGGTCGACCAAAATCGTTTGGTGTGCCACAAAACATCGATGCAGTACGTGAACTAATAATGCAAGATCGTCCTTGTATATCCTTGTATGTTAGTTCGATTTTTCATGTGTACAAAAAAAAAATTTGCTCTTGTTGAAAATTTTTGGCAAAGTCCTTTTAAGGTTTTGTTTGTCAGGACCAGTACTATAGACCTATGTTGGCCGATGGATTCCATGACCCTTAAATTGTTGCATTGTGTAATTTAGACTTCAAGTTTATTTTTAAAACTGCAGAGTTTATTTAAAACAAAAAAATATTTTATTATTTTATATATTTTTATATATATATTTATTTTATATTTTATTTTCTTTAAATTTTAATTTTTTATATTTATTTGAACGTTTATTATTTATACTTAAGGCTTACTTTCGAAATCATAGCACATAGAAAACTGTACAATTGAAAACAACAGAAAAAGCAACAGATAAGCCCGGAGTTAGAACACGCGACTCTAATGCGATAGTTGCCGCAGTCTGCGATTCGATTCTTTGATGTAGCATACAATTAAAATGTTGCACAAATGCTGCACAATGTTTGCAATACATCATTAATTATATAAGATTATAATAATATATAAACAAAAGAAATAAAACGGTTTGGCTGAGTATCGAACCAGGGTCACTCGTATTCCTGAAATAAAATCGATAACTGCTTAACCAACTGAACCACGGAATACAATTTTTTGCGTGTGATAATTAAAACTTTAATGTTGTTTACGAAATTTACTCTTACTTTTGAGTTTTATTTTTTTTGCTCTAAGATTAAACATATTTTTTGAGTTTTATGTTTTTACTTGGAAAATAATATTAATTTTTGAGTTATATTTTTTTGCTCAAATAAAACACTTATTTTGTAAGTAATATTTTCTACGCAAAAAATAACACTTATTTTTTGAGTTTTATTTTTTTGCTCATAAATTAACACATATTGTTTGAGTTTTAGTTTTTTACTCACAAAACAAAATTTTTTAATTTTTATTAAGGAAATTTAAAAAAATACTCTTAATAATAATGAACACCAATGAAAACTTTAATCACCAGCTCAGTGACTATTACTTTACAATCAAATTATAACTTTGTTATAATAAATTATAACTTTGTTATAATAAATTATAACTTTGTTATAATAAATTATAACTTTGTTATAATAAATTATAACTTTGTTATAATAAATTATTACATTTATTTCCTTTAAGTTAAAACATAGAATACGAAAATGAGTTATATTTTCAAAGTAAAAAATAAAATTAAAAACTAGCATTTAAGATCGAAAAAAAAATTCAATAATAACTTTAATTTTTCGAGTAAATATATAAAACACAAAAAATAAGTTTTATTTTCTGAGCAAAAAAATATAATTCAAAAATAAGTTTTATTTTCTGAGTAAAAAATAAAACTCAAAAAATAAGGTTCTTAGAGCGAAAAATAAAACTTAAATATAAATGTTTTCATTGCATTGCGATGGAAATTTCAATCAAACCATCAAAGTGAAAAAAATTCACCCAAAACCAGTTAGTATGATGATTATTTGCATATGGCAACTTCTTTTTTTTTAAAAACAAAATCATGCAATAAATTTTTTTATTTAGAGCCAAAAACTAAAAGTCAAAAATAAGTTTTATTTTCTAAGAAATAAAGTAAAACTCAAAAAATATGTTTTATTTCAGAGCGAACAAATAAAATTAAAAAATAAGTGTTATTTTCTGAGTGCAAAAAAGAAAACTCAAAAATTTTGTGTTATATATAAGCGAAAAATAAAACATTTATTTTATGATTTTAAATATAAAACTTAATAAAATCAAAATCTCTACATTTTTTAACAGCAAATGAAACAAGGACCAATTTGGTGTATGTGACATTCTTCCCCAGTGCCTTTAACATAATGATTTTACCCTTCAAAATTTTCATAATAATAGTTATATTCGTTCCCTGATATCAGTTGCGTAGGTATGGGAATGGTCCACGGGTCCGGACCCCCCCAGAGCCACATTAAGTTAAAAGTTGTTTTGCTTTGTCAAATAAAAAATTACAAGATCTTTTATAAAATTTTTTAATGGAAACATTTTATATCAACGTTGGTATTTTAAAACAAAAATTGACTTAAATTTTTAAAAAACTTGAAAATTCTATACATTTCATAGGTACTCTAACAACTATATATTTACTTAACTTAGCATATGACAGGTCATTACTTTTTTGGACCCCTCCCAGAACCAAAAGCTATCTACGCTACTGACAGATGTAAACATAAATTGGTTAACAATTTTAAACACATGTTAAACATATTTTTGGAGATATTAGCTGTGTTTTTTACAAAGCGAGTAAGCAAAAAACGGCAACTAAGTCGCTTAAAAATGTTTTTTAAAACTTGGAAGCTACTTTTCAAAAAAGTAAAAAAACGAAAACAAATCTGAAAAAATAATAATCAATTTTCAAATTTAAGTAAGAAGAGCAGACAAAAACAAATATGAATGAAGCAGCATAAGCAAAAAGAACATACATTTTTTCTCAAATATTTTATTCCTTCCTTCACTTTGGAAGTTTAAGGTTTTATTCTTAATCACAAGTTACAACGTTTGAAACGGTAATAGTAAAAAAGATTCATTCGCGTGCACACAATTTCTCATCAGGAGAACCGCAACTTCTCAAAGAATCATTGTTTATGTCCTCCATGTACTGGGATTCGACTTTGACGCTTGTCTGAAAACAGTATTGTTTTCCTCTTGTCGGTAATTTGAAATTCTTTGAGATTTTATCAAACCTGATATCATAAGCGGTGTACAAAAAATGTATATTTCGAAATCACTTTTGACTGTCAATAAGCAACAGTTACCACCTTTTATGTGAAATTCACATAATTATTGAAACATAACTTGGAAGCATTTTTTTTCGGTTGGTCGGCAAACTTTTAAGCGACTAACAGTTTCCTGTATTATTTAAGCGAGTAAACATATGATAAGCGGTCGTTTTTTTACAACTCGCTTGGTAAAAAACACAAATCTTGTCAAATCTTTAATTCCCTGCATGGAGAATGCAACGCAGGTTAGGACGAAGAACGTTATTGTATTTGCGATAGGTTATATTTTTTTATTATCTTGCAATTATTTCTGTAGCAACAAACTTTTAAGTAGTCAAGGTGTGCGCCAGAGAACTACATGAGACCATTCGGCATTTTTTGCCACTCGATAATAACAATCGTCGTCAGCCAAAATCGCACAGAAAAAAAATGCATGCATACATACAGAAATGTATGCATGACGACTGTGAATCGATACAAAGGTAGCATCCAGACAATGCTGACATTCGAATGATTCGCTGGAAGCTCTAGTGTTTGCTAGTGCTTTTCATAGTTTTTTGAAATCTAGGTAAAAAGTGGTTATTTTTGGCCTATCCCGTTTTTTTTATTTTTATGCCCTTAACCTGAAAGGTCAGGTCAGGTCAAGGTATATTAACTTTGTGCAAACGTTAGTAACGCATAGAACGAAGCGTGTCCGGTATAGAAAAGTATATATATTCTTGATCAGGGTCACATCGTAAGTCGAGCTATCTATATCCGTCCGTCTGTCCGTCTGTGTATTGTCCGTATACACAGGATAAGAAGAAGGAGTTGAGATAATTGAATGAAACTCGGTACACATGGTCACATGAACTCAAGGATCTGCACTATTGAATATTTTTGGAATCCGCCCATAAAAAGCTTACAACAATAAAATTAGGTATGTATGCATTTATATAAAAACAAAGACGTCTAAGAAAAATCGGTGTCATCCGCCTACGGACACGCCCACCTCCCATCCAACCAAAAATTTACAACTCAATAAATAAACTTATGTTTAACGCACAGAGATAAAATTTGGTACGTATGTATTTTATATCAAAACAAAACTGTCTTCGAAAAATGGATGTCTTCTGCCAACCCACCTTCCATACAACCCAAAAATTTAAAACTCAGTAAATAAGCTCGTGTTTAACCTACAGAGATAAAATTTGGTATGTATGTATTTGATATTAAAACAAAGATGTCGTCGAAAAATGGGTGTCACCCGCACACGGACACGCTCACCTACCATACTACCCAAAAATTGAAAACTTAATAAATAAGCTTATCTACAGAGATAAAATTTGGTACGCATGTTTTTAATAACAAACCAAAGATGATTTTGAAAAATGGACATCATTTGCCAACGGGCACGCCCACTGCTCATACAAACCAAAAATTTAAAATGCAATTAAAAAGATTATGTTTGACCTACAGAGATAATACAGGTACGTTTGTATTTTATAACAAAATGAAGATGGTTTTGAAAAATGGATGTCATCAACCAAAGACACTTCCTCCTTTCATACAATCCAAAAACTGAAAACTCAATAAATAAGCTTATATTTAACCTACAAAGATAAAATTTGGTATATATGCATTTTATACTAAAACTAAGATACATTCAATTAGGCGTAATCCGTCCATGAACACGCCCACCTTCCATACAACCCACACTAGCGAAAATACTATAAAGGCATTTCCATTTGAGGAATAAAACTTGAAATTTTTATAATTTTTTTGTAAATTCTTTATCAAAATTTAAATTCATATTAAATATAGGCTTCATCCGCTCACAGACACGCCCATTTTCAATACTATTATTATACTAGTATTTTGAAAAAATAGGTTTAGGGTATTTCATGGTCGGGCTAGACCGAGTTTAGACTTTCTTTACTTGTTTTTTTTAAATATGTTTGGTACAATATTTTGATAAAGTGTGACGCCCTCTACCTACGCGTCTCGATAACACCATCCCCTTAGAAACGCGTACAAAATGGTTATTTTTGGCCTATCTCGCTCCGTAGGCATTTGTATTCGTCATTGCACGTACTCTACGGCATTCGTACCACAGCGATTGGTACATGTATTTGCGCATTCATTTTAATTGAAAAGCCACATTCGTAGCTCGTATTTTGACGAGACATTCAAAACGCCATTTGAATGCACTCAAGTTGTTCTCTGGTGTGCGCATCTACCTTTAAGTACATGTTTGTTTGCACTTGTTCTTACATACATACATACTAACAAACGCACTTATCTGTGGAATTTTGACAAAACAACTTAAGTCGAAATATGAACTTTTTCCAAAAATAATTGTTTTGTAGGTTAATTTCTCAGGCGCTTCTTTTATCCGAGTGTTTCTGCAACATTTAGTTGAGATGTTATGATGACATTTAAATGATATTTAAACTTATCTCAAGATTTTTCTTCAATTTACTTTTGACAAAACCACTTACTTCAAATAATAAGATGAACATAAATTACATTTAAAAAAAAAAGGATAAAGTTCTTTTGATAAAACAACTTATTCTGACTACAACACTAAAAATGCTGTGCAGCACAAAAGCAGTTTTTTCTTGCTCTCCTGAAAAATTTTATATTAAGAGATGAGTTGTTTTATCAAATGTTCACAGACATATACTTATAGTATATGTGAAGTAAAAAAATGTTATGACCGCAAAGTAGCTTACCTGCACCAAGGCTGTTAGATAACTCTGAGGAATGTGCAGCCCTGATAACCATATTACCAATGGTTCTCCTGATAAAGACCAGTATTTGAATTGTGTTGAGCGATTCTATTGAGAAAAAAAAAAAATAAAAAATTAAATACATATGAATATAGTTTTGCAACCAACACAAGCAGATTACGTCCAAATTGATGGACATAATCGAGTGAGTGTTGGATTCCCTAAAATCTGATTGATTTATGCTGCCATCGCCACCACAAATTTGATTAATGATTATTTTTGGGGAGTGTTTGTTTAATAATCGCAGATAATAAAAGGAACAAAGTTGTTGATGCGTTGCTGTCTTAAGTTAACTTTTGTCTTTTTTCTTATTACCTGCAAGTGTTCCATCCAGCCGCCTAACTGTTTACAGGTATCTGGTGCAAGTTTCCGCCAATCACGCGGCAGCAAACCATTGAATAATGAATTGGCTATGTTATCTAGAACATTATCCATGCCAATTTCACCAGCGATAGCCTGAAAATATTGAGAATATTTTTGTATACTTTTGAATATATTAATAAAATATTTTAAGACAGGGTCAGTCACTCAGTCCGATGTTGGGCTCAATAATGAATACTATGCATTAACAATACAAATCTTATGTAATAAAAAAAAAATCAAATCAAAGCCGGAACTAAATATCGCTACATTCCTAAGGCACCTGTATATGTTAGTATAAATGAAATAAATGTGGCATGAATGAATGTGGCATGAAGATGATCCGCTAAAAATGATGCATGGATGGCGGCGGCTGTTTTGTACGGTCTTTGGAAACATTTTCAATCATTATTAGTTACATAAAAGATACAAAAAAAACACATCCTTTGATGATTATCTGAGCAAACATTTGCATAAATGTTACCGCCCTTTTAGAACAGCACAAAACAGCGCTAAAGATGCGCCTATTTCGCCGCTTACCGGGATACCCGAACATGGGTGCCAGCTGCAATGCCTGTCACGGTTGAAGCCACGGCAAAAGAAGCCGTTGCCAACTGGGGATCAGAGTTTATTTGCGAATTCATTTTGCGAAATATTTCAACTGCACTGGCGAATTGGTTAGCAGCAGGCTGGTAGTGGTCTGGAAGGAGTTGCAACCCATGCACTAAGCTTGATGAGATTTTTTTAACGGCATCTCGTTGTTTTTGTGTGTTTTTCTTTGGAGTGCATTTGTTTATTTGTTGTTGGTTGTGGTACGTAACCAAATAAATTTCGTGCAAGTGTACAAAAATATTAAATGTTTAATTTGTTTTGCTTGTCTGTCTTTCTGGCTGTCTGCCTGAATGACCGGATGTCATCATTTGGCCGTCGTTCGTTGGTGGGTGGCGATGGGTTTTGTTTACTAATAGTTCCGAAGTTGGATGTCTTCTTGCAGACGGTCTCGGCGGATGGCCAAGAAATGAAATCTTTGTCGCCGTTGCCATCGTTATGCTGTTTTATTCTTGCACAATAACACAAGACAACAAAATAATGTTTATGTTTTTATTTTTCTGCAACTCAAGTTACCGTGCGTGGTCGTAGCGTACCGTACCGTGAATTGTTGATATTTTATAATAGATGCTCGTTTTGTTTTCGAATTATGTGTCGTATATTTATTTGCTTTGATTTGTGTTACGAGGGGAGGGGGAAAGATTGGATCAGTTTAACATACTATACCGATAGTACAAAAAGGAAAAAATATTTAGGCGGAAGTATCAAAGAGCACTTTCATGAGTTAACAGAAGTGTGTGAAACCTTTTAATATTTTTTTTTTAGTTTTCATAAAACTTTTTCTTTTCTAAAGAAATTTATACAAAAAAAAAACAAATTGGCCATTTCAGCCCTTGAAAGGACTTTGCGCCCATTCCAAGCATAACGCAAAACGGGTCCGTCTCATGGCTTTCGATTTGTTTTATTTTTTGGCTATAGATTTCTATTAAAATTCTAAGAATATAAGTTCATTTATTTTTTTTTATCGCCATTCGTTGAAAAGTTATGGACCTCCCAATTCTGCAAATCGTCCGAAAACGCCAGTATCGGGAAATTTTAAATTAATTGTATCTACGTCAGTTTTTATCCAATTTTTATAAATAAGGTACCGTTGGAAAGGTATTGGAAAAAACTTTTTGGAAAAAATATATAATTTTAAAATTTTGGATGTTAGGGTTGCCAACTGGACCTACATGTTTTATGCCGACTCCCAACAAATAAAGTTCATGTTCTCAAGAAGCTTTTCAAGGCATTATTTACTCTCTCAGGTTTGCCATTGTCTGCAGAAAGGTGGTGACCGATCAGAAAAATTTTTTTATTTAAAAAAAAATTTTGTCGCGACTGGGGATCGAACTCGGGCACCGAGATGCTAAGCCACACACTTAACCGGCATGCTACGGTCACCACCGATATTATTGGTGAGCTATAAAGAAATTTATAACTCACCAATAATATAATTTTCCATTGAGCTAGGTATAAGAAATTCTAATTCTATCTTTGAAGAAGATTTTTATGAAAAAGTTATGACAGCCAATATGGAAATGAGCTCGTTGAAGGCTACAGAATGGAATAGGGTGCGATCAGTATCAGCGAAAGGAATCATGAACAAAATAGTTTGATTGTATTTTAACATTTGAACATTAAAAAATGTCAAGATAATTTCAATAGATTATAAATCACCGAATTATATTCAAGAAAGTTATAACCACTTTACCACATCCACACATAACCCAGTTTGTTATCCTTTTGATAATTATGAAATAATGATCCATATAAACAGAAATTATAATATGGTAGGATACTTATTTGTACAAGTTCAATAAAAGCAATTATTTTTACATATGACTTAAACATTAACAGGTCAGGAAATCGTTTGTAACACCTAAAAATAAGCAAATTCTTATACGTCAGTGTAACCCTGCCTCTTTAATCATTACCTTGTAATCTTCGTTTATTGCTTAATAAATTTTAAATTTATTTGTTTATCTTAATAAATTTAATAAATTATTGCAATACAAATAAAGGGGCTTAAGGGTTGTTTGCATGAAATCTGATAACGGAGAATATAATTACTTGCCATAATGTTAGTGAGCTTTAACAATGTTAGTGTTTAATTATTATTATTTCTTATTAAAAATATGAATTAAAATTATCTATTTTCTTTTAATTAAATGCCACCCTATTAACCCTATTTATTGTTAAAACAATATAAGTTAGCAACTGTTTTTCTGGTTTTTCAGTTTCATTACCGACCTTTTTTGACCTTTTCATACTTTTCAGGTGGTATCATTAGTTTTTTGAAATTCAACTTGTGGGCTGCACATTGGGGTAAAATTGTTAAAATATGAAAAACATAAGAAAATTCCTAAAAAACTGCTCCGGTGGTATATCGATTTTGTGAAATTCTATTTGTGAGCTGCATAATGAGGCAAAGTGGGTATGCCCTTGAAATTTTCTTAAAAAATTCATAAAAAATTTTCTCTCACTCACTTATTAATGGAGATAACTGAACTCTTGACCTCCAAAATTAAGAAATTTCAAGTCAATAGCTTAATTGAAAATATATGTATCAATTAAAATCGAAAATGGTCTGGTCAGAACCATCCGAACGTCGGAGTGTTAATATCTTTGAGGTTGTTTATTTATTTTTTTAATATATCACTCCTAGCTTGCACTGTAGATCAAAATCTGTATGACATTGAAAAATTCTTAAAATATTCTTAAATTTGACATACTTTTTTCAATGATGTGCCACAGCATTCGTAGCTCATAAAAAGCTGGGCCCAACAATTTTTTTTATTGATGTTTTATTAATTTCAATTGATTTTTTCTGAATTACAAAAAAAAAAATGTTTTAGATGTTAAAAAAAAGCATAAATTATGTTTTTAGAAATACTTTTAAATGAGCTCGCCGTTTTTTGAAATGGAAGTTAAAATTTTTTTTTTCAATTAGCTGCTATTTTCATAATACCCTAAACCTGAAAGGTCAGGGTAGGGGAGCGGGGGGCTAGGTGTAACACTTTTTGGAAAATATGATGGGAAAATTAAACTACAAAGGTTAAATGTCTGACTATCCTTGCATTAAAAAAAAGTTTTGGAATAAATATTTCATAATAATTAATAATTAATAATTATTTCAATGGGTATATAAAAAATATTTATATAATTTAATTTCTGTGTATTGGACTGTGTAGGCTGAAATTTAAAGTTGGAAAAATGCACCCGTTATTTAAAAAGAAACTTCGAAACAGCACAAAAAAATTGATTTTTTTTTAACCACTCAAAAACTGCCAGATTGTTTTGTTTTCTTTACTTATGCATATTGTTTGTCCGATCCTAGTAAGTGATGTAACGTCAAAAGGACTTACTAGAACTTTGACTTCCAAAATCAAATTCGAATGGTAAGCCCTACTACCTTTATTATAAATATTCTTTGCTTATAAAATTAAACATCTTTAAAATTTTTGCACTTCTTTAGAAATGAATAGAATATTAACTAAATCTTCAAAATAACCAAATAAATAAATAAATAAATAAAAAAATATTAAATTGTAATTTTTCAAAAATATATTAGCATGTGGAATATGATTGTTTCCTTGTGTGTTTTCCTAATTTTTCCATAAAAAATAAATAAACAAAAATTGCATTTAAATTGCATTAAATACATGTAACGATTCTGTCTCCTTCACATAATTCTGAAATGTTTTTAATAATTGGAATATATGAAAAGAAAAATGCTTAAAAATTTAAGATGATTTTTTCAAAAATATAATTTTTCATCTAAAAACGCGTCGAACCTAATTTTTCCCATTTTTATGACTGTTTTTCCCGTTTTCCCTTTTAGGTCAGAAATTCCCGAAAAACGGGGGAAAACCCCACTTCTGGTAAGACTGTATGTGGCTGGTATATTTGGTGAACAGCACATTGGTATTGTGCTCTGCCTCTCAATTAGGTACTCTCAATTACTCTCAATAACTCGCTTTTTTAAAGATACATGGCATAAATTGAACAAGCTTTTCTGACACTTGTCTTCTTTTCTTTAACTGCAATAGCAGCCAACTCGGAAACTTCTTTGCTTTGATTAATTAAAAAAAAAAAAATTAAGACACAACAATAAAATAAACAAACACCGAATATCCAGTTCAAATTTGTGGATCAAGTTAATACATGTTACAACTTACCCCACAAAATTGTTACAACTTGCCCCGCAGTATAGTTTTTGACAAATATTTTAATATATAAAATGCTCTGATTAAAATTAAATTAGTTTTAAGAATCCTTATGACGCTTTCAAAAAGAAGAAAATAAAAAAACAAAAATATATTTTTTATAATTACTGCTAGAAATAAAGCTTAAACTTACGTCCACTCGATGTTAAGTTCGATGAAACACAACGGATATCGCTTGAAAGAGCGCGTAATATAGGATGAAAAAATAGAGAGACTTGAAAAAAAACTTTCGTATTCTAGGCAAAAACAGAGTGTTACAACTTACCCCTGTTACAACTAGCCCCCGCTCCCCTTTATTAACATTGTGCAAAAGTTTTTAACGCTAAAACGAAGTGAGTCCGGTACAGAAAAGTTATAACATAAGCGCAACCAAAGGGGGGGTTTCGGGGTTTAAACCCCCCCCAAAAATTATTGTAGTACCAAGCAAAATAGTATTCAATCAAAGTGAGTCACATGAAAAGCAATCACACGTTTTATGAAATGAGTGAAAACCCCAAATGTATATTTCAAATCGATTCTGGTTGATGCATAATCTGCTAAATTAGTCATATTTTATTCCTTTAGACTGCATATTAAGCCGGATCGATTTTGTATGGAGAAACAAAAGTGAGCTGGATACCGACTTAAAAGTAAGAAGTACTCTTAAAAACTAGAAAATATTTTTTTAAACACCTATAAAAAATGTATTCTTCTTGATATTCAAATGCATTTAAGATTATTGGGAAAGTACTGAGCTCTTCTTTCTTTTGTTGTATCGTATGGTGTTGTTTAATCAAAACTGAGTACTATGTAAAATGCCTTTTTTATAAGTGTTAAAAAATATAAACATTCGAAAATTCTGAATTTTGTGCTGGAGCGCTATCTGGCGCACATTTAACTAAAAACTGGTTAAAGGAATCGATTTGCGTACCTAAAAACTCATATGTACCCACTGATATATATATCACCACCCACCCACCAAAATTTGCCAAAATCAAACAGAAATTATGCCAATTAAATAATAATTGAGCTGAAGGAAGCTTTTAAATATCGATTTCTCCCATTTTATATAATTGTGGCACTTAGTTTTGGTTAAACCGCACCATAAGATATATCAATGAAAAGAAGAGCTCAATAATTTTCCAATATATTTACATTCATGTGAATATCATGAAAAATACATAATTTACACGTATTTAAAACAACCTCTTTTCGAAAATGACAAAATATGGATTTTTTGGGGTCACAATAGAGTTTGTAAACACTAAAAAATTCCAAAATTTTTTTAGTGTGCCACAAAATTTTTAGTTTTTTGCTTATCTAGGGTATGTATTCTGAAGAACCAAAACCGCTCCATGGGGATTTTTCCAATCCAAACAAAATTATACAGAAATTGTTTTTAAGAGTCCCTCTAACTTTTAAGTCAGTGTCTAGTCAGTGTCTTTCAATTTCAATCCGGCTTACAACACATGTTTAATTTTTTTTATATTCTGATTCTGACCACTTGCAGGGTCGTTGGCAATACTTCGATTTGAGTTATCTTTTCAACTTCTAGCATGGAGGAAACTTGAAATATTTGGAAACAAATTAATTCAAAAGTAAGACATAGTAAAAAATCCTAAATTTGAGGAAAATCGGTTGAGTCACACGCCACTGAAAAAATCAAAGAAATTTCCCGTTAAATTGTGATTTTTCGTCCTTTTTTAAAGTCATTTTTTAAACATCGATAACACAAACTCTACAGAATTAAGTTTATAGCGAAGTCATGTGATTCATTATAAAAATAATTCCGATTGACTTCAGAAAGTGGAGAAAAAAAATTTACAATTTCTAATTTTCCATTGTTTTCTCCAAAATCCGTTTCATAAAACTTCTCTAAATTTTTAATATTATTCGATATTAAGGAATTATGGCTTATTAGGTAAAAATATGTTGGCTTAATTTTAATTCTGTTCGCCCATCCAGTGAAATAATATAGTTATACGCCTTATTCATAATCTTCCATTGGATTTTCAAAATCAGTTTCATGAAAATCCCTCAAAATTACGCAAATATTAACCGATTTTGGAAAAGTGTAGGAAAGACCTTTCTTTAAAAATATATTATTTCGATTTCGTCAGCATGTGCGCATTGGACAATTAATACAAACGATTTTTTCAAATTCAGACTCTTTGTTTTTCATCCCAAGGTATCAGAAATTTAGCGGTTTTTACTTTCGGAATTGAGCATAATTAGTGCTCACTCAAGGTCGAATTTCAAAGCTAGTGTCAACCAATTGGGTATTTTTACAACGAAGTGATGTATGGATAAAAAATTTTCACTGCACTCAGAAAAAAGTTTCTCAGGACGAGAGACATAATATTTAGAGAAATATGTTATAGAGTTTGCTCCAGAGAATGCTTTTCTCTAAATGTGGTACTAAAAAATCCCTAAAAATTATAAAAAGCTTCTATGAAAAAGGGAAATATATAAAAATATAGCGTTTTTAGAGAATAAGACTTTTTTATTTTTGAAAAAAGGATTTAATTTTATTGAAGAAAATATTTCGCACAATGAATTTTTTATCAAAATTTAGTAAAAATTTTTCATTTTCCTTAAATTTTTCTCTATAAATGAGAATTTTTTGTGCGAGAAAAATACTTATCATTATTAGAGACATTGAAATATTTCCATTTCCCACAGGTGAAGAAATATTTATTTGAAAATGTGAAAATTTATTCTAATTGAATTATCGAAAATAGAGAAATTTTTTATCGGATAAAGGTAGGTATTTTTTTCTGAATGTGTGGGGAGAAAAATATTGAATTTTTGCTGACCTTATTGAGACCCGAGTAAAAATGAAAATATTTTAGCTCAAGCCTTATAACCTTCGTACAACTGCCAAACAAGAAAAAAAATCCATTTAACGGCCTACAACTGGAAAATAAAAAAATATTGCAAAATATTTTGTCCGAACAGATCCTAAACAACTTTGAAGCCAGTTTATTTTAAAACGACCGCTACCACTGCTGTTCACCTTCTGTACGGATAGAATGTCCTGATAGTGACCGTTTTAATTTAAAAAAAAAAAAAAAAAAAATATGGTGTTGGTCATGCCTGAAGTTTGAACAAGGAACCGTTAGTGCAAAAATTGAACGCACTAACCGCTACAACTCAGCCGCTGTAATTACGTAAAATTGTTTTTATATATAAGTTCTACATTTGATAAAACCCCCCCCAAAAAAAATTCCTGGTTGCGCCCCTGAAGTTATATATTCTTGATCAGCGTCATCTCGTGAATCGAGCTATCCATGACCGTCCGTCCGTCTGTGTGTTGTCCGAAAATACAGCATAAGAAGAAGAAGTTGAGATAATTGCATGAAACTTGGTACAAATGTTAAAATGGACCCAAGGATCTGTACTATTGAATATTTTTGGAATCCGCCCGCGGACACGCTTATCTCTCATACGATTATAAAATAAAAATCCCTGTATAGAGGGTTGTATATAAGCTACACAAATAAAACTCGACACGTATATCTTATCTATCAAAATGCAGATGTACGCAAAAACTGGGCGTGATCTGCCCATTAACACGCCCACCTCCCATATAACCCATAATATTAGAAACACTATTAAAAAGTTCATATTTGACATCGACAGATAAAACTTGGTATGGGTACATTTCATATCAAAACCCACTATGGTAAAACTCTATAAAAGGGGTTTATGTATGAGCTATAAAGATAAAACTTGATATGTGAGATTCTTGTATCAAAATTAAGATGTGTTCTCAAAATGAGCGTCATCCGCCCATGAACATGCCTACCTTCCATACAACCCACAATATTAAAAAACACTATTAAAAGGTTCATATTTGACCTAAAGAGATGAAACTTCGTATGGGAGCATATTATATCAAAACTGAGGTGTGCGCATAACCAGATTAGTGAATGCTGTATTAATTCTATTGGTTTAAAGAAAACATGAATTTTGATAGGTAGTTATGTTCATTTGTTTTAGTATTTTAATGTATATTAAAATATTATAGGAGGCTTAGGGTATGAGGTTATGTCATATATCAACATTGCGTTTGGAAATATAATATATAAAAATCACGTGTCACTATGCTGCTTTGCGCTAGTCATGGGTGGTTTCAGCTTGAAAGTTAGAATAGTTTTGACTACGATAGGTGTCGCTATTCTTGAGAAATGAAATTTTTTTGATATTTTTCAGATTTCTCATTCAAAAAGACATACAACAACAAATTTGAATATGTTGCAGGACAACGTCAGCCACGGATAACTATTTTAATATATAAAATTGAGTTCATAAATGTGATAAAAAACTTTCTTAAATGTCAGCACCTTTTTTGAAATTTAACACAACACTAATTTTACTTTGTGCCGATGAGTTTCCAATGCTTACTCAATATCAACCAATTATGTTAATGATGTGTCAATGGCGATGGCTTGAAAATGCAATAAAATTATTTTCGTTAAAAGTGTACTTATCACATTTGTGAGTTAGATAGAATGTTCACTCACTTTTCGCAGCATTTCTAAAGTTTTTTTGATACGCAGTACAAGCAAGTTAAAGCGATCGAGTTCCTGAAGCAAAACCACGCCTGTGGGTGTGATATTCATTTGAATCTGCTTTTTAACACGCCAAACTTCGAACGATGCCGGCAGATGGGCCAAAATGTCAGCGGCAACATTGTCAATAAAGTCGTCTCTGCTTATTCCTCCGAGAACATCACCTGATATAAGAAAGTTACAAAGTGTTTTTTAGCATTTTTTATGTAAAAAGATTCAGTGATTTTTGCTATAAAAATAGGAATGCTATGTTGAGAGAAATTAGCCATACATGTGGCGAATGAAAGACTTATCATTTTAAGCTGAACGCAGTATGCATTCAACCGTCAATATATTGCACCATAAACATTCACTCAAGCCTAATCGCTACCATTACAAGAGCTTTTATACTAAGTTCAACATAAATATGGGCATAAATATATTCGAAGGATTCAATTTTATCGAATTGAATGTCAGTGTGGAGTGGCTTTCAACAAATTTCACCAATTCTTAATTCGATTTATCAATTTCAAAATTAATTTAGAACTAAAGTGGTATAATATTTACAAAAAACCCATACAAACCTCCATCAGAGTATAAACATATACATATTTATGTACATTGATGCTCTAACTAACTACTAACCAAATTCAAAACCTATAGATATTTTATTTTATAAATTATTTTTTTTTTTTTTTTTTTTTTGCTTTACAAATGATGTAATGTATGAATTAGCTGTAACTAATTAGCGTAAATATCATTAAATAGTTGTATGAATGAACGTGTCTGTATGTATAACTACAGATGGTAGCAAGTATATGCATGTATATTAGAGTGGGTCGCTTTATATGGGAGAAAAAAAATGAATATAAAAAGACACCCCCTAAAATGAAAGCTTACATCGAAAGTGTTTAAGCACTTTACAACTTTTTTTTTTTTTTGGTGCTCCAAAAAACAGCCAAAATGGTCTTTTAGTTATAACATTCCGATCATGAAGTGCAGGATATCGTTGGATAGGTCTGAAAGAATACTAACTACATCGTGTTCTTTGGTGTTTAACGATTTACACAACTGGTGTGTAAAAGTTGAAACTGTCCTATGTTTAATTTTCAACAAAAATGTGTAAAAATATGCATGTGTAAATTTAGATTGTCTCAGAATGTCAGATTGTCTAGAAAAGCGTTCCCGACGATTGGTAGTAACGAGCATTTATATGTTTTTTTGAATTGGTGGTAGGAATTTAAGTTGTTTTATTTAAAAAATTTCAAATATACATATAAAAAATACTGAAATGCAACAGATATATAGAAATCTGGAGATGTAATAGCAAACAATAAATGTAATTATGACAAGGAAATGCTGATCTTGTTTGATTTTTTTTTGTCATTGAATCATGATCAATTATAAATTTCAAAAGCACTTTATTCAAATTTTTAAACATTAAAGGTTCGCCATAACACATTTTTGTGTAGTTTTGTACATTGTTTTTTTTTTTTTAAATAAATATTTTTGTCAGATCTTAAACTTTTACACATTTTGAGTTCAACATTACACATTTTTGTGCAGTCATTTATTTTTTGGTGTATATTTGAACTTTGCATACCTTTGTGCATAAAAAGAAGCACAAACTGTTTGTTTTCTTTTATTGAGACCAAAAGATAGTAATTTTAGGCAACAACATAAAATTTAACAAAAATTTATAGTCATTTTGACAGTAAATTTCAACAAATAGTTTGGAGTGTAGATATTTTACAATTTTTATTTTTTTGCTCTAGGTACCCCATAACTTCGATTTAAAATTATTGTTCGAATAAACTTAATTAAAAATCAATATACTATTGTGAAGGAATTAATTGATTTTGTTCACAACAAAAAAAGTTACAAAGGTTAGAAGTTATAGTGCAACTACTGTATTTCTGTTATTGAAATATTCAGTAGTTCCTAATTTTACGTGATTCCGCTATAACTGCTTATCTCAGAAATACTTTGCTTTTGGGTACTTCTTCTTTCAAAAATGATTGCAATTGGCTTTTAAGAAACTTGTTCCGTTATATTCAGTACTTAATCGAAATCGGGAGCTGGCTCCACTTTTTGATTGTGTCATAGTTTTTAAAAAAATTAAATTTCCAAAAGTGAAACATCTGGAAGTTTTATATATGGGCATTTCCACCAAAAAGTCAACCGAGACGAAAAAATGAAAAGTTCTTGATAACAATGTTTGATGTCTTATTCACATAAGGAAACGTTCAAATTTAAGTAATTTAAATACATTTTACATTTATTCATATCTCATTGCGAAATATACGGATGCAAAGAGCGCAAATGTGAAATATTGCTTATTTTGATATTTCTTCGGTATGTCTTGTCTTTATAACAGTTATTAAACAGAAACATAATGCATTGACTTTTGCTTGCTCAAATCTTTCTAGGAGTATAAAGAACGAAAAAACAAAATCATAAGTAACCACGCAATGAAAGACAACGGTAAATTTTTGATTTGCTTTTTCGTTTGGTTCGTTGTCACGTTCGACATGCAAAAAGAACATTTTTACTCAGTGCATCGGAAGAACATGCAGTAAGCTGACAAAATAATTATCTTAAATTGAGTTTATTCATGCGACTTTAAAACAAAAGTGAACCGGTAAAAAAATAAAAAATTTGTATTGTTTTAACTTGTATAAAGTTGGTCACGAGCGACATGGTGAATGAGAAATTCAAAATGAATTTTTTTTTGCTTACACAGATCAATTATTAATGTAAATACGCACTTAACAAATTTTTATTTTAAATGTAGATGAGCACAAACAACGATGAAAAAAACAAAAATAGACACGGTACAACACTTAAAAAAATCCCAAGAGGTTTCTCAACGGTTTCTTAAGGTTTTGGGTTCGCTGAATCCAAATCTGAGCTCAGAATTTTCGGGACACCCTAGGTTTTTGAGCTACAGGGGAGGCAGAACCCTAACCCCTACTGTTAATAAAATCAATATTACCGACCCCCATACTTTTTCAAGAGGAACATTTTTTGCCTTGGAACCCATCCCCTCCGACCCCTCCGTATGATTTTTGATTAAATTTTATATGAAATTTTTATTAAAAAAAAAAACAAATTTCATTAATATTAATTTATTTGAATAAAAAAAACCCAATAGGCAATTAAACCAGCGCTCTTCATACGAAGGCCTGCATTAACTGCCACTTTTAAAGACTAAACACATCCGTTCCTCGCTGCTCTTATGAGCACTTCTTGAAGGCCTTCCTTTTCTGCACAAAAGGCAGCACAACAAATTTGTTTTCCCTACAAAGACTGACTTTTCATATACTTCAGGGCAACTTTTTCGTTAAAAGTTAGAATATATATCAGTTTAAAAATATGACGTAATAATGGCCCTTCTTACTGCTATATCAAAGATTATAGATTGAAATTTATCTAACTTAAAAAAAACATAGGAGAGAAGATAAAATCATAGAATATATAAATAAATAGAAAAACTTTTAAAAGAATAAAATATTTTTTCAACACTCTTTGTTTACCCCTACTTTTAGCCATTCTAAAGAAGTGCTTCTATCAGGCCTCTTTTGAGCTATCAGAGCGGAAGGCCTGCGTAATTTTCCCACTTCATATATAAAAAAAAGTGTAATTGTATATGAGTGCGGCAGTACTGCAAAATGCTCAGGAAGGCCTGCTAGTCATTGTCTACTGGGAATTTGCTTGAAATTAATTTTCTCATATTATCGGTCGGTCATATTCATTTCATTAACAGTAGGAGTTAATGAAATTTTGCCTCCTCTGTAGCTCGAAAACCTAGGGTGACCCGAAAATTCTGACTTCAGATTCGGATTCAGAGAACCCAAAATCTTAGAAAACCGTTGTGAAACTTCTTGGGATTTGCAATAACTTCAGTTTTGTTGTACAGTGTAGATGTTTATTATACTTACACAAAACCATACTCATGAAAGTTTTTTAAGTTTTTTATTATTATGTTTGAATAAATTTTTTTGTTGACTTATGCATTGTTTCTTTATTTGTATTTCATTATAGAGCAGAAAAAAACAACTATGGTGTTCGAAAATGTGCCACGTGCGACATGTCACGTGCGACCATATATTTTATTGAATAAAAAAATATTTAAATCCTTTATGTCTGCAATGCTAGCCATTTTTAAAGAACATCAATGCACAACACTAAAAAAAATTACATAAAAACATTGCTTCCCATTTCGCTAAAATCCGCGTTTGAATTTTTGCCACGAAAACCACTTCTGTTTTTGGTCACGTGCGACCACCTTGGTTTTTTGCTAATATCTTGACAACTAAAAATGACCCAACAATTGACAATACCAATAATTAAAGAGTTAATTGAGAGCTATAAGGCTCGCCTTTTGTTTTCTTTTAAATTTGTTTTATCATGACATTTTTTTCACTTGAAATGTGTACAACAGTCACGTTCGACACCATGAAAATGCCCATATATTTGCCCGTCAACTCATCTCAACCGTCAACTTATCTCGATTTTAAACACGAAAATTCTGGTTTGTTTTTGTTTTCATTCACGGTTTTTTAATGTTAAAACCGACATTCAGCATAATTTTATTGAATTTTTTTTTAAATGTTTTGATATTTTTTGAAACAAAACAAAAATAAATTTTTTTAAATGTTTTTTATATTCAAAGTTATAGAAATTTTGCGAAAGTGTTGCTCAAATAAGTCGCTTTTAATCTCAAATTATATTTATAACAAAGTATTTCTGAGGTGGGAACTTGACATTGCCGGTTTTTTTAAATCTATTTTTTTTTATAATTTGGAATTTAGTAAAATTTAGGAAAAAATTTACATTTTCAAAAAATTTTTCTGTATAAATGAGAATTTTTTTGTGCGAGAAAATTTGTCATTATAAGAGACACTGAAATATTTCCATTTCCTAGAAGTGAAGAAATATTTCTTTGAAAATGTGAAATTGAATTGATAATTTTAAAACCGTAAAAATGAGAGCAGTTTTGAAAATCGTCCTCTTTCTGTGGTCGAGGCACAACCCCAAGTAACACCGGGTTACATCCGCTAGTAAATACATAAATATGTTAAGCCTATAAATAATATGAATGAATAAATTTACAAATAAAGGAAGTGTAAAGTCGGTCTAGCCCGACTTTGAAATACCCTAAACCAACTGATGAAACTCATAATTTGTAATGATCTCAATTTTGATACCAAGTTTTTCACATTTAAACCTCGTTTGCTTTCAATTTTGTGCTCATAGTTTTATAAAAAAAATGTTGGGATACATGTTTTACCCTGAGTTTCACGTTCCAGCTCCGGGTCTATCCATTTTGTAACTGTTGAAATGCATGAAAATAAGAGATTCGCAGTGTAATAATATAATTGGCAGTTGCGTCCTTTTGCGAAATCAATAATTATGTATTTAAATTGTTAATGTGTGGTGGTGTAGGCAATAAAGTTAATTGCGAAACCGCAACTAATTAATTAAATTAAATCGTGAAAATGGTCAACGTGTGCGACTAGTGCGAATGCACCAAAAGCAATGAAATGAAACGCAACGAAAAATCAATAGCTCCGCAACAAGCCACGTAGCAGTGAATAAAGTGCACAAAAAAAAAAAACAAAGAAAAAAAAAACACTCAAAAACTACATATAAAATAATTGCTAAGTGAAGAGGAACCGCCAATTGCAGCAGTGTTGAAAGTGCGATTGGCATGGGTGGTGGATATCACCTGTTTGTGGTTGCAGCTCAATTAAACTGTTCCATATGTTCCGGGCTGCCTGCGTGTAGTAACCGATTTCGGCATTGGGATGCAGTCCAAAAACGTCTGGCTTGTTGACCAACGGCAGCTTATCGATATGAGCTAATGGAAAGTAGATTTGGCGACAGAATCAAAATAGTTCAATACACAGTTTGGCATACCGATAAATTCCTCCTTAAGATATACTTCTTCCTCCGGAATGCAATAGTCTGTATACTCATCCTTGTAGAAATGGAAAGGCTGGAATGTGTCGAACAAAAAGTCACCCATGTACTCATTCATATAAGTGCGTGTAATGCGTCGATCGAAGTCGTCTATGACGCGACCACCGTACATAACCTTGAAGAAAAATATATATATATATATATATATATTTCGATAACAAATGAAGGCGACAGATTGTACCCACCTCGCCAATTAAGTATTTAAGACTGTTCCATGGCACACGTGCCTCAGTGTCAGACACTTTTCTAAGGTATGTGTTTAATATCTCCAAGCAAACCTCAAAGTCAGAATCATTGAAGTCATAACAAATATTCCAACCTAACTTATCATACTTGCGTCGTTCCTGCAAATTAGCAGCAGAAGAAAAACTATGCCATACTATTATTCAGTTCGCTGAGCATATTTACCTGAACCACAGCATGAAAGAACGCCAAAACGTAGACAAGCGGCTTAAAAGCTTTGTGAGAGCAAGCTTCAAGGCGGTCCTGACGCACTTTAAAAAACGTTGAACGCAAGTTCAGTTTCAATCCATTGGGTGGTTCGGTCACAACTGTTAACAAAAAAGAAGCAAATTTCGAAAATGGTCAGCAATACATTCGTTTAAAAAATTCATCGAAACAACCTTTGAGTGACTTCTGTAGTATGCCAATTGGAAAGGTAGGAGTTGGATCTGTTGTTATCCACAAACGAAAGTCCGGATGTGGACTTTCAATTTTCTCCAAAACCTTTTCTAGCTGACGCACAAAGCTTATTAGCAAATGACCATTTTGCAGCATTAGCCATTGTCCTTGACGGATTGATTGATCCAGCAAACTCAGAGCTGCCTAAAAAGTCAAGATTATTTATATGCATTCTGTTTCTCAACTGAAAAGCTCATCCAAAAGTTAAGAAATAAATTGCTCAGAAAGCACAACAACCTTTCATTATATTAGCTCACTCATTTTCGATTGAGTGAATATCGTGCCATTCAATCTCATCATTACGAATTAAGTTTTATCTCTTACCTTCTCTTGTCCTTGGCCCAATGATATGTGACAAAAATTGCCCAGGCCGCCACCGACCGCCTCTGCAAGTTTCATTAAGTCATTTGTTGGATCTGAGCCCGCACTCAGAATGAAGCACACTGGAATCATGCAGGTCGTTTGCTCATAGATAGCAAAAAAACTAACAACTGGCGGTGTGATATAAAATTCGTCCATTGTATCGACAATGTACTGATTTATCGAACGGAAAATTCGGTCGACTCGGAAGCAGCGCAGGAACATTAATTTCTGTCAAGGAGAAGTGGGAGGGTGAGACTATATTAAAAACCAGAAAATCAAACAGATATTTTTTTAATGTTGATTTTATTTAAATATTTTTAGTTAACCATGTTTGATTAAGTTTGATTTAAGATTTTATTTATTATTAAAATAATGAAGAATTTAAATACGAATTGGTAATACAAATCCGAACCCATTTTTGTGCAAAAATTATACAAATATTCTTTATGAGAATAATACAGTTCTTTTCATGGAGCCTAAGAAGGTAAATTGCTTTTTGTGGAATGAAATATATACACTCAGAAAAAAGTTTCTCGGAATATGATAAAAAATACATCATATTTAGAGAAAAATGGTAAAGACTTTGCTCCAGAGAATGCTATTCTCTAATTCCGATACTAAAAATTCTCTAAAAATGATAAAAAGCTTCCATGAAAAAGAAAAATATATAAAAATATATCTTTTTTAGAGAAAAATACTCTAGGTCAGTTTCTAGGAGTACCACCCTTAGACCTATATTAATTTTTTACATTATTTTGTCTGGGAAGTACATCAAAAAGTTGGCCGATCTTAACAAGAATCAGATGATGAAGATCATGATTAGAGGACTTAGCAATAAGAAAATAAGATGTGCACTGAAAATTGTAGAAATGTTTACCTCACTTATATAAGGCGTTTTCGTTTATTTGTTAAGAGCAGAGCAAAGACTGTCAAAAAAATTGTTCGTGTTTTTTATTATGTTCAGAGCGATAAGAGCGGATTCTTCATTGAGGTATTAAAAACTCTGAACTTCTACCAAAAATACTTCCTTTTAAACTTTTCGAACTAGGCGCATAGGAAAATAAACAATTGTTTGGTTTTTATTGAAAAATTTTATATATAAAATAATTAAAATCAATTGCCACTAGCAATTTGTACTCTACACTCAGAAAAAAGTTTATCGGAATATGATAAAAAAGGCATAATAGACTTTGCTTCAGAGAATGCTTTTCTCTACCCAGCAAAATTTTTTGTAAAGCCTTGATTTTCATTCAATTCTAAAATGCATTACATAAATGCTAATTGACCAATAATGCATTATATTGTGTATTATTCGTAATGCAGTTGGTAAGGTCAGGCTTTTGTGCTTTTCAGATGTTTCTTTTTTTTTAGGATTGTTGAAAATTTTTGTTTGACTTTTGTTTTTTACTTCAAACGCGTCAAATTTTTAAAATTTTTGAAGTTCCAAAACTAAAATTTCATAAGAACGTTTGACAAATATAAAAAATTGCTTATTATATATAGAAGAAAGAATAAAAGGTAAGAATAAATAACCATAACTTAATGCCACTAAAAAACTTAAACATGTTTTTCTCTACCTAGTAAAAGTAGCTTCGAGAACGATGGGACGTTGTAACATTCATTGGAAAAGGCTTCAACGAAATTAACGACGAATTTCAAAAAAACATAATTGTTTGCAGAAATAGTCCGACGCTCTGCAATTTTGTGTGATTATTTTATAACTATAATTTATACATTGTATATATATTCTCAATAAAAGTATTTCCTGATTTTAAGGATTAAAATATATTCAATATGTATGTAATTGGTTTCCTTATTTGTGGACAACAACGTGTTATAAAACAACTTCTAAGTTGTTGATAAATAATTGATTATTGAGAAGTAGTTATTCGTCAAGTTTAATAAGCGCATACAAAAGCACTTCCACGTCAAGCGAAAGCGTCATCAATTACCTCCAATGACATGCCTGTATAAAAATAATGGGTTCTGTAAGCGAAAGGGTAATCGATGAATGAAATTTTCTGGACTACTTTCTCGATTACATGTAAGCGAAGATTTTGCTGGGTAATTGCGATACAAAAAATTCTCTAAAAATCATAAAAGCCTTCCATGAAAAAGAAAAATATATCGATTTTAGAGAAAAATACTTTTTATTTTTGAGAAAAGATTTGCTTATATTGAAGAAAATACTTCTCGTAGTGATTTTTTTATCAAAATATAAGAAAAGTTTTTCATTTCCAATACATTTTTCTCTATAAATAAGAAATTTTGTGTGCGAGAAAAATACTTATCATTATTAGAGACATTGAAATATTTCCATTTCCTAGAATTAAAGAAATATTTCTTCGAAAATGTGAAAATTTATTCTAATTGAAGAAAATTTTATTTGAAAAAGAGAAAATTGCTATTATCGAAAATAGAGAAATTTTTTAACGGAGCAAGGTACGTGTTTTTTTCTCAGTGTAAGCGACCGTTATAAAATTTGTCTCCAAACAAATTATAGCCAAACATCGACGTCTACGTAAAAAGGTTTTTAGGTTAATATAAGGCGTATGGTATGAACGAAAAACAAAACTAGGACTATATCTTTAATAGAAATAATAAAGTTTAATGAACAATTTAATTATAAGATATAATTTTTGCTTTAGTAACGATTATCGTGGAATGTCCCATTGATTAAAACAAAAGCAATATTCCTAAACATGTGAAAGCCCCCAGTAGACAATGACATCGCTGCTAGCAGGCCTTCCTGTGGATTTTGTAGTACTGCCGCACTCATATACAATTACACTTTCTTTTTTATATGAAGTAGGAAAATTTCGCAGGCCTTCCGCTCCGATAGCTCAAAAGAGGCCTGATAGAAGCACTTCTTTAGAATGGCTAAAAGTAGGGGTAAACAAAAAGTGTTGAAAAAATATTTTTTTCTTTTACACCTTTTTCTATTTATTTATATATTCTATGATTTTATCTTCTCTCCTATGTTTTTTTAAGTTAGATTAATTTCAATCTATAATCTTTGATATAGCAGTAAGAAAGGCCATTATTGCGTCACATTTTTAAACTGATATATATTCTAACTTTTAACGAAAAAGTTGCCCTGAAGTATATGAAAAGTCAGTCTTTGTAGGGAAAACAAATTTGTTGTGCTGCCTTTTGTGCAGAAAAGGAAGGCCTTCAAGAAGTGCTCATAAGAGCAGCGAGGAACGGATGTGTTAAGTCTTCAAAAGTAGCAGTCAATGCAGCCCTTCGTATGAAGAGCGCTGGTTTAATTGCCTATTGGGTCATCACTTGACACTTTAGTGAGCTTCGCCATCGATATATGTATATGTATAAGCGATAACAGCCTAAGTCGACTTAATGTGGGACATAACATTCGCGGCAGAGAAAACATACCATTTTTTTAAATTCATAACTCAGTCAAAAACAACCATTTTTCAAAATTTTTCTATAATCGTAGAGAATTGAACAAATTACAAGAAATAAAATTAAAAAAAAAATGTTTTTCATTCCAACATGGCTTTATAGAGCTCCAAACTGGCGGCAGAGAAAAAAACGAGGCCTCGTGGTTGCAGCGCTGGGAGTCGCAAAAATTATCAAAATTGGTTATCGTATAACAGAAGCTTTTTTGAAAGAGTGCTTTTTCGAAAAAAAATATTGACTTTAAAAATTCATAAAAAATCGAAAAAAAATTTTAAAAAATGTTTGTGTCAAATAAACAAAGAAAAAAAGCTTAAAATTAAAAATGCGCTCTCACTAAACCGGCCGTAACTTCTGAACCCGTAGGAATTATTTAATGAAATTTTTTTTAGAATCTTAAGAATATCTACTAAAATACAAAACCATTTGGTACAGTGCAATTCTTCTCGATAATATAATTTCCCTCAGGAACCCGTAAAAATTGCTTATTTTTGGCCTATCTCGCTCCGTTTACGAGATATCGCGCTTTTTCTATTTTTTAATATTTTGGTGCAGTGCGATTCCTGTCGATAATATCATTTCTTCTCGATAATTTAATTTCCCTTAGGAACCCGTAAAAATTGCTTATTTTTGGCCTATCTCGCTCCGTTTACGAGATATCGCGCTTTTTCTATTTTTTAATATTTTGGTGCAGTGCGATTCCTCTCGAAAATATCATTTCCTCTCGATAATATGATTTCCCTTATGAACCCTTAAAAATTGCTTATTTTTGGCCTATCTCGCTCCGTTTACGAGATATCGCGCTTTTTCTATTTTTTAATACTTTGGTACAGTGCGATTCATCTCGATAATATGATTTCCCTTAGGAATCTGTAAAAATTGCTTATTTTTGGCCTATCTCGCTCCGTTTACGAGATATCGCGCTTTTTCTATTTTTTAATATTTTGGTGCAGTGCGATTCCTCTCGATAATATCACTATATCTCGATAATATAATTTCCCTTAGGAACCTGTAAAAATTGCTTATTTTTGGCCTATCTCGCTCCGTTTACGAGATATCGCGCTTTTTCTATTTTTTAATATTTTGGTGCAGTGCGATTCCTCTCGATAATATCACTATATATCGATAATATGATTTCCCTTAGGAACCGGTAAAAATTGCTTATTTTTGGCCTATCTCGCTCCGTTTACGAGATATCGCGCTTTGTCTATTTTTTAATATTTTGGTGCAGTGCGATTCCTCTCGATAATATCACTATATATCGATAATATGATTTCCCTTAGGAACCGGTAAAAATTGCTTATTTTTGGCCTATCTCGCTCCGTTTACGAGATATCGCGCTTTTTCTATTTTTTAATATTTTGGTGCAGAGCGATTCCTCTCGATAATATCACTATATATCGATAATATGATTTCCCTTAGGAACCGGTAAAAATTGCTTATTTTTGGCCTATCTCGCTCCGTTTACGAGATATCGCACTTTTTCTATTTTTTAATATTTTGGTGCAGTGCGATTCCTCTCGATAATATCACTATATATCGATAATATGATTTCCCTTAGGAACCGGTAAAAATAGCTTATTTTTGGCCTATCTCGCTCCGTTTACGAGATATCGCGCTTTTTCTATTTTTTAATATTTTGGTGCAGTGCGATTCCTCTCGATAATATCACTATATCTCGATAATATAATTTCCCTTAGGAGCCCGTAAAAATTGCTTATTTTTGGCCTATCTCGCTCCGTTTACGAGATATCGCGCTTTTTCTATTTTTTAATATTTTGGTGCAGTGCGATTCCTCTCGATAATATCACTATATCTCGATAATATAATTTCCCTTAGGAACCCATAAAAATTGCTTATTTTTGGCCTATCTTGCTCCGTTTACGAGATATCGCGCTTTTTCTATTTTTTAATATTTTGGTACAGTGCGATTCATCTCGATAATATGATTTCCCTTAGGAACCCGTAAAAATTGCTTATTTTTGGCCTATCTCGCTCCGTTTACGAGATATCGCACTTTTTCTATTTTTTAATATTTTGGTGCAGTGCGATTCCTCTCGATAGTATCACTATATATCGATAATATGATTTCCCTTAGGAACCGGTAAAAATTGCTTATTTTTGGCCTATCTCGCTCCGTTTACGAGATATCGCGCTTTTTCTATTTTTTAATATTTTGGTGCAGTGCGATTCCTCTCGATAATATCACTATATCTCGATAATATAATTTCCCTTAGGAGCCCGTAAAAATTGCTTATTTTTGGCCTATCTCGCTCCGTTTACGAGATATCGCGCTTTTTCTATTTTTTAATATTTTGGTGCAGTGCGATTCCTCTCGATAATATCATTTCCCTTAGGAATTCGTAAAAATTGCTTATTTTTGGCCTATCTCGCTCCGTTTACGAGATATCGCGCTTTTTCTATTTTTTAATATTTTGGTACAGTGCGATTCATCTCGATAATATGATTTCCCTTAGGAACCCGTAAAAATTGCTTATTTTTGGCCTATCTCGCTCCGTTTACGAGATATCGCGCTTTTTCTATTTTTTAATATTTTGGTGCAGTGCGATTCCTCTCGAAAATATCATTTCCTCTCGATAATATAATTTCCCTTAGGAACCCATAAAAATTGCTTATTTTTGGCCTATCTCGCTCCGTTTACGAGATATCGCGCTTTTTCTATTTTTTAATATTTTGGTGCAGTGCGATTCCTCTCGAAAATATCATTTCCTCTCGATAATATGATTTCCCTTATGAACCCTTAAAAATTGCTTATTTTTGGCCTATCTCGCTCCGTTTACGAGATATCGCGCTTTTTCTATTTTTTAATACTTTGGTACAGTGCGATTCATCTCGATAATATGATTTCCCTTAGGAATCTGTAAAAATTGCTTATTTTTGGCCTATCTCGCTCCGTTTACGAGATATCGCGCTTTTTCTATTTTTTAATATTTTGGTGCAGTGCGATTCCTCTCGATAATATCACTATATCTCGATAATATAATTTCCCTTAGGAACCTGTAAAAATTGCTTATTTTTGGCCTATCTCGCTCCGTTTACGAGATATCGCGCTTTTTCTATTTTTTAATATTTTGGTGCAGTGCGATTCCTCTCGATAATATCACTATATATCGATAATATGATTTCCCTTAGGAACCGGTAAAAATTGCTTATTTTTGGCCTATCTCGCTCCGTTTACGAGATATCGCGCTTTGTCTATTTTTTAATATTTTGGTGCAGTGCGATTCCTCTCGATAATATCACTATATATCGATAATATGATTTCCCTTAGGAACCGGTAAAAATTGCTTATTTTTGGCCTATCTCGCTCCGTTTACGAGATATCGCGCTTTTTCTATTTTTTAATATTTTGGTGCAGAGCGATTCCTCTCGATAATATCACTATATATCGATAATATGATTTCCCTTAGGAACCGGTAAAAATTGCTTATTTTTGGCCTATCTCGCTCCGTTTACGAGATATCGCACTTTTTCTATTTTTTAATATTTTGGTGCAGTGCGATTCCTCTCGATAATATCACTATATATCGATAATATGATTTCCCTTAGGAACCGGTAAAAATAGCTTATTTTTGGCCTATCTCGCTCCGTTTACGAGATATCGCGCTTTTTCTATTTTTTAATATTTTGGTGCAGTGCGATTCCTCTCGATAATATCACTATATCTCGATAATATAATTTCCCTTAGGAGCCCGTAAAAATTGCTTATTTTTGGCCTATCTCGCTCCGTTTACGAGATATCGCGCTTTTTCTATTTTTTAATATTTTGGTGCAGTGCGATTCCTCTCGATAATATCACTATATCTCGATAATATAATTTCCCTTAGGAACCCATAAAAATTGCTTATTTTTGGCCTATCTTGCTCCGTTTACGAGATATCGCGCTTTTTCTATTTTTTAATATTTTGGTACAGTGCGATTCATCTCGATAATATGATTTCCCTTAGGAACCGGTAAAAATTGCTTATTTTTGGCCTATCTCGCTCCGTTTACGAGATATCGCACTTTTTCTATTTTTTAATATTTTGGTGCAGTGCGATTCCTCTCGATAGTATCACTATATATCGATAATATGATTTCCCTTAGGAACCGGTAAAAATTGCTTATTTTTGGCCTATCTCGCTCCGTTTACGAGATATCGCGCTTTTTCTATTTTTTAATATTTTGGTGCAGTGCGATTCCTCTCGATAATATCACTATATCTCGATAATATAATTTCCCTTAGGAGCCCGTAAAAATTGCTTATTTTTGGCCTATCTCGCTCCGTTTACGAGATATCGCGCTTTTTCTATTTTTTAATATTTTGGTGCAGTGCGATTCCTCTCGATAATATCATTTCCCTTAGGAATTCGTAAAAATTGCTTATTTTTGGCCTATCTCGCTCCGTTTACGAGATATCGCGCTTTTTCTATTTTTTAATATTTTGGTACAGTGCGATTCATCTCGATAATATGATTTCCCTTAGGAACCCGTAAAAATTGCTTATTTTTGGCCTATCTCGCTCCGTTTACGAGATATCGCGCTTTTTCTATTTTTTAATATTTTGGTGCAGTGCGATTCCTCTCGAAAATATCATTTCCTCTCGATAATATAATTTCCCTTAGGAACCCATAAAAATTGCTTATTTTTGGCCTATCTCGCTCCGTTTACGAGATATCGCGCTTTTTCTATTTTTTAATATTTTGGTGCAGTGCGATTCCTCTCGAAAATATCATTTCCTCTCGATAATATAATTTCCCTTAGGAACCCATAAAAATTGCTTATTTTTGGCCTATCTCGCTCCGTTTACGAGATATCGCGCTTTTTCTATTTTTTAATATTTTGGTGCAGTGCGATTCCTCTCGATAATATAATTTCCCTTAGGAATTCGTAAAAATTGCTTATTTGTGGCCTATCTCGCTCCGTTTACGAGATATCGCGCTTTTTCTATTTTTTAATATTTTGGTGCAGTGCGATTCCTCTCGATAATATCATTTCCTCTCGATAATATAATTTCCCTTAGGAACCCCTAAAAATTGCTTATTTTTGGCCTATCTCGCTCCGTTTACGAGATATCCGCTTTTTCTATTTTTTAATATTTTGGTGCAGTGCGATTCCTCTCGAAAATATCACTATATCTCGATAATATAATTTCCCTTAGGAACCCGTAAAAATTGCTTATTTTTGGCCTATCTCGCTCCGTTTACGAGATATCGCGCTTTTTCTATTTTTTAATATTTTGGTGCATTGCGATTCCTGTCGATAATATCATTTCTTCTCGATAATTTAATTTCCCTTAGGAACCCGTAAAAATTGCTTATTTTTGGCCTATCTCGCTCCGTTTACGAGATATCGCGCTTTTTCTATTTTTTAATATTTTGGTACAGTGCGATTCCTCTCGATAATATAATTTCCCTTAGGCACCCGTAAAAATTGCTTATTTTTGGCCTATCTCGCTCCGTTTACGAGATATCGCGCTTTTTCTATTTTTTAATATTTTGGTACAGTGCGATTCCTCTCGATAATATAATTTCCCTTAGGCACCCGTAAAAATTGCTTATTTTTGGCCTATCTCGCTCCGTTTACGAGATATCGCGCTTTTTCTATTTTTTAATATTTTGGTACAGTGCGATTCCTCTCGATAATATAATTTCCCTTAGGCACCCGTAAAAATTGCTTATTTTTGGCCTATCTCGCTCCGTTTACGAGATATCGCGCTTTTTCTATTTTTTAATATTTTGGTGCAGTGCGATTCCTCTCGATAATATCACTATATCTCGATAATATAATTTCCCTTAGGAACCCGTAAAAATTGCTTATTTTTGGCCTATCTCGCTCCGTTTACGAGATATCGCGCTTTTTCTATTTTTTAATATTTTGGTACAGTGCGATTCCTCTCGATAATATAATTTCCCTTAGGCACCCGTAAAAATTGCTTATTTTTGGCCTATCTCGCTCCGTTTACGAGATATCGCGCTTTTTCTATTTTTTAATATTTTGGTACAGTGCGATTCCTCTCGATAATATAATTTCCCTTAGGCACCCGTAAAAATTGCTTATTTTTGGCCTATCTCGCTCCGTTTACGAGATATCGCGCTTTTTATATTTTTTAATATTTTGGTACAGTGCGATTCCTCTCGATAATATAATTTCCCTTAGGCACCCGTAAAAATTGCTTATTTTTGGCCTATCTCGCTCCGTTTACGAGATATCGCGCTTTTTCTATTTTTTAATATTTTGGTGCAGTGCGATTCCTCTCGATAATATAATTTCCCTTAGGAACCGGTAAAAATTGCTTATTTTTGGCCTATCTCGCTCTGTTTACGAGATATCGCGCTTTTTCTATTTTTTAATATTTTGGTGCAGTGCGATTCCTCTCGATAATATCACTATATCTCGATAATATAATTTCCCTTAGGAACCCGTAAAAATTGCTTATTTTTGGCCTATCTCGCTCCGTTTACGAGATATCGCGCTTTTTCTATTTTTTAATATTTTGGTACAGTGCGATTCCTCTCGATAATATAATTTCCCTTAGGCACCCGTAAAAATTGCTTATTTTTGGCCTATCTCGCTCCGTTTACGAGATATCGCGCTTTTTCTATTTTTTAATATTTTGGTGCAGTGCGATTCCTCTGGATAATATCACTATATCTCGATAATATAATTTCCCTTAGGAACCCGTAAAAATTGCTTATTTTTGGCCTATCTCGCTCCGTTTACGAGATATCGCGCTTTTTCTATTTTTTAATATTTTGGTGCAGTGCGATTCCTGTCGATAATATCATTTCTTCTCGATAATTTAATTTCCCTTATGAACCCTTAAAAATTGCTTATTTTTGGCCTATCTCGCTCCGTTTACGAGACATCGCGCTTTTTCTATTTTTTAATATTTTGGTACAGTGCGATTCCTCTCGATAATATCACTATATCTCGATAATATAATTTCCCTTAGGAACCCGTAAAAATTGCTTATTTTTGGCCTATCTCGCTCCGTTTACGAGATATCGCGCTTTTTCTATTTTTTAATATTTTGGTGCAGTGCGATTCCTCTCGAAAATATCATTTCCTCTCGATAATATAATTTCCCTTATGAACCCTTAAAAATTGCTTATTTTTGGCCTATCTCGCTCCGTTTACGAGATATCGCGCTTTTTCTTTTTTTTAATATTTTGGTGCAGTGCGATTCCTCTCGAAAATATCATTTCCTCTCGATAATACAATTTCTCTTAGAAACCCGTAAAAATTGCTTATTTTTGGCCTATCTCGCTCCGTTTACGAGATATCGCGCTTTTTCTATTTTTTAATATTTTGGTGCAGTGCGATTCCTCTCGAAAATATCATTTCCTCTCGATAATATAATTTCCCTTATGAACCCTTAAAAATTGCTTATTTTTGGCCTATCTCGCTCCGTTTACGAGATATCGCGCTTTTTCTATTTTTTAATATTTTGGTGCAGTGCGATTCCTCTCGAAAATATCATTTCCTCTCGATAATATAATTTCCCTTAGGAACCCGTAAAAATTGCTTATTTTTGGCCTATCTCGCTCCGTTTACGAGATATCGCGCTTTTTCTATTTTTTAATATTTTGGTACAGTGCGATTCCTCTCGATAATATAATTTCCCTTAGGAACCGGTAAAAATTTCTTATTTCTGGCCTATCTCGCTCCGTTTACGAGATATCGCGCTTTTTCTATTTTTTAATATTTTGGTACAGTGCGATTCCTCTCGATAATATAATTTCCCTTAGGAACCCGTAAAAATTGCTTATTTTTGGTCTATCTCGCTCCGTTTACGAGATATCGCGCTTTTTCTATTTTTTAATATTTTGGTACAGTGCGATTTCTCTCGATAATATAATTTCCCTTAGGAACCCGTAAAAATTTCTTATTTCTGGCCTATCTCGCTCCGTTTACGAGATATCGCGCTTTTTCTATTTTTTAATATTTTGGTGCAGTGCGATTCCTCTCGAAAATATCATTTCTTCTCGATAATATAATTTCCCTTAGGAACCCGTAAAAATTTCTTATTTTTGGCCTATCTCGCTCCGTTTACGAGATATCGCGGTTTTTCTATTTTTTAATATTTTGGTACAGTGCGATTCCTCTCGATAATATAATTTCCCTTAGGAACCCGTAAAAATTTCTTATTTCTGGCCTATCTCGCTCCGTTTACGAGATATCGCGCTTTTTCTATTTTTTAATATTTTGGTACAGTGCGATTCCTCTCGATAATATAATTTCCCTTAGGAACCGGTAAAAATTTCTTATTTCTGGCCTATCTCGCTCCGTTTACGAGATATCGCGCTTTTTCTATTTTTTAATATTTTGGTACAGTGCGATTCCTCTCGATAATATAATTTCCCTTAGGAACCCGTAAAAATTGCTTATTTTTGGCCTATCTCGCTCCGTTTACGAGATATCGCCCTATTTCTATTTTTTAATATTTTGGTGCAGTGCGATTCCTCTCGAAAATATCATTTCCTCTCGATAATATAATTTCCCTTAGGAACCCGTAAAAATTGCTTATTTTTGGCCTATCTCGCTCCGTTTACGAGATATCGCCCTATTTCTATTTTTCAATATTTTGGTGCAGTGCGATTCCTCTCGATAATATAATTTCCCTTATGACCCCGTAAAAATTGCTTATTTTTGGCCTATCTCGCTCCGTTTACGAGATATCGCCCTATTTCTATTTTTTAATATTTTGGTGCAGTGCGATTCCTCTCGAAAATATCATTTCCTCTCGATAATATAATTTCCCTTAGGAACCCGTAAAAATTGCTTATTTTTGGCCTATCTCGCTCCGTTTACGAGATATCGCCCTATTTCTATTTTTCAATATTTTGGTGCAGTGCGATTCCTCTCGATAATATAATTTCCCTTATGACCCCGTAAAAATTTCTTATTTCTGGCCTATCTCGCTCCGTTTACGAGATATTGCGCTTTTTCTATTTTTGAATATTTTGGTACAGTGCGATTCCTCTCGATAATATAATTTCCCTTAGGAACCCGTAAAAATATCTTATTTCTGGCCTATCTCGCTCCGTTTACGAGATATCGCGCTTTTTCTATTTTTTAATATTTTGGTACAGTGCGATTCCTCTCGTTAATTTAATATAATTTCCCTTAGGAACCCGTAAAAATTTCTTATTTTTGGCCTATCTCGCTCCGTTTACGAGATATCGCGCTTTTTCTATTTTTTAATATTTTGGTGCAGTGCTATTCCTCTCGATAATATAATTTCCCTTAGGAATTCGTAAAAATTGCTTATTTTTGGCCTATCTCGCTCCGTTTACGAGATATCGCGCTTTTTCTATTTTTTAATATTTTGGTGCAGTGCGATTCCTCTCGAAAATATCATTTCTTCTCGATAATATAACTTCCTTTCGGAACCCGTAAAAATTTCTTATTTTTGGCCTATCTCGCTCCGTTTACGAGATATCGCGCTTTTTCTATTTTTTAATATTTTGGTACAGTGCGATTCCTCTCGTTAATTTAATATAATTTCCCTTAGGAACCCGTAAAAATTTCTTATTTTTGGCCTATCTCGCTCCGTTTACGAGATATCGCGCTTTTTCTATTTTTTAATATTTTGGTGCAGTGCTATTCCTCTCGATAATATAATTTCCCTTAGGAATTCGTAAAAATTGCTTATTTTTGGCCTATCTCGCTCCGTTTACGAGATATCGCGCTTTTTCTATTTTTTAATATTTTGGTGCAGTGCGATTCCTCTCGAAAATATCATTTCCTCTCGATAATATAATTTCCCTTATGACCCCGTAAAAATTGCTTATTTTTGGCCTATCTCGCTCCGTTTACGAGATATCTTGCTTTTTCTATTTTTTAATATTTTGGTGCAGTGCGATTCCTCTCGAAAATATCATTTCCTCTCGATAATATAATTTCCCTTAGGAACCCGTAAAAATTTCTTATTTCTGGCCTATCTCGCTCCGTTTACGAGATATCTTGCTTTTTCTATTTTTTAATATTTTGGTGCAGTGCGATTCCTCTCGAAAATATCATTTCTTCTCGATAATATAATTTCCCTAGGAACCCGTAAAAATTGCTTATTTTTGGCCTATCTCGCTCCGTTTACGAGATATCGCGCTTTTTCTATTTTTTAATATTTTGGTGCAGTGCGATTCCTCTCGATAATTTAATATAATTTCCCTTAGGAACTCGTAAAAATTGCTTATTTTTGGCCTATCTCGCTCCGTTTACGAGATATCGCGCTTTTTCTATTTTTTAATATTTTGGTGCAGTGCGATTCCTCTCGATAATTTAATATAATTTAATATAATTTAATATAATTTAATATAATTTCCCTTAGGAACTCGTAAATATTGCTTATTTTTGGCCTATCTCGCTCCGTTTACGAGATATCGCGCTTTTTCTATTTTTTAATATTTTGGTGCAGTGCGATTCCTCTCGAAAATATCATTTCTTCTCGATAATATAATTTCCCTAGGAACCCGTAAAAATTTCTTATTTTTGGCCTATCTCGCTCCGTTTACGAGATATCGCGCTTTTTCTATTTTTTAATATTTTGGTACAGTGCGATTCCTCTCGATAATTTAATATAATTTCCCTTAGGAACCCGTAAAAATTTCTTATTTTTGGCCTATCTCGCTCCGTTTACGAGATATCGCGCTTTTTCTATTTTTTAATATTTTGGTGCAGTGCGATTCCTCTCGAAAATATCATTTCTTCTCGATAATTTAATTTCCCTTAGGAACCCGTAAAAATTGCTTATTTTTGGCCTATCTCGCTCCGTTTACGAGATATCGCGCTTTTTCTATTTTTTAATATTTTGGTGCAGTGCGATTCCTCTCGAAAATATCATTTCCTCTCGATAATATAATTTCCCTTATGACCCCGTAAAAATTGCTTATTTTTGGCCTATCTCGCTCCGTTTACGAGATATCGCGCTTTTTTTATTTTTTAATATTTTGTTGCAGTGCGATTCCTCTCGAAAATATCATTTCTTCTCGATAATATAATTTCCCTTAGGAACCAGTAAAAATTGCTTATTTTTGGCCTATCTCGCTCCGTTTACGAGATATCGCGCTTTTTCTATTTTTTAATATTTTGGTGCAGTGCGATTCCTCTCGAAAATATCATTTCTTCTCGATAATTTAATTTCCCTTAGGAACTGGTAAAAATTTCTTATTTTTGGCCTATCTCGCTCCGTTTACGAGATATCGCGCTTTTTCTATTTTTTAATATTTTGGTACAGTGCGATTCCTCTCGATAATTTAATATAATTTCCCTTAGGAACCCGTAAAAATTTCTTATTTTTGGCCTATCTCGCTCCGTTTACGAGATATCGCGCTTTTTCTATTTTTTAATATTTTGGTGCAGTGCGATTCCTCTCGATAATATAATTTCCCTTATGACCCCGTAAAAATTGCTTATTTTTGGCCTATCTCGCTCCGTTTACGAGATATCGCGCTTTTTCTATTTTTTAATATTTTGTTGCAGTGCGAATCCTCTCGAAAATATCATTTCTTCTCGATAATTTAATTTCCCTTAGGAACCCGTAAAAATTGCTTATTTTTGGCCTATCTCGCTCCGTTTACGAGATATCGCGGTTTTTCTATTTTTTAATATTTTGGTGCAGTGCGATTCCTCTCTATAATATAATTTCCCTTAGGAACTCGTAAAAATTGCTTATTATTGGCCTATCTCGCTCCGTTTACGAGATATCGCGGTTTTTCTATTTTTTAATATTTTGGTGCAGTGCGATTCCTCTCGAAAATATCATTTCTTCTCGATAATATAATTTCCCTTAGGAATCTGTAAAAATTGCTTATTTTTGGCCTATCTCGCTCCGTTTACGAGATATCGCGCTTTTTCTATTTTTTAATATTTTGGTGCAGTGCGATTCCTCTCGAAAATATCATTTCTTCTCGATAATATAATTTCCTTTAGGAACCCGTAAAAATTTCTTATTTTTGGCCTATCTCGCTCCGTTTACGAGATATCGCGCTTTTTCTATTTTTTAATATTTTGGTGCAGTGCGATTCCTCTCGAAAATATCATTTCCTCTCGATAATATAATTTCCCTTATGACCCCGTAAAAATTGCTTATTTTTGGCCTATCTCGCTCCGTTTACGAGATATCTTGCTTTTTCTATTTTTTAATATTTTGGTGCAGTGCGATTCCTCTCGAAAATATCATTTCCTCTCGATAATATAATTTCCCTTAGGAACCCGTAAAAATTTCTTATTTCTGGCCTATCTCGCTCCGTTTACGAGATATCTTGCTTTTTCTATTTTTTAATATTTTGGTGCAGTGCGATTCCTCTCGAAAATATCATTTCTTCTCGATAATATAATTTCCCTAGGAACCCGTAAAAATTGCTTATTTTTGGCCTATCTCGCTCCGTTTACGAGATATCGCGCTTTTTCTATTTTTTAATATTTTGGTGCAGTGCGATTCCTCTCGATAATTTAATATAATTTCCCTTAGGAACTCGTAAAAATTGCTTATTTTTGGCCTATCTCGCTCCGTTTACGAGATATCGCGCTTTTTCTATTTTTTAATATTTTGGTGCAGTGCGATTCCTCTCGATAATTTAATATAATTTAATATAATTTAATATAATTTAATATAATTTCCCTTAGGAACTCGTAAATATTGCTTATTTTTGGCCTATCTCGCTCCGTTTACGAGATATCGCGCTTTTTCTATTTTTTAATATTTTGGTGCAGTGCGATTCCTCTCGAAAATATCATTTCTTCTCGATAATATAATTTCCCTAGGAACCCGTAAAAATTTCTTATTTTTGGCCTATCTCGCTCCGTTTACGAGATATCGCGCTTTTTCTATTTTTTAATATTTTGGTACAGTGCGATTCCTCTCGATAATTTAATATAATTTCCCTTAGGAACCCGTAAAAATTTCTTATTTTTGGCCTATCTCGCTCCGTTTACGAGATATCGCGCTTTTTCTATTTTTTAATATTTTGGTGCAGTGCGATTCCTCTCGAAAATATCATTTCTTCTCGATAATTTAATTTCCCTTAGGAACCCGTAAAAATTGCTTATTTTTGGCCTATCTCGCTCCGTTTACGAGATATCGCGCTTTTTCTATTTTTTAATATTTTGGTGCAGTGCGATTCCTCTCGAAAATATCATTTCCTCTCGATAATATAATTTCCCTTATGACCCCGTAAAAATTGCTTATTTTTGGCCTATCTCGCTCCGTTTACGAGATATCGCGCTTTTTTTATTTTTTAATATTTTGTTGCAGTGCGATTCCTCTCGAAAATATCATTTCTTCTCGATAATATAATTTCCCTTAGGAACCAGTAAAAATTGCTTATTTTTGGCCTATCTCGCTCCGTTTACGAGATATCGCGCTTTTTCTATTTTTTAATATTTTGGTGCAGTGCGATTCCTCTCGAAAATATCATTTCTTCTCGATAATATAATTTCCTTTAGGAACCCGTAAAAATTTCTTATTTTTGGCCTATCTCGCTCCGTTTACGAGATATCGCGCTTTTTCTATTTTTTAATATTTTGGTGCAGTGCGATTCCTCTCGAAAATATCATTTCCTCTCGATAATATAATTTCCCTTAGGAACCCGTAAAAATTTCTTATTTCTGGCCTATCTCGCTCCGTTTACGAGATATCGCGCTTTTTCTATTTTTTAATATTTTGGTGCAGTGCGATTCCTCTCGAAAATATCATTTCTTCTAGATAATATAATTTCCCTAGGAACCCGTAAAAATTGCTTATTTTTGGCCTATCTCGCTCCGTTTACGAGATATCGCGCTTTTTCTATTTTTTAATATTTTGGTGCAGTGCGATTCCTCTCGAAAATATCATTTCTTCTCGATAATATAATTTCCTTTAGGAACCCGTAAAAATTTCTTATTTTTGGCCTATCTCGCTCCGTTTACGAGATATCGCGCTTTTTTTATTTTTTAATATTTTGTTGCAGTGCGATTCCTCTCGAAAATATCATTTCTTCTCGATAATATAATTTCCCTTAGGAATCTGTAAAAATTGCTTATTTTTGGCCTATCTCGCTCCGTTTACGAGATATCGCGCTTTTTCTATTTTTTAATATTTTGGTGCAGTGCGATTCCTCTCGAAAATATCATTTCTTCTCGATAATATAATTTCCTTTAGGAACCCGTAAAAATTTCTTATTTTTGGCCTATCTCGTTCCGTTTACGAGATATCGCGCTTTTTCTATTTTTTAATATTTTGGTGCAGTGCGATTCCTCTCGAAAATATCATTTCCTCTCGATAATATAATTTCCCTTAGGAACCGGTAAAAATTGCTTATTTTTGGCCTATCTCGCTCCGTTTACGAGATATCGCGCTTTTTCTATTTTTTAATATTTTGGTGCAGTGCGATTCCTCTCGAAAATATCATTTCTTCTCGATAATATAATTTCCCTTAGGAACCCGTAAAAATTTCTTATTTTTGGCCTATCTCGCTCCGTTTACGAGATATCGCGCTTTTTCTATTTTTTAATATTTTGGTACAGTACGATTCCTCTCGATAATTTAATATAATTTCCCTTAGGAACCCGTAAAAATTTCTTATTTTTGGCCTATCTCGCTCCGTTTACGAGATATCGCGCTTTTTCTATTTTTTAATATTTTGGTGCAGTGCGATTCCTCTCGAAAATATCATTTCCTCTCGATAATATAATTTCCCTTAGGAACCCGTAAAAATTGCTTATTTTTGGCCTATCTCGCTCCGTTTACGAGATATCGCCCTATTTCTATTTTTCAATATTTTGGTGCAGTGCGATTCCTCTCGATAATATAATTTCCCTTAGGAACCCGTAAAAATTGCTTATTTTTGGCCTATCTAGCTCCGTTTACGAGATATTGCGCTTTTTCTATTTTTGAATATTTTGGTACAGTGCGATTCCTCTCGATAATATAATTTCCCTTAGGAACCCGTAAAAATTTCTTATTTCTGGCCTATCTAGCTCCGTTTACGAGATATCGCGCTTTTTCTATTTTTGAATATTTTGGTGCAGTGCGATTCCTCTCGAAAATATCATTTCTTCTCGATAATATAATTTCCTTTCGGAACCCGTAAAAATTTCTTATTTTTGGCCTATCTCGCTCCGTTTACGAGATATCGCGCTTTTTCTATTTTTTAATATTTTGGTACAGTGCGATTCCTCTCGTTAATTTAATATAATTTCCCTTAGGAACCCGTAAAAATTTCTTATTTTTGGCCTATCTCGCTCCGTTTACGAGATATCGCGCTTTTTCTATTTTTTAATATTTTGGTGCAGTGCTATTCCTCTCGATAATATAATTTCCCTTAGGAATTCGTAAAAATTGCTTATTTTTGGCCTATCTCGCTCCGTTTACGAGATATCGCGCTTTTTCTATTTTTTAATATTTTGGTGCAGTGCGATTCCTCTCGATAATTTAATATAATTTAATATAATTTAATATAATTTAATATAATTTCCCTTAGGAACTCGTAAATATTGCTTATTTTTGGCCTATCTCGCTCCGTTTACGAGATATCGCGCTTTTTCTATTTTTTAATATTTTGGTGCAGTGCGATTCCTCTCGAAAATATCATTTCTTCTCGATAATATAATTTCCCTAGGAACCCGTAAAAATTTCTTATTTTTGGCCTATCTCGCTCCGTTTACGAGATATCGCGCTTTTTCTATTTTTTAATATTTTGGTACAGTGCGATTCCTCTCGATAATTTAATATAATTTCCCTTAGGAACCCGTAAAAATTTCTTATTTTTGGCCTATCTCGCTCCGTTTACGAGATATCGCGCTTTTTCTATTTTTTAATATTTTGGTGCAGTGCGATTCCTCTCGAAAATATCATTTCTTCTCGATAATTTAATTTCCCTTAGGAACCCGTAAAAATTGCTTATTTTTGGCCTATCTCGCTCCGTTTACGAGATATCGCGCTTTTTCTATTTTTTAATATTTTGGTGCAGTGCGATTCCTCTCGAAAATATCATTTCCTCTCGATAATATAATTTCCCTTATGACCCCGTAAAAATTGCTTATTTTTGGCCTATCTCGCTCCGTTTACGAGATATCGCGCTTTTTTTATTTTTTAATATTTTGTTGCAGTGCGATTCCTCTCGAAAATATCATTTCTTCTCGATAATATAATTTCCCTTAGGAACCAGTAAAAATTGCTTATTTTTGGCCTATCTCGCTCCGTTTACGAGATATCGCGCTTTTTCTATTTTTTAATATTTTGGTGCAGTGCGATTCCTCTCGAAAATATCATTTCTTCTCGATAATTTAATTTCCCTTAGGAACTGGTAAAAATTTCTTATTTTTGGCCTATCTCGCTCCGTTTACGAGATATCGCGCTTTTTCTATTTTTTAATATTTTGGTACAGTGCGATTCCTCTCGATAATTTAATATAATTTCCCTTAGGAACCCGTAAAAATTTCTTATTTTTGGCCTATCTCGCTCCGTTTACGAGATATCGCGCTTTTTCTATTTTTTAATATTTTGGTGCAGTGCGATTCCTCTCGATAATATAATTTCCCTTATGACCCCGTAAAAATTGCTTATTTTTGGCCTATCTCGCTCCGTTTACGAGATATCGCGCTTTTTCTATTTTTTAATATTTTGTTGCAGTGCGAATCCTCTCGAAAATATCATTTCTTCTCGATAATTTAATTTCCCTTAGGAACCCGTAAAAATTGCTTATTTTTGGCCTATCTCGCTCCGTTTACGAGATATCGCGGTTTTTCTATTTTTTAATATTTTGGTGCAGTGCGATTCCTCTCTATAATATAATTTCCCTTAGGAACTCGTAAAAATTGCTTATTATTGGCCTATCTCGCTCCGTTTACGAGATATCGCGGTTTTTCTATTTTTTAATATTTTGGTGCAGTGCGATTCCTCTCGAAAATATCATTTCTTCTCGATAATATAATTTCCCTTAGGAATCTGTAAAAATTGCTTATTTTTGGCCTATCTCGCTCCGTTTACGAGATATCGCGCTTTTTCTATTTTTTAATATTTTGGTGCAGTGCGATTCCTCTCGAAAATATCATTTCTTCTCGATAATATAATTTCCTTTAGGAACCCGTAAAAATTTCTTATTTTTGGCCTATCTCGCTCCGTTTACGAGATATCGCGCTTTTTCTATTTTTTAATATTTTGGTGCAGTGCGATTCCTCTCGAAAATATCATTTCCTCTCGATAATATAATTTCCCTTAGGAACCTGTAAAAATTGCTTATTTTTGGCCTATCTCGCTCCGTTTACGAGATATCGCGCTTTTTCTATTTTTTAATATTTTGGTGCAGTGCGATTCCTCTCGAAAATATCATTTCTTCTCGATAATATAATTTCCCTTAGGAACCCGTAAAAATTTCTTATTTTTGGCCTATCTCGCTCCGTTTACGAGATATCGCGCTTTTTCTATTTTTTAATATTTTGGTACAGTACGATTCCTCTCGATAATTTAATATAATTTCCCTTAGGAACCCGTAAAAATTTCTTATTTTTGGCCTATCTCGCTCCGTTTACGAGATATCGCGCTTTTTCTATTTTTTAATATTTTGGTGCAGTGCGATTCCTCTCGAAAATATCATTTCCTCTCGATAATATAATTTCCCTTAGGAACCCGTAAAAATTGCTTATTTTTGGCCTATCTCGCTCCGTTTACGAGATATCGCCCTATTTCTATTTTTCAATATTTTGGTGCAGTGCGATTCCTCTCGATAATATAATTTCCCTTATGACCCCGTAAAAATTGCTTATTTTTGGCCTATCTCGCTCCGTTTACGAGATATTGCGCTTTTTCTATTTTTGAATATTTTGGTACAGTGCGATTCCTCTCGATAATATAATTTCCCTTAGGAACCCGTAAAAATTGCTTATTTTTGGCCTATCTAGCTCCGTTTACGAGATATTGCGCTTTTTCTATTTTTGAATATTTTGGTACAGTGCGATTCCTCTCGATAATATAATTTCCCTTAGGAACCCGTAAAAATTTCTTATTTCTGGCCTATCTAGCTCCGTTTACGAGATATCGCGCTTTTTCTATTTTTTAATATTTTGGTGCAGTGCGATTCCTCTCGAAAATATCATTTCTTCTCGATAATATAATTTCCTTTCGGAACCCGTAAAAATTTCTTATTTTTGGCCTATCTCGCTCCGTTTACGAGATATCGCGCTTTTTCTATTTTTTAATATTTTGGTACAGTGCGATTCCTCTCGTTAATTTAATATAATTTCCCTTAGGAACCCGTAAAAATTTCTTATTTTTGGCCTATCTCGCTCCGTTTACGAGATATCGCGCTTTTTCTATTTTTTAATATTTTGGTGCAGTGCTATTCCTCTCGATAATATAATTTCCCTTAGGAATTCGTAAAAATTGCTTATTTTTGGCCTATCTCGCTCCGTTTACGAGATATCGCGCTTTTTCTATTTTTTAATATTTTGGTGCAGTGCGATTCCTCTCGATAATTTAATATAATTTAATATAATTTAATATAATTTAATATAATTTCCCTTAGGAACTCGTAAATATTGCTTATTTTTGGCCTATCTCGCTCCGTTTACGAGATATCGCGCTTTTTCTATTTTTTAATATTTTGGTGCAGTGCGATTCCTCTCGAAAATATCATTTCTTCTCGATAATATAATTTCCCTAGGAACCCGTAAAAATTTCTTATTTTTGGCCTATCTCGCTCCGTTTACGAGATATCGCGCTTTTTCTATTTTTTAATATTTTGGTACAGTGCGATTCCTCTCGATAATTTAATATAATTTCCCTTAGGAACCCGTAAAAATTTCTTATTTTTGGCCTATCTCGCTCCGTTTACGAGATATCGCGCTTTTTCTATTTTTTAATATTTTGGTGCAGTGCGATTCCTCTCGAAAATATCATTTCTTCTCGATAATTTAATTTCCCTTAGGAACCCGTAAAAATTGCTTATTTTTGGCCTATCTCGCTCCGTTTACGAGATATCGCGCTTTTTCTATTTTTTAATATTTTGGTGCAGTGCGATTCCTCTCGAAAATATCATTTCCTCTCGATAATATAATTTCCCTTATGACCCCGTAAAAATTGCTTATTTTTGGCCTATCTCGCTCCGTTTACGAGATATCGCGCTTTTTTTATTTTTTAATATTTTGTTGCAGTGCGATTCCTCTCGAAAATATCATTTCTTCTCGATAATATAATTTCCCTTAGGAACCAGTAAAAATTGCTTATTTTTGGCCTATCTCGCTCCGTTTACGAGATATCGCGCTTTTTCTATTTTTTAATATTTTGGTGCAGTGCGATTCCTCTCGAAAATATCATTTCTTCTCGATAATTTAATTTCCCTTAGGAACTGGTAAAAATTTCTTATTTTTGGCCTATCTCGCTCCGTTTACGAGATATCGCGCTTTTTCTATTTTTTAATATTTTGGTACAGTGCGATTCCTCTCGATAATTTAATATAATTTCCCTTAGGAACCCGTAAAAATTTCTTATTTTTGGCCTATCTCGCTCCGTTTACGAGATATCGCGCTTTTTCTATTTTTTAATATTTTGGTGCAGTGCGATTCCTCTCGATAATATAATTTCCCTTATGACCCCGTAAAAATTGCTTATTTTTGGCCTATCTCGCTCCGTTTACGAGATATCGCGCTTTTTCTATTTTTTAATATTTTGTTGCAGTGCGAATCCTCTCGAAAATATCATTTCTTCTCGATAATATAATTTCCCTTAGGAACCAGTAAAAATTGCTTATTTTTGGCCTATCTCGCTCCGTTTACGAGATATCGCGCTTTTTCTATTTTTTAATATTTTGGTGCAGTGCGATTCCTCTCGAAAATATCATTTCTTCTCGATAATTTAATTTCCCTTAGGAACTGGTAAAAATTTCTTATTTTTGGCCTATCTCGCTCCGTTTACGAGATATCGCGCTTTTTCTATTTTTTAATATTTTGGTACAGTGCGATTCCTCTCGATAATTTAATATAATTTCCCTTAGGAACCCGTAAAAATTTCTTATTTTTGGCCTATCTCGCTCCGTTTACGAGATATCGCGCTTTTTCTATTTTTTAATATTTTGGTGCAGTGCGATTCCTCTCGATAATATAATTTCCCTTATGACCCCGTAAAAATTGCTTATTTTTGGCCTATCTCGCTCCGTTTACGAGATATCGCGCTTTTTCTATTTTTTAATATTTTGGTGCAGTGCGATTCCTCTCGAAAATATCATTTCTTCTCGATAATTTAATTTCCCTTAGGAACTGGTAAAAATTTCTTATTTTTGGCCTATCTCGCTCCGTTTACGAGATATCGCGCTTTTTCTATTTTTTAATATTTTGGTACAGTGCGATTCCTCTCGATAATTTAATATAATTTCCCTTAGGAACCCGTAAAAATTTCTTATTTTTGGCCTATCTCGCTCCGTTTACGAGATATCGCGCTTTTTCTATTTTTTAATATTTTGGTGCAGTGCGATTCCTCTCGATAATATAATTTCCCTTATGACCCCGTAAAAATTGCTTATTTTTGGCCTATCTCGCTCCGTTTACGAGATATCGCGCTTTTTCTATTTTTTAATATTTTGGTGCAGTGCGATTCCTCTCGATAATATAATTTCCCTTATGACCCCGTAAAAATTGCTTATTTTTGGCCTATCTCGCTCCGTTTACGAGATATCGCGCTTTTTCTATTTTTTAATATTTTGGTGCAGTGCGATTCCTCTCGAAAATATCATTTCTTCTCGATAATATAATTTCCCTAGGAACCCGTAAAAATTTCTTATTTTTGGCCTATCTCGCTCCGTTTACGAGATATCGCGCTTTTTCTATTTTTTAATATTTTGGTACAGTGCGATTCCTCTCGATAATTTAATATAATTTCCCTTAGGAACCCGTAAAAATTTCTTATTTTTGGCCTATCTCGCTCCGTTTACGAGATATCGCGCTTTTTCTATTTTTTAATATTTTGGTACAGTGCGATTCCTCTCGATAATTTAATATAATTTCCCTTAGGAACCCGTAAAAATTGCTTATTTTTGGCCTATCTCGCTCCGTTTACGAGATATCGCGGTTTTTCTATTTTTTAATATTTTGGTGCAGTGCGATTCCTCTCTATAATATAATTTCCCTTAGGAACTCGTAAAAATTGCTTATTATTGGCCTATCTCGCTCCGTTTACGAGATATCGCGGTTTTTCTATTTTTTAATATTTTGGTGCAGTGCGATTCCTCTCGAAAATATCATTTTCTCTCGATAATTTATTTTCCCTTATGAACCTGTGAAAATTGCTTATTTTTGGCCTATCTCGCTCCGTTTACGAGATATCGAGCTTTTTCTATTTTTTAATATTTTGGTGCAGTGCAATTCCTCTCGATAATATAATTTCCCTTAGGAACTCGTGAAAATTGCTTATTTTTGGCCTATCTCGCTCCGTTTACGAGATATCGCGCTTTTTCTATTTTTTAATATTTTGGTGCAGTGCAATTCCTCTCGATTGCTTGCTCGAAAAATTGCTTATTTTTGGCCTATCTCGCTCCGTTTACGAGATATCGCGGTTTTTCTATTTTTTAATATTTTGGTGCAGTGCAATTCCTCTCGATTGCTTGCTCGAAAAATTGCTTATTTTTGGCCTATCTCGCTCCGTTTACAAGAAATCGCGGTTTTTCTATTTTTTAATATTTTGGTGCAGTGCGATTCCTCTCGAAAATATCATTTCCTCTCGAAAATATAATTTCCCTTAAGAAGCCGTAAAAATTGCTTCTTTTTGGCCTATCTCGCTCCGTTTACGAGATATCGCGGTTTTTCTATTTTTTAATATTTTGGTGCAGTGCGATTCCTCTCGAAAATATAATTTCCCTTAGCAACCCGTAAAAATTGCTTATTTTTGGCCTATCTCGCTCCGTTTACGAGATATCGCGCTTTTTCTATTTTTTAATATTTTGGTGCAGTGCAATTCCTCTCGATTGCTTGCTCGAAAAATTGCTTATTTTTGGCCTATCTCGCTCCGTTTACAAGAAATCGCGGTTTTTCTATTTTTTAATATTTTGGTGCAGTGCGATTCCTCTCGAAAATATCATTTCCTCTCGAAAATATAATTTCCCTTAAGAACCCGTAAAAATTGCTTATTTTTGGCCTATTTCGCTCCGTTTACGAGATATCGCGCTTTTTCTATTTTTAAATATTTTGGTGTAGTGCGATTCCTCTCGAAAATATAATTTCCCTTAAGAACCCGTAAAAATTGCTTCTTTTTGGCCTATCTCGCTCCGTTTACGAGATATCGCGGTTTTTCTATTTTTTAATATTTTGGTGCAGTGCAATTCCTCTCGATAATTTATTTTCCCTTAGGAACCCGTAAAAATTGCTTATTTTTGGCCTATCTCGCTCCGTTTACGAGATATCGCGGTTTTTCTATTTTTTAATATTTTGGTGCAGTGCGATTCCTCTCGAAAATATCATTTCCTCTCGAAAATATAATTTCCCTTAAGAACCCGTAAAAATTGCTTATTTTTGGCCTATCTCGCTCCGTTTACGAGATATCGCGCTTTTTCTATTTTTTAATATTTTGGTGCAGTGCGATTCCTCTCGAAAATATCATTTCCTCTCGAAAATATAATTTCCCTTAAGAACCCGTAAAAATTGCTTATTTTTGGCCTATCTCGCTCCGTTTACGAGATATCCCGCTTTTTCTATTTTTTAATATTTTGGTGCAGTGCAATTCCTCTCGATAATTAATTTTCCCTTAGGAACCCGTGAAAATTGCTTATTTTTGGCCTATCTCGCTCCGTTTACGAGATATCGCGGTTTTTCTATTTTTTAATATTTTGGTGCAGTGCGATTCCTCTCGATAATATAATTTCCTTTAGGAACTCGTAAAAATTGCTTATTTTTGGCCTATCTCGCTCCGTTTACGAGATATCGCGCTTTTTCTATTTTTAAATATTTTGGTGCAGTGCGATTCCTCTCGAAAATATAATTTCCCTTAGGAACCCGTAAAAATTGCTTATTTTTGGCCTATCTCGCTCCGTTTACGAGATATCGCGCTTTTTCTATTTTTTAATATTTTGGTGCAGTGCGATTCCTCTCGATAATATAATTTCCTTTAGGAACTCGTAAAAATTGCTTATTTTTGGCCTATTTCGCTCCGTTTACGAGATATCGCGCTTTTTCTATTTTTAAATATTTTGGTGCAGTGCGATTCCTCTCGAAAATATAATTTCCCTTAGGAACCCGTAAAAATTGCTTATTTTTGGCCTATCTCGCTCCGTTTACGAGATATCGCGGTTTTTCTATTTTTTAATATTTTGGTGCAGTGCAATTCCTCTCGATAATATAATTTCCCTTAGCAACCCGTAAAAATTGCTTATTTTTGGCCTATCTCGCTCCGTTTACGAGATATCGCGGTTTTTCTATTTTTTAATATTTTGGTGCAGTGCGATTCCTCTCGAAAATATAATTTCCCTTAGGAACCCGTAAAAATTGCTTATTTTTGGCCTATCTCGCTCCGTTTACGAGATATCGCGCTTTTTCTATTTTTTAATATTTTGGTGCAGTGCAATTCCTCTCGATTGCTTGCTCGAAAAATTGCTTATTTTTGGCCTATCTCGCTCCGTTTACGAGATATCGCGGTTTTTCTATTTTGTAATATTTTGGTGCAGTGCGATTCCTCTCGATAATGTAATTTCCCTAAAGAACTCGTAAATTTTGCTTATTTTTGGCCTATCTCGCTCCGTTTACGAGATATCGCGCTTTTTCTATTTTTTAATATTTTGGTGCAGTGCGATTCCTCGTGAAAATATCATTTCCTCTCGATAATATAATTTCCCTTATCGAACCCGTAAAAATTGCTTATTTTTGGCCTATCTCGCTCCGTTTACGAGATATCGCGCTTTTTCTATTTTTTAATATTTTGGTGCAGTGCGATTCCTCGTGAAAATATCATTTCCTCTCGATAATATAATTTCCCTTATCGAACCCGTAAAAATTGCTTATTTTTGGCCTATCTCGCTCCGTTTACGAGATATCGCGCTTTTTCTATTTTTTAATATTTTGGTGCAGTGCGATTCCTCGTGAAAATATCATTTCCTCTCGATAATATAATTTCCCTTATCGAACCCGTAAAAATTGCTTATTTTTGGCCTATCTCGCTCCGTTTACGAGATATCGCGCTTTTTCTATTTTTTAATATTTTGGTGTAGTGCGATTCCTCTCGAAAATATAATTTCCCTTAAGAAGCCGTAAAAATTGCTTCTTTTTGGCCTATCTCGCTCCGTTTACGAGATATCGCGGTTTTTCTATTTTTTAATATTTTGGTGCAGTGCAATTCCTCTCGATAATTAATTTTCCCTTAGGAACCCGTGAAAATTGCTTATTTTTGGCCTATCTCGCTCCGTTTACGAGATATCGCGCTTTTTCTATTTTTTAATATTTTGGTGCAGTGCAATTCCTCCCGATTGCTTGCTCGAAAAATTGCTTATTTTTGGCCTATCTCGCTCCGTTTACGAGATATCGCGGTTTTTCTATTTTTTAATATTTTGGTGCAGTGCAATTCCTCTCGATAATATAGTTTCCCTTAGGATCCTGTAAAAATTGCTTACTTTTGGCCTATCTCGCTCCGTTTACGAGATATCGCACTTTTTCTATTTTTTAATGTTTTGGTAGAATGCAATTCCTCTCGATAATATAATTCCCCTTAGGAACCCGCACAAATTGCTTATTGTTGCTGTCAATTTACGTTTTGAAATATCAAATGATATTATATGAAAATGCAAATTTTATATTTTCTCTCATCTCTTAACTTTAACATCCCAAGAGGATCTAGACATTTTGTGCTTTTTAGGTTGGGCCAGTGCACTTCAAATTTTGACCTTCATGACCCTTTACGATGCATGTGTAGTAATTGCAACAATAGCTACAGCTTAATTAATTTTTGTGATTCGGTGGATGTCTTAAAACGGAAAATGATTTTACATTTAAATAATTAATACATTTTAAAATTTCGTTTCAAACATTAACTCGGTTAATAATATTGTTATATTCTGTTAAAATGTTGGCTGAAGTAATTCCATATATTCGAGACCGTTTCAGTTGTTTTTCCTTTATAATATTGCGTTTGATGAAGTAAACACCATCGAATATGATATGTATGCTTAAACTTGTTTTGTTCTTAATCAAAAATTGTAAATTTTTCCTATTCACTTGAGTTAGTAGTTACTTGGTTTGGTGGTGCGCAAGAGTAGATCTCTTTTCCATGCAAGTTTATGCCTGCGTTGACTCAAATACATATCCAATTAATAACATTAGCACGGTGTTCCAAAATTATATAGTGACCCGTATATATATACTAGAGTGTATCGAAAATTTGACCATCAATTCCGGTACGTGCATGAAAAATCCTTTCGATTGGTGTACTTTTTTTTTATTTGAACCAATTTTGGCGTCCCCCGAAATGCATTTTTCCTCAACTTTTGTACTGGAGACCCATTAATGGTTGATTAAAAAGGAGAGTCAAGCTTATCAATCGATTCCTTTCAAATAAAAACACAGAACTGCAATTTTTCATCCCTAATAACAAATAGGTCGATTTTATTGTAAAAAACATCAACATTTCATCGCGTTCACTACAAAAAAGATTTTTTTCGAGGCATCAGCGGAGAACTGCAATTAATCTGTTATAACTTTATATTTTTGTACCAAACTTTTTTTTAAATAATCTTCAAATGTTATATTTTAATATACTTATTTTCACAATAAGTCTGTCATAACAATATGTCATAATACAATTCTTTAAAAAAAATGCTTTTGTTTTTCCGTACAAACTTTTCCCCCTCCTTAATGGCGCTTCACAGTGTATTCATCCCATACAAAATTTGTACAAAAATAAAAGGAGTGCTCCGACGATTATGAAATTAAGTATGCTTGGTTAATTGAAGCTAATTAAGCAAAATTGCAAAAATGGTTGAAATCGGTTACTTCCTAGGGGTGCATTCCTTGGACCTATATTAATTATTTACATTTTTTTGAATGCGATTGAATGTTTTGAAATTATTTTTTTTTACTTATATTTTTTAATTCAACAAAAAAAAGCTCCAACTACTCGATGTGATCGTACAACAATTATGCCGAAAAATATCTTAAATAAGTTTTTAAGAACAGATTCCACCAGATATTCTAGCCTTGGTTACCAACAAAATTGATTTATAACTCCCACAAGTATAAATGTATATGTTTAAATGTAATGTGTATTTACAGGAAGCTACAAAAATTCTAATAACTTCTTTAAAAGTTATGTAATTAAAAATTATTTAACGCAGATTGTAATGAAAGTTGTCATTAAATTTAGTATTTAAAACCAAATTTCACAAAAAACACAATTTCGAAAAATTATGAGTTAGGTTCTAATTTTTTTATATTAAGGTGACGATATAAGTAGTATGTTCTTACCTGAAAATGATTGCATTTAATGTTGAAATTTCCTGGACACGGTTCTGACTCGGGGTTTTCTAAATCATACCACTGTGTACATCAAACGCCAATACGAAGAAAAATTTGCGCCAGTCGGCGGCAATCAGCAATCAATTGAAGAATTTAAAAAATTAAAACATTAACTTCGATTGATACAGTAAAAACAAAAAACAATTAACACATCTGAGAATTACGAAAGTAAGGATTTTTTTTCAATTTGACATAAAAATTAGATATTATCTATGCTTCAGTTTTCAAAATTGAATCAATATCGAAAAAAATTAACTAATATTCTTACATGTTTCCAACTGACAAGATTATGGCTCATATGATCGGGTAATTCGCCAAAAACCTCGTTAAAATCATTTGCTAGTTTAAGTATATCTTCCCAGTTCTTATCAGGTAACCACTTTGCTGGACATGCGCGATCACTCTTCTGCAAGGTGACATTTCCTTTGATGAAAAAGTCCAACTCTGGTTGTGTGAGATGTCCATCGCCCTGTGCAAGTTTTGTTGCTATCTGAAAGGAGTACAGTAACTTGTGCCGTTCGAAGATGCCGGTACAACCGTAACAATAGACATTTTCAGTCAGGGTTTTAATTATATTGTTGAGACGTTTGACTAGTACTGTATCAGGTACGGATTTACGCAGTGAAAAGCAAAACACATCGAGATAGGCTGCCAGAGCATATTGATACATGCTGTTCACTGTCGACATATCTGATAGGGCAAAGAATAGCACCGCACCCCGTTTCGCAACGGGTCGATAGCCATCACGAAGTTTCTCTATATCTCGACCAGTTTCCGCGGATAGCATTAGTTGTTCGGTAACAGCCGCAGCTTTTGATTTGGTATTTTCCAGTGTTTCAACTAACTCCACATTATCCAACATATTTCCAGTTGAAGTGGCCAGTTCACGCAAAAGCGAATCCTCCAGTTGCTGAAGCAGTTGTTTATTCTCACTAGTCTGTGCAATAAGGCTTTCACGTTGTTGTTCAAGATCAGGACGTTCCGAACGTACTACTACACTCAAGAGCTGATCCTCGAGACCAGTTTGCGTTACTGTATAATTGATGACCATTGCTTTGGCAAATACAGCTGGGTCAAATTTGGGGTTGGCAAACTTTGTGGTCAAATACAAACGGAAGTTAAAGTCATAATCAACTTCCTTGTCTCCTAAGAAAACAAATTTCCTTCCACTGACTAGTTGGATGTTCTTCTGCAGAACGTTGTCGATAACTGGGTCGATGTAGTCGTCAACATCTTGAAAGAGAACTGGTATGCCGTAAAGTATAGACATTTCAAGCTGCTTGAGGAAATCTGAGTCGTTGAATGATAGAATTTTAAGATTGTTGCGGGTCTCACGCTTTTTTATCCACTGCAGTGCTTGAAGCTGTGGGTCTATACAGAGAGGAAATCGCGAAGAACGCATAGTTAAAATGCCATTTTGAACGGACAGTTCATCTGGTGGAAGACCTTCTGAAGACCATGTGGAGACTTCAACGTCAGTTGTCAGACTTTCATCTATGCGGAAAGGTGTCTCGATTGGTATTAAACGATCCATTAAATCCTTAAGCCAATCATTGAAGACCATAGCTTTTCGAAATTCCCAAGAGAATGCACCCGTATAAGCCAAAAATGAAGCACATACCAAACACTGTCCAATCATATTAATTTGCTGCTTTCCATAGTTCTCTAAGTCATGACTCCAACGTATACGCTCAGAACTCAACCCACTTATTAATTTGTCCGAAGCAATCTAGGAAACATGAATTGATATAAAAATGTTATAAAATTATATATATTCCAAAGGAATTAATCAAAGGCTTACAAGACGTCTCTCTGCTTGTTGCATCATTTCTGTGAGAGCTTTCATTTGTTTCATGGATTCAGCATATTTTTGATTAAGCAGTGCTAGTTGATCCTCCAAACGACTGATTTCGTTGTACAAACGGTTAAGAGTTTTAATTTGTACTTCTTGTTCTTGAACAAGGAACTCCACACGATCCTTCTTTGGCTTAACATCTCGATAGACTTCGTAGAATGATATCACAGCTCGCACAAACTTTAAGAGTCCAGCACCAGCAACAGAAATCTTTTCCATTTCATCTAAGTTTTGCGATTTCATATGACCACGACATGCATTTATCTGCTTGGGAGTAAGAGCTTCGCAGTCCATCTCCATCAAACTCTTCAAAAACGAAACATCCGACATCATGCCTTTGGCAGATTTCCAACTGATCTCCTTGATTCCCTTTAGTATAGCAACGCACTCGCAAACCACTTGCACCTGAGGTGGTGGCGTAGCAAATGAACGGATCTCAGTTATCTGCGCTTTATCAAGATCGGCGAGAGCCCTTCGAGCTTCTTCAAGTGCAGGCATTGCTTCGGCTAAAGCAATTTCGGCATCCAGCTTTTCAATAGCAATTTGCTTGCCTTTTATTTCGACTTCAATCTTCTTTTCTGATGCCTCTGCCTTCTTTGTATTCGCCTCTGTAGTCGATGACTCAATGTCCACCAACATGGCTTCGCACTCAGCAGCTGCAATGGCAACATTCTTCTTCTGCTCTGTTACTATTATTCTCAGTTCATCTATTTGTTTGGCAGCTTCGTCAATTTTGTGCACACCCTCCCCCAGTCGATCACGTTGAGTGGCGATGAAATTATTTTTCTCATCTATTTTAAATCCAAAATAGTTGTAGTCATTACAGAAAATTCGTGAAATACTTACTTACCTAGCAGTTTCAGGTAGGTGGTAATGTAGTCCAGGTAGTGCTTGGGAGTAACATAATTATTTCTGCGCAACTTTTGCAAGTATTCCTTTGAATAGTTGTGCATTGAGCTATGTACGTGCACCACATGCTCCATGATGTTGACTCTATGATCAGGCGGTATCTGAATGAGCATAAAATAAGGGATTTAGTCTTAATGGCATAGCCCTCTAGAACAAATTACAAACCAGTGCATTGCTAGTGAGAAATAATTCGGCCACTGCAGCTAAAGCTTGTTTTGGCCATGGAAATACCCAATCTATATATGTGCTTCCTATAAGACCCGGGAAATTTCGGCAACGATTTCTTAAAGACTCCCCAGCAGGGGACATGCATAAAACTACGTGTAAATTTTCTGCACAAGTTCTTAGGAAGAATGCCCAAACGGAATCTCTATATAAAATAAATAATTGATATTTCAGTAACTTTCGTTGAAATCTCATTTATATTCCATACCGAGATGGGGATATATTTTCTTTCTCTGCTATGGGGCGTAATGTTGATATTGCTGCATCTTTTTCTTCGTCTGTAAATAAGGCGGGCACCTGACCCACAGTAAGAATGTTGTTAATAAGTTCAAGAAAGCTTTCCTCAACAATCTAGAATTCAAGATATATAAATAAATCTACAGTTAATCTCTTCAACTTTAGTCATCTTTACTTGTGAAGCAGTAAATAGAAAAACCATTTTCTTGCGTTCCACTCCAGCCAAGGTGTACAGTTTCTTTAGATCTTCGCGAAACGACAGCTCATTGTATCCACGTATAATAGTTATCTCAAAAACATCACATTCTGCATTACACCAGTACATTCGAATTAGTTGAAAATATTTAAGTAAAGCTCCCATTGCTTACCGGCTGTGAACGAAGATAATCTGGTGATGGACTTCTTGCCACTTCCTCCAACACCTACCAGCAGCACATGACCACGATGCATACGCAATGTGCGATGTACACGAGTAAGATGCTCCAAGCAGTCTTCGAAAAGTACCAAACTAATTTTCCCCTTGCGTTCTCCGTACTCTTCTAGAATCTGAAAGATTGTGAATATTTTTATTCAAAACTAGAATACTTTTGGGGTGAAATTCAAAAGTATACCTCAGTAAATAGAAAATATATGGCTTCATAGTCTAGCAGATCTTCGTAGTAACGTGGCTCTGCGTCGTTGACGGCATTGCGAAAGTCCCCAAAGATCAAGGGATCGCGTAGAGCATGATCAGCGCATGTGATAACGGGAACTATATCTTCAGGTGACAAGGCATTCAAGAGCTCCTCCTTTGAACGTTCTGAAGCAAAAAATAAGATGGGTGTGCAGTTACTATTTCGTTGAAATTTGTGATTATCGTATTTATATGAACGTAATAAAAATAAAAAAATTAAATGAAGCAATTGCTCATCTCATAAGCTACTTCTCATCAGCTGGTGTCGATAACATATAGCTCCCTGCACAACTTACCTGCCGCAATGTCCTCTGGACTAATGAATCCGTTTTTCAATTCGAAATCTGCAGGGAATCGTTCTCGTATCTCATTCTCGACATGCTTTCTCATCAAGTTGATATCCTGTTTAACGAAACGTTGATGATGTGCAACTGTTATTTAAGTAAGCATGTGTGTGTTTGGAGTTTGTTGTAAGGTGCAACGTTATTATTGATTGCAATATCCGAACATGGCATACGTACACCACGAGATGCTATTCGTTGAATACTAGGTTCCTTTGTATAAGCAAAGAATGCTACTCAAAGGCTGATTTCTCAGGTGTGCTTCAAGTTCGAGGTGGTGTATTGAAATGTGCATGAGAAATAATATCTGTGGCAATGAGTTAAAGTAGCTTTCTCAACAATATATGTAAGTTTACATTTTATAATTAACCTTTTCAATGAGCACTTATTAATGATAGTATTACAGATTGTAAGCAGTAGAAAATGGTTTTAAACAAATTTGTTTTTCGTTAATAACTTCATTTAAGGTAATGAGATTAAATTAAAGAATAAATTAAAGTTATAGATGCGTTAATATAAATTTATTGGGTCGATTAAGTCACTAGAACTGCCAAGGTCAAGATAAAAATAAAATCTACTAAAACGATAGACAAGTCATGCTGAGACATATAAGTAGTAAAGCATAAATCCCTAGCCGGGTATAAATTTCAAAAAAATGTTTGAAAAAAGTATACTTTTTCGGCCACTGTTTTTTGAGCCATAGCCAAAAAAACAAACGCTGGAATAAACTTTAAATTACGCTGTTCATCAGTTGCTGTAACATCTTTATTGAAGACTAAAAAATATTATTTAAAAATTTTGATTTTCAATCAATCCCTAGCCTTAAGTCTGTACTTTAACAATAATTTTTTCTGAGATATCCTGGCTTCCCAAAGACAGCTTTTGTTTTTTATGCTTATGTAATTTTATTATGGCGAAGAAGTCACGCCATTAAAATATGTTAAAACAAGTAAAGAAAGTCTAAAGTCGGTCTAGGCCGACTATGAAATACCCTAAACCCACTTTTCAAAAAAAAAAAAAAAAATTAACTGTAAATGGGCGTGTCCGTGGGCGGATGAAGTCCATTATTCCAAACCATCTTTGTCTTGTCATAAAAAACATACGTGCCAAATTTTAGCTCTGTAGGTTAAACACATGCTTATTTATTGCGTTTTCAATTTTTGGGTTGTATGGGAGGTAGGCGTGTCCGTGATCGGATGACGTCCATTTTCCGAAGACATATTTGTGTTGGTATGAAACACATACATATCAAATTTTATTGTTGTAGGCTAATTATGAGCTGAGCTATGCAGTTTTCAATTTTCGCGTTGTATGGGAGGTAGGCGTGTCCGTGGGCGGACGATGTCAATTTTTCAAAACCATCTTTTTTTTGTTATAAAAAACATATGTGCCAAATTTTAGCTCTGTAGGTTAAACAGAGGCTTATTTATTGCGTTTTCAATTTTTGGGTTGTATGGGAGGTGGGCGTGTCCGTTAGCGGCTGACGTCCATTTTTCAAAGACATCTTTGTGTTGGTATAAAACACACACATACCAAATTTTGTTGTTGTAGACTTATTATGAGCTGAGTTATGCTGTTTTAAATTTTTGCGTTGTATGGGAGGTAGGCGTGTCAGTGGGCGGATTCCAAAAATATTCAATAGTGCAGATCCTTGGGTACATGTGACCATGTGTACCAAGTTTCATCCAATTATCTCAACTCCTTCTTCTTATCCTGTGTATACGGACAACACACAGACGGACGGACGGACGGACGGACGGACGGACATAGATAGCTCGACTCACGTGGTGACGCTGATCAAGAATATATATACTTTTCTATACCGGACTCGCTTCGTTCTATGCGTTACAAACGTTTGCACAAAGTTAATATACCCTGACCTTTCAGGTTTAGGGTATAAAAATTAATGCTTTTTCTATATAGCAAAATATAGCAATATTCCCTTGAAGGAAAATCATGTTATTTAATAAGAAGTTAAACAATCATGAACACATAAATAGCACAATAATATTTGTAGAGTGTTCCGAATGAATTAAAAAAATGTTAGATCAAATTAAACATAAACAAGTTTTTGTTTTTAAAAAATAAATCATAAGAAAGTTAATAGAAATATTTGAAATTGCTCCTTAGCTGCAGTGGAAGTATAACTTAGGACAATTTGGATACTGGGTTCAAAATAAAATGTTAGTGCATTAAAATGATTTAATAAGGTTTCCTGAATATGCTTACAAGTACTTGGGAGTGTATCTTGTACACTCACAATTGTAAAAACAGCTTGAAATATTCATCTCATGCTCTCTGCTACGCATTCTTTACTTTAACCTTCGAAATACAGTACCAAGCCATCATAACTCATACAAATTTTTAAAATTTTGACTCATTCATTCCATCAATTCAATTCATCCAATCATTGCATAAATTTTCTAAAGGATTACTGTCTGCATTTTAAGCCGACTAAATATAATAAATTTAATTCAAATATAATTAGATATTTCAATACAAAATATATCTTTTCTAATTGTTCGGGCAATTTTTCACAACATTTGCTGTTAAAAGTGGCATTAAAAGGGGTAACATTAGGGACCAGCTAACAAAAACGTTCTCACATACAATTGGTTTCATTTGGTTCTGTGGCATATCTAAATAGATGTTTTTGACTATTATTCCTGGTACAGCAAAAATTGATCAACTTCCACACGCACTGTACTAGCTATAAATATTCTTGATCAGCATTACCACCTGAGTTGATATAGCCATATCGGTCTGTCTGTCTGTCTGTCAGAGCGATTGCAGTAGTAATTGTAGAGCTATCGCCATTAAATTCGAACAATTCAAACAATAAAATTTAAGTTCGATAACGGGCCCCATAGGATTAAGACCACGCCTATCTCTTATATGAAGTAACTTTATCAAATATGCACACTGAGTTTGAAATAATCAAAATCGGACGAAACTCACCATTACTTGAAAAAATGTTTTTACGAAGAATGCTTGCAAACGGTGCTCCCGAACAATGCCACAGAATAGTGAACTTAATAATTGATGCCCTGGAAAACAAAAAAAATTATTGTAATGGTATATCCTTAGGCGTTCAGCAAGCTTTTGACAGAGTCTGGCACCCAGGACTTTTATATAATATAAAAAAACTGCTTTCTGCTCCTCTTTTCTTTTCTAATAAAATCTTAAGTAATCCTTAGTTTTACGTAAAAATTAATGGAGCAAGTTCTAATATATGTCCCATAAATGTTGGTGTCCCGCAAGGTAGTGTTTTGGGTAATAATTTTTCACAGCTGATTTGCCAGTAAACCACATAGCAACCCTACGGACAAAAGAACCGGTTCAGAACCTATCACGTGATAGGTTCCAAAGTGATAGAAACCGGTCTCAATTCTGCCAACATCATATGAAACCAACCGGCTCTTTTTACATGGCGTTGTCATTGACAGGGGTAAATTGACACCGGCTAGATACCTTTGAACCAATCCTAGAACCGTTTCAAAAATATATCGGCAAGTGTCAATTGACACCTCATAGATACCTTTGGACCTAATCAATAGCCGGTCTATTTATAGAACACGGTACACTTATACGCACGTTGTTTATGAAATTGAATCATTGTTTTGGAAATTCATGTTTAGCCAAGCTTGCTAGCGTTCACGTTTATTACTTTGTTTAAAATATTTTTTTTTTTAATAAAAAATTAACTTTTAAATTTTGACGTAGAATTACGTCTTAGAGCGCGGTTTGTATGGGGTCGTTTTAACAGATTTTTTCAAGGTCATTAGGCAACGTTTTTGGCGAATATTTTAGGGAACACCTACAGCCTTTAATACTCTTCGTTCAAAGATAATATATATACTAAAATATCAGATATATCCTGCGCTGAATAAATATCTAATTTTGGATTTTGTCACTATTATATTAAGGTCACAAAATAGTAAAATATAAGAAAAAAAATGCATGTGTTTAAATAAAAAAATTAATCATCAGCTGCTTATGTGCCTGCTGCTTTCTTTGTTTTTCTTTCGTTGTTTATGCTTGTATGCTTTGTTTTTGTACGAACTGATTGGTTCGCTTTGGCAGCATTGCAAGCATTAGTTCGCATTGGGTTTATGTATGCACTACTGTACTAGTATACTATTTTGAAACCAGAGGTCATGAACCTCTTTTCAACTCAGTCAATGAACTCAATCTGTCAAATTTAACGAAATGGGTCTGTGATCCGGTTAGATTTAACTCTTATGAAAAAAACGAGTTGGATCATATTTCTTTTTATGCTTTTACCCAATAGATGGCATACAATTTTAATTTTTGTTTTTAATGCAAATTAATTTGGATTTCACATCCCACTAGCACTAGCGAGTGTAGTTTGCAAACTATACATCGAATAGAGACGAAAGTGTAGCTAGCAAACTAAATATCAGACAGAGACGAGAGGAAAGTACATGTGCTCAGCGTGAAATATAGTAACCATACGATTTTTTTAAAATCGGGGTCTTTATTTTAATTTGAAATTAGTAGTTAAACTGACTGTAGCTCGCAAACTATATATCGGGCAGAGACGAAAGTGGCACCAATGGAAAGTGCATTTGCTTCGCTTTCTTTTCAACTAAGTCAATGAACTCAACCTATCAAACTTAACAAAATGATCGAAAAACTTTGAAATTTTGCTTGTTTCTTTTTGCTTGCTCATTTAATCATACTTACTATTTAACTTTTTCTTTGTTTTGGCCTCGATAAGTAGTCCATAATTGAGTGTTATTCATTTATTTGTTAATTTTTGGAAGATCAACAAAAATACGTGCAAAATGAACAAAACAATCGGACCAAAGAGACAAAGTAGAAGAGGTTACAACTTAAACGGAATTCTACTTCTACACTTACGATACTATCGAAACTGTTTCTTTTTTTTTAAGGTGTTAAGTGGTGACCGTAGCATGCAGGTTAAGTGTGTGACTTAGCATGCTCGGAGCCCGGGTTCGATCCCCAGCCGCGGTGAAAAGTTTTTTTCAATAAAAAATTTTTCTGATCGGTCACCACCTCTCTGCAGACAATGGCAAACCTCAGAGAGTAAATAATGCCATGTAAAGCTTCTTGAGAACATGAGCCGTTCGGAGTCAGCATAAAACATGTAGGTCCAGTTCTCGGTCAATTGTGTGCAAATATTTAATAATACACACAACACAATTGATCATAAGAAGCTCGGTCAAAGTCCTTTCAAGGGCTGAAATGGCTAATTTGTTTTTTTTTTTTTTTGTTAAGCAAATTTATTTTGAAGGTTAATTTTTGATTAAGCAGTTAATGAAACGGAATTAGGATTAAAATTGTTGATACTAACACAGCCAGGGTTCGAACCCACGTCCACCGCGTTACAGTCTAGCGTACTTCCACTGAGCTATTGGTAACGATAAGATAAATATAGTCAAACACATTTAAAAACTATAGGTACCGTTCTGAGTTATATCGAACCTATCCTTTTTTAGGTTAAATAAGAACAGTCACAGAACCGGTCACTTTAGGGTAATTGACCCTGCTTTTGCCGTTGGGAACTTTTGCGGATGATACGACCATAATAACATCTGAAGAGGCATCTTCCCTAATGCAAGTCGAACTTAGTAAAATTGGAGAGTGATTAAAGAAATGAAAAATCATGGTAAGCTCTAATAAGAGTGTACAAGTAACTTTCACCTTAAGAAAAGGTAATTGCCCATCTGTCACACTTTATGGCTCGCAAGTACGTCACAACGATAATGTTAAATATCGTGGACTTCATTTTGACTTCATCTTGACTTTAATATAAAAAAATTCATTGGTTGCTTGGTTAAAACTCTCAGTTAAGTCTGGAGAAGAAGTTTTACTTTATAAAACTATTTTAAAACCAGGTTGGACATACGGGATTCAATTGTGGGTACATCAACCATTAATACCAAATATACCATTAATACCATAGCTTGTTCGAAATGATGTAATTTACAAGTATTTAAATATTTCTTCTATAAAATTAGAAATTAAAACGTTTAAATTTACCGGCTCGAAAATCATGTAAGCAAATTAGCTATAGCCCTCTTAGATAATAGCTTAACAACAACAAGAACGCTTTCATATTTTGGATTTACCTCATCGTTAGCAACATATTATAGTTTAATAATAATATATTAAATCTGTAAATATAACATGTACTTAATGCATTATAAAATGTATTCAAGTAACTAATTTAATATCTAAGATTAATTTATTCTCTGACTATTATTCGGTATATCGGAATACCACAGAGGATGTGATGAGTCTGATGAGTTTCTGCATCGTTATGCAATCATTGACTTTAAAAATCCTCATCCTTCAATCCCATAAAAAATAACTTCAAATAAATTTAAAGAATTTAATTGTAAATGAAATTCTTTCTTCTTATAATCAATGTTTGCACTCGATTGTGTGTTTGTCATATAAAACGAGGATGATTTCACAGCAATTTGTCTTTACTTAAAGCACTCCTGTGCCAACCAACAACAATGTTTGTTTGTTTAAACATTTAATTCGAATTGAAATCAAATTTAAAATTAAGTCAATTTCGAGACGGCATCAATCAAGTAGTTCTTTGTCAGGATTGCAAAGGGTGTATGTGCGAGTATTGGTGGCAGTGTAAATGTGTGCGTAATTGGGGTGGGAGAAATTACTAACGGGCTCTGATATCAGTCGATCGCAAATAATTCTTGTAAATTCATTTCTCCAGACTCGAATTAAATGGCGCAGCTCCTTGAATAAGTTTGAACGAATCAACAGCATGCCAGCAAATATCCTCGAGAGGTCCTTCAGATTAAATATGTAATGAAATTTAGATGGTGTTGGCGGCAGTTCCACAACTACAATCTAAGAAAAAAACAACAAAAACAACAACAAAAAGAAATGAAAATAAATCCAGAGCCAAGCAATTTAATATAAAATTAAATAAATAAATAATGAATAAAGTCTTCGCCACTCGACATTAACGCGTAATCACTAAACACAAAACGAGAATTGTCGTCTAATGTATGGCTGTCGGTGTCTGTGTGTGCATGTTTGTATGCACATAGATCTAACAAACGGTATACAAATCAAATTTATCTCAATTTCCAATATGTATTCAAATGTGTCCCCTTCGAGGTGCCCGCATACACAGAGCATTTAACATAATCATTATCATCTTCGACGTGGAACTCTATGAAGAACGACATGACTGTGCAAATAATTCATTTCACTCCATTTCGCAATGCATTAATATCTTCAACACCAAGCAAGACCATGGCGTAGCTGACAATTGATGCAGAAGGTATCCTTCGCCCCTCTTACCAGCCATACAGTGCAGTGATCAAAAAAAAAAGAAGGCAGCCAGCTCAACTTTGACCCAAGCAAAGATTGCATTTGCATTCTCTAACTACAAACTTAATAGCAAATGTTGGCCTTGTCTTCAGCAGCATTCGGAATCGATGAAGTCAAGTATACGTAGAATCAAATCATTTATATAGAAAAAAAAAAAAAAACAGACTACGCCCATGCACAGCATCGAATGAAGCTATGAAAACTGTGCATGCTATGCTGAGCACCAAACGAGCTCAAGAAGGACATACATTGCAGGTGGAAGTAAATCATTTTTGGCTCCAGACCTTGCTGCAAAGCAGCAGAACAAGACGCTACAGCGTAGTGCAGCAATCGCGGCAGCGACAAATGCATTTTTATCTACAAAGCAATGAAATGCGATAATATTTTAGTGTCAACAATTGTTAAAAGTACCATAAACTAATGCAATTCCAACCGCAGCACCATCACCATCACCATCACCATCACCATAACCAGCAATAGCAGCAGCAGCAGAACGACACCAAGATACTTTTAGATAATGCAACAGGAGCGTTCAACCATAAATTCTGAAGCGCAACCGAAAAAAAAGTACTCCATCTACAGGCCGGAAGTGCATAATCGAATTTTCTCTCATCTTTCAGTCTATACAAACATACAAACATACAAACATACATACATACATAATGATATGCTATGCAATAGGATGCAATACGAAGCGATGCATTGTGACGCCAAGAAACTTAAAAAAGTCACAGCGAGTGGAATGTGTGTGCAGGCGGATGCTGCTGCTGCCTAGCTGTCCGTCCTCATGGCCAGAGCAAGTCTACTTTAAGACTTGGGATCGGAGAGCCACTTCGGCAGCGCATATTTATTACATGTGCGTCGCCTTAGCCATCCGGCCAAATGCGTTACCTAACTCCAAAGCAGGACAAGAAGGACAAGGACAAACAAGGATGCTGCACATTTTACTCTCATTGAATAATTTCGATTGTGAATATACGATTTGACGGCGATGAACCGGCAAAGAACTGCGATTATGAAAAATTGTCGATATTTGCATATGTAAATCGATAACAATAAATTTTCAAGAGAATAATAATATCTGAAGTGGGACTACGCCGAGACTAGTCGAGCATGAACAAGAGCTTCTAGCTGCCGAGTGGCAAAAACAAGAATTCGTTGTGGCACGTACCTTGAATAATTTGAGCGTCATGTCAACGATTATATCAGCAATTGGGACAAGTTTCTCATCGAATCCACCGCTGTAGACCAAATGACCCTTGAAAATCGAAGCGTAAATCTGTACCAGGGATTCGTCATTAGGGAAGACAATGTTGTAGACGGAGAACATAGAAATAAATCTGGGATCAACTTCATTGCGGCCACCACCTGCACAGCCCATGGCAGCATAGAATGTCATGTCTTTGAATTTCTTCCAGTTCAAATCTTTATCGCGGTCATACATGCCGCCACGTTCGAAGAAAAGCTTCAATAAAGCGATAGGCTGCTGTGTACCATACCTGGAAGAATTGAATCAACTTTAACAAAAATTCAAAATATAATAAAATAAGCTTTCGAATACTCTGGTTCTACTGGTTCTGATTATATAGTGTTCTACAGTGTCAAGTATTTCATGATATTTATAGAAAAATTAGTCAAAACAGCGAACTGCATTGAAAACTGAATAATTTTACCACATGTTCGTTGATACGTTTCTCCACAAAAATAATTCTTAATTGTTTTTATGTTTGACGATACATGTGTTTTTTCATAAGTATTTATTAATAAAGTTTTTATTATTGCATGGGAGCCGGATGACACGTATTTTTTGTACACATCTTATTCTTTATATCACATACACTAGGCTAGGTGATGACCGTTAAGAAAAATTTATTTTAATCGCAAAAACTGTTTTAATACTGTTCATTTTTCATGATTTGTGTAACTGTAAACCTATTTGATTTAGGATATCGATGGTTAAGCTCACTAAAGTGGTAAGTGAAATATTTCAAAAGTTCAGGAACGTCACTTTTGTTTCAATACATCTCAATACAAAACACTAATTTCAACTGTGTATTGCATTGATGGATTGAAAAATGCAGTAAACCTATTTTTGTCAAAAGGTCACTTAACACTTTTGTGCGCTTAACCATCGATATAAAACTAATTAATGTTTTAAAAAAGTTTATAAAGCTGGCGCAGTGGACGATTTTTTTCATTTGAATAGACTTGGATGCAAACTTTGGGTAATTTTTAAATGACATTTGGTCTGTTCGAGAACTGATAATTTGTGATAATTTTCACAAATTATCAGCTTTTGGCGTTCGCGTACGCAAAAAACTTGCACAATGAGAGAAATTTAGAGCGCAAAGTCACAGATGACTTGGAGGGGAAGTTGCAAATTCCTGCTGGAAAAATTTTTACTGTCGAGAATTTAAAATTAATAAAAAAAAACAAATTGGCCATTTCAGTCCTTGAAAGGACTTTGACTGAGCTTCTTATCATCAATTGTGTTGTGTGTGTTACACACATGTTTTATGCCGACTCCGAACGGCTAAAGTTAATGTTCTCAAGAAGCTTGACATGGCATTATTTACTCTCTCAGGTTTGCCATTTTCTGCAGAGAGGTGGTTACCGATCAGAAAATTTCAATTATTGGAAAAACTTTTCCAATAAACTTGTCCCGAGTTCGATCCCGCGAATGGGGATCGAACTCGGGCTCCGAGCATGCTAAGCCACACACTTTACTTGCATGCCACGGTCAGTACACGGTTCATTTACCCATTTAAACTATTTTGGTCTGATGTCCAAACAAGTTGTCTTCTACAGAATTTCACTTTTTTGGTTTTTAGTGAACTTTAGTTTTTAGTTTACTAAAACTACAACAACATGGTAAGACACACAGTTTATAAAGCCAAAAGTTTCAGTGTTTACAATTATTGAAAGTCCATTACAAGTTTTGAAATACATAAGTAGGAGAGAGGTCCTTAAGTTGAACATCTCTAGCTTTTTTGGCCATAATTTACATCCAAATATTTTTCACGTGTTATTAAACCGTTCAAAATAACATGTAAATAGCTACAACTTTGCTGAAGAAACTGATTGGATTACTTTCAAAACAAAAAATTATGACCTTTCTTCTGGAAAGCCTGATATTGGGATACAAAATGTTTGGTCCGTTATTTGAAAACCAAACATCACAAAAAAAAAACAAATACTGAAAGAATAAAGAGTTCCTTTTGAATTGAGCAACGCCTCAAAATCGTTCACAAATTTGTAACATAATGTTTGTCGTAGCTGTGTGTAAAACTTAAGTCTACGAAACAAAAGAAGATGACAGTCGAAATATCAGTGTTACCGACGTGTTTAACTTACGGACCTCTCCCCTGTATAACAAAAATATTTTTGAACGGAATTAGAGATTTACAACAACTAGTATCGATTGGGGTTGAAATTTGACCAAGTTTTTGCTTGACTTTTATATAATTTTTGGAAAATCGTTCAATTTAGACCCAGATATTGACATGAAAAGTCGCACTTTTGAATAAAAAATCCATTTTTTTTTAATTTTACATTTGATGATTGCAAAAAACGAAATTCTTTGAAAAAGTTTTTACTTTTGAAAACAAATTAAATTTGACCAACTTTAAATTGATATAAATATTCTGCACATCTGTGTTACATTACTTTTCGAATGATATAAGTTTCGGTCGTCTTAAGTTATATTTAATATCAAAAAAGCATACGACAAAGTTCAATGTTCACGATTAATATAAAAGATTTGTGATATGATCAGCTTTACAGTTATCAGTAAAAACATTATGTCAAGCTTGTAGATTTGATGCCATAATAAAATTTAGTTTATCCGATAGTAAGTATACTTCTTATTTTTACATTATTTTCCCTAAAAACTAAATTATGTTAAGAATACAAATTCTAGTTCGGCCACTGTGCGGTTGGAAGGTAAACTATACGCAATTAAATACAGTCCATCGAGCATGTGCCAACCATGTGTCAACAGTTTACTTCGAAAAAAACCAACCAGCTGTGGATAAACAAAACCAACATACAACTTACTCATCCACTTGTGGCATGTTCATGTCGTCAATAAAACAGGCAATTCTCTTTCCAAATGGTGGACCAAAAGTGTCCTTTGTGCGTTTCTCTACAGATGCCTCAAGCGTGCGTTGCACATCCATAGAAGAAGTCCTCGATGAAAAATTAATATTCAGTAATATCTGAAAACAACAACAACAACAACAACAAATAACAGCAATAACAACGCATAAACGTTCCAACGTACACTCGAACTCGTTCTTAAACGAATACGTATTTTGAAGGATGTCTTTACTCACGTTAGTGTCCGGATTAAGATTCCGCAAATACTGCGAAATCATGGCAGTCTTTGAAGTGCCAGCCTCACCCACCAGCAAAACTGGACGTCGAATCTAAACGAAAAGCAAAATATTAATAAAACTTTTTGCTGAATTTGGGAACATCATGAACAGCCGATATGGAAGAGAAATACTATCAACAGAAATACAAAAACCAAATCAAACGTACATCACTCATTAGAGATAAAATTCTTTCTGTTCTAGTGCTGTCCACGGTCGGCACTAGAATTTCGCTGTACTTCATTTTAGGGTCATGTGTGTACTCGCGCACCACCCACTCCCAGGCAATCCAATGACCAGCCTGCCGGTCAAAGAAAAAATCGTACAGAGTAGGTTTTGAGGTTGGTACTTGCCCTCCTTCTGCTGGTTTTTCACGACTATCTTGTCTAGCAGCGAATCCAGAGTTTCTCTTAATGAATTCATCGAATGCGAATCGGTCCTCTTCAATGAGACAGGCGCCAAGTGATCCATAAATACACTGAAAATAAAAATGTCCTCATCATAGTTTTAACATCCTTAATGTTGAGTGATTCTAAATTCTATTGCGGGTGCAACATTTAGGTTGCTAAACAACATATACAATGAAATTATTTTCGGGAGTGTCACATTCTAACATGTTCACTTTTGATTCATTCAAAGGAATGTAATGGAATATTTAATCCATGATACAAAAATATAGGTAGCATTGATCAGTGTTGATTTTCTCATATACAAGTTTACGAGTCTCTGTCAAAAACAGCTATTCTTTGTTATATGCTTTGGCCACATTCAGCTGTGTCAATTGTTGTGAAAACGACACATCGGGGAGCGATGTCATTGCTACGGAAGTATCAGAAAAGTTGATGAAATTTTAAGCTTTGTATAAAATACCAATGGAAACTATGCCGACAAATAAAAAAATGTACTATTTTTAAATGCATTTTTATGCGCAACTTAATATTTATGTGCATCAAGTTTTCACTTCACAAGAGTTACCAGCTATTGAGTACGCTGAATGTGACCAACGAAAATAAACTGTATGCAATGGCGGACTGTGAGCGCTCTTTTTGCCATATTTTTTGACAGATGGTCGATTCCGACAGAAATGTCAATACTACATTGTAATTATTATATCATGATTATAATAGCAAATCGAAAGAATTAACACTAGCTACACTAACAAATTTAGAATAAAGTTGGGAAAAACAACCAGATGACAACAAAATCCGTATCCTGGGGATCAATCTCAAATCTATCATGTGTCATGTTACATAACTTGAACAAACACACTATAGATAAAAAGACCAAAATACCCAAAATACCCAAAATACCGTTTTCATATGATAACTAACTGGATCTCCGACGTAACTGAGACAATTTCTTAGAATTGAAGTTGATTTTTTGACATAGGAAATCCATGTTAATTAAATAAGAACAATACAAAAGTTAAAAAACTAATAATAAATATAATATCTCAATGACATCAAAAATCCCCCAGTTACCTCATCAGGTGATTCTATGAGGATATTTTAACCAAAATGTAAACAATCAGGTAGGAGGTTCAAAGCGCAATCATGGATGCAACAAATTGTGCCCAATCTCTCTAGATTGTAGACGCAAAGAAATTTTTCGTTTACCGCAACTGAAAAACTCACCAACTATACTTCGCTTGCGAACTGCATTTGCCGCATACGAATATTCAGTTGTCATCAACTTAAAAATATTCTTGCTTGAAACGAAAAAACATCGAACTTAATGAAATATATCATTGTTTTGGAAGTTCAAGTTTAGCCGAGTGTCCTGGCGTTCGAGTCTAGGAACTCGGTTGACTTGAGTTCAATCCCCAACAAGAACACCAAATATATATAGATTTATTTTTATACCCTAAACCTAAAAGGTCAGGGTATATTAACTTTGTGCAAACGTTTGTAACGCATAGAACGAAGCGAGTCCGGTATAGAAAAGTATATATATTCTTGATCAGCGTCACCACGTGAGTCGAGCTATCCATGTCCGTCCGTCCGTCCGTCTGTGTGTTGTCAGTATACACAGGATAAGAAGAAGGAGTTGAGATAATTAGATGAAACAAGGTACACATGATCACATGAACCCAAGGATCTGCACTATTGAATATTTTTGGAATCCGCCCACGGACACGCCTACCCCCCATACAACGCAAAAATTGAAAACTACATATCTCAGCTCATAATTACCCTACAACAATAAACTTTGGTATGTATGTGTTTTGTATCAACACAAAGATGTTTTCGAAAAATGGGTGTCATCCGCTCACGGACACGCCCACCTCCCATACAACCCAAAAATTGAAAACGCTGTAAATAAGCCTCTGGTTAACCTACAGAGATAAAATTTGGCACGTATATTTTTTATGACAAAACAGAGATGAGTTTGCAAAATGGACGTCATCCGCCCACGGACACGCCTGCCTCCCATACAACTCAAAAAGTTTAAAACTCAATAAATAAGATTATGTTTGTCATAGAGAGATCAAATTTGGTATGTATGTATTTTATACCAAAACTAAGGTGTGTTCAAAAATTGGGAGTAGTCCAACCATTAATACGCACAACTCCCATAGCGAAAGCATAATAAAGGCATTAACTGTGAGCTACAGGAATAAAACTTGGTAGGTATGTGTAAATTTTTCATCAACATTTAAATGCATATTAAATATATGCGCCTTCCGCCTACGGACACGCCCATTTACAATTTTTTTTTTTTTTTGGAAAAAATGGTTTAGGCTATTTCATAGTGGGCCTAGACCGACTTTAGACTTTCTTTACTTGTTTTTTATTTTTGGCCTTTTACTTATTTGGTTATTTTGAAACACTGGAACAAAACTTCGATTAAAGCTTTCAATGAAGAAATCATGTAAATTTGAAAACATAGAATTTTTTTTCAGTGCACTTACATTTCGAATGATAATTTTTCCAAGTGCGCCAAACATTTGAGCATGAAATAAAGCAAAAATTTTTTATATTAAAATTAAATTCAAACCTATTTTCCACTCAAATCGAAAAAAGTTACAAGTAAGATAATTTCAGAATTTATGTTGATAATCGTTCATAACGAAATCGCCCTATTGCGAGTTTTGTATCAAAATACTTGAGTGTATTAGTGTGGAATAATTATTCTTTTAAAGCAATTCATCATTAGCAGACAATAGCAGTAATTGGTTTACCGCTATTAATATTTAGCTGAGGTTAACAAAGCAAAAATTGCTACATTGTCAAAAGCTAACCACGGTAGCTTTTATTAACATTGAGACTGCCGTCAAAAGCATCCAGCCAATCAATCATAACCAATGCCACAAAGGAAGTCGAAATGGTATCTATTAATTAATCAAATACTCAGGGCTTACTTCGAAGTAAGTAGATTTCATTCAAAGATCAAAGATATATTTCTAACAGTTAATAGACTAAAAGAAACTCTGAAACACAGAATCCTATTCTTCTCATCATTAGTTATTCACTATCATTGGGTGATGATACAATTGCCAGTGCGGCAATTAAAAACACATTTCAACTACGTATAATTTTAAAAAGATAGTTTTCGTTTTAGATATATACCTCAAGACAGCCGCACTCAACTGCATCCCGGTCGTATTCCACAGCGGTTTGTTGTTCCAGGTTAAGATCATCGGTTGATGCGAACATTGGCAACAGTGCATCATACATATTGCAGAATTGCACCAACAAATTCAACTCTGATTGAAATATTACCATTTTTAGAGGATTGCCTTGCATAGTACCATCAACGCCCTCCAGAATAAACGCAATTGTCGGCGTTATTAACTTATCGAAAAAGCTCTGTTAGGCAGTTGAAAAGCAATATTATTGAACTTGCTCAAATACCGAAATCATATGAAAACAAAAACCACACAACCTGCAATAGTTCGCGTTCACCCTCAGGACGCGTCAGTATCCATCGCTGCCAGTAGGGAGTGTAACGCAGATTTTTCGGATCAACATAAACCATGCCAGCTCGTGACACTGTCGCTGGAGATGCATACCACAAATTGCCAACCTGTCGACGATATAGAAACCAAAAACAATATTAAAACAACAACATAGCGTCAACTGGATATAAGCCTGCAGCTAAAATTGAATTGGAGAACTCATTACAAATCGCTTTGGTACTGAGTCAAATACAAGCTGTGGCAGCAGGAAGCACAGCAGGCTTCCGAGAACTGCCAACAAGGCAGTTTTTTGCATGTAAACATCTGTATTAAAGGCGTGCGCAAAAAGTCTGCTCAAAACACCATTTGTCATTTTTGCTTTACCTGCGGCTTGTCACCTTTTCGCGCTTGATTTTAAATACCGAACTAGCTACTAGATTCACACATTCTTCGACGAGCTCGATACTTACCTCGAATAATAAGGCACAATGACTTTCCAATCTAATGCGTTCACCATTTGCTAATGTCAGCAGCTTATTATCATCCATGACAGAGTTCATGTTCTCAATCCATAGCGCATCAACGTCCCCATCAAAGCAGACGTATCGTCTTTCCTGAAAACAACAAACAACATGAAATAGATGATATTAATTAAAATTTAACCACTTCCTCTGACTTATGCATGAGTAGTTTAAATATTATGTTAGAATAACTCTCAACAAAGTGGGAAAAAAAAAACAAATCAAAAGTAAAAAATTTCAATAGAATTAAAAATATTCTGTAGAACCTAAAAATATTTTTCATAAAATTCTATTATACTCAAGTCTCTGAAAATTCAATTTGAACGCCAGAAATAAGTGAAAACAATCTGTTTAAGGGTTATTTTTGAACTTATTCAAAATTGATACTAAAATATCCCATTAAAACTCATTTGAGAGGACTAAAAAACGTTTTTATATAATGCTAAATTTAAGTTTTTCAAATCAGCAGTTTAATGAAAGGTACCACGTACATCAGTCCACTCAAGCGCATTTTGTATTTTGATTTGACAGGTGGACGACCAATTCAAGTAGTCTCAAGCTATAATATTATCTGTATAACTTGGCTTTCACAACTTCACTCGTGTGCAAGTTAAATGCCAAAATGTATTACAATTACATTAGAGGTGCCACGCCCACATGTACATATAGCCAGATTTTGAACGATTGTTAGTTATAAGAAACTACGAACAACTAAAGCATTTGATTGGAAACCTTTTTGATTTTAGCTGCTGCAGTCTTACTTGGATAAACATAAAATGTGATTTACAAAAATATATAATATTTTTACTTTAAAGGATACATACTACTAGTCTTTATAATTAATAAAGAACACTTTTGGATATATGTTAGATGACCAACTTACCTCCCTTTCAGTTGGACGATTCATTTCACGGAAAATATTTGAAAACAGTCCATCAATCCAGTCCCGCGTTTCCATATCTAGATAACCATATAATTCAACAACGGAAGTTGCCTGTTGATATATAATTTAAATAAAATTAATATAGTACACTATCTAACATCAGCTACTAATTTAAATATCGCCAACAAGTAACCCAAGAACTCTTAATACAAAATTGTGGATTGACCACAATATACAGAACTTATTAAAAGAAAAAAAAAAATAAGAAGTGATCCACTGCCAACTGAAGTAAAAAAATTTAAGAGTTTAAAAAATTAAAAAATTACATTTTAATAATTCTAAATTCGTTGAACATTCCTCTAATTTTCACATATATCGGCACTCTGCGGACAGACTAAAAGGTGAAAACTTATTTGTCTTCTTTTTAAACCATGGTGCGAAAAATGTATACTGCATAAAAAAGTGATTGACATCAGGTAGCTTGATGCATACAAATATTAGTTAAGCTATAAGCGTGTTCAAATAAATTATTTAAATTTAAATTTCAAGTAAATTTACTTACTTAATTATACCTACTCATATGTATGACTCTTGAAATTAAAAAATGTTAATTGATTTGTTCTCAATTCGAGAATTAACATACAAACTATGCAACCAGACAAAAAACTATAGTAAAATTATACAAATTGGCTTATCAGACAAAATCAAATTTTTAAAGTTTCGCTGGATTCATAACCAAAACATAATGTTTGTAAGAGTTGCTTGGGTTTTGCTCAGACCTTTTTTGGACTATGTTTGGTTTTTTGATTAAAAACAAACCGTTACTAAAAGAAACATGTTTTCATTTCTTATATTTGTTAGAACAGCTAAATAAACTGTAAAATAAAACCTTTTCTCATATTAATTGCTGAACGTTATCAAAAAATTTGATACTTTATTCAAATTGTTAGCACGAGTTGCTAAGGTTTTGCACAATACTGTATATGTTGGCCTACTACATGTTGTACGGCTTCAAAATCTAAGTAAAAATTTAATTTTTTTTTTAATTTTTCTTCAGTTTTACACTTAATTCTGCCAGAACAAATAAATTTAAGAAATCTATGTAAAGGGTGATTTTTTTGAGGTTATGATTTTCATGCATTAGTATTTGACAGATCACGTGGGATTTCAGACATGGTGTCAAAGAGAAAGATGCTCAGTATGCTTTGACATTTCATCATGAATAGACTTACTAACGAGCAACGCTTGCAAATCATTGAATTTTATTACCAAAATCAGTGTTCGGTTCGAAATGTGTTTCGCGCTTTACGTCCGATTTATGGTCTACATAATCGACCAAGTGAGCAAACAATTAATGCGATTGTGACCAAGTTTCGCACTCAGTTTACTTTATTGGACATTAAACCAACCACACGAATGCGTACAGTGCGTACAGAAGAGAATATTGCGTCTGTTTCTGAGAGTGTTGCTGAAGACCGTGAAATGTCGATTCGTCGCCGTTCGCAGCAATTGGGTTTGTGTTATTCGACCACATGGAAGGTTTTACGCAAAGATCTTGGTGTAAAACCGTATAAAATACAGCTCGTGCAAGAACTGAAGTCGAACGATCTGCCACAACGTCGAATTTTCAGTGAATGGGCCCTAGAAAAGTTGGCAGAAAATCCGCTTTTTTATCGACAAATTTTGTTCAGCGATGAGGCTCATTTCTGGTTGAATGGCTACGTAAATAAGCAAAATTGCCGCATTTGGAGTGAAGAGCAACCAGAAGCCGTTCAAGAACTGGCCATGCATCCCGAAAAATGGACTGTTTGGTGTGGTTTGTACGCTGGTGGAATCATTGGACCGTATTTTTTCAAAGATGCTGTTGGACGCAACGTTACGGTGAATGGCGATCGCTATCGTTCGATGCTAACAAACTTTTTGTTGCCAAAAATGGAAGAACTGAACTTGGTTGACATGTGGTTTCAACAAGATGGCGCTACATGCCACACAGCTCGCGATTCTATGGCCATTTTGAGGGAAAACTTCGGAGAACAATTAATTTCAAGAAATGGACCGGTAAGTTGGCCACCAAGATCATGCGATTTGACGCCTTTAGACTATTTTTTGTGGGGCTACGTCAAGTCTAAAGTCTACAGAAATAAGCCAGCAACTATTCCAGCTTTGGAAGACAACATTTCCGAAGAAATTCAGGCTATTCCGGCCGAAATGCTCGAAAAAGTTGCCCAAAATTGGACTTTCCGAATGGACCACCTAAGACGCAGCCGCGGTCAACATTTAAATGAAATTATCTTCAAAAAGTAAATGTCATGGACCAATCTAACGTTTCAAATAAAGAACCGATGAGATTTTGCAAATTTTATGCATTTTTTTTAAAAAAAAAGTTATCAAGCTCTTAAAAAATCACCCTTTAGATTGCTGTACCAAAAAAAACCCGTCGGCATATCTGTGTTACAACCAATAATTTAAACTTTTTGTTTCTGTAAAAATTATTGAATTTTTTATTTTAAAACCACTTACAACTTCCACAAAAATTTTTGTGATTATTTTTTAGCTCAGTATATTTTTTTTACAAAAGTAAATATTTTTAATTTTACTACGGTTTTTTTCGGTTTACAATAGATAGTATCGAACGCTGCTTTTATGAAACTACAAAAGTTGTAGTACATTTGGCAGTTTAAAAAAATCAACAAATGAATTAATCATAAATATAGGCACATGCTTTTAATACATAATACACGAAATTATATTCTTTGTCCTTAATGCTTACTCACCTTAGGGTTAAGTACGACGCACTTGGTGGGCAGTCCCATATGGGTTTGAGCTTTAATTAGAGTATTTATGACGACAGTCTTTCCTCCACCTGTTGGTCCAACAATCATGGTCGAGTGTCGGGTCATCATGGTTTCGTACATTTGCACAACTTTATCTTCCTGCAAATTACGCATCATTAACAAAATAATCACATTTATTGTCATCCACAAAGTCACAGTTAAAATGCACATTTCGACCGAGATGTTCAAGAGAAAATAAAAGAAAAGACAAATAGATAGCTTTAAAAACTATTGCAACCTTGTTGTTACAACTCTTAAAAAAAAATACTTCTAAAATGTGGCTTGTCACAAACTGTAATTTCGAAGATGTCAAAGTGTCAACGCCTGAGCTGATCCAAGCGAATGCCACCGTTACAGGATATTTAAAATTCTTAGACACGACCAAGTTATGACAAGTAGACAAGAATTTGCTGTGAGTGACGGAAATAACTTTGATGATATGCTTCTTTTGCGGAACGAGAATGAATTCAATGACAGAAGACGAGCGACAATTTCCTTTGAGTGTTTATGGTCAGAACGATGAAGGATATGCTTTGAAAGTACATTGTAGTTTTTTTAGCGTGAACATTAAGACTGATGCAAAAGTAAAGTTTGTCGCTCAAGGTGTTATATTTACGTTGGGTGCTCGCTCAATTTGTGAATAAATGTTGTGGAAACTGTAATTTTTTGTATCTTAAGGCAGCCTTACCTGATCAGCCAGCAAAATGAAACCATCGTTCAAAAGTATGTGTCTCACAGCAGCGTTAAAATCTGGATAACCCACACGTGGACAATCAATGCCTGGAAACAAGTCCTGCGTGTATAATAAAAGTACATGAATATTAAGATTGGTATTATATAATGTAAAAGTGTAATATTATGTATAAAGTGGTGGCCACGGCCGTGCGGGCTAGAATTTTCAAGAGAGCAGAGTTAGTCATATAAAGCTACTGAGAACATGAACATAGCCTTAAGGAGTCGGAATTAAACATGTAGTTTTAGTTTCCGGTCAATTGAACAAGAGAAGTGATCACAAGAAGCTCCTTTCAAGGACTGAAAAAGCAGATTAGTTTTTTTTTATTACGTAAAATCTCGATGCAATAATCAAAAATTTGCATTAATTTCTATTAGAGTGCTTTACTTAAATACTAATGGAATTAAGAGGACATTGACATTGAAATTGATATTGATATTGATATTGATATTGATGTTGACATTGACATTGACATTGACATTGACATTAACATTGACATTGACATTGATATTGACATTGACATTGACATTGACATTGACATTGACATTGACATTGACATTGACGTTGACATTGTCATTGTCATTGACATTGACATTGACATTGACATTGACATTGACATTGACATTGACATTGACATTGACATTGACATTGACATTGACATTGACATTGACATTGACATTGACATTGACATTGACATTGACATTGACATTGACATTGACATTGACATTGACATTGACATTGACATTGACATTGACATTGACATTGACATTGACATTGACATTGACATTGACATTGACATTGACATTTACATTGACATTGACATTGGGGAGTATATCAAGAAGAGCTTCATAAATCTTTACGTATCTACAAGGACTCTGTTAATATTCATTTTATGATATTGACGATGGTCGAAAAATATTAAAAAAAAAAAAAATTGTAATTCAACTCACCCAATGATTAAATCTAAAATGAAATGCAATTTGAATAGTCAATAAATAGTAAATATTAAGTCTCGTAGATGAAATGATATAATTTACTGATATAACTCTCATCATCGTTATATAACGATATATCATCACATAACGATATTTATAACTTGTTTGATTTCAGTTAAAAAAAAATGGGGTTTGGGAACTGCACACCCTTAGAGATAAAAATTAAATTTTTGAAAATCTAGGCAAAACTTTAGAAAAATAGCTAGCAAGTTTAAGCTCTTGTTCAACGATGGAAGGCCTGTCGGCTATTGTAAGAAGTAATATTTAAATTTGGTGCTTTATAATCGCTTCCATCAACAATTGTGTAATTAAGCAAGAATATATTTTATGTTTTAGTATCTCTCTTATTTTTAGATCTTTATAGTTAAATTAAACATAATCATTATCGTTAGCTTAGCATATGCTATGTTATTTGCTAATTTGCATAGAGTATTTCATGTTTATATATTGTTTTATTAGTGAAGCGAAAGTGTTCCGTTAAGCTGTGAAAATATTTTCATGGGTGTGGTTCTGTCAAAAAATAATACAAGTAGAATGTAAAACATTTCATTCAGCAAAAAGATTTTCAAACTTATGCATATATATGGAGAAAGTGAGCCTTAATACACATATTCTACTTCTTATACAAAAGCATTGACGTTTCCGCAAGCATTCTGCTATAATTCGCATACTAACATCCTAACATCCTTGTGCAAATATTGAAAAACAAAGTAAAAATAACACTTTAAATAATATTAAAATATAATAATATAGCTCAGGGTGAATAATTATTGCAAACAGCATATTCTGCGCCTAACACACACACACACACTAACATTTCCATGCATATATATGTACATAAGCAAACAAGACTATTCATATGTAGTGTGCTAGTATGTGTGCGTGTGTGCTTTGAAGCATAAAATACGTTGGAAAATGTTACCTTAATAAGACCCAGAAACAAAGGCACATCTTCAAAGACAAACTTGGGAAAGTTCATATCACGTAGCACTCGCATTAGAACAACAGCCTCCGGCAGATCCTCTGATTGTCTCTTCATGACGCCTGCCATACGGAGAACCGAATTCAACGAACGTAATCCCCAGTCGTAGTGGCACTGCTTGGATAGTTGCTCCTCCGCTAACTTATACAGAACCGTCATTTTCTTTGCTAAAACCTGAAATAATAACTATTATTTGAATTTCTGAAGTTGGGCACTTAAGTTGTGGCTACGTTGGTGGTGAAGGTGCTGATGATGGTGAGAGTGTATTGCAGGGTGGTGTAGGTGGTATATGATTGGGTACAGTTGTGAACACTGGTGGTAGTGTGCTAGTTGACGCAATAATCCTATTGTTATGACATTTGCGAAAACTCTTGAAATATTCAATATTGTTTGGTCGTTGTACAAAAAGGATAATTAAGACAAAACTCAAAGAAACGTGGAAGTGTGTGTTTAGAGAATATTGTTCGCATTTCTGATCGTGAGTTGCGGTTTACTATGATGTGGGCTGAGGTGTTTTCTTAAATGTTTAAACACTTACTTTTGCGGTAAGAAAACCATCAGAGAACAGCGATATTAAGCAGATTAACTCCAAGTCCGGCTTAATACAAGTCACAGGACGAAAAAGTGCTTTTACAGATTCTGGCAGTTCGGTGCGGCCAGCATATCCTGGATTCATGGTTACGAATACGCCCACTTTTCTGTCTATCTGTATTTCATTTCCTTCAAACTAAAGGTAGTTAATAAAAAAAATTGAAATATCCATCCACATAATAAATTAAGTTATGAGAACAGGCATTCATTTTATAAAAACTATGCAAGTGTTTGATACAATTCAAGGTTAAAGACTTATTTTTTTAAAGTAAAGTTAACAAATAATTACACTAGTGTTCAAACTAGAATTCACCACGACTTATTTAAAAATTCACATGTGGTCTTCTGATTTAAAAAAAAACATTTCGATAGCATATGTTTCAATAAAAGTATTGAAATATACAACTTTCGATAGCATACAATTTTTACATACACTGAGGGAAATATGTGTAAAAATTAAATGATATTGTGTTCATATCAAACGAATTTGTTTTTGAAAAAAAATTCATTTAATTCAAACACAAGTGTTTTTAAAGTTAAATTCAAAACTTTAGTTTTTAAAAAAAAGTTTTTGTTTTTAAAACAGTTTTTTTAAAAATAGTTTCAGAGTCATTCTTTTAAGTTTAAAAACATTTATTAAAAAACAAATTTGAAAGAAAAATTTAAAACATATATTTGTAAAGCATAATTTTTTCAATTTCATGTTTTTAAGCCAATGAAAAAAATTCAAAAATTCAAAACAAATTCAACCAATTCAACCAATTCAAAAAATTCAAAAATTGTCATTATTTTAATTTCTGTTTTATAGAAACGAAAAGGTGTTAAATTTATATTTTAAAATTTTTTGTTTAATTTTAAAGAATGTTTTTCTTTTCAGTTAAGTTTAGACTTGGCGTCTGTTTAACAGTTTTAATTCACACTCGTGTGTATTTCATCAAAGCAGTTATTTATTTCAATGGTTTCGGTAAACATGAATAAATATTGATTTGAGAACTATTTTAACTATAGTACACAGAAAGAAAAACGATAGATATTTTTAACAATCTTTGCAGTTAATTGACCACCAATGCAAAGTCTTGTTGTAAAATTTTGAGTTTGATCTCTCTTTACAGTTAAATTTACAGAATTATATTGTAAGTTTTACAAATTCCATGCGATATAAAAAATAGTTCGTAAAATTATTTAAATTAAATTTTTTGTAAATACGTCACCTTAATATAGAAGGACCTAGATCATAATTGTTCTTAATCGTGTTTTTTACATTTTCTGTTAAAACACCGTCCATCAAACCAAAAAAACTTAAATTTGGATTTAAATACTGAATTTGTTGACAATTTTCATTACAATCTGCATTAAAAAGTTTTTAATTACATAACATTGAAAGAAGTTATTAACATTTTCTTGTCTTTCTGTACAATGATGAGTTACGTCCTTTCTTTATTAAGGTTCAGTCAAAACGTGTTTTTTTTTTTCATTTTAATAATTAAATCAAAGTTGATGCTATTGAAACCTGAAATATTCGATTGCTGTGTTTTGCTTGCATTTTGTTCACCCATGAGCCAGCAGAGAGGTACGTAGCAACGTTATAAAAATTAAATTGTGTAAAAATTAAATAAAATTGTGTTCATTACAAACGAATTTGTTTTTAAAATAGAGCTTGAAACAATTTCATTTAAGTTCAACACAAATGTTTTATAAGTTAAATTTATAACAAAAGTTGTTGTTTTTAAAACAATGTTTTTAATTATAAAAAAAAAATTTTGAACAAAAATTTGAATATTCCAAACAAATATTTTAAAGTATGATTTTTTCGATGCCATTATATTACTTTTTTTGAGTTTTCGACATCAGATTCATAATCAGCGACCCATGGGACCCTACGAATATCAAATTTTAACTCCACTCGATGAAGTTTGAATTTTAAATATTTAAATAAATAATTATCATTTCATTTTATTTCAAGTTTGATAACTGTAAAACAAATTCGAAAAATTCAAAACTTGACATTGTATTGGCAGACAGCTATTTTTTCAGGAACTTGTAGTTGAAATTTAAATCCTTTTGTTTTAAATTTTTTTTTGTAGAAATGCAAAAGCGTTAAATTTCTAATTTAAAATTATTTGTTTAATTTGAAAGTATGTTTTTTTCTCAGTGTTCGAATTTTAACTTAAAAACTAAGAAATTTGCCGAAACTTATCAAGAAATAAGAAGCAAAAAAGAAACAGTTTTGATAGTATCGTAAGTGTAGACGTAGAATTCTGTTAAAGTTGTACCCATTTTGTCCATTTTGCACGTATATTTTATTGAACTTCAAAAATTAAAATTTATCTTAAAAATTAACAAATAAATTAATAACACTCAATTATGGACTACTTATCGAGACCAAAACAAAGAAAAAGTTAAAAGTAAGCATGATTAAATGAGCAAGCAAAAAGAAAAAAGCAAAATACAGGTTTTTAACTTCAAATTCAACCTTTTCCATTTCAAATTAAACCTTTTCCAAATCAAATTAAACTTTTCCATTTCAAAAAAAACTTTTTCCATTTCAAATAAAACTTTTTCCATTTCAAATTAAACTTTTTCCATTTCAAAAAAAACTTTTTCCATTTCAAATTAAACTTTTTCCATTTCAAATTAAACCTGAGACAAGAAAAATTTATTAAGATGCATATTATATAAGATATAATCCCATCGAAGAAGTTTTTTCAAAAGTCAAGTTATTTGCGAGAAATATTCTAGCTGATCCTGTTGCACGCGCTGATTTAAGGAACATTATCAAGGAATCTGTAACGACTGTTACCTCCACAGATTGTTATATACCTTCAGCTGCTGCAGGGGTACTCTTGTAAATATTTACTTTAATAATTTATATATTTACTTAAAATGTTGTACTTATCTTTAATTTTGTTTTTTAATGATACTTCTTGTAAAAATTTTAAAAATTAGAACAAAACTTTAAAAAAAACTCATCTCAGTATTGAAGATACATATGTGTGGTGAAGTGAATGGAAAAGTTCTAAAAAATGTTAGTGATAAACATCGGTTGGATTTTGGATTACAGTGTTTTTTGGTTTTTAACAAATGTAATTTTGGTTTACCATTTCTATTGAAAATGTGGTGTAAGCTAGTGATATTAGTTTTAATATATTTTATTCAAACAGCGATTTACACAATAAATATGTAAAACTTTTCGATTACATGTTAATAATTCAATAAAAATCTAAAATAAATCTTTTTATTGGCTGAGGTTTAATTTGAAATGGAAAAAGTTTAATTTGAAATATAAAAAGTTTTATTTGAAATAGAAAAAGTTTTTTTTGAAATGGAAAAAGTTTAATTTGATTTGGAAAAGGTTTAATTTGAAATGGAAAAGGTTGAATTTGAAGTTAAAAACCTGTATCAAATTTGTCCGATCATTTCGTTAATTTTGACAGGTTGAGTTCATTGACTTAGTTAGGCGAAGCAAATGTATTTTCCATTGGTGTCATTGCCCGATATATAGTGTTCGAGCTACAGTCAGTTTAACTACAAATTTCAAAATAAAATTAAGACCCCGATTTAAAAAAGAAAAAATCGTATGGTGATGACTATATCTTATGCTGAGCAGATATCCTTTCCATTAGTGCACCTTTCGTCTCAGTCAGATGTTTAGTTTGCGAGCTTCACTTTCGTCTCTGTCCGAAGTAAATTTGCGAGCAACACTCGCGAGTGCTAGTGGGATTTGGGATCCAAATTAATTTGCATTAAAAACAAAAATTAAAATTTTACGCCATCTATTGGTTAAAAGCATAAAACGAAATATGTTTCAACTCTTTTTTTCATAAGAGTTAAATCTAGGCCGTCCACATTTCCATTTCCTTAAGTTTAACAGATTGAGTTCATTGACTGTGTTGAAAAGAGGTTGTGAATGTAGTACATACAAATACCTTCAGTAAACAAACAAGGACACTTAGTTCTAAGTAGTACATACAAAAACCCAATAAAGAAGTAGTACATACAAGAGCCCAATGAAGAAGCCTGCGAATCAGTACGTATAAAACAAAAACAATACAAGCAGAAGCAATGAAACAAAAACAAAGAAAACAGCAGGCACATCATAAGCAGCTGATGATTAATTTTTTTATTTAAACACATGCATTTTTTTTCTTATATTTTACTATTTTGTGACCTTAATATAATAGTGACAAAATCCAAAATTAGATATTTATTCAGCGCAGGATATATCTGATATTTTAGTATATATATTTTCTTTGAACGATAAGTATTAAAGGCTGTAGGTATACTCTAAAGTATTAGCCAAAAAGTTGCATGACCTTCAAAAAATCTGTTAAAACGACCCCACACAAATCGCGCTGTAAGACGTAATTCTACGTTAAAATTTTTTTTTAAATTCATGAATATCGTTGATAGAAACCCAAGACCAGTTCCCACAGTAAAACGTTAATGAAGAAGTATATAAAATAAGTCCCTTTTATATCGTGGATTGAAAAAGTTGCTGGTAGTAGGAGGAAAACAATTATTCAAGGCTAGCAAAGAAACGTTTTATTGTGGAAGTAGTAAAGTGAATTTTGACGGCTGTTTTGAAAAACTGTTGTAATTTTTTTTTTTAGAAAAGGTGCTAAATATTTTTCCAAATTGTGGTAATTTACAGCTCGTCTCTCTGGCAACACTTATTCTAATGCATTGATGAGGTTCATTAGCGCAACCAAAGGGGGGTTTCAGGATTTAAACCCACCACCCAAAAATTATTGTAGTAACAAGCAAAATAGAATTAAATCAAAGTGGTTCATATGATAAGCAAACACACATCTTATCCCCCAAGTAAGAACCCCAAATGTATATTTCAAATCGATTCTGTTTGATGTACAATCTACACAATTTTCATGTTTGTTTTCATTGAGGGGTTCTTGACAATACTTCGATTTGAGTTGTCTCTTAAACTTCTAGCTTGGAACCTACTAAAACGACTTGAAATATTTGGATGAAAATTAATTCAAAAGTATACAAAATAAGAAAGCCTGAATTTGAAGAAGAGCGGTCGAGTCGCTCACCACCGAGATGAACAAGGAAATTTCCTCTAAAACTGTTATTTTTCGTTCTTTTTTTATAATTATTTTTTAAAGATAAACTAACCCAAACTCTGCAGGAGTTAAGTTAATAGTGAAGTGATGTGATTCAATAAAAAAATAATTCCGATTGATTTCTGCAACTGAGCAAAAATTTAAAATTCGTAATTTTCCATCGCATTTTCCCGAATCTGTTTCATAAATATTTCTCTTAATTGTCATATATTATTCGATTTTAAGAAATATGGGCTTTTAGAAAAAAAGATGTTGGTTTGATTTTTCTTCTGTTTATCCGTTTATCAGAGATATAATAAAATTATACCAATGAGCATGAATTAGGAAATGCTGACTTAAATCGACATAATATCTTTTTTTAACGAAAGTCTTTATGACACTCTTCCAAAAAGACATCATTTATTAAAATGGAATAATATTTGTGCAATTTTAAAGGATTTTCATGAAACTGATTTTGAAAATCCAATGGAAGATTATGATTAAAAAAATATTTTTCACATATTACACACAGAAATAGCTAGTATGTTAGTGTTAAATATGACGATATCAAAAGTCGATTTTAGAGGAAATTTCATCGGTTATTTTGATGGTGAGAGACTCAAACGATTTTTTCATATATCGGCTCTTAGTTTTTCATCCCAAGGAGTCAGAAATTTTGTGTTTTATATTTTCGGAAATGAGCTCCATTAGTACTCATCAAAGGACGAATTTTAAGGCTAGCGCCAATTGGTTATTTTTGCAACGAAGTAAATGGGGAGAAAAAATTGCATTTTCCTCGAGAAAAATTAAAAATATTGTAGCTCAAGTCTTAAAACCTTCGTATGACTGTCTAAAACCTTCGTTTAACCTACTTAGAACAAGAAATATCCGTAAACGGCAGTAAAACTGGCGATTTCAAAACATTTTGTCCGATTCTAAGACCGTTAACAACGCAGAAGCTAGTTCATTTTAAAATGACTGCTACCACTGCTGTACAGCTTCTGTACGGCCAAAATTTCCTGACAGTTCCTGTTCTACTGTTTCAACTCATGATAGAATAATTTTACCAGGTAGTGTTGACAAATGTTGATTCTCTCAGCTACAAGTAAACGAACCCTTGTCAAAAACAGTTGACAGTAACACATTCAGCTGTGTCAACTGTTGTGACAGCAACACATCGGGGAGCGCTATTATTGGTAAATTGTCAAGTTTATGAAATATCAAGCTTTGTATCAAATACGAATGGAAATTTTACCGACAAATTAAAAATTTTCTATTTTTAAACGCATTTTAATGCGCAGCTTCATATTTATGTGCATCATATTTTGGCTTAGCAGTTGGCAACTGTTGGGTACGCTGAATGTGACCAGTGAAATTTAATTGTATGCTATGACGGATTGTGAGCGCTCTCTTTCTTGTTATATTTTTTGACAAACGTCCGTTTCCAACAGAAACGTCAATACTACCTTGGAGTAATTATATCATGGTTTCAACTAAAAAATTTTAACTTTTACTCGGCGAGAGATCAAATTTTGAGAAAGAAACTCGATTTTTATATACATTTTTTACTTTTTATTTTCTTGCAAGGCTTTGGAAACACTTTAAAAGTGCATTATTTCGATAAGTATTCGTATCCAAATAATAAAAGCATTTTTGGACAAACAGATTCCGATATTCAATCTTGATTGCAAGACTTGCATATTTTGGTGAAATAAGTATTCAATTATAGCAATTTTTGAAATATTTTTTAATATTAATAAAATACTATTTATAAAAACTAAACTTAAATTTTAAATATGACTGTTTTTTTAGGGGTTGGGTCGGTTTGAAAATTAACCTTTTGTGGTGGTGAACCTTTTGTATTGATCAATAAAAGAAATAGTTTTTTAAGAAAAAATTAATATCATTTTATGCGAAATTCACAACCTAAATTTTTCGTTCAAAGGAACAGAAATATTTTAGGCAATGTAAAATCCGGAGAATTTCACAAAAAAGCTGAATGTATATCACGGTACAACGGCTAAACAACCCAAGAGGTTTAACAACATGGTTAACAACACGACGTATTCAAATGTTTTCCATCATGTCTTTCGTGTTTAGCCAATTTATTGTAAAATTTATTTTATATGTAAAAATTTCAATAATTTTGGTATAACAAAATTTTATTATCCTTACAACTCAAACAATTTAAGCATGGTTTAATATTGTTTAACTATGATAAACAAGGTGACGCACTTGGTTTTTTCCTGTCACATCAAATTTTTCTATTATACCCAGTTGAAAATTGTGTATGTATTTTCAAATACTCTTAATATGCCTGAATCGATATAATCTTTCAGGCCTGAAGAGTACTGGTTGGTCAACACACCTCTTGATTTCCTTACCCATTTCAATGTCATACTTACGTAATAACGTATAGCGTAAACTCAACCCTGAATTTCACCAAGTATATTACTCCGAACATTCAGGCCCATTTTTTCATAACATAATTCAAATTTTTGTTTTGTTTTAAGAATGAAATACGACGCATCGATTAATTTATTTTAAATATTTTTATTTTTAAAAAATTTTCGAAAATTGTTTAGTGGTGCTACACCTTCGCTTCTAAACTCAAGGGTACCTTCCGGTCTGAAATTGAAACAAAAAAAATGTTCAGAGGTTTTCAAAGCAAAACATAACTTATTTCACACCGGATGTTAACAGGTATGGCAATTCGCTGGGAATAATATAAATTCTTTATATTCTAAATAGATATAAAAAAATATCTATTTTTTTATATCTAACCAAAATATATATGTATAATTTTTTCTCAGACGCGATGGAAAACATCTCAGAACGCCATTTTGTTTATCATCCTTGAATAATGTATGATTAGATATCAAATTTCTTGAGCTATTTTTAAGGGTCGATTTCGTTGTAGCGTGTAATGAAGTATAAGTAAAATTATTTTTCATTCCACAACAACTTTTGTTCGCTCGACTTTTGTCTCGAGCAATTTATTATTATTTTCAATAACAAAATATTTTTTCGCCATAAGCAAGTATACCTTCATCTATAAATGCAAATATATTACTTGCAATCGTTTGAAAAATTGTCATAAGAACTGTTGTTTTAAGCTTTATTTGAGAAAAATTAAAGCTTTGAAAAAATAAGGTTTAAATTTGTTTTTGTAACTTCAATTTGCCGATTATTTGGTTACGGCTGCCTAAGAAGCGAACCTGAGAGTAACATCATGTTTGGACGGTTAACATACAAACAGCCACTTTATGCTTTTTTTACACATTTTCATACATAAATATTAAGCACCAGAACTGAATACTTCACAATAACTTAAATATAATACAAACTACAACATCTATACCTATATATTTAATCAACGAAATTTTCATTACAACTTACCACAAAGCGTTTCAATTTCCTTATCAAGGCATTGCGAATAGTTTGCAATTGCGTGGAAATTACACTGAGAACGGAAATGTCAATGCGATTAAATTCGTCAAAGCATCCCCAAGCACCACACTGCGACAAGCCGGACAAGATGGTACCGACAGCACGGAAATCCATGCCCTCCCCGCAGTTGGTCACAACGCATAATAACGCCATTGCTTTAGCCAAATCCTTGACTGTCTCAGTTTTACCTGTGCCTGCTGGCCCAGCAGGAGCACCACCCAAGTTCATTAGCAGCGCTTGTGTTATTGTCAGATATATGCGATCAGTTAGCGGTGTGATAACCAGTCGACCATTAAGACCCATATATTCATAGCCATAATCAAACTGACCGGAGCATTGAATGACACAAAGGTTGTCCACCGATTTGAGCCAATAAAAACGCAGCTGACTCTCCCAACTAAATTCGCCAGCATCCAGAACATTATCGCGGACAAAAGCTTCGATTATGTCTCTTGCGTGTACGTCGATGGTTGTCATTGTTTTGAACTTGAGACGATCGTTGCGTGTCAAATTGGAGCGCACCTTTAGGACGAGTTCTTCGATTTGGTAGTTTTGCTTCTCGAGAAAGTCTTTCATGGCACGCAGATTACCGTGATTTTGTGCCTGATCGAATGCTTCCTCAACTTCTGCTGTCCACCAAACTTGACTGCCAGCCAGACTCACCATGCCTTGATAGTTCATAATCCAATTGGGTCTATATAGACCCAATATAAATTAAGGCAAATATTAAATAATTATTTAAAAAAAATGGCTGTAATGTAGATTATAACAATGCGATAAATCATATTTAAAGAATGGACATAAGACATCAATAAGAAGTATGCAAATTTGTTATGACACTTTCTTGTTATATTCGTAATTCATATGTTGTGAATATAAGTGAATTTGATGTTACATTAAAAACGATAGAAACCTCTAATAAATGGGAGTGATTTTGAAAAAATTACTGAAATCTTCCATCAGTGCCACTTTTGCCCCTGCTACACTCAAATGAATAAATTTTACTACTTATATAATAATTAAGAAGCCCTAAATTAAAATTATTTATTTCTTCTAAATAGATAATAGATTTATAATCACTACATTAAAAAAAAATATTATTATGTATATTCTTCCATAAAGATGTATCTAAGATATCAAATTTATTTTAATCCAACTTTCTTTATAAGCCAAATTTGGCGTGGTTTATTTGGCCACTATATTTTTCTTATAGGATTTGAATGTTGAAAATCGCAAAAACAAATTTCTTATGGATATATTATCCATCCTTTATCTGTAATCTACTAAATATAATAACTACGATCTATTTAAACCATTTTGTTTATCTTCTATATAATGAAACCGTCAGCAGACTATACAGCTGTTTCGTGGGTCGTTACACTAACTAATCAATAGTTTTCTGTGAATTTTGCAGTCCACTTTTTTTAAAAAAAATCTTATAAGCTTACAATTCATACAAACAGTATGACACATCAATGTGCATCACCTAAGGACTCAATACATTTGCTGTGGGCAAATAGCTAAATGATAAATGATAAAAGCAAATTACAAATGTATAACTTTACCGAGATATTTCCAAGTCGGTTCCAAAATCGAAAATTGCCTTTTTCGAGACGAATCTATTTGAACGGCGCATTTCCTCCAGAACTTCTTTCATCCAGTTCTCAACACGTCCATGCGCTCTCACTAAATTGTGGAATAAAATATAGAATTTAATAATAATTACATAGACCGCATCATGCTTTGTTCCGAACCACCAGATCAAAGCCTTAATTTTCTTCCATTCCTCTTTTATGTAAATCTGTTTCTTTTGCTCCTGCTTTGTGAGCACAATTAATAAAACAATACATAATAGTAAAAAGAAAACTTTCTAAGAAATTGTGGTGATGTGGTGCGGGGGGTGGGTGAGGCGAACTTGATGTTTTTGATGAGTCCAATCCAATCAATGGGATCGAACGCAATAAGGCACAGTTGAGCTATAGAAATTGGTAATATAATAAAATATAATTTGCCAGAGACTCACCAGATGTGCGGAATTCCATAATTTCTCCTTCGCTGGATATCATTGCCGTTACGATTGTATAGTCTGAGTTATCCTTGGAAAATCGCAGAGATTTTATGTTGTCATACATCTAAATGGAGATGAATGGGGAGAGGCGGATGGTTAACGATGATGACCAAGCCAAAGAATAATAAAAATAATAATATTAAAAAATAAGTACATTCAGCCCGACTGTTAAGATACCAACTCTAAATATACCCTACGTTCGAAAATTAAGCATACAAAAAACCGTTCCTTAAGCTTCGGATACCAATGATGTATGCATAATTATTGCTTGAGGTAGAAAAAAAACTTTTCGAGTTATTTTTAAACTTAACTCAAAATATTTATTATTCTTTGATACAAGATAGAAAATTTTGAATTTATAGGAAAAAAAAAATATGAAAAATAAAACAAAATATTGCAGCATGTAGAGTATTTATTATATCGAATAGAGGCAGAAAGATGTAAACAATCAATATCAAAACAATATAAAATGAAAAGCATCAGTATTAAAGTCATACAAATTTACGAAAGCGAAATGTAAGAGATGTTAAAAATCTGGTCAAAGTGTAAGAAAGAAGACCATTAGCAGAAAGTACTTTTTTTTTATTTTGCTATAAAAAATTAAAAACCTGGACATGCAATAAAGTTATATTGTTGCTTGGTCTAAGCACTTCCACGAATATCAACTTGAGTTTAAAAAAATAAAAAGAAGCTAATAAGAGAACAAAATGTGTCCTTATTAAGTAGAAAAGCTTTTCAATTAAATTGATTTAGCAATTTAATGGACAATTTTTGAATAAAATAATTTTTCAATTCAATTTCAATTCAATTCAATTTTATTAAATTTTATTAAATTTTATTCAGTACAAAACAAAACGACCGCTCAGAAAAAAATAATTTCTATCGACAAATTTTCTGACGAGAGTTGGCTAGTATATAGGTTGCCATATGTCGCGTATTTTACATGATATTTGAAATGTCGCGGCATTAGACGTTTTGTCCCATATTTTTAATCATTTAATTCAGAAAAGTGTAAGCGAATTCCTATTTCTGAATTCCTTTTTAAGTAAAATGACTTAAAATAAAAATATGACTTATCAAAAAAAGCTTCAAGTGAAAAATGTTTATAATACATTTTATGAAAGAACTTTCATGAGTTAAATTATGAATTTTTTACTTACGATTTATTACAAATAATAAAATTTCATAGCTAATTGCCAAAAATTTGTATAATTTTCTAAACTTTTAACAAAAACAAGCATGCTTTCTAAATTAAAATATTGAATTTACAATTTTCTGAAGATAGCCCAAAAATGTTAATACAACTTTTTGCTGAATTCGTTGCAATCCATAAATGAACTTTTGAATTTGAAAAGAGAGTAGAATTAATTTGTACAAGATGTCCTTTTGCCCTTTATAGCGTAACATGAAAATGCAAAATTTGTCTCTTAATCCCAAAATAGTGTAGAGTCTTGGAAGTGAAATCGTCAGGTCTAAATATGTCGTGATTGGAAAAGATGCTCACGAATAAAACAGTCACGACATTGTCATAAGTTATATAGAAGATATTGAGAGCTAACTTAGCTTCGATAAGATTTCTAAGTAGCACTAAAACAATCCACTCTCACATAAAGGGCTTCACTCTAACAAGCGTTACGAGTCACGGCAGACCCGGATTCAAGTCTGATCTAATACAGACATTTTTTTTTCCCCTCCAGACAATAGCAAAACCTCAATGAGTAAATGATAAAGCTTCTTAAGAAAATTAATATTATTCGGATTCGGCTTAAAACGTGTGGATCGTGTTTTATATCATTTGTGTTAAAGCATAATTATTACGTGCAACGCAAATTGTCCTAAGTTTCGCTAAGAGCTAAAATGATCAGTTTTTTTTTGTCTAGCTTTTCACTTATGACGTAATGCTAACCTTGATTATATGGTTCTGCACTGCAGTGGGATCACTGCTTCCCAGAATAGATAGCAACTCGTCGGTGGATATGAAATAGAATCTTGGAAATATGCGACGTTTTGATTCCAGGTAATCATTCAACGACTTTTGACAGTTTTCCAAGCCAATTCCGAGACTCTGAAATTCGGCCAAACGTCCTGGTACCATGCAGAGTGGAATCACGATAGGGTTTTTAGCGCAGTCAAGCATTATCTGTAAATAAAATTTGAACAAGAAACAAGATTACTAACTGCAATTGTCAAATACTATTGGAAGCTGGCTGCTTGCGTAAATAAATCAATTGAGCTTGTCACATGTTCCACCACCCACATCATCAGTCGAAGAACACTCCGCAAACAAGTACATGCACACACACACACATGGTCATGCATATCCCGATATATACATATATATAAATTGTTTAACAATGTCGAGGTTAAAAGTCATTCAAATTGAGCATATTTGAAATCAAATATTCTTAACACTCTTCTATTTATAGGAGTCAGCATACGTATTAAGTTCTACGTTAAGTTAAGTAGTACGTCGCCAAACTGTCGTCGCCACCAAAATGTAGTCTTACTGGACTCTCACCCCATTGTTATGACTGAAGGTCGTCATGTCACAGCCAGACGAAGCAAAGCGAATAAAGGACTCACTTTGACATCAGCACCAGTGTGCGTAATGAAATGAAAAAGAACCCGAATACTTTATCCTCCTCTTCTTCTTATCTCTCTGACTCTATCTAAACCCTGCTTACCCTGCGATACGATTTATCAATATCATCGAATTTCTTTGCTTCCTCAGGTAATTGTGCTCGTATATCACCACCAATGAAGATTCCCTCCAAATAGAGCCACTTTCGTTGCACCACGAACCATTCGTCGATTATTTCGTAAACGAGATCTAGCGAACGCTCCCATCTATTAACTGTTTCCAGGAATGGTCCAATGAATCTGATGACAGTAAAGAAAAAAAAAGTAAACAAAAGTAAAACAACCATGAGTACAATCTTCGAGACTTAAACGCGCGCAAACGAAAAAAGAACTGCAAAAGAATGATAAAAGAATAACTAAAAGGGAAGAAAAAATTAAGTGAACTACTGAGTTGCACACACAACAACAACTTAACAAACTACAAGTACCACCAGCACCACCCACTCAGGAGCTTTAATGCATCCAAGTCACTTACTGCGAGGCGGCCATTGACTGAAGACTCATTGAATTATCTTCTAGTACTTGGATTATTTCTTCCGTTGAGCCAAGGGTGTAGCCACGCTCCTCATTACCTTTGAAATGCTTAAAAACTTTGAATGCCATCACAGCCCAAGTATCTTCAATCGCCTTGACGCCGCGCTCGATGGCCAACTCCTTGATGGCATTGTTTAGTATTTGTTCGGCTATTTCCTGTTGTTGAGCGCAAAGTGGCAAGCAAAGTTTATGGTTAGACAGAGTATTAAAAATGCAACATAGATGTTGGCAGTAGCACCTACCTGGTATTTGTGCAGTTGCATGCTAAACATGTTCTCGAGTGTAAAGCGGTTCGGCGCCATGTCGAAATATTGGCCTGTTTTCTCCATTAGCTGCAGCCAATGACGTTCACGCAATGCTTCGTTCTTAAGACTCACCATCAAGGGTACCGTGTTCTTAAACTGTCTCAACTGGGTCTCCAACATTTGACCAACGGTTAGTTGACGCACCTGTCAAAGCATAACAAGCTTAATTAAATCGCCTAAAACTAAGCACGGCACAGAGCATAAATTCAATTCAAAGTATAAGCAAACTCCCAATTTGGGAAAACGGAATGAAGAAGAGAGAAACAAGCATCCGGCTGTGGTTTTTTAACTTAATTCGTGTGCTGTTATCGCAGAGCGTTTCATGTAGCGGACGCGGGTCTGCCCACCTGTCAGTTGAGCAAACAAAAAAAAAAAAAAGTCCTGGACAAACACACACACTTTGGATTAGTACAATCAAATAAATTTTATATTTCACACCCCGCAGCTGCGGGTGCAGTAGAATAAAGCCTTATATTGCAAAAATATTGAATTGTCGCCATAACCAGAACGAACTCTAATTTTGTATTCATGGATGATGCACGGCTCACCATACTAGTACTACATAGACAGAGAGGTGAAGTAGCTTTGGAACTGAAATTAATTTTTCAATCCTTTCCGCAATGTTTGCGTGCGAAGAGTGTGTAAACAGAACAGGACGTGCCGTTCATGCGGTCGCATCCTAGTTGCTGTGCCATTGTTGGCCGCAACTATTTAATTATTTTATTTTAGATAAAATTAATTTGTGTGACGGTGTTTGTCGGCAGATGCAAATTTCCGCTACTATGATTAATTTTATGTACGAAGGAAAGGACGATACTAAATGAAGTTTTTTAAACGGGATGAAGAGTTGATCACGAAATGAAAAAGTTATAGTAGCTATTGAAGCCAGTTGCTGTTTTGTGTTCCAAAAAGGCTGGCAAGTTGCAGCAAGTTGTTAAATGGCTAAATAAATAAGTCAATTTATCATAATTAGCTCAAGTTAAGATTAAGTTTGAGTTGAGGTGCAACCCTTCGATTTTGGTCTCTTAACCCATTCAAAACTGATGGAACACAAAAGAACCAGAACAAATTTTCAATTTAATGTGTTTAAAATAAGCGATATAAAGTTTGTTTTTCACTAAAATTTTAATAATTAAAATAATACCCCGAGCATTTTCTTAACATTTAAAAATTTAACTAATTTAAAAAGATGACTAAGAGAAAATATGAAATAAGTGCAGGCCATTAACATTTCTTTATATACATTTTATTTGTCATGGTGCCGGTACTACTAACTGTATTAATGTTTACCTATTTTTTTCAAGCAAAAAGTGTTTTTTTTTTTTCTTTCTAAATCATTTGAAGTTTCTGCTTATCTTTAAAAAACAATGCATATTTTTAGTAATATCTTTTGAGCAAATTTTTTGAGGATTTACCAAGAAATAACAGCCATAACCAAGCCATAGCTAGAGAAATATTGCTCGGAAACTACAAAATAGGAAGTAATGAAATTAGAATAAAAAGTAAAAAAATGGGTTTCAAGCATTTTTTTTCAAATTGCTAATTTTTAATTTTTGACCTATTTGATTTTTTTTCGCACCAACTTGTTTTTCGTATAAAAAAATTAGGTGTTACAAATAATATTACTCTGAGATGTATTTTTGGGGAAAAATACCAGTTTACGGATTTTGATAATATGACAGGTGCATTATTTGGCCGATTTGATCACATTTTTGTGAGATCTCTTACTTACAGCTGCGGTAAAAATAATAGCACCAACACAAAAAGTTATTTCTTTCATGAAGTAAAAATATATATAAATCCCTTCAAACAACTTTTGAAGATATCAATAAATATAATCAACTTCAAAGAATGTAGTTAAAAAGGAATTGAAAAATTTTATTAGTTTTTTTTTTTTTTTAAGTATTTCAGATTTTTTAATATAGGCTCATTCCACAGAAATGAGGAACGGAAACGTGAATTCTGAAATGCATGTATTTGAAGTAATTTTTGGTTTTCGAATTGAAGTGGAATCTTAAGTTAGTCCCGCTGCAAGAATATTTTTAAATTAAATGCTTTTTTATATTATTTTGACAATTTAACTTAACAAACTTCGAGTTGAAAAAATTTTTTAAATATTTTGATTTAATTTAAACCTTAAAATCAGTCATCTTTTGATACAACTTTTAAAAAATAAGGTTAGTAATATTAAAAAAGATATTAATGTTGTGTTAGAATAGGTTGTAATAATGATTGGTTACTGCGTTTTCAAAGTACAAAATATTTAAACTGAGTGTTTTTTCTGTGTCACACCCGTCCCAAAAAAGGCTAAAGTTTTCCTAAGAAGCAACATGGGCTTATGATACGAATGAAACTTTCCTAAAGTAAGGATGTTGATGTTTTACATAAATTTGTTAACTTATTTCATTCAATAAATTATTTTTATTCTTTATTTTCGTTACAAAAAGTTGGTCACACCCGGAACGGTTTTCAAAATTTTTTTTTTAATGAAATTTTTGCAAGTATATAAATAAATTCTTTGATTAAAACAAGTTTTGTAAATTCATATGTAGCGAAATCATTTGTATAGGTATACTTTGATCAAAAATTCATGCGAAAAATTTTTTCAAAAAAAAATTTTTTTTTTATATATATTAAAAAATCGAAATTATTTGTATAGGTATAAATTTGATAAAAAATTCATGCAAAAAATATTTTTTTTTTTAAATTAATAAATTAATTAAAAACATATTTTTTTGATTTTAGTGTCAAAAATATGTGATGGTTAGTATACCCATTAAGTTCTTATATATAATTCCCACATCATTCGCACTCGTCACACCCGGGACAATCTTATGTCACACCCGTCCCATTTAAAAGTTTAAAAAAAGAATGGTTATCGCCATTTTTTCAAAATATTTTTCACTGGCATTCAACAGAAAATATATTAAATTTGAATATATGCAAGTCAAAAATGGTCTCATTGTGGCAGATGGACTGAATTTCAATGTTAAACTCAGAATTTTTAGTTTTTAAACTTGTGCTCGTCACACCCGTCCCAGGTGTTTAAGCGAATGTAACTATTAAACTAGTATAAATAACTGCATTATGTTTTAGCATTTTGAAACCTTGGGGCATCTTCTAAAATACCCTATAGTAAATTGCTAAAATTTTAACCGGTTAATACCATTTTCAGCACGATAAAGTAGTCAAAACGTCACACTCGTCTGTATGGAATAAGCCTATAACCAACTTTTTAATATAACTTTAATATAAAAAATTGGCGGTAAAAAAAAGCACTATTATTTCATTATGCATTTAAAACTTAAAAAAAAGTGACAAAATTAAAGCCTTTTTTTAAGATTAAAGTTATTATGGTAAAAATAATGTAATGAACCAAAATTAATATTTCGTCGCATGTTGTCACGGAATTGATCGAATCCTGGCACCTCTTGGTTGGTATTTTGTTCCAGGAGTCTTGAACTGCATCCCAAAGGGTTTGATTATTGGTCGGTTTTGCAACAGAAATTGCTTTTTTAACATCAGTCCTGAGGTTCTCAATTGGATTGAGGTCGGGCGACTTTGCTGGCCAAGCCATGAAATTCACCGAATGATCCTCAAACCACTTTTTAGCTTTCTTGCTGGTATGTTTGGGGTCATTGTCCTGCTGCAAGACCCATAATAACGGCATTCATAACTACCTCTGCATAAAGTTGCGGTTAAAGTGAACGCGATTCAGACAGGCAGGCTGAAATCTGTGTGAATCGATCTATATCGCTTGTTCACCTTGCCTGTCTGCCTGCCTGTCTGACTCGGCGTTCACTACAATCGCAACCTAAGGCAGAAACACTTTATCAAATATATCAACACACACGTGTTGGTCCATGACGATCCTAATCCAATGTATGGAACCAACTCCATAGAAGGTAAAACAAGCCCATATCATTATGCTTGAACCTCCATGCTTTACTGTGTTAGCAGTAAATTTAGGGTTATATTCTGCATTAGGAGGTCTCCTCACGTATGAACGAGAACCCCTGCCACCATAAATTACAATTTTACTCTCGTCTGTCCATAATATATTTCTCCACCTCTCTACTGACCAGTTCAAATGTTACTTTGCGAAGTTCAAACGCTTTGTTGCATGATTTGCAGTTAAAAGAGGTACTTTTCTTGGGCTACATGCCTTTAAATTATGATCTCTAAGACGGATACGTACAGTTTCAACACATGCTGCAATATTTAGTTCCGCTTTGAGCTCCGTTGCTGGTTTACTTTGCCTTATTAAGCATTGGACGAGTAACGGCGACATAGCGTGCTTTCGTCCGCGAGTTTCAACTTTTGGTGCATATATTATGGCATTACGAATCATTTTATTAGAACAGCCAACAACTGCATGTCTAACTTCTGCATAAGTTTTACCCCCTGCAATCATTCTTTGAATAATTTCGCGTTTTTCGGCACTTTAATGCTTTCCGCGACACATAGCTTCGTTAATAAGTTACACTGAGGGAAATATGTGTTAAAACTAAATGAAATTGTGTTAATATCAAACGAATTTGTGTTTGAAATAGAGCTTGAAACAATTTCATTAAAGTTAAACACAAATGTTTTTAAAGTTTAATTTAAAACAAAAGTTTTTGTTTTTAAAACATTGTTTTTAAATGTAAAAACAAATTTAAAACAAAAATTTTAATATTTAAAACAAATGTTTTAAGCTTGATGTCTTCGATGCCAGTTTTTCATTTTTTCTGCGTTTTCGACACGAGATTCGTATTCAGCGACCTGGGACCCTCCGAATACTGAATTTCAACTCCACTCGATGAAGTTTGACTTCTAAATATTAAAAAATTAATTAGTGATTATGTTATCGTTTATGTTCGTTACTTGCAAAACCAAAATTTCAAAAACTGTCATATTTTTCAGATAGTTATTTTATTGTTTTTTCAAAGACATAAGAAAAATTATAAAATAGGATGGAGTTGATAGTTGAAATTTAAACACGTTTATTTTAAATTTTGTTTTGTAGAAACGCAAATGCTTTTAATTTCTATTTTAAAATTTTTTGTTTAATTTTAAAGTATGTTTTTTTTGTCAGTGTATGATTAATGTGATCAACCGTTCTGAAAAAATCGGAATCATTCCGAAATTTAAAAGCAAGTTCCGGTGTTTGCTTCGGAATACCGAAATTTGTTCGGTCTATTCCGAAATATACCAAAATTTCCCTCAGATCAACAAAAAACAAAATATTATAATTAAGTCAAACAAAAGGGGATGGTATTATCGAGCCGCGTAAATAGAGGGCGTCGCACTTTATCAAAATATTGCACCAAAAATATTTAAAAAAAAAAAATGTTCATTCGAATGTCAGCAATTCAACTATCATTCGAATGTCAGCATTGTCTGGATGCTGCCTTTGTATCGATTTGCAGTCGTCACACACTGCGCTAAGCACCAATCGTTGTTTACGAATTCGAGTGGTATTCATGAATTTTTTTTTGCGATTGTGGCTGACGACGATTGTTATTCGAGTGGCAAAAAATAACGAATGGTCTCATGTAGTTCTCTGGTGGCAACCCCATACTTTTCGATGAGTCAATTGATTTGTGAACGCAGATTATTAAATATTTCTCTTCTCTTGCGCATATTTACGAAAAATATAGGAAACTTTGGTAGAAAAGGAATAGTCTTATGTCCTGCCTATGTCAAATTGAAGACAAAAACTTCCCCAGTTTCATGCGATCCAACAATACTTAAAAGCTTTGATGTGAATTACCACTTTTAATTTTTTAAACTGACAGCTTTGAATTGTGTTTGTCAGGCACTTCCACGACCGTTGAAAGAGTGTTCGCTCTCATTAAAAAAAAAATGGGACCATCGAGAAGACACAACTGCAAATCAATACGCTGAAAAATATATTGTACCAATGCCAATCCTAGTACTAGTACTGCTTCTTCAAATATTGGTTTGTTAAACGCAGGAAATTGTGGATTTTAATGATTAATAGTTATGTACTTGCACTATTTTTCAAACTGTTTTTCATCCATCGATATATGTATCTTTTAAACTATATTAAAACCACAAAAGTTGTCAAATTGACGTATTGCATATCATTCCGAAAGTTCGAACCAGTTCCCGGAATCCATTCCGAAATTTCACCAAAATTAGTTGGTCACATTAGTTATGACTTAAATTTTTTTTTATTAAAACCAATTCAACTAGAACAAACCGAAACACTTTGATGCTACCTTTTGAGAAGATGAACACAAAATGGTGTTTTTCAACAGAAACGTAAACGCAGTGCTATTATTTTTACCGTTCCAATTCGTATTTTTATTTTGGGCTTTATTTCATTATGAAACAACGCCCAAAATGAAAAATGAAATAACGCCCAAATATTTTTCATACAAATTTTGGGCGTTATTTCATTATGAAATAAGGTTCAGTGAAATAACGCCCAATGAAATAACGCCCAAATAAAAAATGAAATAACGCCCAAAAAATTTCCATACAAATTTGGGCGTTATTTCATATTGAATTTTGGGCTTTATTTAATTTTATTTGGGCGTTATTTTATTTTTTATTTTGGGCTTTATTTATTCAATAACGCCCAAATATTTTCCATACAAATTTTGGAAGTTATTCCATTATGAAATAAGGCCCAAAATATTTTAAATGATTTGCTTTGAAAATATTTTGGGCGTTATTTCATTTTTGATTTGGGCGTTACTTCATTTATTTTGGGCTTTATTTCATTTTGTATTTTGGGTGTTATTTCATTTTTTATTTTGGGCGTTATTTCATTGGGCGTTATTTCACTGAACCGTTATAAAATGGAGAACTAAAAACTATATCAACCTTGGGATTTGGAGAAAATGCTGAGAAAATTTTAGATAACTAATGTACTAAAATAAGAAATAAGAGTAAAATCCAATGGAGGTCAAGTAGGGAAAATTTTAGAGAACTACTGTACCATTTTCCTGTAGGATACCTTGTTTCTCGGGCTGAGATCAAATGGATATCTACGTTGGAGATTGGAGAAAAACACTGGAGATGTTTGACTTCCATTAGATATCAACCTATTAGCTAGGCAAGTGTTTTTCAAGCGTGCTTGGATAAAACTTGATTTTTGTATTGTATGTAAGCTCAATCCAAGCACTATTGGCTGCTTGAGATGTTCAACACCTTAATGCACATCTAGATCTTGAATGTCAAAATTAATTTATATGAGTAGGAGAGTTGTTATTACAAAAAAAAAAGTTTGCCTATTAATTATAAGGATACACCACAGTTTGTGCTGTTCGCAGGACTTTCAGTTCGATAGATTGGGTCCACAGATAGTTAGAAAAAAATTTATGTTACAAAATTACGTATATTTATCATTAAACGTAGTTAAATAAAAGCAACAAATATTCCTGTCCAGAAAAATATCATTAGCCATATTTTGCCAAGGATTATTTCTATCAATTTTAAATTGAACCTGTTAGGGTTAAGCCAGAAAGAAACAACAAAAAGAAAAATTCGCAGAACACCTGCCATGCTGTATTGCATGAAGAAGTTTCACAACTGCGGCACACAGATTGACGAACAGTCACACAAATTTCACTATAACTTCGTAAGCGGGCCAAGTGCTTTTGGCGCTTTAGTAGCAAGTTCATGGAAAGTCCGTTGACCGTCGTCTATTCATTCATTCAACAAACTAATTAGGTAACTTATATTGCCGAAAATTGCTTACCGGTTTTGGAAGTTTGCGAAACTCTTTCAAGTAACTTTCAACGCCATCCGTTAAGATTTGCGGATCCAAATCTACCCACAATGTCTTGGCCCAGCCTTCTCGGGATGCTTTTTGGCTTCGGTATAGTTTGTAGACCTGTTTTGGGATAAAAATTTAATCTTTGGCTTGTTGTTTATGTTTCGTCTGGCCTGGCAGACTTATAAGTTACTAAAGAATTTGCAATAATTGTTTTTCTTTTATTGCGTTTAGGTAAAGAGACGAAAGGAAACAGAAGCACCTACCAGTTTCATGCCTTCATGGTCTGTCTTAACTCTGGCGAATTCATTGTAGTCGGCCATTGGCATGTCGAAGAGTTTCTCGGCGTTAGCTAAAAAATATTCTCATTAAGCGATAGTGACAGTTAGAGTCGAATTAAACTCACCCAGTTCTATGCGACGCTCCTCAAATTCTCGCACTTGTTCTCCATAGGTGTCCATTAAACGAAGACCTGAATCCAAATCGGTGCCCACTGCATTTGGTCCGTTCTCGTCAAAGTCTTTAATGAATGCCTCCAGCTGTTTGTTTTGTTTTTCGTTTCATGCAAAAGAAAAGGTAGGTAGAAAATGTGAGTGTGGCGTGAAGAAACGTTGTGAGTGTTAACTTGGTCAGCGAAATTTAAGCGGCACTAAGTCGCTTAATGACAACAATAAACACTCCAAGTTAATTCGTTTTGTTAGATGGAATGCAGTGCAGCTGCAGTAGCAGCAGCGGCTGTAGCAGCGGAATAGTTGTACCGGATGTAGCATAGAAAAACGCAGCTACTGTAGTGGCAGCCATTGTGATGCTCACTGAACTTTCTTGCTACAGTATAATTGACAATAATAGCTGCAGAAAATTCCAATTAAGTCGCCATTGAAAGGAAGTAATAACGGAAACAAAGCGAAGGCAAAAAGGAATAAAATTGCTGCTGCTCAAAACAAGGCTTCGACATAGTCATGGTAAGCAGTACGCTCTGTTGGAAGTTGTACAGTGTGGTGTGCCACAGGCAGTGCAGTGATGGAATGGTTGGTAGAAAACAAAAGGCCTTACCTCCTGCCAAAAGGACGATATCTCCACGGACGTCATATCGGCGAACTTCTGTTTCGTTGGCTGAAGTTTTTCAGACCTGTAGAGTGACGAGCGAAACAAACGATTCCAGCGCTTCTCCAAGTGATACGCCATCAACATGTCATCATAATTAAACTGTAGCCACCATCAACACAGACACCATTATTGAAATCATGAACACCATCAGCCGATATGTTGACACACCAGTGGACATCAGTGGATGTCATTCCAACACATTAAAAATGTAAAGAAAAAGAAGCAACATTAATTAAATGAGATAGAAATAAAAAAAATCGTTATAAAAGTCGTCAGCTCAAGAATTAATCTAATTGAATGATAACCTAATGCTTCCTGTCATGCAGTGACCACATCCATAAATGCAGTTTAGAAAAAAAAAAAAAAACCCACCCGTACACTTGTTTGTGGAATATATCGACATAGATTTAAAATAACGATATTCATATAACTTTTAAAACACACACACACACACACACATGCAGCACTTAGTGGATGCCAACTAGAGCTTTGTTGCTACAAACATCTAGGGTCTACACAGTACCCATGCACTCTGGTCGAGAAGCCACTAAGTGCATATCCAACAGCTAGAACAGCTACAGCGTATCCAGCGCCGTAATATGCACTCCTACATAAATTTTCATTCATTTATTAATTTATATGAGATGAAAGTTAATTCCTCTTGTCCATCTGCAACATGGCGTTGCCAACTTAAAAGTGGCACCACTTTGCTCCTTCCCGCCCTACTGTCCAAAAAATTTCATCAATATGCGAACGATTGTGGCCAACGAAAATGGACTCTGCCAACTCTCACATTCGACATTCTACAGCATTTTGTGCAGAGCAACAAAAGCAAAGTAAACGAGTCCTGCCAGAGGCACTGCCATCGTACGCATGGTAAATAAAGCAACGACTTTAAAAGGATTTTCTAAAATCCTCATTTGAATATACAAATAGCAGAAGTATTAGTTGGTTGGCCACAACTCCAATGTGCGGGAAGGAGAACAGGCAGCATGGCAGCGGCCAGTGTGGCATCTCTTCCATAGTCCCATTGCCGACTATGGTGGCAGTAGCAGCGGCAGTATTGCACACTTGCCTGGCCATCAATGGACTCCGGCTACTTTGGCCCAGTCATTCAACTCGCCCACAACATAATGTTGAATGTAACTTAAGTGAAGTATGCAAATTCATACGAATGCAAATGCGTACAGTCGTTGGTTCATGGTCACCAGGCATGGTCCTGCCTTCTCTTCTCTCTCGCTCTATCACCAGAGCTTAGAGCTATGCACTTAGAGAAGTCATAGTTGTAATGCTAAATTTTGCCTAAACTGTGCTTAGAGTGGAGCGAGCACGTTTAGTGCATGAAATAAATCGACATAGAGAGAGCCAGGATAGAAGTATATGAACTAAATTGGAAAAAAAATACTTTTGTGTTTTTTGTTGCTAATAAATATTCCAACTCACTGTTAAACTGCCAACTGCCTTCCATTTCGAGATTCTTAGAGGTTTTCAGGTCGATATCGTTTCTAAGAAACTTGTGAATACAAGTTTGAAATTTTCTCTCTCGATGATACTTACAAGATAATTTACGACGGACGGGACCTTTATAAGGATATCTCCAGAATGATTTGGTACGCATTCAATACTTCGAAGATAATATATGTACCATGTATGGCAAACGAGCTTAAAGATTTGAATGCTTTTCAGAATTCGGAAATTAAACATTTTAAAAATGTCCAGGAAGTTGGGTATTTATTTCTTTAACAATCCACAAAGATATTGTTTTGAGAAGGCAAATATGAAAACATTCATTAACCCGGGATCACTAACCTATGGCTGAGTTGCGTCACAACTAAAGCTATGTGTTTTCCACCCACAAAAGAAATTCTCAATTATAAGGACATAATTTCTCAAACCTAACCTGTTAGTTTTCAATAAATTGAAAATTTTTTTCGCCATTTTAAAATGTTTTGTTATGAAAAGAATGGTTATTTCAATGTAAAACAAAAAATTTTAAAAAATTTTAAACTAGTTCATGAGTTATTTAAAAAAAAAAAAAACGAAAACAGGTTTTGAAAAAAGCGCGTCATTTCTACAGTTTAAAAGCTAGTGAAATCTGAAATATACGATTGTAAAGCTGAAATTATACAGACAAAAAAATTATACACGCACTTTTTTCTGTTTAGAACAAATTTCTACATTAAAAGATCAGCTAGATTTATATCACTTTTGCAGTAATATTACGCTACTGGAAGAACTGTCGTCTTTAGTTTTCCATTTTTGCGAAGGTGTTGCGTTGAAGGACATACCGTTGTTAGTGCAAATTGGATATGTGTTCTTATCAAATGTATTTATTACTGTTAGAGCACGTTGTCTGAGTTTTATTACTAAGCTTCCTGGGTGTAATTAACCGAAAATAAAGTATTTTATAACTAACCTAAACACTTCTTATTTTAATCGCGCTAAAACGCTTATATCTCGGAGACCACTAGAAACTGAAAATTATTGAATTAAAAATATTGAATAGAGATTAGATTTTGGCTGTTAGTTCGTCATGCAAGTATTGCATTAGAAATCTTACATAGAAAGTGTGACTCGGTGGGTTCCATCCTTAGGTAAGTGATAGAGGGAGATAAATTTAGCTTCTCGTTCATATAACTTGAAATGTGAATTAAAATAAGTTTTATTAAATATTTTGTTTGCAAACTTGTGGGCATGAAAATTTGTGAAAAATACAAATTCAAATAATCAACCTTCCTCACTCCTATCTTAAAAAGCACATTAGTCAAATTCACAATCTTATGCTTTTGATATTGCAAATTTTTGCAATTATAAACATATCCGACCAATTCTGAACGACATTTTTTTTTTAGTTCAGCTTACAGCACCTGACTAATAATAAACAGCATTATTATTTGGATAAAGTTTAAAATTTTCAGTTCACAATTCAGTATTGCACACGTATATTATATGTAAACTATTGGTTGTAAGTATTGCATATTTGCAAAAGTGTAATAAATGCACCTTGTATATTTTATACAGGTTTTTAACTTCAAATTCAACCAAAGAGGAACGTATGCCGTTAATAATGAAAAACAAAATCAGCCAAATGGCCACCACGACCACACTTACAGGACCATATCCTTTTCATGAAATTTTTCATGACAAAATCGCAAAGTGGCTGCCCTAAGTCCTCGATAGACTCACAAATTCCATCTTTGAGGTCTTGAAGCGACGCTGGGCTGTTAGCGTAGACCTTATCTTTCACGTGTTCCCACAGTAAATAGTTGCAAGGTGTTAAATCACAAGATCTCGGTGGCCAATTGTGATCACCTCTTCAAGAAATAACACGGTCCGGAAAATTGTGAAAGTATACGTTGTCCAGATCAATACCATCTAACTCCGGCCATAAAAAAAATCATTAATCATCTCTCGATAGCGCAATCCATTCACCGTAACTGTTGATCCAACCTTATTATCGAAAAAGTAAGGTCCAATGACCCTGCCAGACCATAAACTGCACCAAACAGTCACACGTTGAGGATGGAAAGGCTTCTCAACAATAACTCTTGGCTTTTCCGAGCCCCAGATGCAACAATTTTAATTGTTGACTAGCCACCGAGGTGGAAATGGGCCTCATCAGTCAAGATGATTTTTCGATGGAATTCCGGGTCATTTTCATGCATTTCAAGGACCCAATCAGCAAAGACACGACGTTGTTGATGATCGGCCGGCTTGCGTTCTTGTGTTAACTGAACTTTAAAAGCCTTAAACCCGGTGTAAACTAGTGCTATTAGTTTTTATATATTTTATTCAAACAGCTATTTACACAAGAAATATGTACTACTTTTCGATTACATGTTCATAATTTAATAAAAATCTAAAATAAATCTTTATCTAATAAGTCTTTTTTGAAATGGAAAAGTTTAATTTGATTTGGAAAAAGTTTAATTTGAAATTGAAAAGGTTGAATATGAAGTTAAAAACCTGTATTAGTGTCTAGCAAAAATTTACTCCACCATTTAGCAAATGCTTTGATTTAAGAATATTTACACCTGATTGTGAACAGCCCTATTGATTGTTTTGGCATACGCAAAAAAGAATAATTCATTCTTATCATTAGATCATTACGAATCTGTACAACTGAATCCCATATCCCAATCCCATAATAAAATCTATCCCATTCTTACCAGTACACAATACCAGTACGCAATAAGAATAGAGTTCAGTGACTACAGATTTTTCTCATTTTCTCAGTATTAATTTATTTGAAACCACGTCCCAAATCATCAAAAGAACTAATGATTTGGATACTTATGACTCAAATCAAGTTAATGAGAGAAAAATTTACCAATCAAAATTTGTGTTGGGCTCAGAGACAACACAGAATGAACCTATTAATAAGAAATATTGTAGAAATGAGTTTACTCGAAACGGAGTTTTTAAATTTTGTTTATCGGTGCCGGATCAAAATTGGAGTTCGAGCCGGAATCAGAGAAAAAACTAGATGCGTAAGTTGAAAAAAAAAACATAGTACAGAATTCAATACCTTTAATCAATACTCAAAATATTACGTAGGTATTACATACACTTACGTATGTTCGAAAAAATTGGGAAATATCTTGTTTTTTCTAGTTTATTTTCTATACCGTCCTGCCAAAGATTTGACATTTTAATCTACGCAACAACACCGATTAAAAATTATCGGAGCCGAAGTTGAACTCGTAGGTTTCGAAAAAATTAATCGAAAACTCCGAACTTTTGCAACCGAACTCGAAGCACCGCTACATGTCTTCGACTAATCATCCATACACATGGATCTAATTATACACAGTTTTAAGTGCACTCTTATCGGTTTTAGTCTTGGTAATATTTGAATTTGGCAATTTTTTTTTATTGTTTTGCTAAAGATAATATCGTTAAGCATGTGTAAGGCATACCAGGATTGAGGGAAATTCTCTTTCCTCATTGGAAAAAAGAATATTAGTCTCATGTTTCAATCGTGTTCAAAACTCACAAAACAAAAAATTAAAACGAAAAATTTATTCTAAATGGTCATTGTTAATTAACCTTTTCGAGACATTAGGTTTTCTAAGCTACTTGAGAAACACCATAATCCAAACCCGATCGTTTTCCTTGATTGCCTTGATCAATTTTATATATAAAATTTTTATTTTCTCCTGTAGATCTTATCTGGTTTGTGATGATTTGTTCAACTTTGTTGACATTTTTTGAATAAACAAAACGCAACTCTCTAATTCTCAACAATTTGTTTCCAAACAAAAGGATGGTTTGAAAAATGAATACGCCTCATATACTATAAACTTTATAGAGCAGTGTGCGCTGAATTTTGATTAACTTAACCGAGCGATTAACATTGGTGCGACTTAACTTTTTCACGATTCTACTGTACATGGAAATGAAAAAAGTACGAAACGTTTCCTGGAGCCAAAGTCGAACAGAATCCTCATTTTCTATATTTTTTTAATAAATAAATCAATTATTAGCTTTCGTTTTTGCATTTACCAATACCTTCCCTTACCCGATACCGTTATTATAAAGAAAAATTGCTTTTTGAGTTTCACGTCGCTACCAGCCGTTATCAAGTAGCCGGTCAAAATTATTGCGAAATCCAAAAAAAGCAACATTTCTGAGGGAAAATTCATTAAATTTAATTAGCTTTTGAGTGACCATCAAAAGAAACATTAGAATCAGTGTGACAAGGTACCCGGTATAGTTTGTTTTTTATTCGTTCAGTATGTCTCATACTCGTACGATTCATCATCGATAAAGTTGCAGACATTCGAGATCAAATGGTGTATGTAACATGTTAACTTTCATTGTTTTTGCAAACCATACGAATTCATTTCTATTGAGGAACAGCTCAACGGATATCGGCGACGAATACGTTTCGACCAATTCATCTGAGAATACTTTTGGACTTGCATTGCAAAAAACTCGTTTCCACCATGACGATACAGGTAAACCTAGCGATGGCGATTTCGTTAAAGAAATGTAGGCGAACCTCAGTGTTAGACCTTATAGCCAAGTACAAAAATTCTAGGAGAAATCTGATTGTGGTGTGCTCAGTATTCGAGTTGTAAGCGTGCTGAACTGTCCAACCAGATGTCTCGGGTTCGAATCTTGACCAGGCCGTAGTGCCACTCTTTAACATTTCTTCAATTCTTTCCTTGTGCCTAATCAACTGAAATTAAAAATTCATCAATATTTACGGTTTTAGAGTTGTAGTCGGTGGTAGAGATGTTTGTGGAATGAAATTGCTGTATAACTCGACTTGTTTCATTTGATTTTCCTTCACTCTGCTACTTGTTTATCAGCTGCTTTTTGAACTAAAGCTGACTTGATTGAACAGGTTTGAAAACTGAAATAATTTGTTCACGGCTAAAAAAACACTACATTTTATAACTATTTTTCATTGGAAAGGGAGTGCCTCGAACAAAGTTAAATGTTTTTAAATACCAGGTTACCTCGTCACCCACGTTAGAATTAACAAAAAATAAAAAAATCTCGCTCTATTTTCGAAATTTTTCTCTCAGTGTATTCAGCTTACAGTGGGACGCATGTGATATACTAGTATTTATTTTCAGTTAATTTACGCCGCAGTTAGCCTGGCTAGGCGTTTGACTATGCATAAAAATCAAATCATTCTGATGTGGCTTTTGTGAAAACACAACATTTCCGACAAAATTTTACAAGGATTGCATTTGTGCACAATGTAGAAGGCAGCATAGTTGGAAGCAGTGCATTATTTCAGAATTATTTCTGCTGAGGTATTAATTATCTAGTCTATGCAAAGTAACTGTTGCTGTTACTTCAAGTACAATTATGGGTCTTGGTTGTTGTGGACATCCTTATCTTAAACGATATTTTTTAATTATGTTTCAACGTGTTACTTACACGAATATTGTGCTCGCTTAGTACGGTATAAGTTTCCTGCATTTCAATGATTTTCAATTCTATAGCCAATGCCTTAAATTGAATTGTTGCAATTGTCTGCATGACCACCTTGAAATCATTCAACGTCTTTGTAGTTCTATCCAGGTTTTTACGCAGTTCCTAGCAAAACAAAACAAACACACAAAAAGAAAACAAATATTTTTGAATATAAGGAATGCTGTAAATAATGGCAATAAATACCTTAATTTCATTCCTTAACGCTGTCATGTTGTCTTTAGTTTTTGCGGCTAGCTTTTCGCCTAGTGTATCTTGCCATTCCTGTGCATGTTCAGATATACTGTCCAACAACGGTTTGAAATTCAAGCGAATACACTGCACATCCCGATATTGTGCCGACGCCTGTAGCTCCGATATGATATTTGCATAAAATGTAAATTTCTCATCCAGCTGTACAAGCGGTATATTCCGAGCCACAAACTTCTCACAAACTACATCTTTATCGTATGCCCACATATTGAAGTATTTTCGGTAGCTAAAATTAGCAGAAAGACAAAAAAAAATGCGAAGGAGGAAATTTTTGATGAAATAGCAGAACTAATAAAAGTTTGGTATGGTAGGAGTGGCAGTGGAAGGAGAGAAGAAAGGCAGGAGAAACAGCCAAGTTCAGCCAGTTATGTTACTAACATCACATGCTGGTGAAGATTCGATTCATGCTTTGCTGTTACTTCACTATTGATGGCAAAACAAAAATTTGAATATAAATGCTTTAATTCTGTGAAGTGTTGCATTTATGCCATACGAAGCAGCAGTTATTAGCATAACAGATATTCACATATTCGTTTTGGGACATCAGCTTGAAGATTGTGAATCTTTAAACTTGAACAGATGGCAATTCAACCCAAACAAACCTTAGAACACACAGTTTAGCTTCGTCTACAATTCTGGTGGACAGTTCTTGGATTTTAATGATTAAGGAGGTAATGTCCTTCATCTGGAAGAAAGTGGTGATTGAGTGTTAGCTATTTGGTGCAGACCAACAATGTGTACATGTGTGTCAACTTACTTTGACAATATCTTCGAAGTAGGTGAAAGTATACTTGGAGCCAGATTCATCCTCTACAGTAGGGCACAAGAGACATGTTCCGTCCATCCAGCGGGTAAACATTTTAATGCTGTAAAAATTGAATTTTAAGTAATTTCAAAATTGTATGCTTGTGCAAGCATTACCGGTTCAGGAAATCTTTGGTGGAATTAACCATTATGTTGAGTAATTCCGCTGCCGATGGCTCTAGTACAATTTCCGACATCAATAATGCTGCATTGACCTCAAACATAGGCTCAATGCCCATGATGCGTTCCAGGTAGCACTCAAAGTTTTTATATGTGTTACTAAAACAAGAGAGTAAGTATGAGTGAGGCTTAACTCTAATTGAGGAGTTTACATTCATAACCAGATAAGTCACACAGATCGAATTGTTGGGAAATCGAAAAAAAGTCTTTATTTTGGCAGACATTTTTTTATAAACAAACCAATTATGCAAAATTATGCTCCACAAGGATAGATATATTATGCGAAAAAAAAAATAGTCTCATAGTGCAAAACAAAAATTCGTATTTTCAATTTCAAATTTGGACTTGTCTTGTTTTGAAAGTAAGAAATGAATCAAAAATTTTGATTCCGCCGTTTGGAGTCTTAAAAGTTAAAAGAACTCATTAAAATGATTTCTGCACACTTTTTTTCAAATCCAGAGGAAATCCGCCGAAGCAATATTGATTCTTCTGAAGGTCCTTTTTTAGTAAAAAATAAAGGTTTCTTGCTTGTAACTTTTTATTTTTTACAGAACGAATACCCCAATTCGCTAAAATGTTTAGTGCTCATACTAACGTTTTGACATATAAAAGTTTATAAAATGATGTTTCATTGTAACTCTTTGATTGAAAATTTTAAGTGGACATGTCTGCTTTTTATTGAAAAGGAGATTTTTTTTTAATGCATTTTTCTCTAGGATTTTTATCAAAGAGGATTTTATGGATCAATATATTTTAACATAAGCTTTACAATGGCATTTCTATCTAAAATTTTTTTTCCTGTGACTTATCACTTGTGACTTAAAATTTTGAATGTAAACTTGTGGTACTTACTTGAGAATGCACTTGAACGTTTCCTGTTCCCACTGCACATAGTACTCGCGCATCTTGGTGGAGCGTCCGGTAAATGTGCCTAGAACAAGACTCTCCAACTTTACCAGCACTGGACCCAATGAGTCGTATAGCTTCTTCATATGGGCGCCTTTTTCATTGCGTGACTGTTCAAGTTTTTCAAAATAACCCAAACAGTGATAGATGGTGGAACCACATGCTCGGCGCTGAGTTTGTGTACTCGTTTCCTTCTGTTTGAGTCGTATTATATCGACACGAGGACCTTGTGTTTCTTCATCATTGGCCGCTGCTTTCTGTGCATTTTTCTCTTCAGCAGCTTTTGCTTTTGAGTCTTGATAGTTGGAGATTTCAAATAAGTTAAAGCTTTGAAGTTTTTCGATGCGAGCTTTTATATCGATACGTATGTAATTAATAAGTGAGACAATCGAAGACAGTTTCCGCAATAGAATGTTGATGGAATCACAGAACTTTTCTATGTTGAACGATTGCCAGGTATAACGACCGACGCCAGCCTGTATGGCAACCTCGGTTTCGTACAAATGATCACGCAGGAAGTTCACCTGGAAGTGGTTATTCATGAAAGAGCATGATTTATGGGCAAGTGAAAATGAATTATACCGTCTTGGAATAGGTAGGTAGTGTGACTCACTTAGTGGTGGATATGAAAGGCTCTTAAGTAATATTTCAACAATAAAATAATAAATCAATAATAAACTGGGACCGAACGTTTTTATGAACTAAGCAATGCATATTTGATTGCCCGTTTGCGAGTGGATTCAACGAGTGGAATTTTACGGCGAATGGATTATGGGGTAGGAGGGGAGAGGGCTGTTAGTTGAAGCTGCCAAAGGAACAAGCCGTAAATCGGAAGGAACAGTAAAATAAAAGAAAAACAATCACATCGAAGCACATCTGAAGTCGTTCAGGTGTATCCGGAGATTACTTTTCGTTTCTTTTGCGAAGCCATTAAGTTGAGTAAAACGCCATATGCCCGCGCAAATACAAACACTTGTGCACCCACAACCTTACACACATACCCACACACACAAACTCACATGCAGAAATTCGCATTCATTCAACCAAAAATGCCGACTTCCGGTTAATTTATTACGGTACACAGCGAACATCGGTGCGCTTAATGGCATTGTGTACCAATCTAAGCACACTTAAAATCCCGCAAGCACCCAGTCCCACCCTCATACTCACACACACTCGCACTCACACTCATATACACGCTCTTACCTCCGACAGCGCAAGCTTGTCAATAATCGCATTATATTTATTGATAACCTCCGTAACAGCCTCGAAGTCATTGAAGAACAAGTCCTTCTTCATGATTACAGTCCGCAACACCGACGGCAGCGCAAAGCCAAAGTTCTCAAACTGTTGCCCCTCGAACATGACTTCAAAAATGTCTGCATCATAATGTTGGGGAAGAGAAACAGTAAATTTATTTGATGATATTTAATTTTTATGAATTTTATATTAAATTCGGAATGGAGAGCACTAGCGGAGAGGCTTTAGTGGTAATTGATTTGTTGCAGCAACGTCTAGACTTGCGAATAGATTTGTATTAGATTTAAAAACAAGTGTGAAAAGGCTATAGTAAAATAAAAACACCAAATACATCAATGTTTCAAGTAAAAATTTTATCTCAATCGTCTTCGAGTACTGCTTGGTATTTTATTTAACTATTGAAAAGTTTTTGAAAAGATTTCATTTTTATTTATTAAAGTTTATTTATTTTACTTTAAAATTCATTATGTGAATATAAATTAGCACAAATGCAAAAACCGTTTTTAAATACAGAACATTTATATATTTTATTTGAAATGAAACCTTTCCTCACTCTTGTCTTTAATATCAACAACAATCTATCTATCTTTGCGCTCCTCACCCTCTAACTCTATAACTTACCCCTAGTGAGGTTGACTGAAAAATGCATTTCATACTCTATCAGGACTCGGTCGCCAATCAATTCGCGCCATGTTGGAAGTCCATCCTGTTTCTCGGCACGAACCAACACTAAAACAATCAGAAGAGAAACAAATTATCAGCAAATAAAGCCATTCTATTAACTTAAGACACGCGACTCAAGCGATTTATTGTTATTTAAACTGAATCGCATTATTAAGATGCAGGATATTCAACAAAAGCCCGCCATAAAAATTGACTTGGAATCACCATTAAAATAATATAAAATTTTCAAACATTACTCCTCTTTTCACCATATTAAGATTACAAACAGAAAAAGGAAGGTAGAGTAGAGTTGGTCACTTTGTAAGTTAATAAATTCTCTTAAATATTTATCCAATCAGTGCCAAATGATGTTGCATAAAAACGCAATAAAAAAAATAGCTCTTCAAATTAGCTGTAAAATATTTGAACTAAATTTGAATTCATCATCAACAGTGGAGCCATCAAATAAATTGGAGTGGATTAGTATCAATACCCTCTGCGCTGACCAATACCACCCACCCATTGGAGGACACTTACGTTCACATTGCTTCACACATATCTTGTCTCGTTCGGTTAACTTTCTTCCGTGCATTGCATTGAGATATGATAATGCTTTCCGAATTTGGATATTGCTCTGTGGAGGTCTGTTCACCACCCATTGGACGACCGTTGCTATGACGGTGAACCTGGTTATCTTACGAATGAATGTGCCACTGACCACCTGGCTATTTTCGATGGGTTCATTTTGTTCCGTGAATTCAAATTCATTGTCAACCTCTTCTTCCGCCACAACTGGGCCATCATATGTATTCTATGTTGAATGGATTAAGAATAAATATTATTGAATTGAGATATTAAAGAATTACCTTTCTCAGCTTGAGTGTTTCGCATGCATCGGTTATATAGTTCACTGTAGAGAATTGCAAAGGAGTAAAAGGTTAGAATACATCTTTGAGAATGTGAATAAAATAATTGCAATTTTTAGGAGGTAAATAACACTAAAGTGCATTGAATGCTGGTGAAAAATAGGCATAGTTGTTTTGTGACTTCAACTCCGCACAGGTAATAGACCGTTCTTAGCGATCATGGCGGAATTAAATACAGTTTAGGCTGTAGATGTGCAAACCAGTTTTAAGAATGAGTTCCCAAACTTCAAAACAAAAAAATGTTTGTAAAATCGTCGCTTTTAGCTCCATAAGAAAGTTGTTTTGTTTGTTGAGGCCGAATTTGAATTTTGCTTAAAATGAAAAGTTGCCAACCAAAATTATGATTTATGCATTACTCTTTCGTCAACTGCGTATAAATGTAGTTTCAAATTCAAAAATTTCAATTTTCAATAACATTTCAGTAGCATTTAACATTTATGAAATATTTTTAAATTTTCCTAAAATTTTATTTAATTTTTTTTTTTCAATGTAATACGATCATTAATCTTCAAAAGGACATTGTATTTTTAATCTATTTTTTTAATATTGTACTTTATAATTAAGTGTGTATTTTATGCAATTACCAAAGAGACAAAAAAAATCTGAAAGCAAAGTTCAAGGTTACGGAATGGCCAACTCCGATTTTGAATTTGCTTGGAGCATTACTGACGGAAATAAAATACGCGTTTTACAAAAAAAAATTTAGCATGCTTTTTGACGGAGTTACGGGGTCGACAAAGTCGACAAATCGGCAAAAACGTTGAAAATAGAGTTTTTTTAGAAAATTCATATCTCAAAGAGTTGTTAATTGAATTTTTAGTTTGAACTACATTAGAAAAGGTTAATTTAAAAGAATTTAATTTCAAAATAGTTTTGGGCAATTAAAGGTTACAACCCTTGAGGTAAGGAAATTGATTTATTTTTACGAATGAAAAATATTTAAGTTTTTTTCTAAGATGACGTACAGATTTAACATCATCTTAGGGCTTACAGTAATCCTTTGTTCTCACCGAAAATCCTTGTCACGTCTACATAGAGGCTGTGATAATAACCCAGCAGTTATTTTGGAGACAAGTAGAGAAACCAATTAGTTGATTTCTAGTGTAATAAGAACTTGTTTGCAACAAGTGCAAAATGCATTCAGGGTAGAATAGTTTGACTTTATTTTAATTTTTTGTGTGTTTTTCTCATAAATTTGACTGACACAAACAAAAAACTCAAAATGGCTCGTTTTTATGGCTCGTTTATGATGTATTAGGTGATGCATTAAAAATGGAGCTCAAAACAAACTACATGTAAGCTCTTTTAAAATGAATTTATTTAATACATAGTTCATAATGAAACTAGTACAGATAAAGAGCAAAGATAACGTTTATGAAGAGCTTTAGTTAAATAAATGAATTTGTTCAATGTTAAACGGTATTGGAGTTGGACCAGTACTGGCCCTTTTTGAAACGATTTTAGAACCAATTTCTGCATGGTACTAAGAATACGGTTATGTGAAGATTACAGTTGTCAAGGACAACTCCAAGATATTTTGCTGAATTTCTGGAATTTTCTTTCTTTCCATAGAGTTCGGAACACGTAAAATTAAGCTTAATAGTGATAACTTGTTTTATTGGGTTAACAAAAAAACATTTAAACATCATCTTTGCTACTTAGTCGAATTAAATCTGAAATTTAATTTTAAACTTATAAGATATTTTTACTTATCTTATGACAGCTTATGACCATCACAGAATATAAACTATTTTTTGTATATTAAAAACGACAAAATGACGTATCCAAAAAAAATATTAACAATATATGTTAAACGTCTCTGAGAGATAAAGAATTTTCACTTAAGACAATTTCTTTATGTAGACACCTGCATTTAATGAATTCCAGTTTGGATTTTCTTTTTTTGTTTTTGTCTCATTACTCACATGTTTCCTTTTTGCCTATCAAGATACAAAGAATGTTTTTGTGCATCTCTGCATTCACCATGTAAGTAGCTTTCATTGTATATTTTTCGTACAAATTATTTTCATAGAGAAACATTTTGTTAACCAATTCAAAGTATGACTTAAATGCACTGCGTTTCAAGTAACTGTTCCTCATGCTCGGTTCATTTTCAACCTGAAATTTATAGGAAATTTTTTAACCATATTATTGAATTTCCTTTTGTGTGTTCAAGCATTATTAAATATACCTGGTAAGAGTGCTGTTATGAAAACACATGAAAACTTTTTCTATCAAATACTAAGTTCTAAGCTAGATAATAATATATTAATGATGGTTATTTACTTTTAAGCAAACCATCATCATAAAAAACTGCGGCTCAATTCACTTTAAATTAAAATTTAAACTCAAGAAAAATTACTTTTTAAATTAAATTCAAACTGAAATTAAAAATTATACTTAAAAATTAAATTATTTTTTTTTGTTTTTTTAGAAAGAAAGACTTACATAATTAAACAAATTATATTTTATGCTTAAGATTAAATAAAAAAAATTATATATAAAACTTAAATTATACTCTTAATTTATACTTACTTAATAATAGTTTAATTATGATTAGTCTTCATTTTCAAAATTTAGTTTACCTAAGCAACTGTTTGCTGACATAGATCTCAAGAACTTAGTTAATAAGAATTTAAAGATAATGAATAAAGTCAGTTTGGAAATCAAGTGGAGTTTTTTTCCTAATTATACTTTTAGAGAAAAAGCCAAAAACGGTATAAAAAGGCAAATATTTTGAATTTCATTAGTAAAATGGCTATCATGCTTCTATAAAATCAGACCCTGTGTATGGAGTGTGGGTGCGAATATTTACGGAGGTGAAAGGGAAGGACGTGTTGAGCAAAACTGAAACTAAAGGGTTGATTGGTTTTCATGACTTTAGCTAACATCATTTTTTCTAGCAAAAAAAACTAACCCACTGAAAACTTCTAGTAAGACTCATTTGGAGGACATTAAAGTGAACTTTCAAACTGTGTATCAACGAACCCATCAGATTTTTTTATTTAATCTTGTGTAAAATATCAACAGTTCAATCAAATTTGTTTATTTCTTAATTAATTTCCAATTACATAAACATAATAAAATTATATTATCTTTTTGTACTTGTATTATAAATTTAAGCTGAATTAGCTGGTAAGGCACGCATCTGAGAACAACGGTCTTTATGAAATACATTTTACAAGAAATATCATCCCATATTGTTTGTATAAGAGTTAGTTCTGTTTATTGAATTTCAAATGTAGTTCCTTTTATTTAATATTAAAAAGAACGCTTTTTGAATTTCAAAGAGATTTATTAATTAATAAATTTGTTAACGTAAAAAGAAATAAAGCAGCAAGACAGTTGTGCATTTGTAGACTTCTATATGGGCATTTCCAAACTGGCGTTATGTACGTTTTGTACGAAAGAATTAAAAAAAAAAGAGTTAAGAAGTCTAAGTTTTAAAAACAATTTTTTTTATATTTGCGTAGTAATTAAGTAGCACTAAATGAAGTAAAAAAATTATAACAACCGACTCTAAGAATTAAAAGATATAATCAAAAATATGCAGTGGCGTGACGTTACAAAAAACAGAAGTGTTTTTCGACTTAAATTAGAAAATTTGCAAAACTCTGCGAATTGGGCAAGACTTTTTATACAAAACTTTATTTGCAAGAATTTAAAATAATATAAGTTTATTTTGCTAGTTATCAAATTAAAAAATCTTTTCTCGGGTTTTTTTTATTAAGCTAAGTCATCTGGCGTGACGTTACTGGCGTGACGTTACTTAAATTTCCATTCGAACATTTTAATTAAAATTTTTTTTTAAATATGTGACGTTAATAAAACATAAATTTTAGCTATTATATATTATATTTTTTAACTCCTACCCCATCGACCATTAGAAGTTGAAAAAAAAAAAAAATAAACTAAATTACTTGCAACCAAATTCAGTAATGAAATCAGGCAAACTTCGAGCAATGTGGAGTGACGTTACTCACTTTTCAAATTTAATACAAAATTAACGGTTTTTCTTCTTAACGATTTTTTTATAAAATTTACTTTACTTTATTAAAATTTATTAAAATGCAAAATTTCACGCACTTTTGAACGTCAGCGTAGAAAAAATAGCACCAAATGCTTTTTTGTCTGGCGTGACGTTACCTCAGAATATCATTAAAAGCAAATCAAAATTTTACCGTTAATTGATATTTGTTTGCTCGTTTGCATTTATTTTTGTGATTGTTGTGGTTGTTGTTGTAGCAATAGTTATGCATAAGACTGCAATTGCACAATTACTCTTAGAAATGGAAATGGTAGAGAGAAAATGCTCATAGAAATAAAAAAAACTGACCAAAATTTTAACTTTAACTTGGTAGCCCGATATCTAGTCATCGCAACATGGGAAAAATTTGAACTTTTTCATTAAATTAATTTTGAATATTTCTCTTTAAAAATACAAGAAAAAAAAAATGTTGGTTTACTTTTAATTTTTTGGTCACGGTAGACTTTTCTGCGGAAATGCCCACATGCAGAGTGACAAACTGGTTTTTCGAGTCTGGTGCTACTTTTTTGTGTTGGTTATGAGACATGATGGCAAAACGCCCAACTCTAGCAATATTTTGCTCTAAAATTTTCTGGTTAAATTTTCTTTTTTGGTTAATAATTTTAATATTTTGAATTTTTATAAATGTTTACTCAGTTTAAATATTCACTTCGACCCTATTTTCCTATACAAATACTTGAAATTGCATTAAAAAACATTCCATCGATGGATTTAGTGACGATCCCGTTATAATTTGTTATTTGCCAATCTTTTCACTAAGGGAAAAAGTTATGTAGTCAGTACAGAGACAGCTATGTAAAATCTATGCACTGCAACTTGTATGAGAACGCAACAAGAACAGTATTTACTGAGTAAAGGGAGCGTGTACTGACTACATATCAATTTATTCACTTTTTAAAATGAATAAAAAATGTATTCAATACATCATGTTATGTGTTGAATACATAGCAGACTTCAATAGATACAAGCAACGTGTACTCAATCAACGTGTTATGTAATTTTTTACAAAAACTTTACTCAATACATAAAATATAGACTCAGTACACGTCCCTCTTAAACGATTGAAGTGACACATTTATTCAGTACATAACATATGGACTCAGTACACGTATCTCTTGCACTTCGGCACACGATTTTACTGTTTTATGACATTCGTTTCTTGATTTTCAAATAAGCAACACCTCTAAAGCCTCTAGAAAATCAGAGCGGGAATGAGTTTATCCACTGTACTCTAGAACAAAAGCGATGATTGGATAAGAATTAAATGGCTGGGTTTCTATAAGTAATTGCCAATTATTTTGTGAAATCTAGTCATTTCTTTATAAAATTATTTATTGCATTTGTTGAGAGGGTGCTTTAGGCATAGGCATGAATTGTGTATATATTCAATACATGGAATTATGAACAAAAAATATATAATGAATACATTATGCATGTACTCATTGCATAAAATTATGTTTTTAACGTATGTAATGAGTAAATGATGTATGTACTCATTATATAAATGTATGCACCAAAAATATGTAATGAGTAAATTATGTATGTACTCATTACATAAAATTATGCATTTAAAATATGTACTGAGTAAATAATGTATGTACTCATTGCATAAAATTGTGTACTCCAAATATGTAATGAGTAAATTATGTATGTACTGAGTCAATAATTTATGTAATACGTACATAAGATCTTTACTCATTACATAAAATTATTTGTAACAGTTTGCGATGAGTACAGTGAGCATGTACTCACCACATACATCCATGAATTCACGACACATATTTATGCGTTGAGTACATAAAATTCTTTATTGACTACATAACCGCTTGAAAGCATTATGTAGTCAATAAAGATTTCAACATGTACTCAATACATGAAAAATGTAAAATTTTTGTGTGCAGAAAACTATGCGATGAGTACATAAATTTATGTATTGAGTCCATAGGTTTTTCCCTCTGTGTTTAAATTTTGGATACATGAATTCAGGACCCAAAACTTCTTTGGAACCGTCTAGAACTTTTTACTTCTGAGAATATTTTAAAGTATATTGGACCGATGAGGATTTTAATGCTGGACCTGATGAAATTCCTGCCGCAGTGTTAACTCAATGCGGTTCCATTTTGGGACAACCACTTTCTTTGCTTTTCAACAAGTCTGCACTTCTTTCGCAATCAGGTGCTGAAATCCTTTGAAATTTGGTGTATATTCTGATAATATGTTTCTAAATCCAGATTAATGCCAAACTATGACCTTTCCCGAAAAAAACAGAATAATGCAATAATTTCAAATGCAATATTGAAAGATACTTAATTCGTGTAGATGCCGTCAAAGACTTTGGTATATGCATGGATTCTAAGTTATCGTTCAACATTAATTTTGATAATATGTATTTGTAAAAAAGCGTCTTCAATTCTTGGATTTATAAAACAATGGGCCGAAAAATTCAAAAGTATTATTACTACAACAACGTTGTATTATGCAATTATGCGTACACACTTGTAGCATGCAAGTGAAGTTTGGTCCCCAAGTAACTATGTCGATCGAATTGATGGAATGCAAAAATGTTTTGTTTAGTTTGCTCTAAGGGGCTTAAGTGGAACTGACCTTTTAAACCTTCCTCCTTATGAAACTGCTAAAAATGCAGTCGTTAAGTGATCGAAGGAAATCTGCAGATATTGTATATTTACACCAACTCGTAACTGGTGTATTCAATTCTTCATAACTCTTTTCCTTCATTAATTTTAACTCTTACCGTAGAACGCAAACAATTCAATTTATTTACCATTCAGTAGAACCTTAAACCATATGAGTACCTTTCTTAACAACTGTAGCTTTTTTAATATTAACTTATCAAAAGATCAACTCAAAAGTAGATTAAAAACTATTGTGTTATTAGATCTGGGTGTATGAATGGTTAATAATTATGTCCTCTGTTGTCTTTGAGCCCAACCCAAACTTTGGTTGGTAAATTTTTTTCAAATTTGTTTTGAGCCACTTGCGTTCACTTGTGTCCATTCGGAGACTAGCGAAAACAAATATAGTGACATGATTTTTTATATAAAGATGAAAAAAAAACCCTCTGAATCACAGCAAAATGCTCCCAATTTTTCACGAACTGTTCTCAAATTTTAAGCTTTTCTATACATATACAAAAAATCCAAAACAATTTGGCCGTTATTCTTATGAGCTATTTTGCTGTGCGTTCTATTAAATTTTGTACACAATGGATCAAAAACTGGACCTTCTTGTTTTATGCTAAACTGCATGTTCCCAAGAAGCTTTTCATGGAATTTATAATTTTCTGGGGTGTGCCATTGTCTGCAGAGGGGGTATAAATCAAGGTTCTTCGGCGCCAAATACCTTTGTGGTAAGTAATATTCTTGGTTTGTATAAGACAAATTTCGTTTTCTATAAGAATTTGCAATATGCTTAAAATTTCGAAAACTCCACAAAAAATTTCTTACCTGAAACACTCAAAAAGTTTTTAGTACTAATTTTATTTTCTGGTGAAATAGAAAAAAAAATCAATCAAAAATGAAAGAGCTGACTTTGGAAAAGAATAACTCAGTCATGTTACAAGGGATTCCTTTTTGTTTTTGTTTAAAATTTTGACAAATTTTTTTTATTTTGATAAAATCTAATCGTGTTTCAATCTTTTCCATTCTCGTTTACCTTCTAATTTTTATAATTGTCTAAAAAAAAAACCTTAACGAATTTCTATATTTCGCAAAAAACTTTCATAAAAATAATTTTTGTTCAAAAAATATTTAAAATCAAAAATGGCATTTTTCATGTTCTTTCATATGGTATAAGCAAACATAAAGTTTATTTAAATTCTCTATCGTAAAAATTTACAAACGTTTTATACGATCGAAAAATCAAGCCTTACTATCGTAAAAATTCAAGATATTTTGTTTGTTTATTATTATTAATTTTGTATTTTTGTTATTTTGTATGCATAAAAAGTTTCGTTTCTGAGTTATAATCCTGAGTTATAATATGAATATAATAAAAGCTAAAAACTAATAAACACTAAAAACTAATAAACCTTCTAGCATAAAGAAAATATTTTAGAATAAAGTATGTATATCACAAAACTATTATATATTTAATACCTTTTTAAAAGCCAGCACGGATATTTTCAGTTTGTTGCTTAACTGCCTCGACCATTGTATAGCGCCAATATTAGCTGGTTGGTGTTTGCCAATCGGAGGAGTTTTACGATTATTCTAAAAATATGTGCAGCATCATAAGTGTTTTCATAATAAAATCTCATATCAAGAAATATACCATGTATTCAAAGTTCACCGAATTGATTTCCGTCACAAAGAATCGCAGAATATTTTCGTGTTTTGTAGAAATGAATTCCGACAGAGCTGGTATGGTATCAATTGCGCTAATATCGCGCACTAGTGCTAAACCCAAGTCTGAGGAACGCAGCAAATTGATGCCCTTGTCTATAACGCTCTTTGCTTCTATTTCGATGAGTTCCATTTTCTTATTGAATTTCTCCAAAGAGTTTTCCCAATTCTCCCAGTTGTCTGGACGAAATATATCATAATCAACGCCTTTCAACAAGTCATCGAGTAGACGATAAACTTTCTTCATTAGATTGTCCACAATTGAGGGATCAATTATGATGGACTTAAAACGATTACCGAAGAGATTTTCATACTGTATAAAAGCTCTTCCAATATTGGCAATGTCGCTGCTAATGCGACAGATGTGATCGACTTCATTGAAGAGTGCACTACGGTCGAATTCCCAGCGGGAGCCAACTCCAGAGTTCTCGATGTGAGTCCGACTCACCATGTAGGCTTTTTTCCAGCAGCGCAGTAGATTTGCACAACTGAGGGCTGTTTGATATGTGTATTTCGCCGAACGTCTAAAGAGAAATTTCCTCAGTGTTAAAGCAGAACAATTAATCTAATCTTCTATCTCTAAGATCAGAATAAAAAAAAAATGTTGAGTTGAAAAACAATCGATATCAATCACCTAATCTACCTAAATATCACTATTAATAAACATGTGAATACAGTTACGAAAATATTTGTTTTGCGTGCTTCAATTTAAGCTCTTGTCTTAAGAGTATGACCTCGTTTTATTTTCGTTAATACTTTTGAGGTGAAGCTGAGGCAAGGAGCCTCTTTGAACTTGTGATGTTTCTTCCTCAATGCTACTTCAAAAGTACTTGTGAAGTCAAGTTTACAATATTCTTTGAGCGTCTCTTATTGCTTTTTTTATGCTTCCGAGCACCTTAAAGCGGATACTTCCAGAATGATTTCGCCAGATGATAATATATTAGATTTGCCGAACAGATCTCATATCTGACCGGAGTGCAACGTCCGGTCTTTCTACTTTCTACTGCTTTCTATTGGGACTTTCCTAGGTTCGAGTCCCAGTTATCTCAATGGAATTTAAAATTTAAATATATTTTTTATTAGTCCTTGTCTTTTTTTAGTATTCTATACATGTGAAAACATTAAAAGAAAGGGAAAGTATATAAAAGATAAAAATGTGTTTCCGAAAAACTAAAAAGTTTTCAAAACTTGAATTTGCTTTTTGTTATTTGAACCTCAATGGCTTTCTTTGTTAATGGATAAGCGAAGCACCAATTAAATTTTAGAAGTTCAGTTGTGAGAAAAAGGATTTCTATGTGGGGAGCGAATCCTCATAAGACTGCTTGAAATGCGCCCTTATAAGCACCAGAAAGCTTACCAGTAATTTTTGAGCGTATCCTCGTTTAAAAACTAGAAAAAAGGATTTCTATGTCGGGAGCGAATCCTCATAAGACTGCTTGAAATGCGCCCTTATAAGCACCAGTAAGCTGACCAGTTATTTTTGAACGTATCGTCGTTTAAAAACTTCGTAAATGCATAAGCGAATCAACCTATTATTTATAACTAAACTTTCAAAAAATCTAAAGTTTACTTGAGAGAGTGAGACAGTTTACGTGAGAACGAATTATAGTCATTGTGCTTCATCAAGTCAACAGCGAAGTACCTCATTGAAGCTCAGTCAGCTCTCATCGAGGCTATTTTATACCAGACCGACCCTCTAAAGTACTCGAAATTAATTACAAAGAGGCTTCGAACAAATACTTAAGAGGGTGCAAGTTTTCTGTCAATTCCCAATAAACCAAACGAATTTGCCTCGAATTCGAGGTAAATCTGAGATCTCGAACATTTATTTCGAAAACGAAGTTCGAAAATGTTTTGCTAATGAACCCAAGGACGGGAGAAATGCACATTTCATTCTCGAAGCGAGATTTTTTATCATAATCGAATCACTACCCAAGCGAGAATTTCAACATTAGCAAATAGTTTTCGAATAATTTTGATAATTTTTTTTTTTAATTAAATTTGTTTAATATATTCGTGTCTTACGCAAATCGATTATTATGATTAAAGATTATAAGATTATTATCGTTATAAAAAAGAAAAAAAATATATACATATGCAGGATTCGTACCCGACCCCCGGATGCCAGTCTGCTACGTTATCCACTAGCCTATCGCAGTTGTTGTTTAGAAGCGGCGTAATTTGCTTCATTATGAAAACAAACGTTTGAGGAAGTGGGTTCGACTCCCAGCTCAGACAAAAAAACTTATCATTTTTTTTTAGCTTTGGTGTTTTTTTCTCTATTTTTTAAAAAATTTGAAGGGATCACGAATTTAAAAACCAAAAAATCAATGTTGCGATGATTTATTGCATATATATAAAAATGTATTTTATTTTACGAGATTGCGGACTCGTTTCGAATTCGAATCGAATACGAGATATCTAATCCGAGTTCTCGGTTTCATTACTAATTCGAAACTAAACCGAGTCCGCTATGTGGTTTATTGGGTTGTTAGTCTCAGGAAAATTACTACAACATAAATCACTGTTTCAGTGTGAAGGATGTACTATTGAAATACTTCTTAGTATTGAATAAATTTTCCAAATCTAATTACGACGTGGTTGAGTTAAAATTTCTTACTCAAATATTTTTTCCAGCATAACAATCTTCTTGACTTTCTCCGTGAAGACATGTGAAATCTGACAGAGCAGCACCTGCATTTTATCATCACGGCAATAGTATCCAGACATAGTCCAAATATGACGCAGGCCCACCATTACATTCGGAATTAACAAAGTTAACATCTTGAAGTCTTCATAAGAACTTATTTTCTGTAATAAAAAGCAAAGTTTGCACAAAATGTTGTACTTGAAGTGAGGCGTTTGTCTCCACCTCCAGGTATTCAATAATTGTTGAAACATAATCAGAGTTTTCTTTGGCCAATTTGAAGTGTGCTTCTATAATCTCCACAAACTCGTTCCATTTTGGCAATGTGGCGGATTCAGCTTTCTTTAAGTTGTCTGCGAAAAGAATTAGTTTGACAGTTAAGTACCATTAATTAAGAGACATCTAAGTAGCAGAGAAATCAATCAATCTCTTTAACACAAACCCAGCACAGCTACAACGAAATCTGATTTTAGCTGCTCGAGTATGCTATAGAGTTCTAGTTCCTTGTGGTGCCATAGACGATACTCAGCCATGGGAGTGAATTCATCCAGTTGCTGACATGATGTACATGCAAAAAAGAAAAAAATTAATTTAAAATTTCAAAACATTGAGTAGATGTAGCGAACATCATCGTACCATTTCTTTTAGGGCCTGCAAGGATTTTCCCAAATAGAACTTCCAACCATTGACGACATCCTCTAGCTGCCCTTGTGTGTATGTTGGCACGTTTTCAATCTTCTTGGGATCTATGGGAATTTTAGTTAAATACTCTTCAAACTGCACATCTTCTTGTCCGGGAGCATTATAGCCGGTTGGTAGATTAAATGCAAACACAATATGGCTGGTTACCCAATTCACTTCACTCTCGAACTCACGAACTTCATTTAGTAGATTTTGTTGATGCGGTGGTAATTTTTCAATGGCATTTTCTTCTTCATGTCGCCGTTGTTCAACTTTCTCATGAGTTTTTTTGAGAAGATTTTCCCAGCGCTCAGCGATAGTTAGTTTTTCCGCTGGGTCGGCTAAAATAAAAGAGAAGAATCAGCAGCAATCTTTGTGCATTCCATGATATAATAATAGAAAAAAGCATTGACGTTTCTGTTGAAAACTTCTATCTGTCAAAAAATATAACAAACAAGAGAGTACTCATAGTCCGTCATTGCATATTTTTAATTTTCATTGGTCACAATCAGCGTACTCAACAGTTGGCAACGAAGTTAAATATAAAAATGCATTTAAAAATATAACATTTTTTATTTGTCGGCAAGTTCCTACTGGTATTTTATACAAAGCTTCACATTTCATCAACATGACAACTTTTCCGACACTATCGTAGCGATAATATCGCTCAGCGACTGAAAACGACCTTATGTGGTATACGGACGGTTATAATATGGAGGAAGACCCGGGAGCTGGAATCTTTGGAGGGCACTCCATTGAGAGCCACTTCAACAGTGCAGATCCGTTTACCACAATCTTTCAAGCGGAAATCCTTGCCATTAATGAATGTATCAGACTGAACTGTCTGACTAATGTTAGGGACAAAACAGTTTTCGTCTTCTCGGATAGTTAGGCTGTCCATAAAGCTCTGACATCACCTATTATTAAATCCAAGCTAGTGTTAGAAACTGTCAACGTCCTTAATGACCTGGCTGCACAGTATGACAAAATTACCCTACAGTAGAGGATTCCAGCCCACTGTGACTTTGACGGAAATGAGAAAGCAGACTCTCTAGCCAAACATGGAGCAGCGTTTAGCCAAACAGGGAGCAGAGTCACCATTTACAGGACCGGAACCTTTCCGTGGTGTTGGTAAAATCTCTTCAAGCAAGACGTCAAAACCAACTCATTCCGAGAATCTCAAGACTCTTGGAAGAACTGTTTAGGACAGATGTGCACTAAACTAATAGTCACAGAACTCTCACCCAAGAAATAGAAATTCCTTATAAACTTAACGAAAAAAGATTTAAGGTCGATTACCGGAATTTTTACAAGACACTGCAAACTAAAGAAACATCTTCAAAATATGAATATCGCTACTGATTTACTATGTAGACTATGACTTGAGGATGAAGAAACCTCCAGACATATTCTCAATGAATGTCCAGCTCTTATCCATATAAGGAAGACAACCCTAGGCAGCTAAATAGTCACACTAAGATATCTTGCTAATCTTAACCTCAAAAATATGCTGTTTTCTGAAAAAAAACTAAAGCAATTGAACTGCTTTAAATAAAAAGGTATGATATAATAGACATCACATGACGCAGGAGTGTCGGACCTGTATTAGCTCACCCTAAACATATCTATGGGTGCACCCAGCTAGATCGTTTGCTTCTTCGTTCCAATTCATACTCACCCATTGTCTTCAATGAGGTATCGGATAAATCATCTTTTAACAGAGCTTCTCCGGTTACTTCTTCTTCACTTTCTTCGTCTTCTTCGCCTTTTTCTGCCTTTTTCTTGATTTGTTTCTCCTTCTCCTTTTTGGCTTGCGCTCTTAGCTCAGCAATTCTTTCCAATTTTCTACATTTTTGTAGTAAAGTTTTTGTTTTTGTTGTTGTTGGTTACACCGTGTTGTTGTTAGTTTTGTTATTGTTGTGTTTTTATGGTGCAATCCAATAATAATTATTGTTTAATCAGAAAAAAAAGGTTCGTCCGCCGCAAGAACAAAGCAGATAAAAATGAAAAGAAACAAAAACAACAAAAAATGCAAGTGGTAAACATAACAGAAAAAATGGAAATTAACACAAATGGAATGAAAAGCCGTAGATATGCACGAGTGAGAAACAAAACAAAAATAAAAAAAATAAAAGTGAAAAAAGACAAGAGAAAGCGAAAACAAACGGAACCGGAAACTGGGCAGGACGAACATTCAGCAAAATGTCCAATTCATGCCAAAGCCAAAGTGTTGCCCCTGATCCCTTCGGGAACCTCCACTGAGCTGCGTTCCTCTCAGACCTCTCGCATCCTGAAACGGGCGGACTAACAGACGGACTTCAAAGAACGTCTCGTGTACAAACACAAGAGCTAAAAATCCGATTAAAAATAAAAACGGAACCTTATCGGATGGGATGTAATTTATGTGCGAAAAGGGTAAAACGTAAAATGCCAACACGATGGAATGTTGTGATAAAAAATGAAACAAAGGAAAGCAAAAAAAAAACAACAAAAAAAAAACAGCATGAATAGCAGCTGAATGAGGGAATGGAACGAGGGAAAAACCAATAAGGGCGGCTTGAAGCTACTCAAAGTTAAATACTTTACTTTTTCTCTTTAAGCGCTCTCAAACGAAATTCCGATGGCTTGGAAAGCTCCAGCAAACCCGGTCCGCTATCCTTTGGCTCGCTATAGCCACCACCTTCGCCTCCTGTGCCTTTCTCCTCATCTTGCAGTTGTTTATTTTCAATTAATTTTGGCTCCCGAAATTGAAATTCAATAGCTTTTTTGCAAATCTACAAAGAAATTCAATGTTACACTGAAAGAAATCGTCAACAGATATAAATATAGTATTTTTGATATTATAGAGATATAAAGCTAAGCGGGACGAACTGAGTATTAATCGATTGAATATAAACAAATCGTCACCTAAAATGCAAAAAGACGTTACAACACTTTTTATATTTTCAAAGAAGAAAACCGAAACATCATAGAAAGGCACATATTTAAGATTAGAGAACAAATTTTTTTTTAAATTTTATTAAAACATAGCTTTTTTTGGAAGCATGAGTTAAATTTAGCTAGACGGTTTAGTTTAGTCGAATTATTAATAATAAATCGAAAATTAAATTTAAAATTTTTTTGTTGTTACGTTTTTTTCGCATATTAGGTGTCGAAACCACTGGTGGCTGAACTGGAGTGTAGGCATCACTCAGCCATAATATAGCTATATAGTATTTTTTGGTTTAATTTTTTCTCTATATAAACTATACATAATTATCATTTTTTGTCACCTTTTTTATATTTAAAATATCTGTAATATTGTAACCGTAGAATGGAAAAAAAGCCTTAACGAACTGTTCCTTTTTGTTCGGTTCGAGAGAGCGCAATCTTTATTTGGCTTTATTCGAATTCCGCTTTTCCACTCAAACACAAGCACACTCACTACCACATAGAAGAAAGAGAGCGGAATAAAATATTTGGAGTTGTGCTGTTTGATCAAAAACATTCTTTGATTTGTTGTGCTTTTTGATCATGATCCAAAAACCGTACCTTATGTAGAGGTACAATTTACAACAGCAGAACAATTTGTTGGCCCAACCCTAAACATTTTATTCCGCTCTCTTTCTAATGCGTGGTAGTGGTTATGCTTGTGTTTGAGTCGAACAGCCAAATGCGGAATTGAGAGAGAAAAATGTTTGAGTGCGCGCTATTTTTATTCGGTAGGTAGCTATAAGGTACAGTTTTTTCCATTCTCTAATTGCAACTCACTAATCAAACCAACAAAATAATATATGAATATTTTATGCATTGATCACCTATTTAGGACATTTTCATTTCTACTTTTATTGTTAGTACACGGTTAAAAATCTTGAATTAAATTTCAGTCGATTCTGTACTCTATATATGACGACAACGAAATTATATTAAAATTTAAACCATTCGAAATACTAAAACTAAGTTTAAGTCCAGCATTGGTTTAAAATTTAAACAACGTCATATATGAACCCCATTTTGCTGTATTACGAAAAAGCACACCAACGATATGCAAGACACGTGAAGCAATCAATTTTTGTATGGAATAAAGTAGTGCTTCTCGTGTCTTGCTTATCGTTAGTGTGCTTTTTCGTTTTACAACAAGATGCAGTAAAACTAAGTTTAAGTCCCATGGGTCTAAAATTTAAACAACGTCAAGTACTAACACCAAATTTGATTCTTGTTACTGTTTTGTATTTAGTGTATGATATTGTACTTTAAAGAATTTTTGACTTATTTTTGTTTTTCTATAATTCTGTATGGAATAATATTTCGAAGAAACACTGCATCCTAGGGCACGGCCCCCGCATACCTTTCCTAACTCTTTAAGGCCCATTTTCAATTTTTATTTTATATTTTCGAATTTTTTTTTTTTAATGTTTTGGAAAACATTTTAAGAATGTGAAAAAAAATCAGAATCAAATTCAAATAAAAATAAACTCTCTGTTGATGGGAATGATTCTGTTCTAAACAAGCTTTTCTTGAAATTACTATTTTTAGAAATGGATCAAATTTCCTCCAATTTCTCCGCGTGAACCATCAAAATCAAACACATATTTTTTTTTGCTATTTTTTAATTAAAAAGGTCCAATTTTACAGTTCTACTTTTTTGATTTTTTTTGTTTTAGGATACCAGGAGAGAAGATATCGTACAAGCTGTAAGAAACCTTACGTTCGCGTTTTCTACTTTTACGCGTTTCATAACCATGACAGTTGATGCAAAAAAAAACATTAATTTTTAATTTAACACTTAACTAAAAATGTAAAAAAACTTTTTTTGATATTTCATAAAATAAACAAATACACTTCATTAAAATAAAAAATTAGTTTTGTTTACACACAACACAAATTGGCCATTTCAGCCCTTGAAAGGACTTTGACCGAGCTTCTTATGAATAATTGTGTTGTGTGCGTTATTAATTGTTTTCATATAATTGACCGAGAACTGGACCTACATGTTTTATGCCGACTCCGAACGGCTAAAGTTCATGTTCTCAAGAAGCTTTACATGGCATTATTTACTCTCTGAGGTGTGCCATTGTCTGCAGAGAGGTGGTGACCGTACAGAAAAATTTTTGATTGAAAAAAAACTTTTCGCCGCTGCTGGGGATCGAACCCGGGCTCCGAGCATGCTAAGCCACACACTTAACCTGCATGCCACGGTCACCACTTCTGTTTACTACAGAACTGTAAATTAAATTTATCTGTATTATTTCGCCTATAAAAAGAACTTTTAAATTTTTAACAGTCTTTTAACCTGATGAACTTTTTTACCCATGTATTTATATATATTACACAATAAATTTAACAAACAAAATGTTACTAATGAAGCAAAGGTAAAATGTAACAACAATTTGTTACAGTAACAAAATGTTACTAATGAAACAAAGGTAAAATGTAACAACAATTTGTAGATAGATATTTTCTCATTGACAATAACAGAAACGCAATACTAGCTATCATGCTATCATGCCTTCACATGCTATTTTCCTTCAGCTCCCACCCATGGCTTACAGAAGCAAAAAATTTCTTTTCAAGTCGTACCAAATAATTTTTTCAGTGTTCGCAACTACTACTCTAGAAATTTGCTCAATTTTGAAAATTGTCATTGATTTGTTAAATAAAGTAACACAGAACGTGAATTCGGCGGAATTTAAATTTGCTTCACTCGCAAACAGAAAGGGACAGACAAAGTAAAAGAGACAGTGTGAATAAAATGTTTCTTCCGAACCACAAAATTATGGAATCAGATGGTGACGAGGACAACAATATCCCAAAGTCTTTTCACGCCTCGCACCAGTTAATTTTTTTTTTTTTGCTTAACTTATCGGTTGCTTTGTTCTTTCGGGAAATTCATTGTTTGTTCGTGTGCAAAATTTAAGCAGAAAGAAAATAATCTGATGGATGTGGCGAAACACAGGATTTACAGAATTAATTACAACTCACAACTTTATTACTGCGAAACCTAAGCACCAGCTATGATGTAGCAAGCTAGCCACTAGCCACTAGCTGATATTGATTAATGAAAAATTATTTGTTCAACTAAAGTAGCTGGAATGCATGTAGTTTTAGACATGCTTCAGTGGCTGTTGGCCTTATCGTGGAAGGTTTTTGATCAATGATTAATTTTTGGTTACTGCTGGAAAATTGACCATTATGTGTTGAATCAACAGCTTTGCTCTTTAGGCCGGCTCAGATCTACTTAGAACTTTGTGATTACCTCGTTAATATCAGATTTCATTGAATCGATGAGAACTCCTTTGATTGTGCCAACAACGAAACGATGCGGTAATTCCGCGAAACATTTCTCTGCTTCACTAAAAGATGCTGCAAAGTAAGAAAGGAATATTAGTAGAAGGAGGAGGAGGAGAGAAATATATTATTACAATTGGATAATAAATAAGGTATGAGAGTAATTTCACACATTTGCTGATTCAGCTGTAAAGTCAATATCAAGGTGTGTACGTGTGTGCGTGTGTGTATGTGTGTGTGAATATAAAAATATATGTATGAATATGAATGCAGCCCAAAGCTTGTTTGCTTACGAATGCCGGATGAATCCTTGCGTATAATGTATACATATTTGATATTTGCATCAATTTTAGATGATATCAACTCCCCGAAGTGGCAATGAAGTATCGGCGTCTTCACATAAGTTTGAATTATTTTCTACAAAGAAGATATAGAATTAAAAGTTAAGCTTGGAAAATACAAATCTTTTCTAACTAACGTGCAACTGTTTCATCGATTATTTTTAACTTTCTACAGAATAATTCTATATTCCACCAAAATAACAAAACAATTTCAAGACCATCAATTATTTTTAAGGAATAGCTTAATGAATTTCAGAAGAACTTAATAACTAATTTTAAGATATTTTTTAAAACTCGTCCATTAAACATAAATACGAAAAAATACACTTACTAAAAAATACACTAAATTGAAGCGTCAGGCGTTGTGTTATTTAACGCTTCTCACAAAGGTAAGTGCCATACCGCAATTGAAGCGTTACGTTTAAATGTCAATATCTTATTAAGATTTCTTAGACACCAATTTTTTTGATACGTTTCTTTTGGCAGTAGATTCATTGATAAGTTCTTAAGGTCTCCACAAAACCTATAAAAGTAAAAGAAGCCTCTAGTCTGCTTTATTTTAATTTTGATGCTTCATTCCAAGTTCGGCTCATGGACCACAAAAGTCTCATTTGTGTTCTCGTTCAAGTTCGCGTACGTTTTTATAGGTACACGGAATGAATCTCGTGTTAAAATTTCACCAGAGAGACACACAAGCGGATAATTCCATACTCTTAACTGGTGTAAAATTATTCATATGAAGAAACTTACCTCCATATTTGGAACAAAAATTGTGTAAAATGTGAAAAGAAACAAATTAGATTTATTTTTGATTGTCACTTATTGACAATTTGTTCTTAGCGCTCTGTCAAAATTGGAAATTCCGATGGGTTGGCGTTAGCGCGTTGTTTATTTTTGTATGCTTCATACAAAACATTTGAACATCAGAAAATTTTGACAGATAAACAACGCTAACGCTCCATTTAGGTATGACTGTTAATCATAATATTAAATTTATTTTAGAAATGTGAAATGAATTTTCGTGATTATTCAATTTATTTAACCATTTTACAAATATTAACCTTAATCCGACTAATGGAATCATTAGCATCCCACTCGTTTGTCTTATGATATAAGACATGATATAAGACGCATTGATAAAGGTATTGTCTATTTGATATAATCGTATGGTTTTACAAAAACTGTTTTAAACTTACGTCTAATACTCAGACCTCTCTTGGTGTGCTATAAAAAAAAACAAATAGGGAATAATCAAGATACAGTGCAGTTGAGGACTTGGATGCCTTAAAAAAAAAAATATATATGTTTGTCAAAAATTTTCACAACTATATTTCTACTATAGCCTTTATCTGAGTAGCTGTGCTGCTTTCTACATTCAAAATTTGAAAGCTTTGCAATAAGGATGTAACTTTTAAGATAATAATATCAATGAAATCATGAAAATAATCTCATTATTAATCATTATAATAATCTCAGTTCAAAGTGTGGTGCGTCCACGGAAACCTAACAGCACAACTGCACAAGTCCTTAGTCCTCAGCTGCACTGGCAACTGTACTTTGTCGTGAATACTCTTATTTTATACAAGAAACTAAATTAAGAAATTTTAAATTGACTGGATGTGATCTGGTCAACCGGCATGTATCATCTTCATTCATTTATGTCTTCAAAGTTTCTTTTTTCTTGTTTCTTTTTGTCAAGCATTTTGAGGGAAAAACCTTTTTTTTGCGTTTGTCGTTTATTGCCTTCTTGGGAAGCATTATTTTAATGAATTCTTTTTATTTTTTGAGAGTAAACAATTTTTTTCGAGAAAGAAATTGTAGTTGACTGTGAATTAGCTAGTTTTATTTTCATACAACGACACTGAGTAAAAATTTATTTTTCATTTTAATTCAAATGTTGGCTTCATATGTTTACGACTCAATGTTGCTGGCAATTAACCATAAGTAGTTGCCTATCATTAAAATTAATATTTTCGCTTGTATTTGTCTGCAGTTTCAGCAATGTCCTGACGAAATTTTTTGCTCGGTTCCCAACCTTCTAAGAGAGAATTAAATTTTTGAGAAAAAACCCGCTCTTTGATTATTATGAAATTTGGTTGGGAGAGAGTTTTTGAGTTGGTCGAATTTAATTTTTTTTTAAAAGTAACAATTTCTTAAAAAAATGTAGGTAGTTTTATCCATTCGTCAATTGTAAAATTTGTAAAAAAATGTATTTTTAATTCAAAAATTTGACTTTCCATATGAATATCTTGGTTGGATTTTAACGATTTTTCAATTTTTCTAATTTTTTCTAAAAGTTTGTTAAATTTTCTTTCAAATGTGATAAAATTTGCAGCAAAGTTCTAACCAAAAGTATTTTTAATGAACTTTCTTAATAGCGTGTGTTAGTTATTTAGCGTGTGTTTCAACCAAATGCCAAGAGCGAGAAAAAAACTGTCTCAAATTGAATGTTATAAATTGGGAAGCCAATATCTCCGCCATCTGTGAATAGATTTTATTTGTTTCTTTTTTGTATTTAAGTCTTATCAGTTTACTTAAAAAAACTTTTGAAAATAATACCGTTTTTTGTTTGTTTATGTTTAAATTATTCCTTTTAAAAAAAGACCATAAAATTTGATTTATTCTTAAAATTTGGAGTAAAAATGATTTTTGTTGTAAAAAAACAAAAACTCAAAATTGCATTTTTGATTTTCTTTCAAAGTCTATACCGAATTTCAGGTGAATTTATTTTGTCTTGACACTAAATTAATAAACTGTCCGTTCCATCAAAAAATCAAGGCTACCCCCTATGATTTCTTTGACAAAATTAAATTTTTTTAAAATGTTGTTTTTCTGTTTTTGAAAAAAATAATAAAATAAAAAAATAATTTTTTTGAAGAAAATCTTTATATCTCCAATCAATTAAGAGTTATAGCCTCAAACTTATTTTAATCATCTCGCATATAATTATAAATAGGCAATCAATAAAATGGTCGAATTTCGACCCCAGGCGATACTTAATTATAAATAGGAAACCAATAAATTGGTCGAATTTCGACCCCAGGCGACACAAGTGTATATTAAAACATAATAGTCGATACTAATCAAAGTCGTCAAAGTTCATCATTCCAAATTTTTCTGTTGTTTTGCTTGACTTAAAAAGGTTTAACACAGAAATATTGTTATAAAAAGGATATTATCGTTTTAATCCTTTAGTTGGTAAAAAACCACGAAGCAAAGTTCACGTTTTTCAAAATTACCCAAGTCCCTATGTGCATACAAATCAAAAATGACTTAGTTCCTTTCAGCCCATAATTTGGCTTTATATCCTGTTTAGAATTAAAAAAAAATAAAATCTCCACATTTTTCATGATAAGTGAATATTTAAAGAAAACTTTAAGGGGACGTGACACCTTCAAAAAAATGTATTTTAATGTTTTAAAATGCCTATAAGGGCCAAATTATTCACCTCTGGGTTTCTCTGGCTATCCAGCCGTTAACTTATCCAAGCCGTTAACTTTAACCAGCGGTTAAATTGCCTGGATAAAATTTCGTATTGTTCAGTATTTTATTCTCTGGATAGCATTTTAACCGGTTTGGATATCTTAACGGCTGCTTTGTTATTTCTCCAGTTTATTTCCAGCCAATTGTCAAATAAATGACAAATTTATCCAGAGCTTTGACCTTAATCTCTAAGTGCTTAAAATTTTGAAAAATTTTATAAAAAAATAAACAAAAGCTTGCTTTAGAAAATAATAGCAACGAACTGAACTGCAAACAGAATAACATGAAAAAATTAAAGAAACTGTTGCAAAGGTTCATATTAAAAACCAAGAAGTGCATGACTAGAGCAAGACTCCTATGTAACCATGATACCAATTACGTCCTAGAAGATATTCGCTTTCAAAGTCCACCGAAACCGCCTAATCGCCAATATCTCCGCTCGTCTTTGTCAGACAAAAAATATCCTAGAAACAAAATTGAAGATTAGTAACAAAATTGTAGATAAAAATACCTTCAACAGTTTTGACGTAAAGCACACGTTTTTCACGCTATTAGACTAGAAATTTCTGAACAGCGCAAGTAGAAACAGATATTGCGGAAATTCAAGTGTTTAATGTTTAATTTTTCAAAATAATATCTTATTTTTTATTCAACTTATACGCATTTTAAATGATTAAAATAAAAAAAATCCCATTTTGGTGTTAAATTGTATTCGAACTCTGTAAGGATAGCTCAAGATTTGAACTCGGGTGAATCGGAGTTCGTCAACACCTATCATCTATCGGTGTTTGAAAAGTAAATATCCGGTCACCGGACTTCATCGGTCATCTCTAATTATATCACTTAATCTTGTGCTGCGAAGCGTTGCTGGATGCGCCCTTCTCTAGTTTCATAAAAAGTCAAGTCCAATATTTTAAATGATTTATTTTCAGTCCACGGCGGTTTTCTGTTATAAATCTTTTATGTAATGTTTTATACAGATTTGTTGAAACAAATTAAACATCTTTCAACAAAAATAATGCAGTGTATGTGGGACAGAGGCGACTTTGAAGTACGAGGGCCGTTGATAATTCCGTGAAAAATTAAACAAGGAATGATTTAGTCTCCTATTAGCTCGATACACTTCGTTCAACGTTCCCCCAATTGTTTGATCCCATCCGATAAATACGTTTTCGGAAGGTGTTCAAAATAGGCCTCTGTTTCGTTTATGAGCTCTTCACAGAAAATAGTCGCTGGGGGCCAAGATGAGGAAGCAATTTGTTCTCCAATTTGCCATGGAAGCTCATATCGACTCTTATAATCTTTAAATAAATCATATCCTTTTAAATTAGTTTGCGCTGTCTTGTAAATTTACTCATTGAGAATTTTTTCGCTTTGACAGCTGAAGAACAGCTTTTTTTTAGAATAAGTTTTGCGAATCAACAATACTGCAGTTTATTTATACGAATTTAAGAATACGAATTTTTTGCAATTGAACAAAGTGAATTCGCGATTCATATTTCCTATCAAGCATGAATATTTTAATTTTATTTAAGAAAAAGAAAGGCTTGTGCGTTCTTTTCTAGTTATTGTGATTTAATATATTTAATAACAAACTTTGAATTTAAGTGACAAATTTAATTTGTTTTTTTTTTTTTTTTTTAAATATTTCAATCACTCTTATTTATTATAATCTGTCGTCTATTTATTGTAGCAGAAAAAACTTATTTATATGTCATTCTTTATAGTTTTACTTTAGCTATTAAACTTCGTGCAAAATTCAACAACTCTTCTTAATGGTTCCCAGAAAAGTCTCTACAAACTTCACACAATTATCATTCATTTTCCTACCTCATCATTCTCTATATTGTTTGATATCAAATCAATTCATGAAACCGTTTTATTTTTTTTTTTTCCAAGTTATTCAATAAAAGAACTTGTTTACGTGACGGAAAAATCATACCTTAACTTCAATGTAAACAGGTTCGGGTGGTGGGGGAGGCTCCTTTCCTTTCTTCCTTTTTTTGCCTTTGCCTTTCTTAGAGTCTTGATTGGCACACGTTGGTGATACATAAAAAATAATATAAAATATTAGTTTCTTGTATTTAAGAGCATTTTTAGCATGAAACTAATTTTAAGATGATTTCTATGTGTTCAGTAAAAAAAAAAAACAAAATAATAAATAAAGTAGTTAAGCCAAAAAAGAAATAACCATCAAATCTATTCAGCTGTATAACAAACTTTAATAATTGTTTTTGTAGGAATTCATAAGCTAACAAACGGTAGATCTTTCTTGTTGTAGACTAACGTTGTAGTTGTCATAAAATTCACTTGAATTAAAAGTTGCGAATTGTCATCATCAACGCCATCATCATAGTTGATGACAGCAACTCCTTCTTTTGTGCCTTGTGAGAAAAAGTTTCATTTGAGACATTTCGCTTTTGTTGCAGCCGAATGAGTGGACGATTTGAAGATAAGGTGCAATAACGATGATGAATTCCGATGAAAATTTCCATTTAAATGCAATGAGGTTTTATAATCCTTATTCCGCGTTTTCACAACTTTTTGGAAGGCACTACTACAATGCATTGCAAGAAGCAAATTTTGCGTCTTTCTATGTGCCACACTTAGTTGTGGATCATCTTGGTAATTGGGTTGGTTTTGATAGAAATTCTTTTTCTTTTTGTTTTTTTTTGCAAGTGAAAAGAAGTGAATAAAGACGTTGCCGCCACTGCACACAAAAAGGCCTTTAAATATTTATGACCGCGTAAAACAAAAGATGACAGCAGCACTTTTTTGATTCAGCCATGGGCCGAAACCGGAACTGACAGACAAGCTAGTGCTTTCTTGACGCAAACCAAAAGAAAAGATATAAAGAACGAATGAAAGAGTTTTCGTGCGGAATCTAAGTGACGTTGTAGATTAGGATGCGTGATAAATAAAAAAAAAAAAGAAAAAAAGATGTTAGCTCAAAGACTGGGATTGTGTTAAAGCACCTAAGTAAACTAGCTTAAAATCAAAAGAACAAAATGTAGAATATATTTCGCTGCAAATGTTTTTAATTTGCTGTTTAATATAAAAGTAGAGAGGAAAATAGATAATAGAAAATGAGAAAACAAAACAAAGAAAAAAATTAAATAGAGTGAAGCCGAAAAAGGTTTGTTCGTAAAGAAAAACTTGGCTCATAATTACCGGCGCCATCCTCATCGTCACTCACTTTTAGTGAATGTATAGTCCAGAATGTGTGGATGTATGTGTGTGTTTGTGTGTGTGTGTGAGTAAGGGAAATTTTAAATTTTTTTTTAAATTATGAATTATTAACGTAGAAAAGGGAATTTGAAATAATTACTTGATTTACTTTTAGCGCTAACAGGCAGGGATTCACCAGGAGCACTCTCAGCACCAGTGTCTTCGCCGCCTATGCCTTCATCCGGAGCAACTTCCGGTACATTAGCTGCTACTGTTGTAGGTGCTGATGCTGGTTCAGCTTCAGGTGCAGTTTTGCCTTTAGCCTTAACTACTATAGAAATAATTAACAAATGATGTTTAATTTAGGTAAATTTTTCACAGCTGTTACCTTTTGCTTTGCCTTCTTTCTTTCCTTTTCCCTTCTTATCTTTTACTTCTTGAACTGGTGGCGGCGGTGGTGGAACTGTAAAGTACTCAGTTTAATAGTTTGCAAAATTTCATAGAACTTTGTGAAAAATTGAACTAAAATTATTTGCTGCATAGATGCTTGAAAACAAAATTTCACGTAAAAATAACAGAATAAAGCAATATTTTTGCAAAATTTAAATGGACTAAAAGAGTTGTTATAATCTTATGAAAATATTTATTTTATAAAAATTTACAGAGTGGGTGCCTCAAGCCGCCTAACAATTTACTTCTATTAATGGACCCTCAATTAACGAGGGTCGTTCGAAATGTTTTTAACCTCGAACAGAGATGACAGTTTGAACGGCAATAAGGTAAGCTTATTGGGAGTTTTCAACTATCATATCGAGCCATAACTGCGAAAAAGATGTAACCATCAAAACCAAAATAATAAAGAAGAAGATTTCTTTTAATTACTTTCGACTTAAGGTTTGTAGTTACAACAGTGTTTTAACACAATCCTAAAATATAAATAATTATTTTATTTTAATTACTATTATTTTATAATTATAGTTAAGTGATAATGGAATAATCTTTTTCACGGTTATGGCTCGATATGTAAAAATGTTTAATTTCATATCGATCTGGTAACTCATTTGTAAAGTAACAGCTGTTCAAAGAAGATGCTTCAGTGGGTTTTGTTATAATGAAAAAATTTTAAATTCATTTTAGTCTCCTTTTAGCTCCATACACTTCGTCCAACGTTCCTCCAATTTTTTGATCCCATCCGAAAAATACGTTTTCGGAAGGTGTTCAAAATTGGCCTCTGTTTCGTTATGAGCTCTTCTCTGATGCTGAATCTCTTTCCGTCCAGTTACTCTTTCAGGTTTGGACACATAAAATAGTCGCTGGGGGCCAAGATGAAAAAGCAATTCGTCCAAATACAAAGAAAAGTTTATCGGTACAAGAAGTTCATAAGAAGTTTAATGAATTAGGCGAAAGTGCTTCTTCATACAAAACCCTGAATAATTAGATAGACTTTAGATTAGACTTTAAACCAAAGAAGACTAACCGCGAAGTGGACTTTCAAAAACTGCAAAATTCATAGCAAAGTACAGGATATGGCACTAGACCATCCACGAGTGAAAGTGCGTGAAATAGGCCTCTGAAATGTTGGAGTCCATTTTATTTTGTATCAAGAATTACAGATGAAAAAGCTTTCTGATCGATGTCACATTTACTAACAGTTGATCAAAAACTAATTCGAATGAAAATTTCTTAAGTTTGTTTGGATTGATTAAAGCTTAATAAATTGGATTTTAAATTGGTAAATAAATTGGAAATTCATAACTATGGATGTAACATGGATCCATTACTACACATCAGAGACAAAAGAACGATCAAAACAATGGACTGAAGCTAACAGAAGTGCACCAAAGAAGAACAAAAATTCATTCGACTAGAAAGGTTATGGTAACAGTTTTCAGGGTTTTCAAAGCAGTGATGCTACAAGCGGTATAATTGTACCTTTTGGGGTACACTTTCAGTACCGTCAGTACGAAAGTACGCCTTTTTTCAGAAGGTACATTTTTGAATTTGGTTATTTTCCATTTCATATTCCAAAAAATTCTTTATTTTTTAAGGCTATGACATGCCTTCTTCAAATAGTGTCGCAGAAGAGCGCGTTTGCTCTAAATTGTAACTCATTAAAACAAATCTTCGAAATATGCTAACCGTTTTAATAACTTAAAAACATGAGTTTTAAACTTATGGCGTTTTTTTAGCTTTTTGGTAATAATTTTGAAAAAAGTACGTTTTTGGCTAAAAAAGTACGTTTTTCTCGTTTAAAAAGGTACACTTTGAAAATCTCTTATAGCATCACTGTTTCAAAGAAACTTTATTGATAGATTTTCTTCGAAAAGGTAAAACAATAACATCAGAATACTAGAGCAACCTCTTGGATCAATTGAGTGTGAAAAATCGAGAAAAATGGTTAACAACACAAAAAACTTATTTTTCAACAAAACAACGCACCAACACAGAATACTGTTTGAACAATGGCAAAATTCAACGAATTGAAGTACAATTATGCGTATTCGATCACCCACTTTATTCTCCTGATTTAGCTCCTTTTGACTTTTACCTGTATTCAAATCTAAAAAAAAATTCTTGCTGGCAAGCTGTTAACATCGAATGAAGATAAAATTAAAGCTATAAAATATTATTTTGTAGACCTTCAGGAAAATTATTTTAATCAAGGAATAGAATTGCAATAATAGCGTTGAGATAAGTGGGTCATAGTTTCAGAACACTTTGAATCACCATAGTAAAAAGGAGATTTCCTTTTGAGTAGAAATTCTATTTTGAGAGAATTTAATTTAAAATAAAAAACTGATTTTATTTTTTTTTAACATAAATAACACTGTGCGACACATTTTTCAGGCCGAAATGATTCGAGCTCTAAGTCATAGTAGATATATGTAGGTATTCAAAATCACTAAAGATGTGGCGAAGTTTGCTAACAATTTTTTATATATCCATTCAAAGATTCTGAGATTTAAGTGAATTTTTTATTTATACTGCTTAAATGATGTTGACCGAGATGTTGACCAGAAATTTGTCGCATTGTGTTATTTTACTTTTGTATTTGTTTTTAAGAACTTTGAATTTATTTCAAATGCTTTATTTAATCAGAGTCCGAAAATGAACCCATTTACGCATGCGAGCCTGTATTTGGCTTGTACATGGCCGTGTTGCTTTAATAAAGTCTCACATCTCGTGCGTGATCTAAATTTTCAAAGCAACAGTACGCATTCTAGAGTAAGAACTGAAATAAGACGATTCCTGAGTCGTACATAACAATGAACGACAAGAATGTTTACAGTTTACAGTTTACACTTCAATGAGTCACAGGAATTTGTATGTGTTCTATGCTATCTATCCTTGGCCAAAAAAAGTTCTTCTAGCCCAAATTTCAGAAAATCCCATTTACGAGATATTTTAAAAATCGATTTAACCGACACTATTCAGTCGTATAACACATGATCCTTCGCAAGTTTTTTTCTCGAAAACACATGATCCTTCGCAAGTTTTGTGTTTAAAATTTCTATGCAAAATTATCAAAGCCATTTTGGCCCAAATTTTTTCAAAAACCTGTTGATTTATTTAAAAGTCCACTAAGCTTTACTTACTACAAAATTCGTGCTTACAAGATATTTGGAAAAACCCATCTACCTATCCTCCACGCTGTAAAAGTCCCAATAGTTCCCGTTTCTTACTATTACCTATTGAAAAAATTGAATTTTATCTCATGAGCCCACTGAAATCACAATAAGTTGCAATGATTTATTTACTTAATTCGAAAATATATTGTTCTCCACATTGCACAGTTTTATTTCGAATATACAGTATTGTTCGTAACTAAGCAACCGATTTTTGAATTGCATTCAAGTTCTAATTACGCCTTTGTATATGATTTTATGTGGAATGGCCCAAATTTTTGTAATTACTTGATGAGCCACCTATTAGTCAACAATAACAAAATTATGAATAAAATATAAAATAGAATATTATAAATAGTCAAACGAATATACTCCATAAAAAGCTGTTCGTAATGTAAGCAAGAATTTATACCATGAAATGGTTGCTTAGTTTACGAACAATACTGTATCAGTGTGTTACGATTTGAGGTCTCGTCTGTGACCGCGTGCGTTGTGGTAGGTACACGGAATGAAATTTTAATTTCTTAGTCTATTTAATTCGCTAAATCATTTAAATTATATCATGTCCCCTGCAAATGTTTTGTTGTTACTTGCTAAATACCTACAAGTGCCCTTGAGAGAATTATAGCTTTATATTAAATATCCTTACTTAAGGCTGCCCAAAAGCTATTCATGGGAAAATATTTACAAATTTGTTTCAACCAATGCATTTGTTTACCTTCCTCCAGCACTGTGATTTCCTCCTCCACCATCTTATCGTAGTACGTACGCCAAATGAACAGCACCAGGTTGTTTATATCCTCGTTATTGGTGCCCTCCTCGTCGAGAAAGCCACGAAATGCATCTTGATGCAAACCGAATAAGGTGTCGACATACTCAGGCTCGAACACACCCAAAAGATTTGATATGTTGCACTTAAGCCATAACATCCTCACATCATCATCCATGGTGGCGGCAGAAGCGGCCGTACTCTATGCAACCAAAATCGAATTGAATTTCTTCTGTTGTATTCCAAAAAGCTCACTACAAACACAGGCTAGAACAAGAGCAGCGGGCAGAGGCAGAATATCACACGTAGTCAATGGCAAGAATGTTGTCGGATGTGGATAGATTTGTCGATTGTGTTCGGGGGCAACAATGCAACAACAGGCCCCAGGGAGCGTATTCACCTAGAAATCAGCAGTGAAAGCAATGAAATCCAAAATAACAACAACGTCAGTCAGATGCATTGATGTGTCCGTCTGTCAGTCAGTTAGTGGTGTGTCTGACGAATGTCGCCTGCAGCTCACCTAGTTGCCGGTTGCTTGAATTGGATTCTTTAGGCGCTTTGATTGTGTGTCGTCGGGAATTTCTTTGGCAGCACCGGATGGATGAGCATGAATAAGTGCAGAAATTGTGTCTATCATCAAAATAGAATTACATCCGGCGTGCTGACTTTCACAGCGGGACACACGCCCACTCGTTCGCAATGCTTATCAGGCAGTACTGGATGCTCTTTTAGCGTCTTCAGTTGCGGGCTGCTGATGTCAGTTGCTTTGACGAATATCTTGTTGTTGTCTTGCTGTTGTTCTAACTGTTGTTGTTGTTTTTGTTGTTGTAGTTCTTGAATGTTCTCTTATTTGTCATTTGAAGGAGCGATGAGGAGCGAGCAGAACCTTTGTTGATTTCTTCACCGTCCTTGTTGCTGTCTTTGTTGACTCCTTGCCAAACACCAAAAATAATGTTGATATTGTTGTTATATGTGTGCAAATAAATTTTTCAGCTATTTTTTCTTCTGCTGACGTTGTTTTTTTTTTTTTTTTTTGTATTTTTATTTTAATTTGTATTCGTATTTTTGTGTTTCCTTCAATGCTTTGTATGATGTTTTGAGTGTTTTTTGAGAACTAAAACTGCTCAAGTTGTGCCCCACACGGTTGCTATTCAAGTAAGTAGTTGTTGTTGTTCGTGTTGTTGATGTTTACCTGTTTTGGAAACAAAGCTGGTTGGTGGGCAACGCATTTAGCTGTTGTTTACTTAGCTTACCGCGCCTGTTACACGCGAGTGGGTGGTATTGTTGTTGGTAGTCGTTGTCGCACAAAAACAAAACCTTGAAGCTAGTTATTTGTTAATAGCGATTGCCTTAGCGACTGACTGAAATCAATTTAATGAAGCACCATTTTAGCGGGGCGAACTTGAAAAGAAAACATGGCTTATAGCGTTTAAGGCCGCTTACACTGAGCGATAGATTTTTGGCGCTCTTTAAATAAACTTCGCTGGCACAGTTACAGATGAGACTTGCAAATATATTATCCCAAATTATGTAGGCATCTTTTTGAGGCTCTTTAATTGGTTTCAATGATCCGGCTTTTGCCGGCAATTCAAGGCAATGCTATATAGCCACGTAGCGGGTGTTGCTTTATTGATAGCGTGTTGCTGTCATGGATGTCTGTATCATGCGTTCGCTAGTCATGCAGCAGGGAGTTTTCATTCATCATGTTTTCGTGTTCTACTCGGTTCCTCGCTCAAGGATGCATGCTTGGCCCTGATGTTGATGATATTGTCCGTGCGAAGAAGAAGACAAAAGAAGACGGTGCTGCAGCAACGTTGTTGTCACTTGTTGTTGGAACAAGGCAAGCCTTATTATTGTGTTGCTATATGTATTTTTTATTTATGCAGCCAAGAGTGGGTGGACTGATATGGGATGGGATGGGCTATGCTAGATAACTGCGATTTTTGCTATTGTTGCAATATCTGTGATGAGCAAATTATGCTTGTCGGTGGATGTATTGGCAGCAGGAAAGCAAGCAAATGACAGCAGTGACAAGAACAACAACTAGATATATAGTAAAGTGTTGAAAACATTGGGCAGGCAGAGAGGCATGTAGGATTATTGTATGTGTGTTCCGTTGTGCGTTCTTGGAAATAAACATGACATGTTGTCGTTGTTTTTGAATGTTTACTAGTACTACGCTCTATCCTGTTCTGCCCGACTCGAGACACTCGTTTGGTACTGCTGCTGCTGTTGCAACTGTCAACGTGCTGAGCTTGAGACTGCTTTACAATTCATGAATTGCCTGATGAAAGCACCTGTTCACTTCTTGCAGAGTGGATTAAGATTTGTATTTTATTGCGAGCACGACCCAAGACATTCTGCTGTTCTTTTCGTGACACTAGCTTAGAGGCAGACATTGAGACTGACGCACATGGACGTATGCATAGGTTTAGAACCAGATCTTCTGTTACAGCAAATTCGAAGGAAAGTAAAGATTTTATAGTTGCCAGGACAATTGTCTTTAAATAATTATTTAGTACCTTCAAGCTCCAAAGTTGAAGTCATTTTGATAGTTTCATTCACAACGTAATACAAATTATTATTTTAATAAAGCTTACCGGTGTGGAAGTCAATGAATGGAATAGTTCTCTCAGAACTTTTGGGACTGTTCATTTAATACAATGGTTTGCCAGAATTGATGCCAGGATTTATTAGCATATGTTTAAAGATTTTTTTATTATAACTTTTAAATGGAAGTTTAGTAAATAGAGCCCTCAACCAAGCAGAGAGTACAGCTGTGTTCAAAATAATAGAAGTAATTTTTTAATTAAAGAAAAACGAAAACATTTTAAATCTAAAATTAATGCAATTTTTTTTCAAGGATTCTTCACAGATTCTCTTCGTTATATTTGACTCAATTTGCAAATTAAACACTCATACCTCGATTAAATGCATCTTCGATTTTATACATCAATATATATTGTATTTCTTGAAGGGTTAATTTTTAATTTTACAAAAAGTTTCCACAATTTTATAGTCTGTTTCAAAAGAGAAGACAATTTTTTTGGTTTAATTTTTCGATGCGCTGTGAGACAGGGGCGTATCTGAAAAAAAAGTCTTGGGGGTGGGGGTAAATTATCACAGACACACATTTTCGATTTGAGAAAATTTTGTCTTTTTACAAATAGACAAATTATAATTTTTTGAATTGAAATAATTGAATTGCTTAAGCAGCATTTTTCCCAGACACATACACGCACATTTCCGTATTTATTTATTTTTCCTCTTTTCTGGAATAATATCTTAGCGAAAAGTAAAAAAAAACTCTAAATTTAACTTATTTTAGATTTAAGGTTGATTTATTCAAATTTTTCACATTTATTCCATTATAAAAAAATTGCACAATTATATTTTCAAGTATGTGCAATGAAAAAACATAGTTCTTTCAATTCAAATTAAAAAAAAAAATTAAAGAAATTTGAAACTCATTGTTCTGACGATACGACTATGATATGGTACACTTTGAAAAATAAATGAACAATACAAAATGATCTTGAATTTGAAATGAATTTTGCTAAATCTATTATATTGATCTATCGATTTGTATTACTATGAATGCTTTCAACGCAGATATACTAGACCTTTCAATTTTTGCACATTCAATAACAATATATTCGACAGTTTTGAAGATATCGACGTTCAAAGTCGAAAACATTTCACAATTTTACGTAGTCTGCTCTTTTGAAACAATTGCATCTTTTATATTTTTCAACGAATTTACAAAAACCTTTTTTTACTTGGTAGAAAATCCCTGAATTTTAATAAACATTTTAGTTTTTTTTATTATCTTGTATATTTTCAAAGAAATTAAAAAAACAAACAGTTTTGCACGTGCCATTATATTCAAATGGCTGTAAACTTGAGAACATAACGAGCTGTAACTTTATTTTCAGGCTCATTTTTAAAAAAAAGGTGAAGTTACACTACCTCGACTTAAGTGTTTGCTTTACATATAATTATATTTTGTTTTTTGGAGATGACTACAGATCGTGTTAATCTACAAGCAAAATGGACCTACTCTTCTCGCATCGCTTCGTAAAAACGTCATCTACACGCAAATGACGTCACAAAACAAAAATTTTTTTTATATACTTTTATAATTGTTGAAATCAATAAAAAAACTAAAGTTTAACAATGTCACTGATCATTTTTTTGTCGTATTCTTTCAAAAAACGTCTTCAGAATCGCTTATGTATACATAAAAGTACCCTTAAGCTGTGAGCGGAATTATTTTTTCCAAATAAAGTATTAAAAAATAAAGTATTTAAAAGTTCTTGGGGGTTAATTACCCCCTTTACCCCCCCTTGTATCCGCGCCTGCTGTGAGAAATTATTTCTAAAGATAGAAATTTTTTTTGAGCGTAATTTATTTTTCTTTTTGTACTGTTTGCTGAACTTTATGTTTTTTTTGTGTGTTTTTTACTGTTTTTTGAGACAGTACTTTAAAAACCACCGATCAATTTTATTGTGATGTCACAAGATCTGTTTTGGGTCGCAGGATATCACAGCCGAAGCCTTAAATCCTTTTTCGAACTATATATTTAAAAATAAATTATTTTATTAAGAAAAAAATTGTGAAGTGAAATTTCGGCTGACAAATTATTTTCTGACACAAATTTTGTTTTCAATTTTGATTGTTTGGTTTTGAAAAATAAGATTCAGTACTTCCGCAGCGCAGTTGCGAGGAACAACAAAATTTTTTTTTCATATATTTTGCTGCTCAGAGAATAATCAATTTTATTTTTTCAAGAAATTTTATTGTCATAAAAAAAATATTCATTAAAAAATTATTTAGAATAGTGTTATGCTTATAATTAGTGTCCGACCGATTATTCAGCTTCGGCTTCGGTAATCGGCATAATCGGCCGATATTTTGATCTTCGGCTTCGGCTTCTGCTTCGGCCAAAATAGCCGATTATTTTTGCCGAATGTTTTTGCTTTGCTAAACAATTTTTTTTACATGTTTTTTGAATTTTTTTTTAACTATTCAGTAATCATTTGAAACATTTTCATTGTTCGTTTTGTGTTTCTCTCCTTTTCTCTTCTTTCATGAGTTGGTGTTCATTTTTGAAAATTTTATTCAAATGATAAATGCAGCGAGTCCGACTGTTAAGTTTTTGCTTTTGTTATGGACTGACATATAACAGCCGAGTTAACACTAGAAATTTTCTGCCAGATTTCAGTTAGTATTACATTTCTGTAGCTTTTCTCGACTGGATCGAAAATATATTAAATATTTTTTTTTTTCTTTATCCTGACGTCAATAATTCGATTACAGAAAAAGCCTAATTTTGCAGAAAACTCTTGCGTTTTACTCGAATTTAATGATTTCAGTTAGTTTTTTGTACTGAAATGATTACAAAGGGTGGTTAAATTTTAAGGGCCGATGTTGATTTTGAATAAAACACAAATTATTCAGAAAATGACAGTCATTTCTTTTTATAATGATAATATTGGTATGGTTCAATTTTGCATTAAACAAAATATCGGCCAAATGGCTGCCGCGACCTCGGCGGCCCACCTCCTACGATGGTCCAAATTTTTGATGACGCTGAGGCATAATTGAGGTTCTATGCCGTTAATGTGCGGAATTATCTCATCCTTTGGCTCTTGAATTGTTGCTGGCTTATCGACGTTCACCTTTTCTTTCAAATAGCTTCAAAGAAAGAAGTCCAACGGTGTCAAGTCATATGATCTTGGCGGCCAATTGACATCGCCACCACGTGGGATAACACGGCCATTGAATTTGTCGCGCAAAAGAGTCATTGTTTCGTTAGCTGTGTAGCAAGTGGTACCGTCCTGTTGAAACCACATATTGTCCACATTTATATCTACTAATTCGGGTCTTAAAAAGTTCGTTATCATCTCACGATAGCGAACAACATTCACAGTAACTGCCTGAGGCCTCATTTTGAAATAATTACGGTTCGATGATGCCGCCAGCCCATAAACCGCACCAAACATTCCCTTTTTTTGGGTGCATTGGTTTTTCGACAATCACTCTTGGATTATCATTCGCCCAAATGCGGTACTTCTGCTTATTGACGAATCCACTGAGGTGAAAATGTGCCTCATCACTGAAGATGATTTTCTTCGAAAATTGATCATCCATTGTTGCCATTTCTTGAATAACTTTAACGCGTGGCTCGATTATGTATCAAATTGAGTTAGTCTTAAATTGAGAAATGCCAAACGAAATGCAGAAAAAACTTGACGTTTAGGTGTGGTTCACATTCTACATCGGCCCTTAACAAAATAAAAGAATAAATTTTATAATTTTTTTTACTTGAAAACATTTGTTTCTTATTCGGCTTCGGCTTCGGCCTTCGGCAGACTATTTCCATTTTGCCGAAGAATCGGCTTCGGCTTCGGCTTCGGTAAAAATTCACGTTCGGTCGGACACTACTTATAATAATGAACCAAAAACTTTAGACATTCTTAAATATAGACTTTAAAAAAATAGTATTATAGTTGTCTTCATTCTATCAAAACATAAAAATTAACCTATATTTTTCATAAATTTAGTTTCTTTTTAGTAAATTAATTTATGTACCCGTACACTTTGCCTGTAGTTGATGCTTCACAGTGCAGTTGTACTGGATTTAATTTGCACATAAATTCATTCGAATGACGATGCATTACACTGTGCGACAGTCCAAAATCCCTGGTAGACAAAATCTGGTAGCTCCTGTCGAGTTCTACAATGCTCTTTACTTGAAATTTGCCGGATACCCCAAAAATCTGGACGTTTTGGTAACGAATATGATTGCCAACCTATTTTAAGAATTTAACTAGATCCTAAATCACGAAACTTAAACTTTTCCAACCATAAATATATATATATATTGTTTGATAGAACTTGAGTAAACTGTGTGTATTTAAGTCGGTTGGCAATCAGGAAAGTTATAGGCCGACAAGTGGGTAAAGGTAGGTAAAATCGGTGTTTTGACCGTAAGTCCAGAGTTTCGGGGTGTCCGGCAAATTTCTAGTATAGAACATTCCTTAACTCGACAAGACCTTCCACAAAAATAACATTAATTCCCAGGAATTTCAACTTCGTTAAATTTGCTCGCACCGTGTTATTTATTTGTATATTTTCGGAACAATTCCACGACCAAAAAATTTTCTACAGAGCAATTCATGTGTTTAATATCTTTAAATATCTTCAATATCAAAAATTTAATATCTTTATCACATGCATAGTACAACAATTAAGGTAGCTGCAGGGCTCAGAGCCGAAAGTCAGAATTGTTAAAAAATATTGAACGAAATAGATCAACAAAACGAGACATCAAATAATTTGTATTGATTTTGACAATTTTGATTCTGAGAGGGAGTGGATTGATAGCCATGCCCTTACTACTTTAATTATTGTAAAATGATCATATGTGCTTTAGTAAGTAAGGGTTCTCTTCGTGGACTACGATCGTATGTTCATAGAGTCTTAGCCTCTACATTGAGTTAATCTTCGATTTCAGTGGCAGCTGCACATGGATTCTTCTTTGAATATCTCACTTTTTTCTGAATGAATGCCGACCTGGTTTTCTGGTTGCGGTTGAGATTTTAAGGCAGTATGTAATGCGTATCATCATCGGAGGGCAACCAATTATATTTTGAACTTCAGCGCGTGAATTTCCTCCCGAAATATATGAAGATTGTGTTTTATTTTTATTTTTAATTTACTTTAAAATAAAATTAAAGTTTAGTAAAAACAAAAAAGAATACAATAAAAAATATAATAATTAGCTCTTTACAATATCTGTTGAATTATGACAACAACAACACATTTATACTTATAAGTCTTCATATAAAGGTTTTTATAGAGACAACATAATATATTTATAAAATAAGTTGTTGCTATTATTTTGATCGTAACTGTATATGAATTAAAAAATCAAAGCATGTTTTCATCAGGTTTTGAACAAGTTATTTTACAAAATGATGATAAAAAAAAACATCATTAATAGGCATTAATGGGTAAAGCAAGTAAAAGTATTTTTCATACCAGAATGCAGGGATAGAGACTGAAAATTGTGCACTCAAAATCCTTAAGTCAATCCTTTACAAAGTGCCTAGCATACCTTTTTCGGTAGCAGCATGGTTTGCTTTTGATCTTTGCATTAAGTAGGACAAAGACAATTGGAAACAATCACATGCTAATGGTTTTCGACTTACTTGTGAGCCTTCAATACAACTAAACAAAAGCAAATGTGTCTGTGTTTTTGGTAATGTGCATTTATTCCTATTTACATTAACACTCCATTCTAGAGATCTTTCTGTGCTGCTTATATATGTGTGTATTTAAGCAGCAAGCAGGTAGATGAAGAAGTTACGAATTCAACAATCTCCACCCTCAAATGAAGCAACGACATCCCTGGTTTGTCTTTGAAGCTAATTGAAATAAATGCTCCAACGGTGGCACATCTTCGTCGCGTCGCTACGGTCGTCGCCGTACTCATTGTAATACTGTTTGCGTGCTTCAGTGCTGTGCTTGTGCGGAACTCATTGAATGTGACTGTGTGTAAGCTTATTTTATGTTTTCATGTTGTTTTCCCGAGAATCAATTGCAGGTGAATATCGCACACAAATGAAAATTTATTAAGGTTTGTTCTTGTTGTTGTTTGTTATACACAGACACTTGTCGCTGAAGCGTCTTACCTGTCTATCAGCTGGCCTGAACCGCTCAATGCTGCTCTGTATCATTTACTTATTAGGCGAAACCACACAAAGCTTACAGATAGATGTTGATGGACACAATCACAGATAGATAGATACTCACACGTGTTGAGATATTGAACCTACGTGCTTCTTCTCTAAATATTTGCTACGCTGATCTTTTGATACTGCAAGAAACGAATTTCATTCTGTCAAAATTAAATTAGTATAAAGTGAAGAAAATTGCAAATTTGGCTCCAAGGTTGAACATTTTGTCTAAATTGTCGTAGAATCAAAAATTTTCTATGTATACAACCAACAGAGGTCCTTAAAATGGGTTATTTTTCAAGTTTCTCGTAAAATCGAATCCCAACAGGCTTTTGTCCATTGCACAATTTTTCATAAAAATGTCTAAAACAAAATTCTTTAAGGATCATAAGCTTTAAATCGCTTTTCTTCATATAAATACGTTTGCGAGATTTTTAAAAAATTTAGACCACAGAAGATTTTGTTAACTAGTTATCTAGTTTAAATAAAAGTGACATACACAAAACATTCGTAGGTTAGTTTTTGAGATATACGACCAAAAACGGCTTAAGTGGTTTTTTTCAAATATCTCCTCAAGTGGATTTTTCAAAAATTGTGTAATAGGAGGTTTTTTCATTAGATAATTTAACATAAAAATGTTGTACCCAAATTGCGTTTAACCCTTAACGGTCACACGGAGTAACTCATTACCCCACGCTTTAAAAACCAGTTGTACAAGACATATGGGTGTTTTAAGACTTCTTACCGATTGTTTTATGTTTGTTGAAGAGTTCTTCAACATTTTTTATGATTTTTATCGGTCAAATAATGGGTCAGTGGCGATATAAAAAGTTAAAATCAATTTCAAAGGTTTTACACCTCTAATTTAACTTTTTCCGAGCCTAGGGTGACTAGTTACCCCGTGTGGCCGCTAAGGGTTAACATCATCTTTTCTTGAGATACAACCAAAAAGGGTCAGATAAATGGGTTTTCTTCAAATATCGTTTTTGTAGTAAACGCAAATTCGGGCCAAACAGGCTTTTGTTTATTTGAGAAAAAAAAAAAAATTGTGGAAACCAATGCCTAGAGAAATAATATCTAATTTACCCCTGTTAGATGGATGTCACAACTATATTTAGAATTTTCAAGAGTGGTTTTTAATATATTCTTTTTCTAAACAGTGATTTGCTTGCCGACTGGCTTGAACGCATTTCTTACATTTACTCTGTCTTATTTGCAAAACTCTTCTCAAGAGCAATCAATCGCATTAAACAGAATTTCAATCGAAACTACTATGATTGTCCAACAACTACCAACTATAACAATTGTGAAACGAAATTTCAAGAACAGAATTGCTATTTGCCGAGGAGTCGCTAATAATTTGTATGCAATACTTCCGTCTGTCTGGGTTTATCTTGCATTTGCTGAGAAGTGTTTAGGGTGGCCAGAAAATATTTTAAAAATGGGTTTTTTTGAAACAGAAATATGCTCAAACTGGTTTACTTACTTTTAATGCAAAGGAAATCTTAAGCAAAGTCGTTTCTTAAAGTAATTTTTACGCAAAAGTCGTAGTTTGATGAAAAAACCAGAAAAGGACGCATTCAAAGATATTTAAGTTATTGAGTTCAATTTATTTATAAAAATTTAATATCATAGCTGAATATAGTTAAGTGCCCTACCTCGCTCAGCCTTAGTAACTTTTTCATTTCCGAAATTTTCAAATTCTTCTAGAACCGTGTCAATTCTGGCAGAAGCGCTCGTTAAACTTTATATCAGACATACAAATTGTTCGTTTGTTAAAAAAATAAACGTTTATTTCTTTAAAAAATGTTGTACAAGAGTAAAACCTTTATATAAGTTTGAATACTGTGCGAAAACATACTGTTTGGAAAAGAGCTTGAGAAGTTTCATGCAATCTAAGAAGCCCATTCTTTCATCAAAACAGAGAGATTTGTTTTAAAGATTAAAGTTTGTTTCGAAAAAGCTCGACCGACGAATCGTAATTATCCTGTTAAACTCAGATGAAATTTGTTACATTTGAAGACCCAAAAATAAGAAACTAGATGCACAAATAAGATAGAAAGGTTGTCTCATTTGTAAAAATACATTAAAAGAAAAAAATGGAAAATTTTGTGTATAGGAACATTTAAGTCAACCATTAGCTTCATTAGGTCGAAGAAATGCCATTTCATTGATGTTTTAACACGATAATGATCCAAAGAACTCAAAGTTGGTCAAAGAGTACTTGTCGTCTCAAGAGAATCAAGGGTTGAATTTGCCATCTAAATCTTCAGAATTGAATTCAACCACCAATTTTAGCAAAACTTATAGAGCTAAGCTAAAACTATAACTAAAAAGTGTTTAACCCTCATCGGTCCCTCAGACCCATAACCTTAAAAGGTTCTTTATGTATGCACGCGCATACATACTTAAAACATTAAAAAGAAATAAAAACACCACAAATTTTATGAATAAAATTTAAAGATTATTTATTGCTTTTATGAATAAAGTTATGGAAAAAAGCTATTTGCCAAAAACTCATGTCAATTGGTTAAGGTTTAATATCTCTTTTACTAAATTTAATTTTGAATTTGTATGCGCGCGCATACAAAGGACCGATGAGGGTTAAGATTTGAATTCCCATGGTAACTCTCTTTACATTCAGAAAGTTTTATGGAGTTTAATTAAGCTTTTAATTATGTATTTACTTTAATTATATATATAATAATGGGCATTACAATGTGTACTCATTACAAAACCCATTACGAAACAATTATTTGTTTAAGTACTTCGCGTTACCATTTTCGGACAACTAAAAGTTAACTTGATCTTTAAAAAGTTGAATTTGGAGGTAATAAAGGTGCATTTGAAATGCAAAATATTTAATTTTATACGAAAAAAAGGTTGAATTTTAAGTTAAAAATCTATTTATCGATTGTGTATCAACCTGGCAAGTAAGACAGGAAAATGAAAAATGTTTTCAAGAAAAGCTAGAATTAAAATGATTTATTTTCAAAAAGCGTTATATTTTGTTTTAAAAGATTGAACTTTTCGTTTGTTATACAAAAAGATACATACATACATATTATTTTTACCTTTTCATAAGAGATATTTTATATAATTCTCAAGTACCATAAATTCCAAACCTTATGATTGATTCTTCTTATAGTACTATGACAGACCGGAAGCTCAAACAAAAATGCATTTAAAAGAATGTATTACAGCAAACAAAAATAATTTATATAAAAACCATTTAAAAATATTAAACGCAAAGTTGTTCTTCATCTTCCAAAGTGTAAAATTTTAAAAATTTGTTCAAAAAGTATTCTTCAGAAATCTAAAAAACAAATATATTCAAAATTCAAAAGCTATGTAACGAATTGATAAATCGATTTTTCTTTATTTTAAATAATTTGCAATACTCTCACAACCACGCCCACTCACATAGCATACAAATTTAAAACGGTGTAGTTGTGCTTTGCATGATCTTTCAAAATTTCTTAAAAAAACTTACACAAGCATTTAGTACAAATTTAACATTGATTAGTACACATTGCCACTGTTTATTAGAATGATGGAATATGTCTAAAAATGCATAGCATACTTTTAGGGCTGTGCTTTATTCAGTGTTAAAGTTATTTTCATATTAGATGGTTGTTGTATTTGCTAGAGTCGTCTGTATCAAGTGCTGTGAGTTAGAGACAAAACATGTCTTGAGTAGTATGAAAGAATAGCTGCGTTCGATTCGCCAGTGCTCAACTCGCTTGTGAAAAGAACGTCTACTCATTTTGCTTTTATTTTCTCAATAGTTGGCAACGCTTTTATTATGACGACCACATCAATAAATACATTAAAACTTATCCCGTACACCAACCAAGTGAAAAAATAAGAACTTGGCAACGCAACTTTACTCAACTCAACAGGTAGTTGACTTTCTCTATGCTCAACTAGCTGGAGACTTTGTTGTTGTTTTCTCATACAAATTTTGAAATAAGCGACAATAAGCGAGTATAGGCTGGCGAATCGAACGCAGCTAATGATAAATGACTAGATTTTGGCATGCGCATGATTCGTCAAGGTCACGAAAGACCTGATGTGAAATGCATAACGAGATGCGCAGATCTGTGCAACTTCTTTATTCTGTCTTTGCGATATTTAGTTGTCTGTTTTTTCGTGAGTTTAATCAGGATTTATGCCCAATGGATATTTAAAGATACAATTTCACCATTACTTAACCGAAAATTATGAAATGGGAATTATGGCAGTCGGAAAACCATAGCACGTTCTATAAAAATTTATAAACATTTGATTAACAAACGAAACATTATTTTTTTGGTTTAACTAAATAAATTCAAGTTTAATCCGTGTGTAATCTCCGCACATGTGGATCTCCGAAGACCCTAAAAATATAAAATATCTTGCAGCAGAAATTTATTTTATTAAATAATTTTATGAGAAAACCGTATTTACGTTACTTTTTTACACGCAATATATATATATTTTAAATAAAAAAACCGATTCATGGGAGTTTAATGGCGATACCACCAAACACCAGAGATCATTAACTTTCGCTCACTAGCTATTGTGAGCGTATGATTAAAAAAGGATGATCGCAGATACATACCCTTAATAATATTTTATCGCTCTCGTTCAAGAGCACTCTATTTTCGGTGAAAATTTCGAATGAGAACTCATTCCATGTGCCATGACGCATGACGCGCGACGGTTGAATTGTTTGTTGATAGTTTTTTTCATCTAGCTCGTAAACGGGATTTTCCAAAAAATTTGAGACAAGGTGAATTTTGTTCACGAAATATTTCTATGTAACAACAGCATGTAAAAAATACCCACATCATCATTAGTTTTCAAGATATTCGACCAAATATTTCATTTATGAATTCATTACCATTTACGACTCATTAACGGTCTCATGAGCATTTATCATCTCATTTTAGATCTTGCTCGTAAACACGTTCTATTGATTTGAAAATTTATCTCGCATACCTGAGGCATTATATGGGTGAACCACTCTCATATTTTTATGTTTTCTGTGTCAGATGTCCTTATCGTGAGTTTCATATTTCTATATTTCGTCATCATACTATTAGGATAATCCCAAAACAACTTTGTGAAACAAATTAACGTTAAAAGCATAAATAAATGTTGTTTTTTGCCCAATGACCAGTCACTGCGACAAAAATCCATCATACTGTCATAATTAAATAACTTTGTGTTCATCTAAAAAGAAGTACTAATGGCATGGTTAACCGAAATTGATGTTCTAGTAACTTGTTTAAAATATCATTGGCAAATATGGCTGTAATCCACGTGAAATAAAAGGAAGTGTGATTTGCGAAGTGCGATTGTAAAATATTGAGTTAAATTTTCCCATGGAACTTTTTTCTATTATTTTGAAATAATGAGATAATACTTAAATAGTATAAAATTGCAATTTCCGAATAAACCCACACGACCAAATACTACCAAATGGCAAAGTTTGAGTTTTGTTTGCATTTTTATTGTACCTATAAAACAAAAAAAATTAAAAAAAAAAACATGTTATTGCCGACACAGTACATGTAACGTAAAAGAAGTCAGATCACGTACATTTTCGGATTACAATTTGATTTTGATCCCATGTTCTCATGTTTGTTCCTATTTAACCAATATGGTGTGTTGGGAGGTGAGATTATCCTTGCGCGGACCACTCCCATTTTTTGCACATGTTACACATACATTTGCCACACTTGATCACCTCTTTAATTTTTCGATCATGTGGAAATGCCCTTCCATACGTAAAAGTAAAGAAATATTGTGCTAGTAAAACAAACACACAAATTCACATTCCACTTCTTAAGCTTACCTAAGGTTTTGAGGATATTTTATTTGATTTTTTTTTTTATCAAGTACTCAGCTTGTCATGACACATCAACTGATTGTTGATTTATGCGGTAGCCGTTTTAACTACTCAAGCCTTTGATTGGAATTTTAGTTTTTTGTATGTCTTGTTGAAATGTTTCATTCTTTCTTCATCTACTTTTTTATTTTAAAAATTTTTACATGTCGATTATTTAATATATCTATACATATTTTAATTCAATAAATTAATTGAGAACAAAACAAAATGCATATCCTAAAAATACGTTTTGTTCATACTCATCATGAACAAAACTTTATTTCCACCTGGTCACCTTAATTGTAATCATGATTCGATAAGCATTCAGCAGGTCGTTGTAGTAGAACTGAATTTTCAAATGCATCCTCAGCTGGATTTGTTCTGTCGATTATTCTGGGAAAACATACCTTAATTTTCCTAATTTGAGTTATTTGCAACTGTTAATTTGCACAACATCGCACTTGATTCAAGAAAACGTTGAGCAATTGTTTAAGGTGTCGGTTATGTTGTTGCTTCTACCTGCAACACTTGCTAACATCAATTTCACCAGGATATTCTGAAGAATGAATGTCATTGAATAGAAGTGAACTTGGAACTCTGATTTAATTAGCAGCGCATCAAATGAATTGAGCCGAAGTTGAACAAATCCAACGAATGCAGTCATGAAAGCCGATATCGATCCAGTTCGAGGCAGTCTCTGTGTAATACGTGTTTTGCATTTTCGCGTGCAGTCATTCGTACAAATGTTTTTGAAACTGCCACTAATTATGGTGCCACAAACGTCCAGCTATTTCATCGCTTTTGCGCAAACTGCGATAATTGATGTCGGATGTGAGGACACAAAGCGTACCAAAGCGACAGACACAACTTTGCGGTGCTTTTGTATGAATTCCAAAAATGCAAACGTGCAGAAGATAAGCATGATATATCGACATTTAAATGGATACAAGAGTACTTAGGTCAATAGAATGCTTTATAAAAGTCCCATATGGGAAAAGAAGTCAAGACTAGATTCACATAAATAGAAAATAGCAGTCATTTAAGCAGAAAAAGATACGCCAAAGGACTCAAAGGAATATCCACTAAAACAAACTCTAAGAAGTTATATCCAGATACTATAAAATAAACTGTGATCTCAGCTTTAGTTCTATATTTTTCTGCGCACTCACGATTATTTAATTTACATGCAATTTTTTATGCTTCGTTTTAAATAAAATTGTAACATTTAACATTTTTACATACTAGCTGATGCTTGAATATTTCCATAAGCGAAACGGTACTTTGGTCCCGTTCTGCTCTGTGTACTCTGAGAAGCACAATTTTTATTTACCTGCATCTGCGTGATTTATGATTTCTTCGAACCGGAATCGAATATCAATGTAGTTTGTTCATCGGTATTAGGCTGAATGCTCAGGAAAGGCACTGCGTCCAACATGCCGACAAAAGATGCTCTCAGATCTTTAATATTTTATCACGGAATGCAATACGACACCTCGTTCGCTGGCAACTATTTTTCCTTGAGAACGTGAATTCATTTACATTTGTGCTTCCTTGAAGCATAGCGCTACCAAAAGCTTTCCCGTTTCCCCGTTGGCCACCACAGCATAGCAACAATAAGAACACTTTGCAGCCCTGTAGCTTACAAAGAAAATAATAACTTTGAGTAAATAACATTTGTTAGTGTGTGTGTGCGTGTGTATGTGTGTGTGACTTGGTTTTCGTCTTGCGATTGCATCTTTTGGCAACTTTGGCTCCTTCTTCTTTTCAAATCCGTCGAAACTCTGAAGTGTTTGACATTCATGGCAGCGCGAAATATGTATTAAGATATGTGAAGCTGCTGCATTCCACCGGTGGGCCTCGTTGTGCGAATGGAACGTGTCGCAACTGCCGAAATTTTAAAATGAGACGAAATCATTGTGATGAACTCTTTTGCAGGATGAGTTCGCGTTTGAAATACAGCATTTCAAATACCAAGAATCCCGTGGCGCAATCAAAGGAAAATCTCGGCCATATTGTTGGCAACGTTAGGTTGCAGCACCACATGCAGTGTTGCTAACATGATTCAAGCTAATGCAGTAAAGACAAATATTGCGCTTATCATGACCGAAATGTGCCAAGTGATTATATTTATCCAAGCATTTTGTAAACTCTTTCGATTAAAAAGAAAATAATTTGGCCCCATGGTGCAACATACGCATACATATTGTCGGTTCAGAAGAACAATGATGTAACTGCAAAAAATTGAATTGTGCTGGAGAGGCAACAAATAAATTATAATAACGTCAAACTTTTTTTTATTAAAAACGAAATATTTGACTGAGAATAATTGCATGATGGATGTTGGTATATCTCTAACTAATAGTTGGACCCAGTCCAATCTATCAGTGATATTGGGGATATCAATTAACCAATAATCAATAAACCGTGTAGACAAAATGTATTTTTCACAGAGGCCACTTAGCCAAGATACACTGATCCCATTCGGCAATGGTAGGGGTTCGAAGCGCTACTAGAAAACCATCATATGGATTTGGAAGTGCTTCCACACTCATATAAAAGTAAGGGAGAGTGAGGTGTTGTGAGACAGGCTAAGTTTTGGGACCATAACTTCTTCAAAAGTTAATATATTTTTTTTTTGGAAGCATTTCTTGCTTAGCTTACTCAATTGCCTGCGATGACAACTGAATGGAATTTTTTGTTGAAGTCTTTATTGAAATAGGAAAAACATTAAAATACAGATAAGAATAATTATTCTTCTTCATTTGATTCGGCTAACAGTTAAAATACCCGGTTTTCATTTTGGCACACTGCAAATGAACGGTTCGATCACATATATTGCAAATAATGAAGTTGTGTCGTTCAAACTCTTTGGCACGTTTGCCCTACAAATGCTGCAAAAGCCAACATCTTCATCTAATAACAAAACTCTTTCTGGTACGTATTTTGTATGACGACTATGCTTTGCTGGTTCCTTCAGCAAATTTTTTTTGTTCTGTTTTTTGTTTTCTTTTGATCGGCTATTTTCTTCAATAAAGCCACATTCTTGGATGATGTTAATACGGTTGTATACATTGGCTTCCCGCCGCGTTTTGATTTTTGGAATGGGAGATCAAAGTTCAGAGCACTAACCTTCTCTAGTGCACCTTCTCAGCTCAGACGCCATGAAAAGCCAATTTAATTTGTAAAATATTGGAAAACTGGTTTTTTCCACCAGTTTTGCTAATTTGCTATGCGACAAAATCGACTAATTTATCATTTGAAGCCGATGCGGAAGAAATTTTATGTCTTCAACTTTTCTATATAACGAGTTCCATACACTTTCGATTTATAAAGATTATGAATTGTCGACAACCCGGAAACAATTTTTTTTTATGGCAATTTCTTTGATGGCTGCCACAGGTGGATGGATACCACATTTCCTTTTGGCTTTGTTAAACTTTTATATGCACTAAAATTAATGAAATAAACACAAAAATTAACTGTCTCACAACAACCATTTCACATACAAAACTTTTTGCAAAATCACTTCGGTGGGTTTTAAGGCAATGGAATATAGATCATTTTAATAAATATTTACCTTCACTTTTAATTGGCAATGTTTCTGGAAATTGCACAAAGGCAAACTTTACAATGAGTGCACATAATAAGTTAGATCCCATTGAAAAAATATTTTACAGTTGTTGTGAGCAATCATAACATTACCACTATGACAGATATTGACGTGTCTCACAACACCCCACTCTCCCCTATACTTTGTTTTTATATGAAACTAGCGATACACGGCGCTCGTTGCTACGCCTGCACACCCCGTTTTCAATGTCCGTTCCAATTTTCGAGTAGAAAGAAATTGCCAATAAGTAACTTTATACTAGAGCTTCAGCTCAAACACGTGTTTCGACCTACACGTGTTCACGAAAGTTCGAACTCCGTGTAGTTCTTGTTTTACAACACGAACCTCAACTACACGTGTATTTTATTCACGAACTACAAGTGATTTTCGTATTCACGGACTACATGTGGTTTTCGTATTCACGTGAATAGTATTCACGTACTTTAAGCAGAGCCGAACTTTTAATAGTTTTTTTGAGTTTTGCGAACGAAAAAAAAAACAAAAAAAAAAATTATAAAAAAAAACAGAAAAAGCGGGATATGCCGAAAACGGAGCGATATAGGCAAAAAATAACCACTTTTTAATCACTTTTGAATCACGTGAATACTAACTTCACGTGTAGTTCGTGAATAAAATACACGTGCAGGGGCCTGTTTCTCAAAAAATACAAGTGTTGTAATACAAGAGAAATACTTGTAAAACGGAAGAGTTTGACAAGTATCTGTTTCTGGTATCTACACTTGTAGGATTCAAGTTACAAGTCTAATTGTCGTATTTACAAGTGTCAAAAGTACTTGTAAATTAAATCTGTTTCTCAAAACTTGTTCTGAAACTTGTAGCTTGTGATCAAGTGTCAAAAATTTCAATAGTCCTGCAAGTCTCTTTAAAATAGTTACAAGTTGGAAACACAAAATTTTAATAAATATCCAATACTTAAAACAGTAAAAAAATGTGGTTGAGTGTTGGTTCCTTCCAACAGTGAGGAGGAAGTCATAATTATAAGAAGACCAAGGATTTTAAGACTATTGCGACAGTTTGTTTCACTCAGCCACTTTAATTTCTTTGGTTATTCTTTCGGAAAATGTACCAAAGAGTAAAATTGAATTTTTTGGTGGTTTTTAGTTGGCATTTAAGATATATTATATTAATTAAAATAATATAATAAATGCAAAGCAAGCAGCTGTTGTTAAATTTGTCAGTTGCAAAATGTTGCCAGATTGGTGTATTCCGAATTGTGGGTCAAAGTTGTATTCATAAGGAAAATTTTACAGTGTTATTAAAACTGTGTTCATATTTTATAGTAAGGGGTTTCACAAGCTGTCGCATTAGATCGTTTAATTGTATGTGTTCTTTTTTTACAGCAGTTGTAAAATGTTTGTTGTAAGTTTCCAAACTATTTTCTAAAAATTAAATTTTTTAATATAAAATTTATTAGTATTATTTAATTTGAAATTTTAATTTTGGATGTGATTTATTTTAAAACTTAGAACAATGAATGAAATATAAGTGACGAATGTTCAAGAATCTTTCAAGCTACGCAGTTCATTTTACGTAAAATTTGATGGTGCGTTCATGTTATTCAATGCGCAAAGTACGCAATACGCAAACATACGCAGTGACTTGAATCCCTTTATTAATTGTCCCAATATATTTCTTGAAGAACGCAGTATATTCAAGTTCCGAGGTATAAATTACTGTTACTGTAGCTCTGTTACTTGACAGACGCCAAAATCTGAATAAAAAAGCTATTCTACACGTGTAAAAAAATTACAAGACTTATGAAAATCCTTGAGAAACAGTTTTTACAAGCACTTGTAACTTGGAACTTGTGAGCTTGTGAGCTTGTGAACTTGTAGTTTTTTTAAACTGGCCCCAGTTGAGGTTCGTGTTTTCATTTGACTTTTTCGTGTAACACGTGTTCACGTGAAACTGGAAGCTCTACTTTAAACTGACTTTCAATCTTATTAGACATTTAGTACCAAAGCTACTCAATATTAAATATAGTAGTCATCAACTTTACAAAGTCGCCATTAAGCTGAGAACAGATTCGCACAAATCTCTTGTACACAATAACTTCGACTTATTCTCTTTGCTAACTGGACTAGGCTTCATTTCAGTTAAATATCCTTAATATTATCATTGAGAGTAAAAAAATTGATACTTTAAATAGAATAGAAGGTGTTAAAAGTGTACAACCGTTAAATCACTCTACCCTCAGGTTGTGCCCGTACGTGTGTATATAGTTGATTGAAACTATTATCTGGTACATCCCGGAAATCCTTGCGAATATTTGAGCAAATATAGGCAACGGCTTATCCCAGCCAAGGCATTTTTTTAATATTTACCTCAGGAATAAATATTTGAACGGTTGGTTCTACCTGGCAAATTCAATTACATACAACGGGAATTCGCTCAGCCGTTTAAGCCAACACCAACGTCCATTGATGGTAGTTAAATCCATTGGATACATATTGTAGAACGAGGCAGAAATAATATTTTCCTTTTATTATTTAAAATGTTTGTTAATTAACAAAAAATACATCATCCCTGCTGCCTTGGCTGCTGTGCTGTCAGTTGTCAGACAGACTTGATGGCATCACCATGAGCGAACACATGAACATGTACACGCTGGTCGTCGTCCATACCTACTCACTTGGCCATGTCATCAGCAGCGTAAACATCAGGACGCACCATGCGACGTCCTTTAGCTTATTTTATTTTAATAAAAATATTACCATTTTTTTTTTCTCATTTATATTTTTTTAAATTATTTGTTGCGTTGCAATTGCATATGAGCAGCATATAAAATCATCCGCAGGCCAGCCCAGCATACCATATGTTCGTTCGTATGAAGTAGGAGTACTTTTTCAACACATGGCGGTCATGCGTTTCCGCGTTTCTTGTCTGCAATTCAATAAAGTATTGGGGACTCCTTACGTAATCATCGCTGTGCGGTAATATTGCGATGAAATATTTAAAGTGACGCCAGCTCGGTGAGCATCCTCAATATGGCGAACATTTTTGCGGCGATGCTCTTGAGGTCACTCTTCTGAGTTTGTTACCTACGCAGAACGTTCGTTCTTTGCAAACGTTAAAATTATTATGATTATTTTTTTTTTTTTGTATGTTTTAATTTGCATGCCAGCGGGAGGGACGGTTGTGTGTCGCCTGTCGAATTTATTAAAGTTAAAAATTCCATCTGTGTAATGCTGATGCCGAAAAATTCCGATATCGAAAACTTCATCAACATGGTAAAAATTTGAGCATTACTCGGATTAATTTTTTAAAGCATTCACATGAAATATAATCTCTGACTAAAGATGAAACGGAAGTTTAAAATATATGCAATAGTGGGGAAAATTACACGTATAGGTTGGGTAAGACAAAATAAAAGAAACAGATGTATTAATTGGAATCGGCAGTTTAGGTGGTGTTTTTGAGGTGTTGCTTTGAGAAAAGAGATTTTTTTAATGAGTCTGACATATTTTTTAACTAATTAAGAAGAATGTTAACAATTTAATAAAATTTGATCTTTTATAGTATTTTTTTTATTCAAACTTCTTTGAGCTTGAAAGCAGATTAGAGGAAGAATCCTACTGATTCAATGTTATTTGTCGCTTGTGCGATAAATTTGATTAACTCGAATGGAACGGACACTAGAAAATTGAAGATGATTCTTCAAAAGTTTTAAGGTCATGAGGCCAAGTAGATGTTCCTTGGTGTATGAAAGGAAGAATAATTATGATGCCGGTCGCCTGGAGTTTAATGAGTTTGTTTACCTGAAAAGCAGCATTAACTCCTTCATTGCTATAAGTATTCGGTTGAGAGGAAGTATAACTCTTGCCAACAGTTGTTACTTTACGCACAGTAGTCAATTGAGAAGCGGTAGTCAATTATCTTGCCCGTCCTATTTTAAGCCCCATTAGAGATGACGTTAATAATCTGCTCAAGAAGACCAATATGACTTCTATTTCTTAAAATTTCTGAAATTCAATTTAAGGCCTTCCAATGACTTGTATGAATATTTTTTTTTTATTTTGGAGTTAAATAATTGGTCTCTTTTAAACAAAAACATCGATGTCATTTAATATGATCAGACTTTTAATACCGAAGATATGTTGAAAATGAAAATAGGGAGCCCTACGTTCGGCAAAAAATGTTCAAAAATTTTTTAAAAATAGTTTTGCTGGAAATATTAATACACATTTTTAGCAAAAGAAGTCATATTGGTCTTCTTGAGATATGAAGACATATGTCAATGCGCGACCCCTACGTTCTGTCAAAAAAAAACAAAAAAATTTTTTTCGTAATTGTCTTACAAAAATCCGTCACATTCGTTAGTGTATGGCGCACTTTTTTTTACATTGGAAGTGGTACGGTCTAATGTACACACATAAAAACATTTCACTATTTGAAAGACCCTTTTTCATTTCTTTTAACTGTTTTATTTTTAATTGAAATTTTTTTGCATGAGAACCATGAAAATTTGTTGTGTTTTGTACACCATGAATAAGACGCTATACTAGTTTCAGAAGCTAGTTTATAGCTGGTATACCGTGACACACATGTATACCACAAATATACAATGTAGCATATTTACTTTGTAGTATCGAAACCATATGTGTATCTCCAGTATAGCTATATATGTTGGTGGAATTGAACGGACGGATTACGATTCTACACCAAAAACTTCTTCAGAAATCACTCTCAGCTGCCCAAGAATGATCCCAATAGTTTTTTTCGCAGAACAGTGCTATTGGAGGTTTGGAATGAAGAAGTATTAAATAAAAATTTTCCAAAAGTTAAGTCATTGATTCGATTAACATCCACCACACACACGCACACACACACACACACACTATCTCCACTGTCACTATACCCGTTCATTGCACCCGATTAAGTTGCTGTTTACTCAAGCCACAATTAATTCCTCTACGTACACATCTCATTCACTTATTTCATCGATATAGTCACAACATCATGTCAATTCGAATTCGAATGCTTCAACAATTCAATAAAAATCATACAAAAACAAACAAGAACAGCAAGAAAAGAAAAAAAATGAATATATTTCTACCAAGCAAAGTATCAGGACTGGAATATTTCGCAGAAATCAATACGAAAGATGAACGCGTTGGAGCTTAAACTCCTTCAAACAGATGCATTAACGCTCTTTACACACTGTATACTTGATGAACGGAAAAAAGAAGCAGAAGAAAATGAAAATAAATACAAAACATAAGTAAATAAATAAATTATAAGCATACATTTGAAAGTGTGCTTTTATGCTTTGCTAGCTTCATCATGATGATGGTAGAACGTACTTTTTGATTTTCTGGAAAAGCTGCAAAAATAATTTATAATTTGTATTATATTTAATAAAAGGAAAATAAATAAATATGTACGATATATACATATATATATATTAAGGTGCCTCGACTTGTATGAAGAAAAAAAAAGTTCCATTTGTACCCATTTTAAAATGAACCTTGATGTATTCTATGATCATTCCCAAAATATTTTGGCTATACCAAAATCCGTCAGTGAGCTAAACCATTTTGAAAAAACCTCCATAAATCATGTTTTCCGCATTTATACTGGCTAGTGTAATAGATGTAAATAAATAAACTGTCTCAAATTGTAGGCCTGAAAAAGTTGTTTCAATCTGCATCAAAAATTTGTATAAATTTGCAATTGGATTAAAGATAATGATGTTTTTCATGATTTTTTTCTTAGTTTTTGAGATGATTTTCAAAAATTCTACATAGAAACAAACGCTTGAAATAAAAAAAAATACAGTATTTTGGATTTTGAAAATTTTATTTTCAGGTAAACTGCACACAAATGGAGAAATAAAATAAGAGCTACACTTTATTAAACAAAGTAAAATGTCCAAAATATATGACAGACGTGCATACCTTTCCAACGATATCTTGATAACGGCGATCGTATAAGAAATAATAAAGTTATTTGAATTTTTGTGAAAATAATCTAAAAAAAAATGCATGAAAACATCATTATACTTAACCCAATTGCAAATATTTTCAAATTTTTGATGCAGATTGAACGAACTTTTTCAGGCCTATAATTTTGGACAGTTTATTTGTTTACAACTATTACACTAGTTAATATATATACGGAAAACATGATTTTTGGAGGTTTTTGCAAAATGGTTTAGCTCACTGACGGATTTCGGCATAGCCAAAATATTTTGGGAATCATCATAAAATACATCAAGATTCATTTTAGGATGGGTACAAATGAAACTTTTTTTTTCAAGGCACCTTAATATATATATGTACGGTGATTCCGCCCAAGACTCAGATTAAATTATATTTAAAACTCTTTCTCCAACACATTTGCGCACACACACCCACACATATCCACTTACCCTGGTCATCCCTTTAAGCCGCAACTGATCGGGGGCTAGTGTGGTTGACTTCTTGGGAATTTAAAGATGTTTTAAGGGGACGTGACTCCTTCGAAAAAAGTTTCTTTTACAGCCTGTTATGGCCGGTTATAAATAAAAATTCAGTTGTGCTAAAACGCCACAAAATATATTTTAAATTTGTAACGAGTTTTATAGCCTGGTTATGAATTAAACGTCAGTTCTATCAAAACGCTACAAAACGTATACATATTTGATGCTTTGACTTTTTCACCACGTTATAAAGGCATTTCACCAGTTTAAAGTGCGTATCAAATCGATAGAACAAATTGAATGAACAAATTGAAAAAAATTATAACGTGTTATAAAGAAGTTTTATTTTATAGCTGGTTTTATATATAACGCGTTTAAGCAAATTTATAACTCTTTAAACAAACCGGCCATTAATGTTTTAAAAAGCCTATAAGTTGAATAAAAAACAAGATATAATTTTGAAAAATTATATATATATATTTTTTAGTAAAAAGATTACACACAAAAATTTTTTTTTGATTTTTATTATTATTTTAAAAAAACATAATAAAAAACCACCATGGCGGCCGTGATTACAACTCACATCAGATGTCTTTTGGTATTTAAATGATAAAAGTAATACAGCAGCTTGCTAGGTAGATATCGAAAAAGCATTCGTTACGGTTTGGATTGACGCTCTTATATATAAAATTATAAAATATGACTTTCCTAAGCATCTCATAAAAATTATAATATCAATGATAAAAGATAAAAAAATCATAGTAACAGATGGACTCAACAAAACAAACAGAATATTTGATATACAGAATGGACAGCCACAAGGAACAGTTACCGCACCCATCCTATTCAATATATACACTTCCCAAATATTAAAATAAATAGATATGTCCATTGCTTTTGCTGATGATGTTGTTTTATATGTACATGACACAAAAATTGAAGACATTCAAAGTAATTTACAAGCTATATTTAACCATTTTCAAAATTTTTGTGACTATTGGAAACTAAAGATAAGCTACACAAAATGTGAAGTTATACTATTTCATCCCCCTCTTAGACGTGGAAATAACAACCTCCGAAAAAATTGGAAAAATCTTAAAATCACTGCCGCAAATAGTCTTCAGATTCCAACAAAATTGAATGTTAGATACTTAGCAGTTTATTTAGATAAATTTTTGTATATCAATGAACACATTAAAACTGTTTTAGAAAAAGCAAGATCAGCTTTAATGTCACTAAAAAAATCTTCTACTCTCGATATTTAAATAGTGATGTTAAAATCATTTGTTATAAAGCATTTATCAGGCCAATTGTAACATATGCGTGCCCAATTTGGTGAAACATAAGTCCATCGTATATGGAAAAACTCCGCTTGTTTGAAAGGAAATGCATAAGAGCATGTATGCATACATATGTAACGAAGTCAACATTCAAACTATTTGCACAATATATCCAATAAGAAATTCTTAGATGCTACTAAACTATCAAGAATAGACAACGTAATACTTCAATTAATAAGAAATCATTTCGCAAGAGCAAAACAAGTAGAAAATAACATTATTTCAGCAGCATTCTATCCAAATCCTTCGTATTTCGAAAAAACTTTAGAAAGGGGATTTATCTTTAGTTGATATTATATGCGTTTCGGAGACATGGCTTTGTAATGAAATTTGTGATACGATCTGTGATATAAATAGTTATAAGCTTTTTAGAAATGACCGCTCTGGGAAAAAAAGGTGGAGGTGTAGCAATTTATTGTAAAAATTATCTTTGTGCTCGTATTGTTAGTCGTTCTAGTGGATCTGGAATTGAATTCTTAAATATGTGTATATCTGACAATTCTAATAAAATACTTGTGTCGTGCGTGTATAATCCAAATAAATGTCATCCTGTTGAGCCTTTGTTCTCTGTATTGTCTAACTGTATTCTTGAATATGATTTAATACTTCTTTGTGGTGATTTTAATATTAATCTTCTTGCTTCTGATTTAACCAAACAAATATTGTATGAGAAGATATCGTTGTTAGGTTTATCAGTGGTCAACGACTCTATTCCGACTCGCTTTTCTAACAACAGCACCCCCAGTCTTCTAGATTACTTTATTGTATCAGATCCCTTAGCAATTAATTTATTTGACCAATTATACTTTATATCTGACCATGACTTAATTTTTTGTACGCTAAATGTTAATTTGTCTCGTTTAGTTACGTCTAATACATTTTCATATCGTGATTTTAAGCGCATTAATTATCCGTCCCTATTTTTTGATATTTCTATAACGTCCTTTAATGATTGTTGGCTTCACCAAAATATCAATGACAAGCTAAGGTCACTCATAGATCCTGTGAAATTTCTTTTTGAAAAGCATGTCCCTCTCCGTACCTGTAGTGTTAAAAACATGTCTTGTCCTTGGTTCTCTCAGCAAGTGCTAAATGCATTAAAAAAAAGAAATAGACTTCGTAATGAATGGCGGAGGAACCCTTCACCATTTAACTGGGAAGCCTATAGACTGGCTAGAAATGAAGCCATTCTTTTGACAAGGCAAACTAAAACTCAATATTTCTTGACCAAACTAAAACTTTCTCTTCCCACCAAAACGCTTTGGAACAACATCAAAAAACTTGGTATTTGTAATAAAACGAATGAATGCCAAATAGATCCAGATATTCTCAATAATTTCTTTGTTGACAATGCTGTTTCTCTATCAAACAATAACATTGCTCCTTTTTGCAGTCAGACCATGCAACAAGTCTTTGAATTCTCTCAGGTATTTGAACTTGATGTTGGTAATTGTGTTATGCAAATAAAATTAAATGCAATCGGTGAAGATGGCATTCCAATAAAATTTATTAAATTAATATTGCCACACATAATTAGTCCTCTAACGCATATAATTAATACCTGCTTTATATCTTCATCATTCCCTGACTTATGGAAATTTGCTATTGTTCTCCCAGTAGCAAAAAAACAAAATCCTTCCTGTGCCAATGATTTTAGACCCATTAGCATTTTATCGCCACTAGATAAAGTTTGTGAGAAACTCATGGCTCAACAAATAAATAAATATCTTCTTGAAAAAAAATTGCTATCTCCATTCCAATCAGGTTTTCGGGCAGGGCATGGGTGTTCTTCAGCAGTGGTTAAGGTTCTTGATGACATTCGACCACACTATGATGTTGGTTCTGTGACTTTACTTTGCCTGCTTGATTTTTCTAAGGCGTTCGACAAAGTTAATCACCAGTAGTTGTGTCATAAACTTAAGAGTCTATTTGGTTTTCGTGATAGTGCTGTCAATCTTATGTTTAGTTATTTGTGTAAAAGGTCCCAAAAAGTAAAAGTTGGCCAATTGTGCTCTGAGATTAAATCGGTTTTAAGTGGTGTTCCACAAGGATCTATACTTGGTCCTCTTCTATTCTCATTATTCATTAATGATATTTTTTCCGTTTGCAATCATGCATCCGTTCATGCATATGCGGATGACGTTCAGTTGTACTTATCTCGTCGAATTGGGCTCATTGATGATCTATGCTGCAGAATGAATGAAGACCTCAGTAGTATCAATGAGTGGGCCAGTAGAAATGGTCTTCAACTAAACTCGTCAAAATCTTATGTCCTTCCAATTTGTAGAAATAAAAACTGTTTGAATGATGTCCCTGATCTGTATATTGGTAACAATAAGTTAACCGTTGTGTCGAGGATTGTAAATCTTGGTTTTGTAATTAATTCGTCTTTAACCTGTGTCGATCATGTAAACAGTGTAGTGAAAAAAGTATATTATGTCCTGCGAAATTTGAGATTGTCTGCGAGTGTCACTCCTGTTAATATAAGACGTCAGCTAGTGATACAGCTAATTTTACCTGTGATAACATACTCTGAAATAGTATATAGTAAACTTGACTCATCCTCTCAGTTAAGACTACAAATCGCTTATAACTACGCAACACGTTACGTATATGGCTTACGAAAGTTTGATCGCCTGTCCTGTTTCCGTAATGCAATTCTTGGATGTGACTTAAGTAGTTTTCTCAATGCTAGAAACTGTATTTTCCTTCATAAGTTAATTCACGAAAAAACACCTAACTATCTTTATGAAAAACTTCAGTTTTGTTTGTCGAGAAGAAGTCATGTTTTGATAGTTCCGCGGCATAATTTGTTATACTCTTCTCAACTATTTTTCATCAATGCCATCAGGCTGTGGAATGCTTTGCCCCGAAGACTGAGGGAGATCACTGGGAGAGGACTTTTCAGGCAATCTGTTTTAACCTATTTTTCTACTCCTTAGTTTATTCACACCTTCTTCTCTATGGTTTCCGTACTATATTTTTTATTCTTTTTCTTCCTTACTCTTTACTTATATTTAAAATTAATTAATTATTTCTCATTTCTTCAAATTATTTGTAAATTTAAATTAATTAAAGTTATATTAAGGCAATATTGTTCTCATCTAAGTTATATTTTAGAGCTTATGAGTTGTTATTATAAATTACTTGTTTGATAGTTCTGTTCTGTTGGCTAAAAAAGAGCATAGCTCTTAGTGTACTTACATCACTTAATAATAATAATAATAATAATAATAATATACCACCAGAAGCATTTTTATACGTTAATGCACTAGGATATATATCAGATTCATGCAACATCCCGATAATTGATCATGTCAATAGAAGAGCTACGGACAAAAGAATACAGCACACTTCAATGGTAACACCTTAAAACAAAAAAAAAACAAATTGGCCATTTCAGCCCTTGAAAGGACTTTGACCGAGCTTCTTATGATCAATTGTGTTGTGTGTGATATTAAATGTGTGCACACAATTAACCGAGAACTGGACCTACATGTTTTATGCCGACTCCGAACGGCTCATGTTCTCAAAAAGCTTTACATGGCATTGTCTGCAGAGAGATGGTGTCCGATCAGAAAAATTTTTTTATTGAAATAACTTTTCGCCGCGACTGGGGATCGAACTCGGGCTCCGAGCGTGCTAAGACACACACTAAACCTGCACGCCACGGTCACAACTGGTCCATGGTAACACCTAACCGTCTTGAAAACTGGAAATATTGTAGTAATATACCTGAACATGACAAATTAAATAATGATCGATTGAATATAAACAAATATTGGTGGCTAGAATGGGGTGAAAGCATCAACGAGCCATAACATAGTTCTTTTTGTATTTTTGTTTAATTTTTATATATAAACAAAACCGATACATAATTAACAGTTTTAATCTCGTTTTTCTGTTTAATTTATATCTAATATTACAAAAAAAATTAACCAAACCACAAATTTTGCTATTGATAGTTAATAAAATGATATCTTATTATTGTATGCATTGAGCACCTGTTTAGGACATTTACATATTAACTGTAATTGTTACTAGTTATCATTACTCGACTTATTGTATTTTTTTTACATTGTTAAACATGAGATTAATAAATGAACTTAAAAAAAAAAACCGCCATAGAATGAACTAGAACAAACAAGTTTGGTTGAAAAATAACAAAATGGCGACGTTTTTTCGAAAATTGACAAGTTTTTTTGAAAAATATTGGCCAAAAACTCAAAAACTATAGAACCGATTTTTCTGTCCGTAGTTCATTTTATGCATCGACGAGTGTAAAACAACATATTCAAATTTCAGTACGATCGGTCGAGTAGTTTTTGTTTTATCAAGCCCGCCAAGATTTTTTTAATGATTTTTTAAAAAAATTTCTGTAGCAATATATCTGATTAAAATAATAAATAAAATTTTTTTTTGCGTATTTTTTTTACAAAAAAAATTTATATTTAATTTTTCACATCAAAATAAAAAAACGTTTGAAGGTGTTACGTCCCCTTAATTTATTATTGAACTAGCCTAAATATGTATCTGTTTCATTCTGCTTGATTTTGGGTAAAACTGTTTATGTTGAATATGTTTATCTATTGAATCAAAGGAATTTCAAAGTTTTCTTTTTATCTTACTTGCAAATATTTTCCGCTCGATTGATTTCTGTAGAGACAGGCAGAAATGTTTGCCAAATCAAGTTGGATAAAATTATGTGTGTGTATTTTTTTTAAATTTTATACAATAGGTTCAATTAAAAATGCCCTCAAGACTGGAATTAAAATTTATTCCGTGCGTGTCCAAGTTATGCATATGCATGTGTAGAGAAGTGTTGTATGTGTGTGTGTGCATGTGTATGTTCACAATTTAGTCATCAATCATTTGAATTTAGTTATACCCCAGTAGGAATTTTTTACTGCGGAGCAATTTGATGTAGTAGGATAGCAATTCTATTGAAACAGTTATGTGTTTCGGTTATGTGATCTATTTCTCTTTGATTTATATTTTGGCCTTGCTTCCAGGTAGCGAAATTGTAGTTGGCGGCTATTTAGATAAACGTCCACAACCCATTTAGTTAGGTTATTTAGGCTACGAATTCCTGTTATACAGTTATAAATCGTAACAAATTAAGCAGTTCAAAAAAGAATGAAAACTTCTGATAATTCGATAAAAGTGTAAATAAGCAGACATCTTGACTTGATTAGAAAATAAATCTTTTTCAATGCAAGTGATATATTTTATAATAGAGTAATAAAATGGATCTTAATCAGACATGCACAACGAAATCAACAAAATTTTTTCGTTTCGTTGAGGCCGAAAAATAAATTATCAAAATTATTTCGTTTTTTAAATAACGTTAAAAATTTATCAAATCAAATTTCGTTTCGAAAAACGAAAAAATTTTCTATAATTTTCTCCTATGCTAGAAAAAATTTCTTCTGATACAAAAAAAAACGAAATTTTTTTGTTGAAATTAACGTTATTTTCAACGGTTGATTGGGAAAAAAACGAAAAAATTTTATATCGTTTTCTCCGAAACGAAATAAATATTTTTCGTTTTTTGAATTAACGTTATTTTTTTATTTCGTTTCAACGAAACAAAAAAAATATTTCGGTTACCGTTAAAATTAACGTTAACGTGCATGCCTGATCTTAATAAAAACATAAATCTGGTCGTTATGTCATACCATCAACTGTGCGAAAAGCGTGTGCTTTTAACCTGGCTTGCCATTTGCAACTTTCTCAACAAACAGGAAAGGAGTATTTGTCCAAGCAGTACTACAACAAGACGATACCACGAACCCTCTGAACTTTCTCGAGCACAACGAATTGCAAATAAGATTTTCAAAAGGCCTAACGCCAATTCTAAGTCGAAAAATTAAACCAATATGGGGGAGCAGGGTTGTTACTCTTTATATATCAGTAACGTTAGTTCGAGTGGGGCTTTAGCGTTCATATCAAAACTAATTGCATAAGGTTTCGATAGTAACTTTGTTCGATGGATCACGTGCTTTCTTATGAACATATTAGGGGTATTCTTGCAGTATAGCAAAGATGCAAAATTTGTGAAAACGCAACCTTGCAATACTGAAATATGCAACACTGCGGGAGCGCACAAAATCACAAATATTGTGAATATTAAAAGAAATGCCGCGAACAGGCGAAAACAAAAAATTTAAATACTTACTCTGACGCACACGAACTAAAATAAACAAATTTGTCTCAATCAGAGTGCAAGGTTGCACGTCCACTCAAAACATGGGTATCACTGTTGCACGAATTGCAAAGTTTTTATCGCTTGTATTTTGTTGTTTTGTCGTTGCAGGGATTGCAAGATTCTGCAACTTTTGCAATTCTTACACCTTGCAAGGGTTTTGCAAGACAGCGAGAATACCTATTGATTTGAGTCGTTTCGTCCAGAGAGCACGCAATCGTTGCAGGAGTATCGTAGGTCCTATCAGTAAGTACAATCAGTTCAAAGCTTCTGCATCGAATTGAACATAGTGCGATACATCTGATAGAGGATGTAATTGCTTAGAGCTATTTCAAATTTTATGGGCATCGTCGTAGTTTTGGTAATAGTCTTTTATCAAGATAATACCATGAGAAGCGCTTAATGGAGTTATATGACCTGAGCCCATCAACTCGTATATTCCCCATGAGTCACCAAGATATGCTCTCTTTGCCCTTTTTCAAGAATGGGAAAAATTAATGAAATGCATACAAAACTGCAGTGACTGCGCCAGATTAGCCAGAATTACTTTTTTCATGGCCCAACTATAGAAAAAACAAATTCGCAAGTATTCAAAAAAAGATATACTGGAACTTATTGCTCTTTAAATTTGGCCCAATTTTATTCCCTGAAACTTCAATTTTCAACAAATTTCAAACAAATTGAGCTGATAACCTCACAAAAAATGGGTTTGCAATTTTAGAAAATAAAAAAATAATAACCACCTTTATAACCACACTGACAAAAGAAACATACTTTAAAATTAAATAAAAATTTTAAAATATCAATTTAACACCTTTGCGTTTTTACAAAACAAAATTTAAAACAGATGTGTTTAATTTTCAACTGCCAATAAACTCCTTTCTTTCTTAATTTTCTCTCATTATTTCTTTGAAAAAACAAACAAAAATCTGAATACAATTGGTCTGTTCCCGTACTTTTTATACTAAAAATGGTAAAACTGTCAAAAGTCTGAGAAAAAATCTTTCGAAAATAGAGAAAAACACAAAAAAGTATGGGAACGCTTCTCGGACTAAAACTGTCAAATAAGATAGTTTGTCCAGCATTGCCTTGATGTGAAGCATCGGCATTACAGACGAAATGCCTAAGATTTTTAATAATATTGAAATTAATTATTTTGAATAAATTAATATTAAAGAAATTTTGATGTATCGCAATTTCTTTGCTAACAGCTGATTTTTAGCTGTTAGACACTTTTAACATTTTTACCCGAAGAAATATCTCGGACTAAAACTTGCAACTTTTGACAAGGAGGGGAAATGTTTTACTCTCTCTATTGCACTCTCTTTTACCATTTTTTTGTGTACGGGAACGCTTCTCGAACTAAAACTGGTACACAGAGGGAAAAACCTATGGACTCAATACATAAATTTATGTACTCATCGCATAGTTTTCTGCACACAAAAATTTTACATTTTTCATGTATTGAGTACATGTTGAAATCTTTATTGACTACATAATGCTTTCAAGCGGTTATGTAGTCAATAAAGAATTTTATGTACTCATCGCAAACTGTTACAAATAATTTTATGTAATGAGTAAAGATCTTATGTACGTATTACATAGATTATTGACTCAGTACATTCATAATTTACTCATTACATATTTGGAGTACATAATTTTATGCAATGAGTACATACATTATTTACTCATTACATATTTTAAATGCATAATTTTATGTAATGAGTACATACATTATTTACTCATTACATATTTTTAGTGCATACATTTATTTAATGAGTACATCACCCAAATCACCCTCTTAACAAATGCAATAAATAACTTAATAAAGAAATGACTAGATTTCACAAAATAATTGCCAATTACTTATAGAAACAAAGCCATTTATTTCTTATCCAATCATCGCTTTTGTTCTAGAGTACAGTGGATAAACTCATTCCCGCTCTGATTTTCTACAGGCTTTAGAGGTGTTGCTTATTTGAAAATCAAGAAACGAATGACATAAAACAGCAAAATCGTGTGCCGATGTGCAACAGATACGTGTACTGAGTCCATATGTTATGTACTGAATAAATTTGTCACTTCAATCCTATAAGGGGGACGTGTACTGAGTCCATATGTTATGTACTGAATAAATGTCTCACTTCAATCGTATAAGGGGGACGTGTACTGAGTCTATATTTTATGTATTGAGTAAAGTTTTTGTAAAAAATTACATAACACGTTGATTGAGTACACGTTGCTTGTATCTATTGAAGTCTGCTATGTATTCAACACATAACATAATGTATTGAATACATTTTTTATTCATTTTAAAAAGTGAATAAATTGATATGTAGTCAGTACACGCTCCCTTTACTCAGTAAATACTGCCCTCGTTGCGTTCTCATACAAGTTGCAGTGAATAGATTTTACATAGCTGTCTCTGTACTGACTACATAACTTTTTCCCTTAGTGTAAAAACTGGTAAATTGGACTAAAACTTTAGAGTACGGGAACAGACCTAATGAAAACTTTTTAATTTTTTTAATTGCTTTGACAAATATAGATCATATGATAAAATAAAAACTAATATTAATGTATATTAACTAACATTGAAATATTAAAAATGCAAGCTTCATCGAATGAAATTAACATTTGGTATTCGGAGGGTCCCGTAGGTAGCTGATTATTAATCTGATGCCAAAAACTCGGAACAGCTTTAAAAAAATGGCATGGAAAAAATATTTGTATTAAATTTTAAAATTTTTGTTTTAAATTGTTTGTCATAATAAAAACATTGTTTTAAAAACAAAAACTGTTGTTTTGAATTTAACTTTTAAAACAGTTGTGTTTAATTTAAATGAATTTGTTTCAAGTTCTATTTCAAAAACAAATTCGTTTAATATGAACACAATTTCATTTAATTTTAACACATATTTCCCTCAGTGCAGAAGGAAAATATTCAAGTGAGATGATTGTGTTCGTTCCCAGAGGTTAACAGACTTGTTGGCTTACAAAACTAAGCAGTACATTTCCTACCGGGACGTTTATGTAGTAGTTTTCTCAATAGACCTCAGCGTCCAGTTTACGTTTGTCGACTGGTTCCCTCAGATTTTATACTTAGAGTTGTTGTACTGTCCAACAATAAGTTTCAAATTGAATTTGAATTTTGTTTGCTTTTTAGTTAAATTCAAAGTTTTATTTGTCAAATATTGGTTTGTTTTTCAAATTAAGCGATTCCAAGAAATTCAAATTGAATTTCTGCACACGTCAAAGTTTTCCCAAGTGTTTGTTGGCATTCGTCATTCGGCTTCGTTGAGCAGTCTTTTTGTTCTCATCTAGTTGATGTTGTTATTTCTCGTTGTTTTTTGTTTTTTGTTAGAGATGGTTTCAACTCAATGTTCTGTTGAAAATATCAACAGTTCCCGTTGATGATTTTAGTGGAGCCTGCGATAGACGAAAGTCTTTAGGTTGCACCCCTGGTAAATAATAGCAAAACCATCAACGCAGAGTCGGCTAGATCCGAGATAGACCTAACATGGCGCATAAAAGTGTTCGTACACGCACTGCAGTCACCACAAGCCAAATACATACAGCGCACACAAACAAATACACACATATACATAGAGTAAATAGCTAGAACAACAAAAGAAATCGCAACATAAAATCCGCAACTAAACAAGCAGCAACTCTGAAACAGCTCTAGAAATTTCGTTTTAGTTTTTTTCTCTCCGTTTATTTGCTAAAGTATCTGTTATGTTGTGCGTTTTATTGTTTGTTGGTTTTATTGCTTATAAGTTGTGGCTGGATTTGTTGTTTTTACCCCCCCACCCCGCCGCTGTGTACTGTCAACCGAAGCAACCAATTTAAAATACATGCGAATCGCGCTGGTAACAAAACACCAGCGAAAGAAAATGCAGCAGGTAATGCACACAAAGCCACAGAAATAAATACAGAGCTAACACAAACAACACACACTCACACACACATATATATTCACGAACACATAGATGACGAAAGAAATGCATAATAAGCAATTAACCGGAATAATAAGTAAAAGCAAGTTGGTGCTTAAAGGATACAACTGTTTATTTCGGGTTATGGTGTTTAGTTTTTGGGATATTTCGAAAATATTATCTTAATATATAAAAGACAAGCATCCTGGTCCACACTCTATATCGCTCAAACTGTTTATAGTTGTAATTGCTACGTTTCTTAAAACATGCTCAGCCTGAACCACAACCTGTTTCGCTATTACAGTGCTTTTGATATGAAAAAAATTGTTAGCCTAAAAGTATGCACACAAAATGTATTTGATATTTACCGATAACTAGAAAAAAACAACATTTGAGGTGAACAAAAAATACCATATCGTCTGCTACTTAATTATTTTGAATACGACCTGTCATATGACGGTCTTCTATACTACTTATTATTATATTTTGTAGACAATACTTTTACATGAACCTCTCATGATAAGTTACTGAAGAAAAAGTGGCTTGCGATTTGTTATCAACTAGTCCAAAAATTCAAAACAGTCGATTTAATTGACAATTTTTGATCGCAAATCTCGAAAATGAATGATCCCACGAAAATTTTTGTATATCGCATTTTTGCTTAAGACTATCATATGCACAAACGCCCATCGTTTACGTGATATTTGGTAAAAACCGATATTATCACCCTCTTTTGCGCTGATATCGCGAAAACTAATGATCAATTTGTATGTTAAGTTATCGAGTTACCAAAGAAAAATTCCTTTTACGAAATATTTGAAAAAACCAATATAACGACATTTTTTGTGCTGATATCTTCGAAACTAATGATTATTCAGTAACTTTTAATGCGAAATTTTGGAAAAAACCGATTTAACCGATTTATATTGGTCGTATATTTCGAAAATGAATGATAATTAAAAAATGTACGTTTGTCCCAAATCTTATTTACAAGATATTTGGACAAAAAATATTTTATTTATCCTATTTGCCTATAAGTCCCAATTGTTTCATATATCATCCAAATCGGACATATTTTCTAATACATGACTTTTCGTCCACGAGCAAGTACCTTTTGGTAGATGCACGGAATAAGATGATTTTATATCAAAGTCTCAAAAAAACAAATAATTTGTGTGATCTATTTTTTTTTAAAAAAAAAAACCTTCACACACTTATGTATTTCTATGTACCTATGATATGATCCTTTTATCCTTTTATTTCGATTTATATGCAAACTATCTCAAACTGGTGCAATATCATAAAATAGTATCAGTAATATTTTTATATATTAATTCTACAGTCCATAATGGGCGTAATATTTAGCCTAAAAGGCATATTTTTTAATAGAAATTACTATTCAGTAGAATTCATAAACTTTGTCATTGAATCAAGCACTCAACTAAAATATAAATTTGTAACATGATCTCTGCCTTTAACTCTCCCATCCTCATAGGAAAGTTTCAATATTTTAACTTTTCCAACTCAAATAATAAAATTACCAAAGAAACCAAAATAAAGAATTCACTAAAATTATTATTCTTATAATAGCCAGGCGATGCAAATAAAAAAAAATTATGTATATATTTTAATATAAAACGGACCAAACAACCAACTAACCAACCATCTAACCAACCAACCAACTCAACCAGACATCGACAAGGAGCTACAAGGAAGGCCATAATTTTATGAAATTAAGTTTCTTGCTACCCTTGTTTGTTTTCTTGCCAATTTGTTAATTTCACGATGAATTAAGATAAAATCTGCTAACATCGGATTATGAACAAATCCTCTGTTGTACTTGGTATTCGCCTGGTTGTTCTACTCGTACTTTTGTTGTTTTATTAGCTTTGTGGGCTGTTTTGGCGTTCGCACTGAACCACGTTCGCGTTGCTCATTGAATATAAAGGGGTGCTCCCTTCGGACGTTCTGCTTGCTTCAACGAGTTTCAACAACAAGTATACAAAATCATCCAAATGCGATTATTTTACTTTAGGGCTTTGCGGTGAATCTTGCAAGAAATCATTTTAAAACAATTTGCAGCCGAGTGATTAAAACTTCTTTAATTAATTTGTTATCTACTTAAGAATTGAAAGGATCTCTACAGCATTCCACAACTTAAGTATCTGCAGCTCTGCGACTGTAAAATTGTAATGTTCAAAAGATTTGTTGCATTTAAATAAACTGTCTTTTCCAGCAAGGTCACGGCGAACTTATTACAAGCTAAACAACAAGTTATAAAGAACAACACACATACACTTGTGTAAAAATAGGAGGAAGTGGTGTAGGGAGCTTATATGTGCGTTAGTTTGTGACCTGAAGGGAATTGTTGTAAAACTTAGCAGGGTTGAAATGAAGATAAACGAATGAGTTTTGAAAACAGTCACAGCCGCGATTCCTACGCAAAATAATATTGAGCAACTTCTGCGGCAGCACATGTATTCAAAATAGTTCGAAATGAACTCGACCTCTAAAGGTCTAACGTCTGTTTTTGTTTTTCAACCCACGAAATTCTAAGGCCTTGCATGGCAACCCCAAATGAAGTAAAAACGGATGGTTGTGGGGTTGGTTACATTGGCAAGTATTGCAAGAATAACTTCATATTAAAGAACGTAACTAAACTACATAAATACAAATCTGTTGACTTTTGACAAAACAATTTAAGTCGTGTTATGAAAATTTTACATATTTTTTTTTTTTTTTTTGTTATGACAGTTCATTTCGTAAGAGCTTCTTTTGATCTGAGCAGCATGTTTCTACGATATTTGGTTAAGGTGTTATGATGTATGACATTTCAACTTATTTCGTGTTTAACTAGCTGAAGAATATCGGAACAACATCATATCAATTCATGTTTTTTCTCACTAACACTTCCTTCGAAGGAATATTCACTTTAAGAAGAACTTAGATGAATTCAAAATTTTATATAATTAATGCTAGCTTGATTTTCCTATTCCTCTTTAAACAAGTTGTTTGCAACAATTTTGAACAAAAGAAACATGCATGGCAGCCAATCTTCTTCCCTGCCAAGTTCTAATGGATTCACAACAACAATGAAATGTATTGTTTTTTTTTTCTGATTCACTCACTCTTTGTTGCTTAAACTGCACTTCCGGTTTCGGTTTTCCTAATCTGAAAACAAATTAGGAATGTGCAGGACTTTGTTGTAGGCGTCATCCAACTCTGTTGTTTATAGATCTTCTTCATAGGATGAAACTGCTTCTTGAGCCAAATTGTATTACAGTAAACTGCAGAAAATAGAATCATGTCGTCAACGACTTGTCGCCCACACCCAAAGATGCATCAATAAGTATATAGTTATAGACAAACGGTCCAAGATATGCGTTTATAGAATGCAATTTCGTTGCAACATTTTATTGTTGGCAGTTATTCTTGTTGTTGTTGTTGTTGTTTTTGTTATTGTTGTTGTTCTTGGCAAATACATTTAATAGAAAAGAAAAGAAGCCATAAATCCGGAAATGTTAAATATGCATGCTTAGATAAAATATATGTTTATATGTGACATTTGTAGGATTTACAGCGTGGGTAGCCTTCTTTGTTTCCATTTCAACCCATTCGTCCTGATTCTGTCAACTAAAGCAATCAATTAGGTTTGCATGCCAAAGATTCGATACTGAGCGAGATCAAATTATCCTAAAATTGAAGCTGCTGGCGCCTTTCAACATGTCGCAGACATAAGCGCCCAAAGTGTGCCATCTCGTGTGAAGGCTGAAATTCCTCAATAATGCCTGTCGAGTGAAAATGTTGCTAACGAATAAAATTTTCAGCGTACTGTGGACGTTTCGATGGCATTGGAGTACCATGAAACTCGAGAAAGTGTTGCAAGACGCAACCTAACTTAGCGCAATTATGCAACATCGACTCCAACACCGACACCCAATAAAGTGTGAAGTATCGATGTGGTATGCCAAGAGGTAGTGTTGTGTACAACGTTGGTTGGATAGTTTGCACTCCAGCAAGACGAAGCATTGGCTGCCTTCGGCATATGGAGCAACTAATTTTGTCAAAATGTTCGTGTAGAAAGTTGTTCCTGTTGTTTGGCGAAACAGTTTGTTATAGTTGCATGTAGCCCAACAATGTTTCCAACACACTCTAGGGAGCAGTATTAAAACAATGTTTGCCTTGCCCTTGCCTTTGCAGAGACATAGATGTTCTTGCCTCTCCAACCGAGCTGTTGCTGCTGCTGTGAAGTTTACCAAGTAGCAGAAACCATGTTAACATGGAACACCAAGTGCACTTAATTTGTTTGTTTTTGTTTAGGATGGCTTCTTTGGAGCACACTATGGAGAATATTCGTGTATAACACGTATGCATAAGGCACAAATTGACTGCGAAACTGTCGAACGTGTGATTTATCCATAGGTTCAATGAAATGTTCCGTGGAATTGTTCAACCTTTGGGAATGAGTGTGGGAGTATTTCTACGTCTACTCTTTTACGCTGAAGGTCACAATTTGGCAGATGAATAATTGGTTGAGGAAACATTGTAAACATACGAATATCACTGAGTACATATCTTGTTATGTATTTGAATCAGAGTAAAGAAAGTTTCATTCTTAAATCATATGTTTCTAATCTAATGGCCACGAACAACATTTACAAAAAACTTTACGATAAGCTTTGTTTAAGTGTTAATACACTCAGAAAAATATCAACTGTAATATTAACAGTCGGCCACTGTTATTTCAAAACACTGTTCGATTAAATGATGTGCGTTTAAGTAAACAATTTTCTTTGTTGAATGAACGTTTCAAAGTTTTTTTGTGCTGTTAAAATCATCTGTTGAAATATTTTTGTGTTTTTGTTGAATTGACTATTTTTCCTAAGCAATAGTTTTTAGACGTGTTTTGCTATATTTTTATTATCATTGCCAATAGCTCAGTGGCAGTGCACTAGACTGTCATGCGGGAGAACGTGGGTTCGAACCCTAGCTGCGTAAGTATCAAAAATTGTTATTTAATAATAAAAATAATAATAATTCTCTTTCATTAATTGTTTGGTCAAAAATAACCTTCAAAATAAAATGCTTACAATTTTGCAAGCGAAAAAAAATTTCAAATTTCATTTTTTATTAAAAGAAAATATTAAAAAAAAAAAAAAAATTTTTGTTGGCCTTGCCGGATTTGAACCGTGGACACTCGAGTACTAGACGCACACGTTAGCACACTCGGCCATACATGAACTTTCAAACCAATGATAAAAATTCAATAAATAAGTTTTTATACGAGTTTCGTGTTCCATAGACCAACAGTCTAATGAAACAGTCTATGAAACTTTCGACTGTTGATTTGAAAGTTTCATTTGTTGGATGGTATTTAACAGTGAAATCTGTTATTTCAACCCATGATTTGTTTGATAAAACAGCATTTTTTCCCTGAGTGTAGTATGGAAATTTACACCTTTAATTGTTTTTTGAAGGATATGAGAATATAATCAAATTATTAATTTCAAATAAATCTATTGTGAGAAATCCGTTCTTCTAGAACCCAACTCATTATGAAATCTGTTACAACCCTGCAGAAAAATGAATCAGATTTAGTATAGTTCTGTACTAGTTCCAAAAAAGGTTAGTACTAGCCCCACTACAATACCCCTATGAATTGAACGAACTGTCCTCATAAACATTCGCGTTTCCCTATATCTGTACTAGTTACAAACAACAAAAAACAAATTGGCCATTTCAGCCCTTGAAATGACTTTGACCGAGCTTCTAAGGATCGATTGTGTTGTGTGTGTTATTAAATGTTTGCACACAATTGACCGAGAAACATGTACTAGTTACATTATGAATAATTCTAAACTGGTCCGTTTTGATACCGTCCAAAAGTGGTCATTTGTAAGCCCTATTATTCGTCTTATTTGGAACACGGGTACTTATAATATAGCTAATTAAATTATTGTATATAGTCTTACATAGTCTTGTATATATTTACCATTTAACACTTTACCATTTTCATCGAAAATGTTTGCGAAAGTTAAAAGATATTCGGAATCTAAAAGAAAAAAACGAGCCAAAACACGTTTTGAGCATTTCTGTTTTTGATTTTATGTGTCATGCCTGCTGACAAGAATGACTAAGAATATAAAAATAAATTCAAACTGTTCTATTCTGAGAGTCTTTTGTACTAGTTCGCAAATAACTCCAATTTCAACTAACTACATAAGCAAGAACAAAATTTCTGAAGAATAACATCGGGAAAAGCATTTGAAAACAGAACGATTTTTAACAACTTGTAGCAATTTACATTTCAATCAACATTTTTTAAAAATATCTAACATATTACTCACAAAATTATTAAATCCAACCCTTTATTTTAGTCGAATAGGTTATCCCGAACTCATTTTTAATAACCTCTTTTTAACCTATTGAAAAAAACAATAGTGAAATAGTTTTTAAGTGTTAAGCCTTTTCTTATGTGTAGCGCAAGATAAAATATTTCTGAGTATTATTTAAGGTCCTGTTCTCTCAACATTAAATTATGGCGTATCATAACTTCTATAACTATCTCTTACCCTGAATTTAAATCTATAAATTTCTTTGCCCAATACTATGGTGAATACTTTGTTTCCTGGAATGATATCTCCCTGATATTTACGAGCAATATTTTTGAAAATCATTTGTACTGTAGTTACCAAAAATGTTTCCTGTCATTGGTATAATACAAGTGCCAAAACTGCTATAAAAAACTAAACAAATTACAGTTTCATTGGAGTATGATATAATTTCTAGAAAAGCCTCAGGTCAAACTATTAAGGGCCATTTTTTTCACAGAGGGATAAATTTATCTCCTAGATTAAAATGGCGGCGAGATAGTTTATCCCACGAAATATTTAACTCGTGTTTATTGCTAGCTTACTTGACTAACTCGCTCTTGTCACTCTCATTTGAATATTTTTTAATTTATTTGCTGTTAAAAATTTAAAAAAAAAAAAAAACTATGTTATTATTATTATTTCTATAACATTAACGGAATTATGTGAGTGAGTCTTTTTCGTTATGTGGAATGTGAGTGCGGAGCGCTTGATTTTTCTGAAAAATTACATAGAATATTTTTAGGAATTTTTTTGTTTTGTAATTTATTGAAACTTGAAAAACTTTTTAAATTTTTTTAATTTTGAAATTTTCTGTCATAGTACAACAAATAAGGTAGCTGCAGGGCTGAGAGCCGAAAGTCAGAACTGTCAAAAAAATACTGAACGAAAAAGAGCAACAAAACGAGACATCAAATAATTTGTATTGAATTTGACAATTCTGACTCTGAGAGAGAGAGGATTGATAACCCTGCAGGTACCTTGTTTATTGTACTATGTTTTCTGTTATACAAAAAATTTTCAAACTTATTTCGTTGTACCTACTGTGATTTCCGTTTTTACTTTAAGGCCCGTTAACTGATCTCAATTTTAAGCAAAGGTTAGCTTAAGCAAAGTTTAAAATGCCTTAACCTGAGTGTAAATTTATATGCCGATAACTTATCTCAAAAAATCCAAGTTTAACTTGGAGAGGCAAGTTTAGATTTAAACACAGAAATTCTAGGTTAAAACAATTTAAACTTAGATTTTGTCAAAAATTCTCGAGAACATTGGAAATATTTATATATAAAAAAATCATACTTCAAAAAACTCAAAACAATAAACAAAAAAAAACATATTTTAAGTTTTAAAAAAAAACTTTCAAAGTTTCCAATGAAACTAACAATTTGCATTATTTTATCAAAAGTTTTTGAAATATTTTGATGTCCTACGTCAAAGTTGTAGAATTTTTACTACAGTGCCGCTAAAATATGTTTTTTAATCTCAGTTTAAATTTTTAAACAGAGTTTAAGTAAACTGCCGATAAAAATTAGATAATTTACGAAAATAATTTTAACTGTGTTTAAAATTTAAACTCTGTTTACGAAATCCGAGGTTAAAGAATTTAAACTTCGGAAATCAGTTAACGGGCCTTAAGAATTTTATAAATATTTGGAACTAAAAATTGTTATTAATACCATTTAAAATCGCATATGGGCATCTCCCAAAAAAGGTCCACCAAAAGTGAAGAAAAACATTAAAATAAAGCACTCTAACGGCTTTTAACTTTATTTTTTTTTATTTTGATTAGTATTTCTGCTATGTAACTTGAATTGAACTTATTATGATGTATTTTTATTAAAATTTATAATGAACATCTTTACTGTATTTTACTACTGTGGAAAAATTTGTCGCGTCCATGATGTCGCGTCCGTATTCGTGCTATATCTATTTAAAAAAAGATAAGAGATAATTCTTTTATTTCATAAGTCTACGAATAATAGTTATACTTTGACCTCCATTAACATGTATATTATAAATAAAAAAAAGTTCTCAAAATTAGCTAAATTTTGCATATTTCTATACGAGCTTAAAAAAACTTCTGTTTTTTGTTGCGTCCGTTCTATTGAATTATTGCTTATTACTTTGTACTAATTTGTACTAAATCTCGCCAATATTTTTATAAAATGTAGCACTCTTTCGTCGCGTTAGAACACTTAAATACATATCGGCTCATTTTGTTTCTTTCTTGTTTTTCGAGTAATTAAAACCGTGCGAATGTCGCGTCCGTGCCACTGGGAGATGCCGATATGTGACTATCGCTGATTTATAATTCACCATATAGAAAATTAATATTTCATGATTCTTCCTTTATTAAAACCGGGCCCGTCATTTTCGACGGGAAAGAACTAGTGTATAAATAAAAACGAAAAATATATTGAAATTTGTCGAATTTACTGAAAAGTCGTGGAATTTAAATGCTTTTAATCATAAATAATATTTTTATTCACTATTGATCTTCTGAAGAATTTTTGGGAGAGTTGGAGCGATGACGATGTTGAAGTGACTTTTTTCTTTCGATAACAAGAGCCATCTTGCCTTCTTAGACGCGTTTTTCTTCAACAACTTCCTTGTTTTAATTAGCTCTGCGGTCAAGTTTTTCTTTTATTGTTTGTTAATTGTTGATTTAAAATTATAATTAAAATTGAAATTGTCATCTGCAGAATTTAAATTAAATATGGATTGTGGAAAATTCTGAATTTCAGTTGCATTATTTTGAAAGTCCCCATGAATTCTCAAATTAAAATGCAACCCTCTGATATCCAGACTGAAAAGCGATACAACTCAGAGCGAAGCTATGCACTCAGCATAAAGCCGGAATAAAATGTGAACATCACCACATTTTTGTTTCACAATTTATACGCTTGGAATGAAATTAAACTAGGGATAGTTATCCACGAGCTAAATCATATTTATGCCTCTTGCGAACAAAATGAGCTAAAGAAATTTTACGAAAATACTGCTGTGCTAAACTTCTTAATTAAACTCACTTCCATCCAAGTACTTTGGAAGAATCTAAACTAGCAAGGTATATCTTCGACTTGGCCTAAGTTAAAATACCCCCACGGGCGATTCGTAATGCTTCAAAATCTTAAACTGCAGCTCTTTTTATGTGAGATTTCAAAATATTTTATTATTTTGATGACGTCTAAAATACATTCATATCAAATTGTTTTCCTGCAAAGTAAAACCCTCTTTATAAAGTTTTCAATAAGGGGTTGTGTGGGAGATATGGGAGGGGAGGTGGGTGTTTTCTTGAGTTGAGTTGATGTCTATTTTTTAACACGCCTCAATTTTTATATAATATACACAAATACCCAATTTCAGATCTGTAGCTTAAATATTAGCCTATTTATAGAGTTTTCAATATTATGGGTTGTATGGGAGGTAGGCGTGTTTGTCGGTGGATGACGCCCATTTTTCTAACATATCTTAATTCTTTTATAAAAAGGATAGATATCTAATATTACTTATGTACCTTCGACAGAAGCCTATTTATATAATTTTCAATTTTAAGGTTGTATGGAAGTTGGGCGTTTTCGTGGGTGGATGACGCCCATTTTTCTATTACGTCTTAATTATTACATAAAATGAATAAATCTCTAATTTTACTTTTGTAGCTTCGATAGAATCCTATTTATATAATTTTCAATTTTGGGGTTGTATAGGAGGTGGGCGTGTTCGTGGGTGGAATACGTCCATTTTTCTCTCATGTGTTAATTTTTATATAAAAATAATAAATATTCAAGTTTACTTTTGTAGCTGTGACACAAGCCTCTATATATAGGTTTCAATATTAGGGTTGTATGGGTGGTGGGCGTGTTAGTGGGTAGATGACGCCCATTTTCCTAACACACCTGAGGTTTAACATAGACTACACAAATACCGAATTTAGGTTTTGTAACTTAAATATTTGCTTCTTTATGGAGATTTAATTTCATTATTGGGGTTGCATGGGAAGTAGGCGTGGTGTTTATCCGATTTAGCATTTTCTCGAATTTGATCTTGGTTTTTTCCATTGCTTTTAACGAACACGTCTGCCTTCCATACAATTCAAAAAGTTGAACTCTGTAAATAAGCTTATGTTAAGCCCACAAAGACAAAACTTGTCGTATCGAACGTTTATGTATCATATACGACCATCTGCTATACAACCCTCAACAGTGAAAACCCTATAAAGAGGAGAGAAATAAAACCTTGTTTGTCATGGTTTCCACACTAACTAAACATTAACGTGCACCAATCATGTCACTCATCGTTACCTATAATAACGTTCTCTGAACTTGTACTATAAACAGCAAATTAGATTTTTGCCCTGAACATTAACTACATGTGGAATCTCATTCAATCACTCAACGATATTTGTCGATGACATTCGAAATTTCGATAATATTTCACATTGAGCTTGACACAGTCGAGCTCCAAACTTGAGGTTGACTTTATTTTTTGGCAGGTGCATAGAGAAATAAAATTTCCCCTCTTCTTGTCGCACAGAAACACTCGTTTAATAAGTTATAAATCCAGGCTTTATAGTACTTATTCATTAAAGTTTTAAAATATTTTTCGTTAAATCTCGATATCTCCTAAATCGACGTTCAGATATCTACCAGCTGAGAGTCAATGACCATCGTATTGCTACTCCACCTCACTCCTTTAGGATTTTTTTTTTAAATTTTAATGCATATGTGGCTCGTCGCCTTTCAACAGCCTTCCGACCAAATTAAGGTAGGGTTTTTTTAACTTTTTTTTTTAACCAATTTTTATCATCTCAAGAATGTTGTGTCCAAATTTGAAGTCGATCGGAGTAAAACTTACAGAGATATGAATTTCGATAAACGCAGCTTGTAAACTTTAAACGTGTTTTTCTCAAAACTATTTTTCAAAGTCCGTGTTCACTGCCATTTAAAAACTACTTGACCGATTTATTTCAAACTGGGTACACATTTTTTATATTAAGAGGGTTTTCCACCAACAAAATGTCGGAATTTTTCGTGGAAAATAGCAGTTTACTCTTTTGATTGCCACCAAAAATTTTTAAATGAAAAAATAAACAATCAAAAAACGTTGGGGAGAGGAGGATTTGATGATACTTCGGCTAAATTGTAATGGTTTTTTGGTTTTAGATAATTTTCGACCGAGATATAGTGAACACCGCAAACTGCTATTTTTCTAAGACGTTCTGGGAAAAGCTCTGTCAACGGCTTGTTTTTCAATATATTCAGATAAAAAAAATTCAGAATGTTTTTAAAAGTACACTTTATAATGTCCAAAAGGTATTAAAATTTGCTCAATCCATACTCTTAAAAATATTTACAAAAAAAGTGTTTATTTTCTACGCTTAAAACTATACCCCTCCTTAAGGTCTGTTCGTGTTAAAACTGTTTTTCTTAAAAGAATATAATCTTGGCTTTTAGAACATAGCTATAATGATATCGATTTACGCTAGCAATCTGATTTAGGTTTTTTTGAGATTTCATTGTGATTTTTATATTATTTATTCATTGTGATCTTTGTTTTTTTAGCTATTCTTTGTTTTTATTATTTTATTTGTGTTAACTATTTAAAATGATTTAAATGTATTCTATTTTGTACTTATTAAATAATTACTATTTCAATTTTTATTTTATTTATATGTTTTTATGATTATTTTATTCTATTTTATTTTACTGTATTCGGCTCTAGTTACTCGTGAACTATAAAATCAGAAACACATTCATTCGTTTTATGTTATTCTTTTTATGAAAATGTAATAATTTCAAATATGTTTTTTTCTTAAAAACTATAAAAATGTCTGGTAAAATATTATAAAATGTCTTGTAAAGGGTGTTTTTTTATAAAGCTTTTTGACAGTTGTTTTGACTGTTTAAAGTCACGTCTCTACTCAGTATTGTTTGGCAAATCATCATGAATAGGTTAACTCCAGAAAAACGCTTCCAAATTGTGGAAATTTATTTTCAAAAACAGTGTTCAATTAAAAATGTTTATAGAGCACTTCGTGAATTTTATGGTGCACATAATCGTCCATCTTAGACCACCATAAAGAACGTAATTACCAAATTTCGGTCTACATTCACTCTTTTGGATGCCAAGCCACCGAGAAGAATGAGAAGAGTGCGTACAAAAGAAAATATTGCTGTCGTTGAGGCCAGTGTCGAAGAAAACGACAATTTATCGATTCGTCGTCGTGCGCAACCATAATCAATGAATTTTTGTTGCCAAATCTTCAAGATATGGATATGGACGAAATGTGGTTTCAACAGGATGGTGCTACTTGTCATATTGCGAGCGAAACAATCGACTTATTGAAAGAACATTTCAACGACAAAATTATTTCGAGAAATGGACCGGTGAATTGGCCTCCGTGTTCGTGTGATTTGACGCCACTTGATTATTTTTTGTAGGGATACGTGAAGTCATTGGTTTATGTGGATAAACCAGCAACGATTGACGCTTTGGAAACGCCCTCAAATGCTTGAAAAGGTGGTCGAAAATTAGACCTCCAAAATGACCTTTGTGCACAATAGTCGTGGTGGCCATATGCTCAAAATTATATTAAAATGTTAAATGCTAAGAAATTATATACCAAATAAAAAATTTATTTTGGCCATTACATAATTTGGCATGTGTTTTATTTAAGTTTTAAATCAGCAAGCATTTAAAAAAACACCTTAGCCTTATGTAGCTTGTGTGGTGATCTGTATGTACCTTTCTCAATTCTACACTTCCTCTTAGTCCTCTTTCATTACGAATTTTTCCATAATAAATTCTTTTGTTGAAATTCATTTGTCTACCAATATTTTGATAATTTAAGAATCCTTGAATATAAACTAAATATTATGGAAAATTGTATTAAGCACCACACTGCGTTGAAGCTACACAAGCTTTGATTCATTTTCCATGCCTATTTAGAATTGAATATTTCAGATGTATAAGAAGTGGCGAACCAATCTAAACCATTTCTTTTTTCAAGTTCATGATTAAAATGTATATTTATTTTGCTTCCAAACCATTTATGATAGACATTTTAAGCGCATATTTTTTTTTTTTTTGTGAGTTTTGTTTTATTTTTGAATCAAAAAACGAAACAAAAAACAAATATAGCTCGCTATGTGAGATGCATTTTCTGTGGAAAGACTCTTTTCAATTTACTTTAAAGATTCATTTAGAGATAGAGAGAGAGAGAAGTGTACAGAATCTTCATAAGCCATAAAGCGAACTCGCTTTAATTTCGAATTAGTTACGAAACCGAGAATTCACATCGGTTATCTCGTATTCGATTTAGATTTGAGATGAATCCGAGATTATTTAAAAAAACGAATAAACTTTAATATAAAGTTTCACATTTCTAAGAAGAGATATTTATCTATATCTAAGATATCTAAAAAGAGAATTACTTTAATCATTTGTTTTTGATATACCAACGGAATATCATATAAAATTGAGAAAATAACACTAAAAAAATAAAAAAAATAAGTTTTTACCACGGGTGTGCTTCCAAGTTTTACATGTTTTTTTTTTTCATAATAAAACAAATAACGCAGTTATGAAGCAACAACTGCGATAGTCGTGTAGACAAAGTGAAGGACTTTCATTAAGATGTGTGTGTTCGGTTCCTGACATGGTAGGGCACGATTTAAGTATTCCTCTTCACATCGATTTCCGTTAAAAATATCAAAGCTCAATTATTTCTTTCGTTTTTTCTTGAAAAAATATATGTTAATTTGAGTCTCTTATAGTATACAAGCAATTATAGTATGCTAGTAACTTCCTTGAGTAATTGATTTGCGTTAGATATGATTAAAGTTATTAAAATATGTCGTGAAAAAAAAACAAATCGCTAAAATTTTTCGAAAACTATTTCCCAATGTTGAAATTCTTGTTTTGCAAGTGATTCGATTATATTAAAAATCTCATTTCGTTTATTGGGTTCACTAGCAAAACGAAAACAAACTTCGTTTTCGAAACAAATATCAGAGATTTCGGTTGTACCCCGAATTCGAAAGAAATTCGTGCAGTTTATTGGGATGTGAAGTCAATACTTAATGAAGAGTTGAGTTTTTATTTCAAAAATAGTTCTTATTTAACAACAAAAAAACATTTTCCCAGTAAGAATTAATCTTTGAGTTCATCTTTGCTGAAATCTTTGAAAAATAAAACCAATTAAACTTAAACTTAATTAAAACTGAAGTTATACAGTTTTCCTACGTTTTTATATTACTTTTGGCTGCTACATAATCTTACTTTAAGTTAAAGCAAAAGACTTTTTTTTCTTGCCTTTAAAGAAAAGATCCATGCACATATATCAGACGCTATTTTAGTTACGGTTTTTTTTTTGCAGTGTAAATAACAGAAAAATAGTGAAATTAAAACAGTAAACACCGGCAACAGTTTTCGAGATAACGTTAAAAAATATTATTTTTAAATATGCCGGCTCAGCTGGTGTTTACGTATAACGGGGCTGATAAGAATGCCTTTTCAGACCAGATGATCTTTTGCATTACGATACACCTTCAGACTACATCTGTTGCTTGAGGTCGAGGCCATGACATCTGGCTCAGCAGATTTGCATAGAAAGCGATAAGCCGGCATTGAAAGAAACGGCAATGCTGCTGTATAAATAGCTTAGATGCTGAGCAGATCTGTATGATTTCGCAAGATGAAGTCGTTCACGGCAGTTGTGGTTGTAGCCTTGGCTATTATATCGGTGGTGTCTTCTAAGAATATTGAGTCCAAACCGGCTGACAAAGATTTTCTGATCAAACAAAAGTTTATCCTTGAGATTTTCCAACACATCTATCAAGATGACGTGTTTGTGACCAAGTTCGACAAAAGCTACTATGAGTACAAGCCATGGGAACATCTTGATGACTTCCACAATGTAGAATTCTTCAATGATTTCCTTGAGCTGTGGCATCACAAGCCACTTCTTGATGACGAAATCTTCAGCGTAATGTACGATCGTCATGAGGAATATGCTACAGGACTTACTCGCATGTTCTACTTCGCCAAGGACTGGAATGCATTCACTCATGCTGTTATGTGGGCTCGTTTGCATTGCAACAAGCAGCTGTTTATTTATTCGACAACAGTAGCCTGCCTGTTTCGCAAGGATCTGGAGGGTATCGTTTTACCAGCTATCTACGAAATCCATCCATGGTTTTTCTTCGATACAGAGACTTTGGAACAAGCCGAGAAATATAAGATGCACAACTTCCACAATGTTAAAAAACTGGACAACATCTTCAATGTGGTCATAAAGTCCAACTACTCGAATGTTTATGGTGACATCAACTACGACAACAACTTGGCATACTTCCTGGAAGATATTGGCTTGAACTCGTATTACTACTACTACAACCTTGACTACCCATACTTCTCCGAAGGACCCGAGGATAGGCAGTTGCATAAGGATCGTCGTGGAGAATTTTTCATTTATCTTCATTGGCAGTTGTTGGCCCGCTACTACTTGGAGCGTCTCTCCCATGACTTGGGTGATATTCCCACATTCAATATGTACGAAGATGTTGACTCCGGCTATATCAGTGGACTTCACTACTACCAGGGTATAAGCTTCCCCGACCGTGATAACGAGTACAACTTCTACTATTCCGACAACTATGATTACACCAAGAATGTAGGAATTTACTCCCAACGTATTGTCGATTTCATTGACAAGAATACCAAGCTGGACTTAGAGGTAGTTGACACTTTGGGCAACATTTTACAAGGAAATGCTGATAGCATAGACAAGAACTTCTATGGCAGTCTAGATAAATACTACCGCTATATTGTTAATGAAGGTCGTCCTTATGGCAAATATCATGAAACTCTTCCCACAACTTTCATGCATTACGAGACCTCTCTACGCGATCCTCTCTTCTTTGAAATTTACAAGGAAATAACTTCCTTCTACTGGCGTTTAATGGAGAGATTCCCAGAATACACCAAAAAAGACTTGACTTTCGACGGAGTTAAAATTGACAAGGTCCATGCACCTGAAAGCCTCTTCACTTACTTCGAGTACTTCGATGCTGATATCAGCAATGCTGTCAATGTAGAAGTTGAACCAGAAACCACTACCGATGAGCTGCTGAAATTCGGTCGCAACTCTCACATCGATGGACACAGCTTTGTGATTAAGGCACGCCAATATCGCTTGAACCACAAGCCTTTCGAGTTCTCGTTAGATTTGACTTCCGACAAGGCCCAACATGCCATAGTTAAGATCTTCCTTGGACCAAAGTATGATGAAAACGGAAGAGTTTTGGATCTAGAGTTCAACTATATGAACTTCTTCGAGTTGGATCATTTCACAGTTGATTTGGTTGCCGGTGCAAATACCATCAAGCGTAACTCAAACGACTTCACCTGGTATGTCAATGACAGAACTACATATTTGGAGCTCTATCAGAAGGTCATGGATGCCACCAACACTGACTATACATTCCCACTGAACCAGGTTGAATCGCATTGCGGTGTACCACGTAGAATGATGTTGCCCAGAGGAAAGAAGGGAGGAGCAACTTATCAACTATTCTTCATGGTTTATCCATTCCACGAACCAGCAGTTAAGCAGTACACAGGATTTGATCCTATTGTCTCTTGCGGAGTTGGTTCAGGTGCTAGATTTGTTGATGCTTTGCCATTCGGCTTCCCATTCAACCGTCCTGTAAAGCACGACTATTACTTTGACGTCGACAACTTCCACTTCCATGATGTCAAGATTTTCCACAAGACAGACACAACTAACTTGGTTTAAGCTAACGAATAACGGAAAATTGGTTAATTTTATGTGTACATATATGTAAAAATACATTAAAAAAACAACAATAATTTTATAATAAACATTAATAAAAAATACATATAAAAATCATTTAAAAGAAAGAAAAATTAATTTTAACTTTTTAATAAGAGTGCTTTTGTAGAACCTCTATATAAATGGTTTGTTATAATTTATGCTGATGATTTCGATTATTTAACTTAATGTTAGTTAAAAATGTTTTTTTTTTTTGTAAAAAACTTAAACTTAAAAGAGAAATGTGTGTGCAACATAACATTTTATGTTCAAACTGAAATGGAAATTCATGCCCCATTTGGAAAGGAAGGTAAGTTATTCGAATAGTCTAATTCACTCCACATACCAAAAATATTAATTTGAAACAAAATTTTAATTAGATTCCTGTTCGTGAAATTTTTTTTGGCAATTATTTCAATTTAAATCAATCTTTAATTGTTTAATTTAAAATAATAAGATAATAAAAGCTAGGGATACTATTATTTTAAGTATACGTAGCTTGCGCTTCCTACATATTAGCAGTTAAAAACTATAAAATAAAAAGTTTAATGTTGTTCGTGCCGTTATACATTGATGCATTTTAATGGAAGTGTACAATTTGTTATTTCTAATAACCATACCATACCATTAATTTGTAATCAATAAGTTTTCAAACATTTTATTATCTTCTCCCATTATGTTTCTGGTAAATATATTAGGGGTATTCTAGTCTAGTATTAAAGGCTTATTCCTTACATGTCCAATTCTTGCATCACCTATACTAGACATAGATAATATCTCTTTTGTTTTCTGTGTGTGTAACGTACTCAGCTAATTTTATAAAGGCAAACATGAACATTTTTTATTAAAACAATAGGGGTATTCTCGCAGTATAGCAAAGGTGCAAAACTTGTGAAAATGCAACCTTGCAATACTGAAATATACAACACTGCGGGAGCGCACAAAATCACAAATATTGCGAATATTAAAAGAAATGCCGCAAACAGGCGAAAACAAAAAATTTAAATACGTCAGTATTTATAACTCTAACTCACACGAACAAAAATGTACAAATTTGTCTCAATCAGAGTGCACGGTTGCACGTCCACTCAAAACATGAGTATCACTGTTGCACAAATTGTACGAATTGCAAAACTTGTATCGCTTGTATTTTGTTGTTGTGTCGTTGCACGGGTTGCAAGATTCTGCAACTTTTGCAATTCTTACACCTTGCAAGGGTTTTGCAAGACAGCGAGAATACCCCTAATATATTGTTGTTAGAACTTGTTTGCTTGTATGTTTTCGTTCATATCGCTACATCATTTTTACAAGGGCGGATTCACTGACCATCTTCAGCATGTCTACCAGTTTTGTTAAAAAGGAGTTTTCGCGCTTTGGTTTTATCCACACTCAGTTAGAGATATTGTAATTTATCCTTGATGAATTACAAAATTAAAAAATTAATTAAAAAATTTTGATGAAAATGTATATTTTTTTGTAATTTTACTCCAAAACGGCGAAAGTTCTTACACTTGACTCTTTTTGGAAAATGATTTTTTTCCGAAATAAAAAAAATTCGTCATTACAAAAAGTCGAGCAATGATAGATTTCAGTTGTTATCCCGAATATCACATGGAGTGGTGGAAAAAATAATACACTGAGAAACGAAAAAAAAGTAAAATGTACATTTTAAAAACGGTTTGTAAAATGTATATTTTAAAAACATTCTACATGGCGTAGCAAAAATGAAAATGTATACTTTAACATACAAGAGTAAAATGAAACATTTTAAAAATAAAAACGAACGTTTTACATGATATATCAAAGCAAAATGAATATTTTCAAAAACATTCTAATAAACAGAATTAAAGCGCAATGTTTTAGAAACAGCAATGAACGTTTTAACCAGGCATTCACGTTAACGTTAATTTTAACGGTAACCGAATTATTTTTTTGTTTCGTTGAAACGAAATCAAAAAATAACGTTAATTCAAAAAACGAAAAATATTTATTTCGTTTCGGAGAAAACGAAATAAAATTTTTTCGTTTTTTTCCCAATCAACCGTTGAAAATAACGTTAATTTCAACAAAAAAATTTCGTTTTTTTTGTATCAGAAGAAATGTTTTTTAGCTTAGGAGAAAATTATAGAAAATTTTTCGTTTTTCAACGAAACGAAATTTGATTTGATAAATTTTTAACGTTATTTAAAAAACGAAATAATTTTGATAATTTATTTTTCGGTCTCAACGAAACGAAAAAATTTTGTTGATTTCGTTGTGCATGTCTGGTTTTAACAAATAATCTTGACTGAAACGTTTTTAAAAGAATTTAATAAAAAAAATCATGTTCCGTCAAGATTTTCTGATACTATTTAAGGTGAGCGTTTTCAATATGTTGTGCTACAGTCAAGGCTTATTTATATAAGGTTGCATACATTTTTGACGTTTTTTCATTTCGGCAGCCTTATTTTGAAATGAGAGCAAAAGAGCGTAGTCATTTGAGTAAAGAACTGACACGGTTGCCTGAATATAATACTATTGGTAGTTTTTTGTAGTACTATTTGGTAAATAGAATACTAAAATGTTTGTTTAGTATTTTTATTGGTCCTTTTTTTATTCGGATGTCCTGATAAAATTAAGTCATTGAGTTTGATCTACCCCCATAATTTTAGTTTTGATTGAAGGATTTTAGTACTATGCCATAAAAAAAGTTTAATGAAATAAATATATATTTAGAAAATCAAGAAAGACAGACCAAATAAATATTTTCATATTCGAAACTTTCATTGCATTGGACAACGGTGATCGTGAAAACTACTTTTACTTCCAATTTTGACAAAAATCAAAATTTTATCACATCTTGACTTAGTAAACACAATAAAACAGAAAACTGCACAAAACCCTGAAAAATACTTTTTTTTTTCTCGAGCAGCACAAAACCCTACTCTGCAAAGTCAAAATATTTTTGTTTACATAAAATAAAGATGCGTCAAAAAATGTACGCAACCTTAAATAAATCAAGCTTGGCTGCAGTCAAAATATCGTTATCAATAGCTCAGTGGAAGTGTGATAGAGGACGAATATTCTCATCCTGACTCGGTATGTATCAAAAGTATTAATTAAATAATTCAAATTCTAGTTTTTAAATAAGTTCGCGCTAACAATCATTAAAACAATCTATCAAAATATATCAAAAATAAATGTGTTTTAAGTAAAAAAAATTGCTTGCTGGTTTCGTCAGGGATTGAACCTTGGACGGTTGAGTATTAAACTCGACCGCTAGCAAGCTCGGCTAAGCTCGAACTTTGTAAAAGGTGATTAAGTTTCATTTGCTACGTTTGGGCAATCGAGGAAATTGAGATATCAAACGAATGTCTTAAAAGCTAATTTTAAAATGTTAATTTTAGAAAATCAAACGAACGTTTTAGAAGCTTTTTTTAAAATGTGCGTTTTTAAAATGAAAATAAACGTTAGAGGCGCAAAAATTGAGTTAAACATTTTCAAAAGTAGCACGTTTCTACTAGTTTTGAAAATTTAGTTTTCTCAGTGTAGAAACAAAACTAAAATTTATTTGTAAGTGCTTTTTTGTCTAAAATAAAATGTTCAAATTTGATGTTCTCTGCTGTAAGTCATCGTTTACTAACGGTACATTTTGAGGATATATGTATTATTTCAATTGAATTTATTCTTTTTCAATTTATTTTCGTTTTACGTTAATTTAATGTTTAATTAATATTTTTAGTGAGTTTTATTGTAAGATAATACGTAAATTACAAAAATTAATTATTTTGTCAGCATATAAACTCAAAATTTAAAAAAACTAGTAAGGTATATCTTCGACTGAGCCGAAGTTAAAATAACCCCACGGCCGATTCTTAAAGATAAAATAATCTTAAATTGGAGAGCTTTTTTTATGAGATTTTGATAGATTTTATTATTTTTATGTGACTAAAATACATACATATCAAATTGTTTTCCTACAGCTTAAATATAAGTCATTTTATAACGTTTTCAATTTTGGGGTTGTATTGGAGGTGGGCGTGTTAGTTTGTGTATCACGCCCATTTTTCTAACACACCTCAGTTTTGTCATGGAATACAGGAATATCGAGTTTCCGTCTTGTACCTTTAATATAAGCCTCTTTATAGGGTTTTCAATTTTGGGGTTGTATGGGAGGGGGGCGAGTTAGTAGGTGGATAACGCCCATTTTTCTAACACACCTTATTTTTGATACAGAATACTTAAATACCGAGTTTCCGTCTTGTAACTTTAATATAAGCCTCTTTATAGATTTTTCAATTTTGGGGATGTATGGGAGGTGGGCGTGTTTGTTGGTGGATGTTGCTCATTTTTCGTACACACCTTATCTTTGACATAGAATATACAAATACCGAATTTCAGTATTGTAGCTGTAATATTAGCCTCTTTACAGAGTTTTTAATATTGGGGTTATATGGGAGGTAGGCGTGGTTTTCATGCGATTTAGCCCATTCTCGAACTTAATCTTAGGTTTTTAGAAAAAAACTCAAATACCGAATTTCAGCACGATAGCTTCAAAATTACGGCTGTAATCGTGTCCACAGACAGACAGACGGACAGACAGACGGACATGGCTAAATCAAGTAAGGTGGTCATGCTGATCAAGAATATATATACTTTTCTATACCTAACACGCCTCCTTATGGGCGTTACACACGTCGTGACAAAATTAATAAACCCCTTATGCAGTACGCGTGGGGGTATAAAAATAACTGCAATGGGCGTGGAAGCCACTCAAATGAACGATCGCCAGGACAAATTATTGGCACGTTACAGTAAAAAAAGCCCATTTAAAACATCGGAGGGACTACAAAGGGATCTAAATATCGGAGTTACCAGTAGAACCATAAGAAGCAGATTAAAAGAGGCAAATTTACGGCAAGAAGTCCACGAAAGGTTCCAAACATAAAACTTAGACTAGCGTTTGCTAACCGACACATCGACCGCCTACATTGGAAAAATGTCTTGTGGTCGGACAAACAAAAATTAATTTGTTTGGATAAGAAATAAACAAGAATTTTGGGAAAAAGTCAAACAGCAATGGTATTCAATACCGCCGGAAATATGCGCAAATTTAGTGAAATCTTTGAATCGTTTGCAGTAATGCGGAAAAAAGACGGGTCGACCATGTATTAAATAAACAAAAATTTGATTTATTGGCAACAATATGGAATGGTGAAATTTTTTATTATTTTGTTTCTATTATTTTTTTGAATAGGCTGATTCCACACAAATGAGGAACGGAAACATGAATCCTTAAATGCTTTAAATTTAAATAATTTTTGGTTCTCGCATTAAAATGGAGTCTTAAGTTTCTCTTGTTGCAAAATTATTTTTAGTTTTTATGCATTTTTATGGTTTTTTTGACAATTTAACTAAACAAACTCCGAGTTGAGAAAAACTTAAAATATTTTGTTTAGATTTAAAACGTTGAAAACAGAAATATCTTGGTGCACATTCAAAAAAAATTAGGTTAGCAATGTTAAAAAAGATAACAATGCTATCCAAGAACAGTTTATAACAAGGTTTGGTTACTGCGTTAACAAAGAAAAAATATTTAAACTGTGTGTTTTTTTCAGTGTCACACCCGTCCCAGTAAAATGCTATAGTTTTCCTAAGAAGCAACATGGGCTTATGATAAGAATGAAACTTTCCTAAAGTAAGGATGTTGATGCTATACATAAATTTGTTAACTTTTTTCATTCAATAAATTATTTTTATTCTTCATTTCCGTTACAAGAAGTTGGTCCCACCCGGAACGGTTTTCAAAATTTTTTCTAATAATGAAATTTTTGCAAGTATATAAATAAATTCTTTGATTAAAACAAGTTTTGTAAATTCATATGTAGCGAAATCATTTGTATAGGTATTACTTTGATCAAAAATTCATGCGAAAAATTTTTTCCAAAAAAAATTTTTTTTTTTTATATAAATATTAAAAAATCAAAATTATTTGTATAGGTATTAATTTGATAAAAAATTCATGCAAAAAAATATTTTTTTTTTTAAATTAATAAATTAATTAAAAACATATTTTTTTGATTTTAGTGTCAAAAATATGTGATGGTTAGTATAACCATTAAGTTCTTATAAATAATTCCCACATCATTTTTTATTATACTAGCTCCTCCTAGCTCCCGTACTTTACAATTTTTTCGCTAACCTAATTTACTGTAATTTTATTTTATAATTACTTACATAATTTTAAACTTTAATTGTAAATTCGAATATTTTAAAAAAACTACGATCAGTTTTTTTACTAAAATTACTGGTTTTCCCTCATACCAGAACACAATGTTTTTCACTTTTTTCAGATGGGATGTTTTTGAAAGGTTCCAGCATAGCCGTTTTTTTTTTCATCTTGACTTTGGTGGCCAGCAAATAAAAATGAACATTTTGTTTTTAAAAGATTAACTTGTCAATAAAAAAATAACAAAAAAAAAGATATGTATTCCTTAAAGTTATTATCGTGAAAAAATGTTGTTTTAAACCATTTTCTATTATTGCATTCAAATTTAACTCGGGGGCAAATATGCCATAATCTGTTTTTTTTTTCTTTTTTTTTCAAAACAATATTTACTCACCTTTACTCTTTTGTCATTTCATCCTCTATTCAGATAGTAAAAAGCCATTTAAGTGTTTTTTAATATAATTAGTTTATTTATTTAATGCAAGCACCTCGTCGCTGGCAGATGTGATAACAACTCGGACGCTGCCTCCCGCCACCATTATCACCAGCCTGACAAGTGCTCTGCTGTTTTTGTTTTGGACAAATTTTGGTTTTTGTTTGATTTGTTTTATTTATTTTTATTTTTGATTTTCATTTTCATTTTAGTTATTCATAATCTTTTGTTTTTCTTATGTTTTGTTTCAATACAGTAAATATGGCAATTCGAACTAACCTTGGTTGTTTTTATTTTGATTATTTTTATTTGTTTTTGGTTTTGTTTGGGCTGCTTTCTTTCACTTTTTCTGCTCTTGAATTTCCTGTAGATTATTAAGTGTGAATGTGTTTTTTTTTTTTATTTTGTTTTGTATTTTTTTTCTTATATTAATATTTTGTGGTTTCTTTTTGCCCTCGTGAAACGAGTAACTTATGAGTACTTTTGTTCAGTGTTTTTTTTTTTTTTTTGTTTGTTTTTATGTCAATATCATGCTAATGTTTTCAGCTAAGTTTAAAAAATAATATTCATCTTCTTGTGTCATCTGTTAACAAAATATTTTAATAAATGTTTTTTTGTGAGTTTTGGTTTTTATCAAAATTGATTATTTTAAAATAATTTACTTATTTAACGTAACTGGTTTTAAACAAGTTTTAAATGTTATATTAGTTGAACTATTTTTATTATTTCTTTTTTTTAGTAGTGTTAGTGTTAGTGTTATTTTATGTTGTTTGTTGAGTTCAACAATCAAAGTTGTTGTTGTTGTTTTTGTGTGTGTTTTTTTTTTTTTGTTTTTGTTGCTGTCATTTACAATTATTTTATAAATATATACATCAATACTTAAGCTTAACATTTGAAATATTATCTATGTGTGCATGTGTATACATATGTGTAAGTGTATGAATGCACATATATATATATATATATATATATATATATATGTTTATGTAAACATAAATCAGTATCGTTTAAAGTCGTTTAGTTTTTACTTTTAATGACTTTTGTTTGAATTTTTATTTAAATACAGATACATTTATTTTTATTTTTTTTATTTGTTGTTGTGGTTAAAATTATTATTATTTTATATTTATTTTTTTTTTTTTGTTTTTTGAAGTTCAACTTTAGCTTAGCTTGAGCAACGTTTGGCTTGTTTCAACATACATTGTTTGTATTTCTATAGAATTTATTTTCAGTTTTTATTCTTTTTATCCGTGTCACTTATTTTATTTTATTTTACTTTATTTGCTTTTATTTTTAGTTTAGTTTTAATTAATGCAACATAAAAACATTATTTGTATTTATTATTATTTGTAAATGTTTAAATCTATTGTTGTGTTTGTTGTTGTTGTTGTTGTTGTTGTTGTTGCTGTTGTTTTTGTTGTTGTTGTCTGGCTTTGTTCGTCGCTTGTTTGCATTTATAGCTGTCGTTCTGTCTGACTGTCGGTCGTTCGTTTGGTCTGCATTTGTATGTGTTTTGTTTACGTTGTGTTTTGTCACAGATGGCAACCCTGCAATTTGTATGACTTTGTGGTAATGTCGGTTAGTCGGGGTAGGCTTTGAAGCATCATGGTCACTATGACGACCAATGCTATGACAGTGCTACTGCCGCCAGTAGAGTGTAGACAGGTGGCAGCACCAGTGAGTGCAGAATTGTCAGGATCTCCATTGGCACCTTCGAGTCCGAGTAAGTTAGGCGAAATAGTTGAGGGTGGCCCAATGCTAAGCATGATTCGTTGTTGTACGTTTTTGTGAAATACATGAAGAATAGAAACTTCGCAGAGTAGTAAAATGCTTGCTTGGTATTTGGGAATGGCTTGAAAGAAGCCCTGCAGCACCTGGCTGTGTGGATAGATCTCTAGAGAGGAATAGGTAGCTGAGCCCTCATACGAATCCTGGCTAATGCGTTGGAAGGGCGTCTTGTAGACCTGCAAAGAGCGTGTGAATGGGCTACACAATATTGTCTGACCTTGAAAATAACTTACCTTTCTACCATTAATGTACCATGAAATATTCGCAGCTGGATAAGACGGACTGACAGTGCAGACAGCCTTGAAATTATCATTAGCTGTGATAACTTTTTTATCCACCTGCATCGTAGGCTCATCTTTCGGCAGTTCAATCACTTGCATGTGTGCTGCACGTATGTCGGTGTGGAAGAGTGGAGCATCCTCGGATACCTCGCACTGATAATTGCCGCTAAGCTCGCGTGTCACTCCCTTCAGGGTCACTGAGGTGGCATCAGAGTTCATCAACTGCAAAAAAAAGTAAACAAAACAAATAAAAACTATTGAATATTTAATTCACATAATTTGTATTCTGTGTTAAGTAAAGAAGGGCGTGCCTACACCGCCCACATCGTTATCGGCAGGCGCGGCTTTTTAATGTACGTCATTTTGCGGTTGAGTGCCAAACACTCATACAGCCGGACTAACTGAGTGTAGAACGACACATAATTGCCACAGGCGCGCTGAATTCAAGTGCGGAGGGGCGCTGCTCTCGGCACTCATTGTTATTATCGCTATCAACTCCAGCAACATGCCATGATTTTTAATTACTTTTAAACTTAATGAAGTTAATTGTTTTTATTGCGTAATTAAAATGTGTTTTTGTGCGCGCAGGTCGTGTGTTTATTATGCTAAGGTTAACTAACAGATTGTTTATCGTATTAAATTTCGCACAAAATAATATTATTCATGCTCAACTGCGGCCAGCGGCAGTTTAAATGCGCAGCATTTGCACTGCCAACAGCTAGAGATTCACAATCGCCGTTTAAGATTTAAACACAGTGCAAATACTGTAGCTTAACTCAGCCAGCCACCCTCATCCACACTGCCACGATGATGTTGTTTGTGCTTGTTGATAGGCTTGGGAAAATTCCTAGCTGTTGCTGGGTAAAATTCCTATGACTTGAAATCTTTTGTATGCGGACATATTGTTATCAGGCAGCACAGAATGAAACAGACAGACAGCTCCAGATTGATTTGGTGTCGAATGCAGCTAGCTACAAGGTCCAAATATTACTGCCAGAGTACGAGGGAGATATAAGGGATGGTTGTTTTTTGTGTACGCTTGATTTCATGGGTTAACATTTGTTGCCTGGTGTTAGATTACAATGGAAACATGCTAACCACAGAGTGGTGACAACACAAAATGTTGTCAAGGTTAATCATACAAATACGTCATTAAGTTAAAATCTTTTTTGAGTTGGGGAACGATTGGGGACTCTGAGTTCAGTGGGCTTGAAATGCTTTAAAAGCTAGATTTGCTGCTGCCATATGCCATGTGAGAGTATGTCTGGTGAATAAATACTAAGGAACTGGCTGAAAATTCATTGTGTAGACATTTTGTTTTTTTTTAATGATTCATAAATTTGTAGTTAATTAGTCAAGTCATGAGTACAACTTATTGAACACATAAATAATATGGTGATAAAATCTTAGATGGTGATATCTAGCATTTTTCAAATTTTCGGTACTCCAGCCTCATTTAAGCCTCAGATGAACCAAGTTTGTGAATATTTCATTTGCATGCCAACAATTTTAAACCTCAACACAAAAATTTTTGCTGCTTAAATAATTTTCTCGAAATTATAACATATCACCTACATCCTTATCTTCAATTACAGTGGTTCTCGATTTATTGTGCCCTCTTAATTGGGTTCTCAGGTTTAAATGAGGTGAAAAGTAAGCAAACTAAAGTTTCAATAAGATAGGCACATAACTTTTTAAATTCAAATACACGGAGAAAACTGTTTGCTAAATTTGTATGGAGATTAAGCAAAACTTGAGCATAATTCTCAGCCACTTCAAAATATTGCTTATTTTCAGCAAAAATCAAGCAAATTTTGCTATTTAAATTTATAATAACTTAGCAAATTTTCGCTTGAATTAAATCAAAATTTGCTTTTTCGATTTATAATAACTGAGCGAGTGTTTGCTCGAATCAAATCAAAATTTGCTATTTCTATTTATAAAAAAAAAATAAAAAAAAAAAACACAATTTGGCCATTTCGACTGGGAATCGAACTCGGGCTCCGAGCATGCTAAGCCACACTCTTAACCTGCATGCCACGGTATTTCTTTTTATAGTTCGAATTTTGTTTTATATTTGAATAACCAAGCAACTTTTTGCTTGAATCAATTCAAAATTTGCTATATCAATTTATAATAACTGAGCAAATTTTTGCTTACATTGAGTCAAATTTTGCTTTTGCCTGAACACAATTACCTTATAATAACTTAGCAAAGTTTGGCTTGAATCAAATCAAAATTTGCTATGAATTTATAATAAGTAAGCAAATTATTGCTAAAATTTATCTTTATTTTGCTTTTTTCAAATTATATGAGAAGTAATTTCAATTTAGAAAACGTTTTCTAAAATCAAACCGCTATTGAGCAGAATTTTGCTGATTTGCGTTTAAGCAAAGTAATGGCTTGATTCAAGCAAAATAATTTTCTCCGTGTACGCTCCACTTAATTGGATTTCCCGGTTATGTGCCCTGAAATATTTAAAAACTTTTGTAAAATCCATAAAAAATATCCCGATCAATAGCTCACACGAGTAGTACAACATGCAAAAATAATAGAGTTCAGCTACTACAGCTTTTGCGGACTTTGTTTGCTTTAATCCATTTGAACCACTATCCAAAGCATCAAAAAATTGTATTTTTAGAATTCCAGTGGCCCAATAGTGGCGGCCGTGGCCGTGTATGCTAAGTTTTTGGCGTGCAAGCCTATGAATCTCGGCAGACCATTTGACACTTATTGACCTATGCCATGTTAACAATGTTTTATAGAGTTTCTTGAGCACATAAACATTAGCCGTTCGAAATCGGCATAAAAAATGTATGTTTAGTTCTGGCTTAGTTATTTACAGCCCTTTTATAACACACACAACACAATTTTATCAAAAAAAGCTCAAAGTTCTTTTACAGGTTGAAATCTCACAACAATACAAAAATTAAAAAATTCTAAAATAAAATTGACTTTATAAAGAAGATTTAAATTGTTTTTCTGCCCTATTCAGTATATTAAATGGCAGTATTGTTATTAAGCAAAGAGGTGACAGTTTGGTTGTTTGGTTCCCAAATTAGTTTCGCAAAGATAGGGAATGGGTTCGCACTCATAAAATTGGTCGATTAAATAAATTTTAAATTCTTAAACACACTAAGTTTTTTAAAAAGCCATGATCAACAAAGGAACACAAATCTTTCCCTCAAATAAAAATTACGCATAACCACCAAAGCACAAGTAAATAATTTTGTAACACAAGTAAATTAAATGCGTGCTCCAAATTAATACTCAACTAAATTTAATTAGCCAGTCTCGGAAATTGTTTTTTTTATTTATTTAAAATAAAGGTTGAATAATATTTACAGTGTTGCTAGATTTTTGGCACTTCTGGCCGCCATTTGCCTGTTACTAATTCATCCAAAACCTTCGGAAAAGTTTTTTTTTAATATTAAATGATGTGATAGAAATTTTCATCAAACCATCAAAGCGGAAAAAACGAACACAAAACTAGATAGTGCAATGATTTTTTGCATTATGGCAACTTCTTCTTCTTTTTTAAAAATAAAAATCATGCAATAAAGGGTTAAAGAATATAATTCATGCGAACAAACATACACTCGCTTTCGAAGAATAAACTGACATTTCTTAATGGGTGTAAAATGTGGTTTTTTTTTAAATAATCTATGGTTTTTGGCCCTCTGCCTCGGAATTTCTATGGAAAAAGATATAAGCTAAATTCAAGGATGTTAATGCATCCTTCATAATTCATAATTTCATTTATTTTGCTGAACAGACCAACACCAGACATATTGAAGCAGCCTCAGAAGAGAGGTTTTTGATGACTTTTTCCTAACATACCGAATTTAATCCGGTCCGTACATATTGATCTTAATCTCATCAATCCAAAAAGCCAAATTCTCATCAGTCCTCTGCTTATTTGTCAACTGTGCATTCTTTTGCAGTATGTTGGGAAATAATTTTTGAATCTTAAAATAATCTATTTTAATAATTTTTAAAGAATTAAAAACATCTTGAGTTTTATGAATTAATCAGTTAAAAATAATTCAGTTAATGCAACAGTCATTTGTAACAGAATCTTCAGAAATAACTTCACATGAATCCATGTCTTCTAAAAAACTCCAAGTGCATTCAAAAAGTGACATTCAAGACATCTCTTACGACATTTATTTGTATTAAAATTTAAGTTCAAATAATAAAATGTCTAAACAGCATGTTAACCTGTACTTCTCTGCTGATACTTAAGTTTCTGCACAGTAAAAAGTTTGAGAGTAAATTTTATCTTTTTATAACATTTCTTGCATTTCCATTTAAACAGCTATTTTACTCCAAAATAGTTTAATCTTTAAACCATAAATTTATAAATATCATATATATATTCCAGTTATGCACACGAGAACCTCACGGAGTCACTCGGCTTTCACGTACAAGTCGAGTTTTCGAAGCTACCGAACTTCATAGATGCTAGCAGACAATGAGTTGGCGGTTGTTCTTCAGTCAGCAATCAGGTTATGCGCAAATAGTTCCGTTAAATATTTTTTTGTACATACATATTAAGACAGAAATATTGCGCTGGAATTGGAAGCTCTGCCAACTCCTTTACTCATTATTTTTCCTGTCAAATTGTTTTTGAAAATATAAAAAAATTAAATATCATGAAATCAGTCAATTGAAATCTTAATATAATTCCTGATTTATGACTTTAAATGTAACACATATTAACATATTTAATGAATGTTAACATATGTGTCCACATCAATAACGCGACCAAAGAGGTGTTTCGGGGCTTAATCGGTTATTTCGGAGAGACTCAAACGATTTTTTCATATTTCTAATGAAAAACTAAGAGCATCCCAAAGAGTCAGAAATTTTGTGTTTAATATTTTCGGAAATGAGCTCAATTAGTACTCATGAAAGGACGATTTTTAAGGCTAGCGCCAATTGGTTATTTTTACAACGAAGTGAAGTGTTCAGTCATTGTGGGGAGAAAAAATTGCATTTTCCCCGAGAAAAATTGAAAATATTGTAGCTCAAGCCTTAAAACCTTCCTATACATGCCTAAAACCTTCGTTTAACCTTCTTAGAACAAGAAAAATCCGTAAACGGCTGTAAAACTGGCGATTTCAAAACATTTTGGCCGATTCTAAAGACTCTTAACAACGCAGAAGCAAGTTCATTTTAAAATGACCGCTACCACTGCTGTACAGCTTCTGTACGGCCAAAATGTCCTGACAGTGCCTGTTGTACAGTTTCAACTAAAAATTTTTAACTTTTACTCTGTGAGAGAACAAATTTTTAGAAAGAAACTCGATTTTTATATACATTTTTTATTTTTTATTTTCTTGCAAGGCTTTGGAAACAATTAAAATGTGCATTATTTTGATAATTATTCGTATCCAACTAATAAAAGCATTTCTGGACAAACAGATTCCGATATTCAATCGTGATTGCAAGACTTGCATATTTTGGTGGAAAAAGTATACAATTATAGCAATTCTTGAAATATTTTTTAATATTAATAATATACTATTTATAAAAACTTAACTTAAATTTTATATATGACTGTTTTTTTAGGGGTTGGGTCGGCTTGGTCGGTTTCCTTATGACATTGTACAATATGTCCAGAATATTCTCCCTAAAGCTTGAATCCAAACCAAATCCAAATTTTTGCAAATTAGCTGCCATGATTTCCCAAAAAGTGATAACCAATCTTGTTAAAATTTGGAACTCTTCTTCAAGAAACATTTACTAGTGCTTCAAATATTTAGTTCTTATATTAACAAAAATTAGTTATCATATGCTTTGGTTGAGCCTTCAAAACCCACCTAGCCCATTAACTTAACCCATTAACACACAAGAGTTGAAACTTATTGCTGTGATTTGAAGCCTTTGTAAAATTGGCTATGGTATAAATTTTATAACAAATTTGGTATGGACTTATATTTATACACAACTAGTATAAAATGTATTCTCATATTTCTTACTGTGTGATGCAGAAACAATTTATTCAGTGGCACACATTATTAAAGTATTCTAGTTCATATTTTTATGAAGTAACATTAACTTAAATGAACTTTTTGCAAACACTTAATAAAACTTCCCTCTTACGAAAAAAATAAATATTCTCCGATTCTAAACGGAAAACAATAAAATTTAGCAAATGTTAATCGTATTTGACGTTGATTTATACTTTGCAACCGTTGTCCAGACTATTCCCCAGACTGCGATTAGTAAACGAATTGTATCTAATATGGCTTGTGTGGCGTTGCCACATAGTTATATTCAAATTTAAGTGCAACGCCTGTCGCCGAAGTCAGTGTTGGTGGTTATCTCTATACCACAATGCAAAATGCTCCAAAATTGAAGCTAAAAAAATGCTTGTATGCACCTGTGTCCCTCTCTCAATTCATGTTATCGAATATATTATATCGCACACTAAATACAAAACAGTCACAACTCAAAATTTTTCGACAACGACTTTTTATTATAAATCAATTCACAAAATACATATCTCACTATCTTTTCCATTATTTTCTTCATTAACTTGGAGATTGCAGTTTGTGTGTTTAAATGAAAATTGCTTTTCTTCTGCAGTTTCAACCAAAGAGTTTTATTTTTCGCTTCTCCTGAAAAGTTATGTTTTTTGAGTTGTGACTGTTTTGTATTTAATGTGCGATATGTTGCCATAATTTAACCAAAATATTCCATGAAGCAGGTTCAAACATACCTTTTTTTCAATTTCTGCAAAAACAAGCAATTCCACTTGAATAACACAAATAAATTTCTTTTCAATCTTCAATTTGTATAAATTTTCCTACAGGGCATTCAAGTGTCCGCATGTTTGGTTGCGGCTTTGAAGTGCACTGCGAATGGCAGCGTAAAATGCAATTATTAATGAATGCCAAACGTCTCTCTCGTCTCAACTACCAGCCGTTGGTACATCGTTGTCAATGGAGTACTTATCCATTCTGAATGCCGCGAATCCATGCAAACAAGGGCATCAGCAATAACACGGGGCAAAAAACAAAAAAAAAAAAACACCAACATATGAACGCAAATCCTTCTCCTGACAAATGCAAAAGCCAGAATTTCCAACCAAATTTCAATTTGTTTTAATTAAGTAATCTAAAATTAATAAATCCCGTTTGTGGTGTTCGAGCGCGTAGATGTAATAAGCACGAGTTGTTAACGTGTCACCAGCATAACAACTCACAGAGTGTATCCAGTCAACACTGGAGTGGTGGAGTGAAGTTATATAGCGAATGAATACAACTTCATAAATACTATTATAAATGCACACAAATGTACAAGCTAGAATCATATTTTTTGGCCTAAATCAATATTAAGCTAACTGTACTTTATGCGGAAAATGGTTTATAATGTGAACTTAATCCATATCGTCTGGTTTCGACTTTGCGGTATAAGCCTCGTAATATAAAATACTAAAACTAGACAGAAAATAAAATTCAAAACTTCATTTTCCAGCAATATAACAGATTAATGAAAATAAAATATATTTTACACTTTTTTATTTTTCCTTGTAAAACGTACCCAATGAGACAAAAGTACCTTTTTTTTTAATTCATTGCTCTCTGAATAAAAAGTTTTTAATCATTCATCGGCTTAAATGCCTTTTTTTAATGGAACGTGTTGTTTTTCTTATATGCGTTCGCACAAGAATAAAAAATGTAGAACTTTACAAAGTAGTTATTAAAAAGACACTGAAAAAAGTATGAAAAATCATACTTTTATCAGCTTCTTAACTTTAATAAACTTCGGAAAAAACTGCTGCGAGCTGCTTTTTACTGGCATTATAAAATCTTAAGAGGACGTGACACCTTCAAACATTTTATTGCTTTAATGTTTTAAAATGCGTATAAGTTGAATAAAAAACAAGATATCATTATGAAAAATAAAATATATATTTTTTTGTAAAAAAGTTTCGTACCGTACAAAAAAAATTTTTTATTATTTTAATCACATACATATGTTGCTACTGGAATTTTTTTAAAAAATCATGGCGGGTTGGAAAAAACAAAAACTACTGAATCGTACTGATCGTACTGAAATTTTAATATGTTGTTTTGCCCTTGTCAATGCATGGAATGAAATACGGACAGAAAAATCGGTTATATAATTTTCGAGTTTTTGGCTCGATTTTGTCCAAGAAACTTGACAATTTTCGAAAAAACAGCGCATTATTTTTCAAACTAAATTGTTTCTTCTAGTTCAGTCCATGTTGGTTTTGATGCTGATAAAAACCACGTTTTTTGTTTTTTTTTTTCAGATGTCCTAGTGAGTTGTAATCACGCCCGTCATGGTTTTTTTATTTTTTTTTTTTTTAAATAATTCCAGTAGCCATATATGTAAATAAAAACAACAAATAAATTTTTTTTTTTGTGTAATTTTTTTACTAGAAAATATATATTTAATTTTTCAAAATGATATCTTATTTTTTATTGAACTAATAGGCATTTTAAAACATTAAAAGAAATATTTTTTGAAGGTGTCACGTCCTCTTAATTAATTTCAGTTCAGCTTTTGGAACTTAAGCTTGGAACTTAAGCTTTTGAAAGCTGTATGGCACCTTTAAAATTAAAATGCAAAAGTCAAGGATCGCCGATTTTAGGTAGCGATTTTGATCTTTCAAATGCTCTTCCGAAAACCTGAAAAATTACGGTTATTCCTTCTCGACACAGATCAACTACTGTGTTTACGGACATTATACAGACTTACTGACGAATGGACGTAATGGGCTCATTCGACTCACGGTAAATCAACTTGATAAAACAAACTATCGACGCAGATAAAACAAACTTAAATCTACGAATTCAATTTTTAAATTTTCGAAGGCACTAAGGAGGTAAGCAAACAAAATTCAATTAAATTTTTTTAGTGCTTCTAAGGCTGCGATTATAGTGAACGCGATTCAGACAGGCAGCCAGGCAGGCAGGCTGAAATCTGTGTGAAAAAACGAGATGCAGATAGCTTTCTATCTCGCTTGTTCACATTGCCTGCCTGCCTCGGTGTTCACTATAACCGCAACCTAATAAAGAATTATCTCTTGCAGGCTTATATCGAGAGATTTCGAGCTAAGCCTTTATAGAGTTTTTGGATAAAACTTCTGAAATAACTCACAACAACCGTTATATTTTCGTTTAAAAGTAAAGCTTTTGGTTGGAAGCTTTATAGAAGCTTTTGCAGTCGAATATACGAATTTCCTAACCTTATCAATTTGTTCATCGTTCATTTGTTAGTTGGTTCGTTTGGTTTGTTGGGTATTTCCGATGCTTATCGGCTTAAAGTGAAAGGATCTATTGAAATCTGTCAGATTATCTCACTTGTTTTGCAATTGTTGTCATGCTGTGTTCCAGAATGAACACTTTTAAAAATGCATTTCAATTTAATAACTGCGAGCTTGTGAGTCACCAACAACCAACCGATCCGATTGACCGCTACACGACTTACATTTTATGCCAACCTCAATTTTAATTTGGTGCTCGTTGGTCATAACCGGGTTGTTTTTTCAGAACACACACACACATACACACACACACGCACACACACACAAATGTTACTTACGCAAACACACAGACACACACTCTTCTACATAAAACAGAAATGTAGCAATTATTCTCACTTCATGAAATAATAACTTTTGTGCGACAACTAAAACAACAACAACAACAATAACAACAACAACAACAATAACAACAACAACAACAATAACAGCAACAACAAAATGAACAATAACAATACAAATAAAAATGCACAATGAGTTATTTTTGCACATCCTGTATGCAGGATTTCGTAGCAGTGGAAGTTTTAATTTTTGCAAGATATGCCGGCGTCCTTCTGTTAGTTCGTTGGTTACAAAGGTTCCTGCGTTCAACTGAATCTCTATGTAGTTCAGTCGTTCTCTTGCTCCGTTTGTGTCTAGCTTCGAATGCAGATTCGTATAAATTATTTAGACGCATGACGTCGCAGAGTGTCGAAACTCTGGCATTAGTTGCAAAGCCGTTGCGGCAACGTACCAGTGTCAGCCAGTTCTTCCTTATTGCCCGAAATGAGGATGTGCTCGCGCTCGTATTCAGCCACCAGAAAGGCCACGAATTTAGTAAATGAGTGGTTTCCGCTGCGGCAGGACTAGAAAGCTTGCGAGTAGCTGGTTTCTTTGTTTACATGTACAAAAATGTTCTCTTAATATATATAGTATGTATATAAATAGTTCTAGCTAAAAATTTACAGTTCTGAATTTTTGCAAAGTTTACACATTTGAACGTTTGTTTTTTTTTTCTTCCGAAACCTTGGTTTAACATTGTGAACACACAAGTACTTAATCCGAAACAAATGTAGATAAGGGGTGAAGTTGTACCGGGTAACTAGAATGTTTGGTCATCTGCACTGCTTTTAAATGAGGAGAAGCCATTTAATGATACCCTTCGACAATTTTCACTTATTGTACGATTTAAAACAGAAACTCATGGGTCAACGAGTGAATTACGATTTGCAACAGTCTTCCTTTTGCTAGAGAACCGATGAACGAAACAATAGCAAAATTGACGAAGGAAAAAATAATTTGCAAGTTATCTATGAACTTGTTCGTAAAGTTGATTTCGAAATAATGTGCTAAAACAGAATGAAGATTATAATTGCCATGCAGACCCATTTTGCTAATTTTTTTAAAAATAAAAAGGATAGTTACATACATTCTGTTTTTTTTTTAATTTTTTGCACTTTCAAAAGATTCATGGCTGCTGCGGTTCTCTTGTATCATCGTATATGTATCATCTAAAAAAATTACCTTAACATTTTGGGGATATATAAACACCCCATCTCTTATTTAGAAGAATCTGCAAGCGTCAAAGGATGAAGGAGCCTTCCTGGATCCACTTTTAATCCACTTCCACTGTTAATGAATAATTAAGAAATATCTTTTGAATAGATGGTCACGCGTAGGGGAAGAGTGGCATGAAAGAGCCAAGTTTTGAAAGAGCCATCTTGATTTACGCCGTAGTTTTTATACGAATGCTTCTTAAATTATAATTTTAAGAAGCAATACTCGCCATATGGCACCCTCGAACATTTGACAGTTCACTGATAATAAACGACGATGGTGTATCGTATTCTGGATTTCTTCATCATTAAGTAAGTTTTTCAGAACATTTTATTTGTTTTGTGACGTCTTCACCTTTAAAACTAACAGTAATATTATTTTACTATAATTTTATGGATATATTAGGCCTACCAATAACATATTTATTTTGCCGGAAAAATCTTGATTTCATACTAATTTTTGAGGTTATGTTTCTTTGGACAATATGTTTTGAAAGAGCTGGGTTGCGGTGGTATGAAGAAGCGTAAAGGAAGTTTAAATTATTTTTCTCAAAAATGTTTTTAAGTGTTTTAAACCTCTTATTTTGTTTTTGGAATAGGTCTTATTATTATAGATTTTCTTTAAAGCGATTTAATTTTTTTGCTAAAAATATTTTTAGGTTTTTTAACTATTTTTTGTTTTTAGTTTTGAATTTTTTTATTTATTTAATTTGTTTTTGTAAAAACAATACTTTTTATAATAACAATTAACATTTTTAATAAAATATTCGTTATTTTTCGTGTTAAGTCTTGTAATAAGAAGATGGCTCTTTCAAAACTTTGGTTGGCTCTTTCAATGCCCATGTGTTATGAAAGATCCGAATTTCATGTTTTTTATAAATGGCTACAGGTCCAAGAATATTGTTGATTTTGGAAAATATTTCATGGTATTACGTTCATAAATGAATGAGAAAAGACTTTTGATACAAGAATTATAATTTTATTAATTATTTTTATATATTTTGTAACTTTTTTAAAACTGGCTCTTTCATGCCACTCTTCCCCTAACTTGAGTGAGAAGATTGAGGTTACAATCAGAACCATGTCAGTAGAATCAGAACTATAATCGAGCTCTATTGTTCAAAGGTTCGAGTTCGAAAGAAAGCTTTTTACTTCTTCTTCTTCTTTTTTTTTGGCCAAAAACAAACAAACAAATTGGACATTTCAGTCCTTGAAAGGACTTTGACCGAGCTTCTTATGATCAATTGTTTTGTGTGTGTTATTAAATGTTTGCACCAAATTGACCGAGAACTGAACTTACATGTTTATGCCGACTTTGAACGAATGTTCAAAAATGTGAACATTCGTTGAACGAAAATTCACTCACAAATCAAAACTTTGACGAGGAAAATACGCTCACGATCTATTAAAGATTTAATCTTCACAATCAGTGTTGCCGGAGTAAATTTATTTTTATATCCAAAACAGAAAATAAAAATAGCCAAAATAAAAAAAAATAGCCAAAAGATTTACAAACATGTTTGTTTTTAAATATGTTATAAAAAAATTATGTGTTAAAAATATAAGAGCATATTTTAAATACATTTAGGGCAAATATCCTTTAAAAAGACGGACCTTAGCTCATTTATGTTTTACTTGATAAGAGTTAAAAAAACTTAATAAAAATAAGGTTTGCATTTTCGGAAGTAAAAACAGTATTACTTTTTTTTTTTTTAGCTTCGAACCAAGGATATCTGGTGTTAAACTTATTCAGTCAAGTTTGCCTTGGTTCAGAAATGGGAGATAGATAAGTAGGTCAGAAAGTGAAATCAAGTGAAACAAGTGGAGAATGTTTTATATGTGGCGTAATGCTATCTTTATCAGCTTACTTTTCCATGCTGACTTGCTTAATTTTATTTTTGAAAACAAACCACAATAACTTTCAATGATCAAAGTTATATACATTGTTGCATACTCTAATGTGACACATGATTCGAGATGTTGCATGTCAAATTATTGGATGTTCTTGCGCTTGGCTGCACGATTAGCATCACTGGCAGGTCGTCTTCAAATGAAGAGAGAATTCACCCTCACGTTCAAATCTTAAATCATTTCCCTGCACACATTTGGAAGACGATTGGCAGAGAAGTGGATTTTGCGATGCACCAGTGATTCGCCCAAGTGTTTTTGGGAAAATGCATCGCTTTTCAAATGCTCAAGCAATGAATGCGCGGTCACGAAAATTTTCAAAATGTTCCTTCGCTCATTTCGGCGATTGTTGGAAAATGGATTTTTGAAAAATATTCAAAATGAATTATGGGAATATGACAAAAGCCTCTAAAAAATCGTTAAAATTAATCAAAAAGTTGAAATAGTATAGTTTCGAAGCAACGTCGCATTATATCGAAGCGAAATAAAAACATATTCACAAAAACATTCATTGAATTCGGACAGAACAACGATGCTTCAGAGCAAATTGCTGAGGACTCTTAAATGGACTTCGCTTGTCACCCTTTTCGACGAACTTCTTATAACTCCTCTCGGCGGTTTATTGGCTAATCTTCCCAGCGAATCGGCCTAAGCAGCTTACAGTCGGTGATACCCGGATGATGCGATTCTCAGGGAATTGAAAATGTTATATGTAAAATAAAAAATGAGTTTTTTACTTTTGCCGAAATGCACAAACATAGCCGGGTAAAAAAATAGCAAAATGAAAAATAAAATCGCCAAATAGCCAAAACTGATCACGAGCAAAAATAATAGCCACTTTTGGCTATAAATAGCCAAAACGGCAACACTGTTCACAATATGAGTTTCACATTGAGTTTTAAAACAAGCTCTCTCAACCAATGAACAATTACGCGTGAGCGAATCAGTTCTGCCAGGTGTCAGCAAAAATAAATCTCCATTTTTGCATACACAAAAAAAATTTTCCCCGTTTTAAAATTTAGAAAAAGTATGATTTTAATGTAATAAAAATTAAATTATTTCATTTCATTATAACAAAACTAAATACATAGATCAAATATGTACGTATCAATAAAAACATACAATAATTATAAGAGATATATTGTCGATATTCGGGATAGAGCTTTAAGGGTCTGAGATCAACCTAACAATCATTGCAAAAATTGTTTAAATTTATTTTAAATATATACATTATTATTATGAAGACTTAAACATTCAGTATTTATTTTAATTTCAAAACATTTTTGAAATTTCATCAAAAATTTAGTGAAGAGAGTTCCGGATGGAGAGCTATTATCAAGAGAGTTCTTTATTTTTGTTTTGTTTAAACCCTGCAGAAAAATGGACCAGATTTAGAATAGTTCTGAACTAGTTCCAAAAAGGGATAGTAATGGTCCATCTACAATACCGTTTTCCATTGAACGAACTGATGATTTTTACGGGTTGATGTCATAGGAAAAGGCAATTGTCCCTATAAACATTCCTTTTTCCCTATATCTGTGCTAGTTCCATTGTCAATGGTTTTAAATTGGTTTGTTTTAATACAGTCCAGAAGTGGTCATTTGTAAGCCCTATTATCAGCCTTATTTGAAAAACGGGTTCGTACAGTATAACTAATTTAATTATTGTATAGTTTTAACTGTATATTTACCATTTACCACTTTACTATTTTCATCGACTATGTTTGCGAAAGTTAAAAGAAGTACGGAGTCTAAATAAAAAAACGGACCACAATTCGTTTTGAGCATGTTTGGTTTTTGATTTTGTTAGTTAGTGCCTGCTGGTAAGAAAACCTAAGAATATAAAAATAAATTTAAACTGTTCTATGCTGAGCGTCTTTTGCACTAGTTCCAACTTACTCCAATTTTACTAGAAATACACTTGTTGGTTTTTCTAATTGTCTTCAAAATAACTGTTGCGAATTAACAGCGAAAAAGCCCTTTCAGCACATGCCGATTTAGTGAAGGCAAAAACTAAACGGAATTAATTTTTTTTTAACATGGAAACGTGTGGAAAATAAGAGGTCATGGGACCGATGATGAAAATGATTTTTTAACAGATTGGGTAAATAAAAGCAAATAGCTTCAAAGCTATCATTCGTAAAGTCAAACTTTTTAAAAATTTCTTCGCAAGTGGCATAAGGAATTGTCTACAAAATGGCATAAGAAATTACATATTTTGCTTCGACAAATTAGCTCTAAAATATAAATCAAGGTACTTTACGTTTTATTTTTATTTTCCCCGTTTTTATCAATGTTTTCCCCGCCATCCCCATGTGAACGAAAAATCCCGAAAAACGGGTTAAATCCCGCCACCTGCCAGCTCTGCTGCTGCGTTAAAGCCCATCCACAATGACGACATCGGGCGACGAACGACATGTCTCCACTCTGTCGTTGTAGAGAAATATCGGGCAACTTGAATTTTTTAAAAGCGACAGCAACAAGCTTCAGCAGAAAATGCTTTTGACATTTACAAGTAATTTTTTTAATTGAAGTTGTGTTTTTGTGATAAAAGTTCCTATTGTCTTTTATACTACTCGAAATTAATATACCCCACGCGTACTGCGTAAGGGGTATATTAATTTTGTCACGGCGCACACTGTGTCCACCGCGGCAATAAATCAATTTGGACAATCTCTCCGATTTTGATGATTTTTGCACAGCTTGTTAAAAAATATCTAAAGTTTATGTGTGAAAAATTTCATGCAAATATCTCAATTCGTTTTCTGTCCAGAGCAGCGCAAAGTTGATGTATGTGAACAAGTGTCAAATGTGATAGTTTTCTATGTCATATTCAATAGCTTGTTACTTATAAACTATACATCGAATATACCTTATAAGTATTTTTTCTCTTAAAATAGACATTAAGCATTATGTTAATTAAAAAAAAAATTTTAAAAAATTTGACAAGAAAAATTTTTTTTAACAATATATTTTGAACCAAAAAAATCAACATTTATGATTTTCCGGTAGACTTTTAGTTGTGTGCGAAGCAGTGCGACACATGGAGTCATATAGCAAATTAAAGCTGAGAATCTCAGCTACCAGGTTATTAAAAAAAAAACCTGCTCATTTTTGCACCTCCGCGAAAAAACAATGAAAAACCAAAAAATGACAGTGCAAAAAACCCTGCTTATGCGTTATTTTGCGCGTGCAAAAACAACTGCGCATTATTTCTTTCTATGCTACTCGTTGTTGTTTTGCATATGTTCATGTCTATCACTTTAATTATGTATTTATTCTTTCTCTGGAATGGGAGAGTAGCGTGCCATCCACTGCACCACCGATACTAATAAAACAATAGTTAGCTAATATAATTCATTACTAAACATTTTAGCAAGTACTGTTGAAACCTCGTTCTCAATGGCAAATCTTAACTTTTTTATACAGCTCGACGATTTTTTGAAAACCCACAAATTACAGCTGACTTAACCGGAGTGGATGAGCAACTGATTCATCGGTTCAAAATTATATTGTCCACAATAAATTGTAGTCAGGCAATAGACCCTGAGAAATTTAAAATATATTGCCTAGACACGGCGAAATTGTACATTGATTTGTATGGATGGTACTACATGCCCATCACAGTGCATAAAGTTTTGATACATGGTAGCAAAATTGTATCTGAGGCCATTCTACCCATAGGTAGGTTAAATATACAATTTATTTCATACATTTTAAATAAACATATGGTTTATTTTTCAAAGGAATGCTATCAGAAGAAGCGCAGGAAGCGCGGAACAAAGATTATAGAAATTATAGGTTATATCACTCGCGCAAAACTGGGCGCTGCACTACTAACCAAGACGTAATGCATCATTTGCTGATATCCTCCGACCCATATATCAATTCATTGAGAACGAAACTGAAGCTTAAAAAATTATATTATCACGAAGATGTGAAAAACTTGTTAATAAATGAAATAGAGTGAAACTGTAAAATTTTTTTTAATGGAGTTGTATGGGGGGTGGGCGTAAAAGTGGACGGATTTTCTTCTAAAACGGCATGTTATAGATGTTATATACATTTTTGCGAAAAATAACCATTCTAGTTACAAATTTACAGAAGATATGGCCTTTTTTAAAATATCAGTTGTATGGGAGGTGGGCGTTAAAATCGGCGCATCAAGTTCATATTTTCAGGAGCAAATTCTACAATTATAATATTAAAGTTCTGTGAAAATTGAGTTGATATATTTAAAATCATGGAAGTTAGGCCACATTTTCTATTTAAGTTGTATGGGAGGTGGGCGTAAAAGTTGGCGTATTTTTGTACAAAAAAAATTTAAATTTTTAAAAAATTTAAAATAAATGTGTGCAAAATTTCATGAAGCTACGCCTCCTCCCTGATTTAAGACCGCCAAATACACTACACGGACACAGTGTGCGGCGTGTGTAACGCCCATAAAGAGGCGTGGTAGGTATAGAAAAGTATATATATTCATGATCAGCATCGCCACCTGAGTTGATTTAGCCATGACCGTCTGTCTGTCCGTCTATCTGCCTGTCTGTCTGTCTGTCTGTCTGTCTGCGGACACGATTACAGTCGTAATTTTAAAGCTATTGTGCTGAAATTCGATATTTAAGCTTTTTTCTAAAAAACTAAGATCAAGTTTGAGAATGGGCTAAATCGGCGGAAAACCACGCCTACCTCCCATACAACCCAAATAATTAAAACTCTATAAAGAGGCTAATATTAAAGTAACAAAACTGAAACTCAGTATTTGTGTGTTTTGTGTTAAAACTGAGATTTGTTATAAAAATGTGCGTCATCCATCTACAAACACGCCCACCTCCCATACAACCCCACAATTGAAAACTCTATAAAGAGACTAATATTGAAGTTACAAAACTGAAACTCGGTATTTGTGTATTCTGTGTAAAAACTTAGGTGGGTTAGGGCAATATCAACCCACTAACACGTCCACCTCCCATACAACCCCAAAATTGAAAACTCTATAAAGAGACTAATATTAAAGTTACAAAACTTAAACTCGATATTTGTATATTCTATGTCAAAACTAAGGTGTATTTGAAAAATAGTCGTCATCCATCCACTAACACGCCCACCTCACATATAACCCCAAAATTGAAAATTTTATAAAAAGGCTTATGTATAATTATGCTTCAGGAAAACAATTTGATATGTTTGTATTTTAGACACATAAAAATAACAAAATCTTGTAAAACCTCATACAAAAAGCTCTCCAATTTAAGATTATTTAACCCTTAAGATCGGTGGTTGGGGTTTTTTAACTTCGGCCAAGTCGAAGATATACCTTGCTAGTTTAATTATAATTTGATGTTCACTAAGTTGTAAAAAAATGATTTTTTTTTAAATTTTCAAGTGGTTTAAAAGTGGTTATCTCGAAATTTAGAAACTGATTGCTAATAAGTAATATAATTCCATGACTAAATCAATCTCTGATTATTCTCTTATCGTATTTTAACGAGCGTTCCCTATCGTCAGTCTTGTTGTAATACATACTTTATTTATGGGGGTTCGTATTGCCTTGATTTGCATTCGATTCTAAAATGCATTACATAAATGTTGGTGACCAATATTGCATTATATTGTTTATTACTCGTAATGCAGCAACTTCTTTCAGCCCTTTTTTGCTTTTTAAATGATTGTTCTGTTTTTTAGATAATTGAAATTTTTTGTTTGACTTTTATTTTTGCTGAAAAAATGCCAAATTTATGAATGAAATACAGAAAAATGTGTTTAAGGTTAATATATTACATTAATTAATTAACTAATACATATATCTAATAAATAAAAGCATTTTTTTCATTCTAAAGAAGACATTCTCTAACTCTTGATTGGTTTTGTTTATCTGTTAAGCACTGTTAAACAAAAGATGTACGAAAAAAAAATTATTTTTTCAATATTTGAATCGCTTTTCTAATTTGTGCACAGAAACATCTTATTCAATAGCTTCATTGCTGTTAATAAATAAGTGATTATTGAGAAGAAGTTATTCATCAAGTTGAATAAGTGCTTACATAAGTACTCCCATGTCAAGCGAAAGCTTCATCAATTACCTCCAATGACATACCTGTATTAAAATAATGGGTTCCGTAAGCAAGAGGGTACTTTTTCGATTATATGTAAGCGATGATTTTGCTGCGTGGATGTGAAAATAGTTTTTTATGCGAATTATTAATTCTATTTTTTTAAAGGCACTATTATTAAGGGCACGAATTAGGGGAAAATTTAGTTGTTTTTTTTTTATGAATTTAAATTTATGTTTACTGAGTATCAATTGATATTTTCTGAATTTCAAAAGGAATTTCTGATGTTTTTCTGAAGTCTCTTTGGAAATGGTATAGAAGTATATAGCCGAAGTTGGCAACACACGAGTCTCTTTTATTCCTATCTCACTACATGTTTCTCAACATAAAAAAAGGTGAAAAATCAAACATTGGGTATTACTTGCGTGGGTTTTTCTTAACTAATTTGCTGTTGGGTTTATTTTCTCCTTTATTTTGGCAAAATAGTCAATGTAGCTACCTACTAATGTTGCTTTTAGTGAAATATTTTTAATAAAAAAATGGATATAGAAGAGAAACGAGCTTTAGAGTGAATTTCGTGTGTGTGTGTGTTTGTATTTGTTTTGGAGCTATCGCGGTTAAACGAACTGGTACATTTGTTTTTAGTTTTTGTGTTTCAAATGTTCAGTTTTAATTATTTAATGGATTTCACCGGTGCACTAAAATCTATCACTTCACTTACACAGGAAGGATTAAAATCATAGTTTTGTTGTTCCTTTTTTTAATGTGTGCATTTTTATATAGTTGTTCTTTTTGTTGCTGCTATTGTTGGTTTTTCCACTTGCAGTTAAGTTGAAATTAAAAGTGCGCTGCTCGCTGACAGCAGGACGTCATCCGCACGAGTTGCAACGGCTGACGCCGCATAGCGTCATGGTGTGAGCGCAGCTGAAAACGTCGGATCAAAACTTCACTAAGAGCTCAGCTGTGTCTGCACTTTAATATCCACAATTACAGTCAGGAATAGCAGTAGCAGCAGCAGCAGAAGTACAAGCAGTGGCAGCTTCAACAACAACAACAACAACTACGACAACAACTAGAACAACTCGTTCAACGACTGTGTTATGCCGAGGACATGAACTTAATATGTAAATCGCTGAATCCAGCAGAAGCCACAAGGCGGGCCCTGGTGCGGCAGCACATCACATGGCATTGCATCGCATCGCATCGCATCGCACCGGATTCGCACTTCACTCCACTTGCTCACTCAGATTAATTCAAAATTCCTCCAACCGTGATGTCAACAACTTTCGGAAAACTTTTTATTTTTATTATATTATTAATATTCGAGAGCTTAGTAGCGTTTGTGCGAGCCAAGATAGGCAGCAGAAGAAGTGTCTGAAGCTACTGCTGAGGGCAGCGAAAACAGGACACACCATGTTTTCGGTCATTTCCCGTCCCTGTTGGTGTGGCGCTGAGAAATTGCATCCGGTGTAGTTGTGTTTAATTGAAATAACTTGCAGCCAAATACAAGTCCCCACATAGATCCGGCATGAATCTGCGCAGCCTTGCCAGACGTTGTCATGCGTTGTGGTTTACCAACAGGAAGATAAATTCCTGAAGAGCAAAGCGCTTGAAATAAAAAATTCCAACACCGCTATTAAAGTGTCCAAAATTGTCTGTTTGGGCTTTTATGTTGTGACTGTGACGTTTGTCCACCAAGTCTGACAACTTATTTGCTGGTACTCTTTAACAATTTTGCTTAGTGTATCCGTAGAATTTTGTTGAGGTTCCGTTACACCTTTAAGAGTTGACTTGGTATAGAGAGCGTCTGAATTGAAATCAATGCTACACAATTTGTGCCCATTTCCAAATAATGAATACTGCTCACAATACAAGAAAATGTGGTCTAAAAATACATTCATATTTCGAAAACATTTTTGCTATGTTTACTCTACTCTTAACACTCTTCTCTACCCAACATGGCAGAGTTTCTAGATCTGTTTATGTGCTTTTGGCTTAGACGTGTTGTCCACACATTTGTGGCTAGAAAAGAAAAGTTCCCTGTGACATATTCCGAGATTTATTCAGTTTTCAAAATTTAATCCAAACAAAAAAAGGGAAACGTTCGTCTTCGCAAAGCCAACTCAGCCCCATTGCCACAAAGCGCCCACAGCACTCCAATCCCAGTGGTCCACCCAAAAGCAATGACAAAAGCTTTAGCAGAGGGTTGTTGACCAAGCGTAGCTGTGTGTGTGTTTGGATGTGTGTGTACACTCACATCCACTCACATATATTTAGAAATTCCTTACGTAATGGATTTCCTCGACAACGCTGTTTTATATATATATACATACATATATCAGTTGGTGGAAACGTCAGCCTTAGATTAAATGGATTCCACACAGGATCCTGTTCTGTGTAAAACAAAGAAAAAAAAAATGTCAGCCTTCGTCGAAAAGTGTTGGGAATTAAGTGCATTTTGCGTAAGATAAACGAAACGCTTTCATTAAAATAATTAAACGAAATAATTTATAGATATGTAGTAAGTAGAAGGTACAAAAAAAAATAAAAATAAAAAAAAAAACAAAAAGAAAACCCGAACCTATTCATCAGCATTTTTCGTATGCATGTTAATCCTTCTTGAATAAAATAAAAAGATGTTTGCATAGACCAATGATTGAGTTCCTCAGCTAAGATTAGGGCTGGAAGAGTTGTCTGTGAACAAAAACAAAGACCACTAAAATACAGCGAAATCCTTAAGAGTTTATGTCATCCAGCAAATTCACTTTAAATTGATGTTTACATGACTTTAATAGTCTTTAATAAAGAAATTTTTTACTCTAAGCCTAGTAGGGGAGAGTGGTACTAGTTGTCACAAAATTTGAATGAACTGCTGTAACTCCCACAAATTAAGCAATAATGGCACTGCAAAACTTTTCAAGATAAATTCAATATTTTATTCTTCAATCCTGATATGAATAACGAATATTATTTTAAAATAAATCAAAAAATTTTCTAGTTAAAAAATTCAACTCGTCTGGGACAAGTAACCCCACCCGTGGGGTAAGTTGTCTCAACGCTTAGTCCCCGTTGTCACACCTCTTAATCGTTGTCGCTGCCGCACTTCGAAGAACAATTAAAGCAGCAATGTATCAAAAAATCACTTTCAATGCATTATGTAGACAACGTTTGCAGTTTATACATATATTGACGACAATTGTTATTGGATTTGACGCTTGACAACAAACTACACGTAGTGAATCCACGTTATCTTTATTGATACTAGCTGTAACCGGCTTGCATCATGATATCTGAGGATGTCCGACCTCGGTTTGTAAGTCGTTTGCGATTTCTTGGCATATTTCCTTAAATTCAAATAAAACATAGAATAATTTCAAAATGGTTATATGAAATTATATGTGACAACAAGCCCCACAAGCGCTGTGACAACCTGTACCATTTGGAAAAAAATGTAAACAATGTTCTGTAAATTTAAATATAAGGTTTTATCTAAAAATTCATAAGTGTTTGCAAAATATAATATTTATTGTATTGGAAATTTATTTAAAGTTGATTATTGCACACTTCTATTTGTCTAAACACAAATTTTTAAAAAATATAAAAATACACAAATCCAACTTAGTTTCTTAAATCTCTTTTAATTTTTGCAAAACAAAACTAACGTCTCATAAACTTTCTTGGCATGCTAGATATTGCAATAGAGTATAGATGACATTGATATTTAACTCGATAACGTGTTGAATCAAAAGATATCGGCGTTGTGACAACTAGTACTTGAGACAACGGGGACGAGTCTCCCCTACTCTGCTCGACTGCGTGAAATTTTGCTCGCAACATTTATTTTTTTTGTTGCGTAAAAATTCTGACAAATATTTTGTTGCGAAGAAATTGACAAATTTAAGAACGCCATGCTTTAATTCCCAAAATAGAGACAAATAAATACCCTACAAGAAATGGATAACCGAAACTCCAACACAGTCACATACATTTTTATGTTTACGACCACATTCTTATATTCATTTCAATGTCAAAATTTGTTAAACAAGGGAAAATATATAACATTGCGACAAATGCATACGAAGAAAAGAGAAGGTATTAGCATTTAAACAAATGTTAAATTTTCACATTCAAATTGTATTTAATAATTTATTTTCATTGTGCGGCTCTCGTGTGGCATTTTTTCAATTAAAAATAAATAAATAATAACACGAGCTCTAACACCAGTACTAGTACCAGCACCAGCACTAGCTCTCAGTTCCAACAGCACTTGCGCTAACATCAGCACTAGTTCCAGCACCAGCACTCAGCTGCAACAGCATCAACACTAAAACCAGCATTTCTATAAGTACTAGCTCCAACACTAGCATCAGTGTACTGTAAAAAAGAGAATTTATATAATAAATTTAAAACATTTGTTTTAATTTATGAATGAACTAGTGTTAAAGCCCGTCCTACGACGGGAAGGAACCATTTAGAGTACAAAATGCGACAAAAAATTAATTGGATTTATATACAAAGGTTTTTATTTGAAAACATGTTTATTAAATTATTTCGATAAAACTTCTTTATATACAACATTTCTAGTAAAAAAAGTATTAGAATTTTTAACCAATTAACCTTGTGCCTTGCCATCTATAATGCTTAGTTTTACATCATCAGCCCGCTAAAACTGCCCATGACTAAATACCAGTTCTTTTAGAAAAACTCCTACTTTTTACAATATTTAACCTTGCAATTTATTCATGGTCATTGAAAATGTCAGTTTAACTGGAAATTTTCGCCTCCGGAGAATGAAAAGCAAATCTGTGTTTGTCGGGCCCAAGTCAATTGTAGGTATGAAAACATTTTGTATCACGAAAAAGCACACTAACGATCAGCAAGACACGATAAGCAGTAGATTTTTATATGGAATAAAGTCGTGCTTTTAGTGTCTTGCTGATGTTCGCTAGTGACCATGTCAATACCTGTGTAATGATTAATAAAGTTTTTAGGTTTTTCAAAACTAACCACCTTCCATTACAGATATCTCTTTTGGTATTAAAATTTCGAAGAAGTATTATAATACTTCCAATTTCGAGGTTTTACTTGTACAGTGGCATTCCTGAAGGATAAAATTCATTCAAAAACTTGGCAGTGCAATTTTGTTTATCGTTATCATCACTGTCTTCAATTTAATCCGTGTTCAGATCTCTCACTGTGTCACCAACTAAAATATTTAGAACTTGCTCGTTGACTTTGTTCAGATCGGAATTTTTTGGGCACAGGATAGCAATTTTGGAATAACGGTTGATGTTATTCGGACTCAAAGTATCGCCAAAAATCTATTTAACTATTTATTTCAATGGATTTGTCCATTATATTGGACACTACGGAAAAAATTTTTGTTTTATTTTCCAACGTCTTTTCTAAAATCAAATAGGTTGGTACTATGAAATGAAGTTGTGCCAACATGACAAAAATAATTTTAGGGAGATATATAACGTTTAACTTACCCCTTCATTTAGTATCACGAAAAAGCACACTAACGATCAGCAAGACACGATAAGCAGTAGATTTTTATATGGAATAAAGTCGTGCTTTTAGTGTCTTGCTGATCGTTGGTATGCTTAATCGTGATACAAAATGAAGGGGTTAGTTAGATTTTCGGTTTATGCCCAACAGAAGCCTTCAATTTTTTATATCGCGTGTTAATAAATTTTGCAAAAAAGAAGTGATTATTGTGATATTGGTGTGCAAAGTGTAATTTTTTTTTTATAATAACATTTGCATAAATAACGCATTTGCATTTGTCTCCGGTTGTTTTAGTTGAACTAAAATATTATAATACAATGTTATCGTGGTTTTGTCCATTATATTAGACAGCCTGCTAAAAGCAGAGTAGCTCATGTAAAAATCAGAGGGAGGTTTTTTAATCTTTTTATTGCTTAAATGATGGGAATATAAGCTCAAAAAATTTGTCCACGATTATTCTAGGCAAGCCATTGAAAGGGTTAATAAGCGAACCTTTACAAACAAAATGATCGGGAATTTCTATGATATCTTCATCTCCATTTCCTAACTTGAGTAGCCAATCGTTAAAACTTGGATCAGAAGACCGAACATTGTCATTTAATTCTAGCAATTCCAATTGACAGCAACGTCACTGAATGTAATAATTGCTATTCAGTTAATGCAGACCGAATAGGTTCTGGTTCTGTTAATTAAGAAGCACTGTAATAGCAAGACATGATGTTTGATGTATAGTAGTTGAGGAAAATGACGATAGTCTTCAAGTACAAAGATTGTCAATACATAATTTAAGAACAGGTTCGGGTCAAGGCTGAACAGGTTTTAAAAGGTTTAGTAAGTGCAAACATTTCAAATGGATAATTTTACAACAGGTTCTGGTACAGGCTGAACAGGTTTTGCGATATAGAGCAAAAGGCTTAGTAAGTACAAAACTTTCAAATGGATAATTTTACAACAGTTTCTGGTCCAGGCTGAACATGTTTTACGATATAGGGCACGGAGCAGGACGCTTGTCTTTTATATATTAAGATTGTATGCATTCTTATTTTTAACCGACTTCAAAAAGGAGGAGGTTCTCAAGTTGGTTGGTTTCTCTGTTTTTTTTTTTTTTTTTTTTTTTTTTTTTTTGTGAATGTATGTACATCGATTACTCCTAAAGTACTTGCCCGATTGCCGTAATTTTTTGTCAACATATAGAGATTATCAACGCGGAGGTGCCCGTTTATGAAAGGGGGCGGTATTCGGAAAAGGGGCGTGTCTGTATAAGAAAAACACTGTATCTCAGTAAATATTGACACTACGGTAATAAAATTCACGATAAAATTACAAGGGCAAGCACAAGTATTAAAAATGACGATCACTTAAGTGGGCGTAATTCTAAAAAAGGGTGTGGCAATATTGTAAAAACTCTGTATCTCGACGAAAATTGACACTAGAGTACTGAAATTAAGTACAGAGGTAGGTACAATTATTGGAAATTACTATAACAAAAGTGGGCGTAATTCGACAAAGGGTGTGGCAATGTAAGAGAATAACTGTGTCTCGAATAATATTGATACTAGGGTACAGAAATTTATTACAAAGGTAAGAAAAATCACTACAAATTTTTGTAAAAAAAAAATGGGCGTTAATCGAGAAGGGGAGTGGCAATATTAAAAAAAACACTGTATCTCGATTACTATTGACACTACGATACTAAAATTAAGTACAAAGGTAGGTACAAATATAACAAATAACTGTCAGTAATGTGGGCGGTATTCGATAAAGGGGCGTGTCACTGTAAGAAAAACACTGTATTTCAGTAAATATTGACACTAGAGTACTAGAGTTAATAAAATTCACAGAAAAAATGCAAGGGTAGGTAAAAAATAACAGTCAATTAAGTGGGCGTTAGTCGACAAAGAGGTGTGGCAATATTAGAAAAACTCTGTATCTCGAATAATATTGACACTAGAGTACTAAAGTTAACTACAGGGGTAGGCACAGTTATAAAACAATTAATTTCAATACAGTGGACCTCGTTTGATAAAGGGGTGTGGCAATATATAAAATACACTGTATCGCGAATAATATTGACACTAGAGTACTGATATTTAGTATAGAGGTAGGCACACTTATAACAAGTTTTTGTGAATAAAGTGGGCGTCATTCGACAAAGGGGTGTGGCAATATTAGAAAACACTAAATCGAATACTGACACTACTAACTGAAAAAGTACAGACGCAGGCACAATTATTACAAATTACTACCGAAGAATTGGGCGTTATTCGACTAAGGGGTGTGGCAGTGTGTAAAAAACTGTATCATATTGACTTAAGGGTGGTAAAATTCATTGTTAGAATGGGTAGAACTATTGAAAACACTATGACAAAGAGTGTGATATTCTCGACAAAGAGGCGTGTCAATATTATAAACACACTATATTTCAGTCAATATTGACAATGGGGTAGTGATAAAAATACAAGAGTAGGTACTGATAAACACACTGACAAAGACCAGAATAAGAAACGACAGAAAAGCATTTTTCCATATTATGAGCATAAATAATTGGTGTTTAATTAATTTATACACTTTTTTAATATATATCATTTTCTCTAAAAAGAAAGAAATAAAAACTTTTTAACAAAAAAAAAAACCTACTTCAAAATCACTAGAAAGTAAAAAATAATTTTAAATTACTTTTACTATTTATTTCTTGGTCAAATTTGTATTTTTATAATAAATATATTTATTTTTTTATGATAATAAGAGCTTCGAAGTCGGCGCTAATATAATCAGATTTTTTATGCAGCTGCAACACACATATAGCATTTTAATTAAGATTTAAGAAAAGTTAAGATTACAAATTAATACAGCGTCACCCAAGCAGGATATTTACAAATAAAAAAGTCTTAAATAGAGTAGGGATGGCGAAAAAATCATGATTTTACATCAATGATTAGCGCTGACTAGAAGCTTTTATTATCATAAAAAAATAAATATATTTATTATAAAAATACAAATTTGACCAAGAAATAAATAGTAAAAGTAATTTAAAATTATTTTTTACTTTCTAGTGATTTTGAAGTAGGTTTTTTTTTTTGTTAAAAAGTTTTTATAGAAGAATGCGAATGTGTTCTAAAGTACGTTATATAAAACTGATATTTAAGTTTTATCTAACGGTTAAATATGACTTAGTTTTCGGTTAGATCTATCTGATGAGATTTGGTTACCTATAACCTGTAATTATGTTATCCTTTTCTAGAGAGAGCGAGAAGGCTACATTAAGATGGAATTGAAAATCGATTTAAAAAAAAACCTGTGAGAAAGGGATGCCAGTTCGCACGTATACACGAGTTTCGGTTACTTTCTTCCTAGCATAACAGTTTAGAGAAACCGTTTTTTTTTTAGTAAAAAAACCGATAGTCTTCTTTTAGGGTACAAATAAACAACTTTTTACTTCAAAATAAAAGGCAGTTCAATTAAATTGTCGTGTAAAAATGTTGCAAGAGAAATGTTGCGAGTATTTTTCACTGCGGAATAGAGTACAACTTTTACGAACCTGTTGTGAAAATTTCCACACATATTTCACAGCTATAGTTTTTTTTTATGTAGATTTGAATGAAATTTCACATGAAACTGATCAGAGTAATAGACTTTAATTGGAAGAGTCTACAATACAATTAGATTTTTCAAACTGGTAACATTTCTATCAAATTTATTTGTATTTTTAACCGTATTTTTTAGTTCCGTGACGCATATCCAAAAACTACATCGATTTAAAAACTATTAGAAAAAAATTAGTTTTGTCTTTAAGCACACCTAATTTTATTTTGTCTATAGAAGCCATTTATTTAAGAACAAATTCGAATCTGACAAATTTAATAATTTTCTTACTTGATCATTTTTTTCACTTTTTCTTATTTTTCTCATAATGAAATTTAATATGAAAAAACGTTTTAGAGTGCATCTGAAAAGTACGCTACATAGGTACGACTTTTCGTTCTTGATTAGCATGAAGTTTTGTTTAAAACATAGATCTCTCTTAGCTGTCTTTTGTTTTTTGACTATGACTTTGCCTCGTTTAGTCCTTAAAAATGTATTTAATTAAACAAAATTATGTTTTACAAACAACTGAATATCGATTTTAGTAACACGGTGCTACAAGTGGAGGTCGTATATCTGGTCGATTACATTATGAAACCATATTTGTAATTTTTATTACATCCCCAAAATTTCATTTTACCATTAGAAAACTGATTTTTAGGTACTTGATGCATTAAACAATCAACAACTCGGCAATTTTTCAACTGATTTTTTATTAAAAACGGTTTTGAAAAGACGAAAGGTAAAGCTTTTCAGATATCTTCATATCTGTAGTACTTTAAAAATACTTTTTAGAGTTTTAATCGATCAAACCTAACATTTTTACCTTTTTTTTTCTAATTTTTCGAACTCTGACGTTTATTAATTAATTAATTATTTACTTTTATGCAGGAAACTTGCCAACTCATCCACTGATGATAGAACTTTTGACAAAATTTATTTGTATGCCTTATTTTGATTACGACTTTCACACTGCCTTGCACACTACCTTCTTTTTACATGTTGTAGGGGAGAGTGGTACTAGTTGTCACAAAATTTGAATGAACCGCTGTAACTCCCACAAATGAAGCAATAATAGCACTGCAAATCTTTTAAAGATAAATTCAATATTTTATTCTTCATTCCTGATATGAATATCCAATATTATTTTAAATTAAATTAAAAAATTTCCTTGATAAAAAATTTAACTCGTCTGTGACAAATTACCCCACTCGTGGGGTAAGTTGTCCCAATGCGTAGTCCCCGTTGCCACACTCCGAAAGACAATTTAACCAGCAATGTATTAAACTATCACTTTCAATGCATTATGTGCACAACGTTTGCATTTTATACATTGACGACAATTATTATTGGATTTGACGCTCGACAACGATCTACACATAGTGAATCCACGTCATCATGATATCTGAAGATGTCCGACCTCGGTTTGTAAGTCGTAAAGCGATTTCTTGGCATATTTCCTTAATTTAAAATAAATCATAGAATACTTTCAAAATAGTTATATGAAATTATATGTGACAACAAGCCCCACAAGTGCTGTGACAACCTGTACCATTTGGGAAAAAATGTAAACAATGTTCTGTAAATTTAAATATACAGTTTTATCTTAAAATTCATAAGTATTCGCAAAATATAATATTAATTGTATTGGAAATTTATTTTAAGTTGAATATAACACACTTCTATTTGTTGATACACAAAATTTAAAAAAAATAAAAATGCAAAAATCCAACTTAGTTTCTTAAATTTCTTTCAATTTTTACAAAACAAAACTAACGGCACTTAATCTTTCTTGGGATGCTAGACATTGCAATAGCGTATAGATGGCATTGATATTCCATTCGATAACGTGTTGAATCAAAAGATATCGGCGTTGTGACAACTAGTACTTGAGACAACGGGGACGAGTCTCCCCTACTCTTAATTCTTTTTGTTTTTTTAATACAAATTAATTGTTTTTGTTCAATATTATTTTGAGTTATATTAAAAATTTTTATTTTTTATTAACACATTCCTATATGACCCATATGTATGTCCTTTGTATTTTTTACACAATTTTTTTATTACACGTGTTGCTTATGAACGTATGTTATCTACAGTTGAAAAAAATAGTGGAGTGTTGAACTAATTCATCTTATTGGAAATAACACAAAAACTTTTAAGACTGTGTCCTTATGTTAAGTCCACATTTAACTTTCAGTTACTAATAATGGAAGTGCATATATATATATATATATATATATATATGACCTTTTTATAAATTTGTTGCATAAACATTAATGAATTTCTATAGCTAATAATTGAATCGTGCTCTTTTTAAACAATGATCCAAAATTTTTTTCAAATCCTCTCATCAGCCTAGGAACTTACTTGGCTCAGACTGAAAAATATCTACGAATATATTATATACTAGTTCTTTCCCGTCAAAAGTGACAGGCCCGGTTTCAATACAGAACAAAACATGAAGTATTTATTTTCTTTAAGCTGCATTAGAAATCAGCGATGGTCACATATTCGATTTTAAATTGTGCAAAAAACAATTTTGAGTTCCAAATATTTATAAAATACCTTGAAGTAAAAACGGAATTTCTTGTAAAACAGAAAATTCCAAAATGAAAAAATTATACAAAATTTTTGAAGTTTCAATAAATCACAAACAAGAAATGCCTGAAAATATGATATGAAATTTTTTAAAAAAATCAAGCGTTCCGCACTCACATATTACGGAATTATCTTATAGTAATAATATCGTCGGTTTGTAAATGAAATCCACTAAGTCAAAAACTATAAAATATGAGAAACTAAAATTAAGGTATAACTTGTTATTCCATTCTTACTGTCACTAAATGAGGAGTTAGCGGATTGCAAGAGCACCATGAGAATAAGAACCTAGTGAAATTAACTAAAAACATCCAAAAATTAAAATAGCGGATTTCATTTTTAAGCCGACAACATACAACATTTATATATAGATAGAAATACTTAATATTCCGTGACAATGCAATTTTATGCCAAATAACTCTTCTTTTTTTGTAGAAATGGAAATAAGCTTCGTTTCTGTCGGACGTCCAACTTGACGCACTCAGTGCTGTTTTTTTTTATTTTTTTTTTGGTTTAATGCGTGTTTTTCTAGGATTGAACAAGTCTTGCCTTTCAATTCTTGATACTATCGATGAGGTACAGATCGACACATGTTTTTTTTTTCCTTTTTAATCCTAACAAATCCTAGTATAGCATATGTGTAATTCTGTTGATGCACTATACAATTGCTTGACTGAGGTGTTAGAGGAGGAAGAGGTCGAAAGATGGGAATGTTAGTGTGTATGTGCTGTTTGTTTCATTCACTTTTATTGTGTACGCATAAATTTGCATTCCAATAACTCTGAAGTGGAGGCGCGAGGACTCTTGACTTGAACAGCAGCACAACGGACTGATGTCAGATGCAGACTGCGACATAACAACACTTTCTGGCGTGCATGGCATGGCATCTCGAGTGCACAAGCAACACATACAAACACACAAATATTCAACTACTGTTCGAATGCAACAAATACGCTTGAGCACACACACCAACAGACACAAAACGTCGCATATGCGACATTCTATATGCTCAGCCCTCGCGGATAGGCGGATGCAGTTGAGGGGCTCGCTTGGTGAACGTTTTCATTATTCAACTACCGGGGAATGTTTTGAACGCTGATTGCTCGGAGTGCTTTTAAGTGTCCCGCATTTATGCTTAAAACGCGCAACTTTATTGTTGTCTCTTTGCACAGAAGTAGGGGGCACAAATGTTGCTTTGTATGCATCTATGCATCTATGCATATGCATGTGTGTCTGTGCGTGTGTGTGTTTGTGGTGTTTGTTTGCGTTGTGTATTGATGTTTGCTAGAGTACACAAATTGAGATCTAATTAAAATAATTATTTAATATAAATATGTTTGCCATAACGGGACCAAGGCGTTGTGCACCTAGTGCACAATTCCTCAGGCGCAGCAACTCAAGCTTGAGCAAAAGCGCTACTGTAAATTCAATTAAGCGGAAAACTCTTTGAGGATTCCCCATCTTAATTTGAAATTGTATTTTTATACATTTAATTTTCATTGACGTCGAAAGGTTCTTAATTGCAATTTCTAAATGCTTCCTTCCGTAGCTGCAAGCAGGTCGCTTTGAACTCCCTGGAGAAATTTCATTTTATTCTAATATCAATTTTAATTAAATCAATGACCGGAAAACCTAAAGTTATTGAATGCCGTGCGCCCAAGTTCTGTTTTAGGGTTAGTATGCGGTGGTGATGGTGGAACGAATAGAACTGAAGAAATGCAGCCAAGTTTGTGCTGCACCTCTACAATTTTTCTTAATTATTATCTTAAGCTGGTGTCTTGCTCAATGAAAGACTTCAGACTTCCAATTAAGTTCGCTTTAAGGGAGTCTCTGGGCCAATATTGCTTCTTGGTCGCCGTTTTATACTCTACATCATGCAGCAATAATCCTTTTTGCTAGTATTTTACTTTGGCATATTATTCTTTCATTGCATTTTCATCAACTTTTTCATCTTCTTCTTCTTCTTCTTATTTTTGTTTGACAAATTAAGTATTCTTCTTTTGTTGTTCATGTCTGCTTGTTGGGAAAAATCAATCAGGAATGCGTAGATTTAGGACTATGTAATTAAGGTTGGTTCATCAAATAATTAAATTAAAGAGTCTTAGAGGTAAACCTCATTCTGCGAATAATATTTAGTCGACATGTAATAATATAATACCAGATAAAAGCTAGACCTTTTTCCAATAAATTCATTTGTTTTTGGCTACGAACAACAATGAACTTTTATTTGAATTCTTGCACTTATTAAATATAACGGTGTTTGTTGCGGATCATTATTTCGATTAAATATTCAATGTATTCCTGGGTCAAATCATCACTTGCTAACTTAATAATAACCAGATTTGAAACCACGCTAATTAGTTGAAAAGTTTAAAAAGGGTTTATTAGCACCCAATGCTGAGCAGACCCAACTTTGGTGGAAACCTCTCTAAAGGAAGCTTCGTAATGAAGTGAAGTGAAAGCAACAAGAAGTGGAAAAGTTATTCAATTAGTCATTATTGCGGATTGCGGAAAATGTTTTTATTTTTTCGTTTAGTTCATTTTCTGCTTTAATTTGGTGTACAAATTCGCACGAGTTCTAGTCGGGAATGGGTGGAAACAAACTTCATCGCATTCTTTTAAGTGGAAATTTCATTACATTTTTATTAATTTTATTTTAATTGTTTTTATATTGTTTGCTTTGGCTTTTAATGATGTAAATGAGGAAATAATTTGGTGCGGACGAATTCGTTTTGAACTCGATTTTGTTCTCGATTCTGTTTGTTTTACATATAATTTTCCATTGTTTGCATGAAACAATAGAATACAATAATTTCTGTTTTAGGCTATGTATATTTTAAGCTGAACGAAATTGATGAAGGCACTATTTAGCCGTATTGCTTTTAGTATATTTTTATCCAAATATTGTTGAAAAGAATCTGCGAATTAAACAAATGAAGAGGTAGAAATATTGAAGTAGTAATTAAGTGCTTGAGTTTATTTATGCTATAGAGAAAAAGTCGAAAAAAGGAATACAAGTATATAAACAAAAGAAATAATTTTCAACCAATTTCATTTTCATAAATAATTTTTGAAGAAAATCTAAATTTTTGTACAATAAGTACAGATGAGTTTAAGTGCAATTCTAGAAATATTGTAAAAAAAAAGGTGCAAGGTTTATTAAAGTCAGAAGATCGCAAATATTCATCGCAAAACAAGTAAGGAAACTCGGTCCAACCCAACTATGGAACACGCTAAATCTCCTATCATATGTAAATATATATTTAAATATATACGGTCTTATTCATAAAAATATCTTAAAATTGATTTTAAATCATAGCTATTGAGCTTTTTAGAGGTAAAATGCTTTTTAAAATTTTGTTATTCATAAAAATGTTGTCTCAGTTTATTTGTTAAAATAGGAACACACTCAATTTAAAGTGGGAACAGTGTCAGGAATGGTTTGTGAATGGTTTGATAATTCAATAATTTTTTTTGTTTATTTGTCACAATTTCATCAATATTTTGACATTCAAATAGTAAAAAAAAATTTGTTATCTATGTTTTGCTCTGAAAAAATTGTGACTTATAGCGTTTTCTTTTCTCAAAAAAAAATTTTGCATTTTTTATGGCCTTTTTGATTTTTTTTCATTTGTTTTGTTCTTTTCTCAAATAAAATTCTGACCTTTGAAATTGAATCGTGTTCATTTCTCGAAAATGTTGACCTTAAAAGTAGAAAAAATGCAAAATTTCTGCCCCCTCTTCTTCGACGGTTCGAAAAATTCTGACCTGAAATGCTACCAACTGAAAAAAAAATAAATGACATATGTGGAAAATAGTTAACGTTACGTTATTGACAGTTCAGAAAAGATTGAGCTCTTCTACGGAAAACGTCAACACTTTTCTATGAAAAAAAAAATACATTTTTTTTAGCAGGAAGTCTTACATTTTTTTTTATCTTGAATTCTTTTGAAATTTTTCAAAAAAGGTGCCAACTCGAAAACATTAAAAAAAGATGTTGCTTTTTTTGTGATCTATTCTCAGCGAAAAATAGTTCAGAATTCTGTGAGTTCAGGTCAAAATGGAAAAAATTCTGCATTTCCAGAGGGCAGAATTTTTCGTAGAGAAAAGAAAACGGTATTATTATTTTTATTTTGAATTTTTTTATATGTTTTGCAATATTTTCATTTTTGTGCAATAGTTCTGATTTAAAAATCTTTTATAAGAGGTTTTGGTCGTTATTGGACGTTTATGAATACTGGTTTTGTATTTGTTCTTGAAAGGGCTTTATAAGAAAGAGGCTCATAAATTTTTATAAATACAGCCGATAATACACTCAGAAAAAAGTGTCTCGGAATATGATATAAAAGGCATCCTATTTAGAGAAAAATGGTATAGACTTTGCTCCAGAGAATGCTATTCTCTAATTACTTAAAATTCTCTAAAAATGATAAAAAGATCCCATGAAATAGAAAAATATTTAGTTTTTAGAGAAAAATACTTTTTTTTTTGAGAAAATATTTGTTTTTATTGAAGAAAAGTTTTTCATTTTCAATAAAATTTCTCTATAAATGAGAAATTTTTTGTGCGAGAAAAATACTTATCATTATTAGAGACATTGAAATATTTCCATTTCCTAGAAGTCAAGAAATATTTCTTCGAAAATGTGAAAATTTATTCTAATTGAAGAAAATTTTATTTGAAAAAGAGAAAATTGCTATTATCAAAAATAGAGAAATTTTTAACCGGAGCAAGGTATGTGTTTTTTCTCAGTGTATATAAAATATATAATAACTTCTTATTTTTTCAAAATCCATATATTCTTTGCAGCTTTCACTAATGTGGCTTGTATGGGAGTTGGGCTAGTTCGCACACCCATTTCCTGTGCGTACCTCAGTTTTGATATAAAAACCTCCCTTACCAAGTTTAATCGCTGTAGGTCATATATAAACCTTTTTACGTCGGCGGATTCCAAAAATATTCAATAGTACAGATCCTTGGGTCCACATAAACATGTCTTTCATGCAATTATCCCAACTTTTAATTTCTTATCCTGTGTTTGCGGACAACACACAGACGGATAGCGGTCGGACGGACACACAGACAGGGCTAAATCGATTCACAAGCTGACTCTGATCAAGAATATATATATTTCTCTACACAGCACCAGCTTATTTCGAGGTGTTATAAACGTTTGCACAAAGTTATTATACCCTGACCTTCAGGTTTAGTATAAAAAAATTGCCGGAATGGGTGAAAATTTACGCTCACATATGGGCATCTCCCAAAAAAGGTCCACCAAAAGTGAAGATAAAAATTTAAATAAAGTACTCTAACAGCTTTTAAATTAATATTTTTTTTATTTTGATTAGTATTACTGCTATGTAACTTGAATTTAACTTATTATGATGTATTTTATTAAAATTTATAATGAACATCTTTACTGCATTTTACTATGGTGGAAAAATTTGTCGCGTCCGAGATGTCGCGTCCGTATTCGTGCTATATCTATTTAAAAAAAGGGAAGAGATGATTCTAATTTTTCATAAGTCTATGAAGAATAGTTATCCTTTGACCTCCAATAACATGTATATTATATATAAAAAAAGTTCTCAAAATTAGCTAAATTTTGCATATTTCTATACGACTTTAAAAAAACTACTGTTTTTGTAGCGTCCGTTCCATTGAATGATTGCTTATTTCTTTGTACTGATTTGTTTTAAATCTAGCCAAATTTTTTTTTAAATGTAGCACTCTTTCATCGCGTTAGAAAACTTAAAATACATATCGGCTCATTTTGTTTCTTTCCTGTTTTTCGAGTAGTTAAAACCGTGCGAATGTCGCGTCCGTGACACTGGGAGATGGCCATATGTTAATTATCTCTACCAAAAAACCAAGTTTTTGAAATTTTGACCACTTGACGTGTTACCTTCCTTTTGAAATTTATGAAACACTAAAAGCTTAAAATAAATATTTTTGTTATTTCTTAATTTTATTTTATTCCAGCCCAAATTTTCTACCGTGCCCATTTTTCATAGAAGTTCAATTTTTTTAATGCGTTTTTAGTTTTTAAATTTTCAAAATTTTTCAAAAAACAATTAGGAACATTTTTCCTATAGTGGACCTTCTTCTAAAGTGGACTTCTTCAATAACTTTCTTCTTCACAGTGGCAACGGTATTGTGAGTACTGTCAAAAATTTGACTTATTGAAAACGAACTTTTCGTAGAACTCCGAAAAGAAATCGCACCCAGTAAGTGTACACAACCTAGTGTCAGAAATTTAAAAACAAAAATGAATGGAATTATTTTTGACAAACCCTGTAAAATTGTACATTAAATTCGCTTAAAATATTAAAATTTTGCTAATTATCCAAGTATGTAAGGCATTTCTTAGAGTGAACCAAAAATTTTTTTCAAAAGTGGACTAATTAAATAAAAAGAAACAGTAAGTAATGCTTATAACAACATCGCTTATTGCGAACTATCGGTTATAACAAAAAAAAATGTTAGTCCCAGCTGGAGTTGAAACAAAATCATACAATTTCAATCGCTTATAGCGAAATATCGGCTATAGCGAGCATATTTCTCGGAAAAAATGGAATAAATCTTCGCTTATTACGAACAAGTGGCATTTTCGGCTGAAAACTTTGTTTGAACACATTTTTGTTTTTTTTTGCTAAAATCTGTTGAAGAATGTTATTGATTTTGTTACCGTTGTATTCCAAAGAATAACGGCAAACGAATTGTTTTGCAGCTGCTTTGCATAAAATTGAAATTGATTTATGAGTAAAAAAATCAAACAACAATAAATTAAAAGTCCATTATAAATATGACGCTTTTTGTAGAGTTTTTCAATAAAATAAAAACTTTTTAACAAAAAAAAAAACCTACTTCAAAATCACTAGAAAGTAAAAAATAATTTTAAATTACTTTTACTATTTATTTCTTGGTCAAATTTGTATTTTTATAATAAATATATTTATTTTTTTATGATAATAAAAGCTTCTAGTCAGCGCTAATCATTGATGTAAAATCATGATTTTTTCGCCATCCCTACTCTATTTAAGACTTTTTTATTTGTAAATATCCTGCTTGGGTGACGCTGTATTAATTTGTAATCTTAACTTTTCTTAAATCTTAATTAAAATGCTATATGTGTGTTGCAGCTGCATAAAAAATCTGATTATATTAGCGCCGACTTCGAAGCTCTTATTATCATAAAAAAATAAATATATTTATTATAAAAATACAAATTTGACCAAGAAATAAATAGTAAAAGTAATTTAAAATTATTTTTTACTTTCTAGTGATTTTGAAGTAGGTTTTTTTTTTTGTTAAAAAGTTTTTATTTCTTTCTTTTTAGAGAAAATGATATATATTAAAAAAGTGTATAAATTAATTAAACACCAATTATTTATGCTCATAATATGGAAAAATGCTTTTCTGTCGTTTCTTATTCTGGTCTTTGTCAGTGTGTTTATCAGTACCTACTCTTGTATTTTTATCACTACCCCATTGTCAATATTGACTGAAATATAGTGTGTTTATAATATTGACACGCCTCTTTGTCGAGAATATCACACTCTTTGTCATAGTGTTTTCAATAGTTCTACCCATTCTAACAATGAATTTTACCACCCTTAAGTCAATATGATACAGTTTTTTACACACTGCCACACCCCTTAGTCGAATAACGCCCAATTCTTCGGTAGTAATTTGTAATAATTGTGCCTGCGTCTGTACTTTTTCAGTTAGTAGTGTCAGTATTCGATTTAGTGTTTTCTAATATTGCCACACCCCTTTGTCGAATGACGCCCACTTTATTCACAAAAACTTGTTATAAGTGTGCCTACCTCTATACTAAATATCAGTACTCTAGTGTCAATATTATTCGCGATACAGTGTATTTTATATATTGCCACACCCCTTTATCAAACGAGGTCCACTGTATTGAAATTAATTGTTTTATAACTGTGCCTACCCCTGTAGTTAACTTTAGTACTCTAGTGTCAATATTATTCGAGATACAGAGTTTTTCTAATATTGCCACACCTCTTTGTCGACTAACGCCCACTTAATTGACTGTTATTTTTTACCTACCCTTGCATTTTTTCTGTGAATTTTATTAACTCTAGTACTCTAGTGTCAATATTTACTGAAATACAGTGTTTTTCTTACAGTGACACGCCCCTTTATCGAATACCGCCCACATTACTGACAGTTATTTGTTATATTTGTACCTACCTTTGTACTTAATTTTAGTATCGTAGTGTCAATAGTAATCGAGATACAGTGTTTTTTTTAATATTGCCACTCCCCTTCTCGATTAACGCCCATTTTTTTTTTACAAAAATTTGTAGTGATTTTTCTTACCTTTGTAATAAATTTCTGTACCCTAGTATCAATATTATTCGAGACACAGTTATTCTCTTACATTGCCACACCCTTTGTCGAATTACGCCCACTTTTGTTATAGTAATTTCCAATAATTGTACCTACCTCTGTACTTAATTTCAGTACTCTAGTGTCAATTTTCGTCGAGATACAGAGTTTTTACAATATTGCCACACCCTTTTTTAGAATTACGCCCACTTAAGTGATCGTCATTTTTAATACTTGTGCTTGCCCTTGTAATTTTATCGTGAATTTTATTACCGTAGTGTCAATATTTACTGAGATACAGTGTTTTTCTTATACAGACACGCCCCTTTTCCGAATACCGCCCCCTTTCATAAACGGGCACCTCCGCGTTGATAATCTCTATATGTTGACAAAAAATTACGGCAATCGGGCAAGTACTTTAGGAGTAATCGATGTACATACATTCACAAAAAAAAAAAAAAAAAAAAAAAAAAAACAGAGAAACCAACCAACTTGAGAACCTCCTCCTTTTTGAAGTCGGTTAAAAAAGAAAAACTTTAATAAATAACTGATTAAAAACAAAATTTACTAAAAAGTACTATATCTCGTATAACGATCTATCGCTTATAACGAACATTCAAAAGGAACCTTGGTTGACCTCTTCTCAAAAAACGCGCAATCAAATTGATCACGTTCTTATTGACAAAAAGCACTATTCCAGTATACGCGAGAAAACTGATATGCATGATGACTCGAAAAGATAAGACATCTGAATGCATAAAAGTTTTATTCATAGTCATCAGTATGATCTGATCTGTCAAATCGATCGATCGATTCCAAAAAAACACAAAAACAAAAAAATAAAAAAAATAAAAGGACCATTTATGTCGGAAATGAAGAATAATCAAATATAAATCATGACTATAAATTTTGGTTACAAGTTTGGCAAAGAAAAGAGTTAGTGTCTGTGGATAGAGAAAATCCATAAAGAATTGAGAATATCAAAGAGAATTCAAGTTTTGTGCACATCTAGTAAGTTCAGTATCGAATACTGAAGAGCGTATATTTTTGAATGGTCACACAAATGAAGTCTTTTCACGATTTTCCTTGAATTTATTTATTCATTGAATTTATTATTATTATAATTATAGATTTTAACTTGTTAACCAAAATTACTACACTATCAATGTGAATAGACGTTTGCAAAAATCAAACACGCATCATATTTTTATATACACTCACGGAGAAGCTTGGTCAAAGTTCGCCCTAGAGAAGTGATTACGCAGTGTCAGCTAATTTATAAATTTATTAATTAATATTTTAATTTCTGCGATCGATTTTTCATTCTGTCTATTTGGCTGTCATGATGTATGGTAATTGTTTTAGATAATAAAATGTCATGTTTTTTGACATCAATTTATCGACTCAGCTTTGGGCAGTCGGCAGGCGGCCACAACATTCGAAAATGCATTTGAAAATGCAAGCAAAGCCTGCTTGAATGCACATGATGCCACCAACCAACCACCAACCAACAACTAAGCCTACCAATACAACGTTATTCCAACACAATGGCGCTTTCCTGCGTACATATTTATGTAGAATGATATCCTGTGATTTATTGACAATGGAAATGGCCAGGGTGTAGAATCTGAATAATTTGCTTATGAGAAATGCGAGGAATTCATATTTAAATTGTAAGCGGCATGTTGAGGCTTGTAGATATTAGTTCAAGGTTAGTCATAGCAGAAAACACACCATTTATATATATAATTTTGTTGGAATTTTAATGTCGGAATCACGTAATTCGTTGTAATACGCTGATAAAAGGCGTCACAAAAATATGTTCCACGAAATACATTCAAAGTGGGCATTCCTTGTCAACCTAGGCAAAAAATACCACACTTTGCAACAAAACAAACTTACTCCTTCCTCTACTTAATGTCCTTACAAATATTTGAAATTTAATTTTCACTTAAATCTGTGATTATGAAATCCTCAACATCTTGTTGAATTTTAGGCTTTTGTTGCCATTTAAAATTCCATTCTATGTTGACAAAATGCAAATGATTTTACAAGAGAATATTTACTTTTACCCTACAACAGAGACACCTACACCATACTCTGGTGTCTTAACAACTCGAGGCTTAAGGTTCGGGCCTACTTTAAAATAAGTATCTATAAAATTAAACCGCTCACTGAATATAAACTTCATTAATTTTGTTTTAAGAAAACTTCCATAGAATTCCATAGCTTTCAAAATATTCCGTGCACTACAATTAATGTGGCTCTTAATCCTTATAATCCTTCTTAGAGTGCCATCCTTCTCACTCATTTTAAATTCCTGCCACATCCTTTGGATTCATTTTAAAACATGTCTGTGTGTCTCTATGTGAGTGTGTGTGTATATCTGTGGCCCGAAGGGCAAGTCAGGTGTATCGTTCACTTTCGTTTCGTTGTCTCTTCGCGTGATTTATTGTCCATTTGGGAGCACAATTAATCCCCGAATGCGACACGCAGTTTCTGCCCGAAATAGATGCACGCTCATTCGCACAATAAGAATATCCAAAATAGTAGCTTCTTCAATAAAAGCGAAACACTTACATCGACATTAATTCCGGACACAGGAAACACCAACGTGGGTGGAGATTCTTTCGGCACGTATCTATAGAATTCCTCCGATCCAAAGTACCAGCGCACCGAATACAAGGCCGCCTGCAAGGAAGAGGAAGGAATTAGTGACGAATTACAGCGCAATTATTTTAATTATTCGCACAATTCACACAGCAGTGAGAATTGTTCTTCGGTTCTCTCGATGTTGCCACAGTCACAGTCACCGTTATAGTAACGGTGAGAAAAAACTGTGCGCTACACCAAGATTGGAATTATTGTAGATAGACAAAGATATGAACGAGTATTACCTGTTCCAAATCGTATTGACATGACAATGTTGCTGCATTGCCCATGATGACTGCTTCCGGCACGAAAATCTTCAGGTCCTTGAGGCAGTGTGCTGTTGAGTAGAACATCAGAAAAGTGAGAAGAAGTTGAGTAGAAATTTTTAATGTTTCAAGGATATGTTAACGTAAATTAAATATGCTATGGTCAGTACAATCTTCGCATTAAATGAATTCGCGATTAATTCAGACAGATTGTATCCGGCAGTTGTTTGGAAATAAATTAAAAAATAAAGCTATACTATTTTTTTTGTATATCTGATACGAGTAAAGCGCATTACTGCATATTTTTTTTCGCATGTGGAAATGGCATGAATTGAGTTATTAAAAAAATTACATCATTAAATCGAGGGGGAGAAAAAAAATAGATGCCACATCCAGCATGTCACATGTTACACAAAAACATACCGAGATGTAGTGAGTATTTGAGTGTATGTGTGTGTGTGCAGCTATGAGTGTGTGTACATGTGGCTGACACATAATTAAGGATATGTATTGCGAACGGGAAGCGGTCAAAGGAACGCGACGGAGTCATATTCAGAGCGTTGCCACTGCTGTCAATGGCAATGAAAACAACAACAATGACAAAAGCAACATTATTATCGGTAACACTAACAACAACAGCAATGGACATGACCAGCAATAAAAAACATTGCATTTTGATAATAATCACATTATCATAAAATAATGAAACTGTGGAAATTAAAAATTGATTAATACTGCGTGCCGCACAATTATTCGAGTTGTTGCAACAACGTGGCAATTATGCGGCTCCATTGCGGGTGTAGTAAGTGAATAAATCAGCAGACGGACGTAAATCATGCTGCTTTGCCATTGTCCACGGTACGCACGGTGCAACATCTTCATGGAAGCAGTAGATAAAAAAGAAAAAAAAAAAAAACTCGACTATAAAGACTAACAAGCACTTGAATTAATTTAATTTTTAATTAATTTTTGTGGCATAGAAATTGTATGTATGTATATTAGAGCTGCTCAAAAAAATATGGGGAAAATTGTGGTTCTTATTTTATTTTTTTTTTTTGGTGTGCGTTCATTTTCTGAAAGTGATAATAAAAAAAAAAAAAATAAAAAAAAAAACCTTAAGAGCCAAGAATATTTGACCTCTAGATATTTCTTTAATCGTTTTAAGGTCATTTTGGAGCTATGACCTGAACTTAAAATATTTAAAATAATGTGGCGTACAAACCGAAACACACACTCGAGATTCATCGAGTTTCGAACAGGGTTCTTTGAAGTCAGATTCTATCACTTCGACATAACTTGTAGTGCGTGCCTTGCTTTCAGGTTTAACCTGGTAAATATTTCTGAAGCGAAGCTGAGGCAAGGAGCTTCTCTGAAATTCAGCGAGAACATATTGATATCCCTCTTTGGGCGCTTACAAGACATTTTGGCCGTACAGATGCTCAACAGAAGCCATACCCAGAACAGCATTTGTATTATCAATTCTGTAACCCTTATTCGTCGAACTGGTATCATCTGCATCCCACTAGTTTTGTATTTTGACATTAAATAAACATTCTTATGCTTTCATCTAATATATAAAATCAAATGTTTGTCTGTCTGTCTGCCTGTCTGTCTGCCTGTCTTTCTGTCTGCTCCGTATAGGCTCGCGCACCGTTTATCCGATTGAGCTGAAATTTGGACACCGAGTACCTTTCATAGTGAGAAAGAACATAGGGGGTGTACAAAATTCGGCGAAAGTATGTGGGCGTGGCAATCTATAATAACTTCTAAACGCCTGGACCGATTTCAATGAAATTTGATATGAAGGTTCAACTGCTCTTAAAATAAAACCTAAGTTATAAAAAACTCCAAAGACTTACGCAAGAGGGCGCTTTAAGCAGTGCATTTTTAAAACTCAATAACTCCTAAACTCCTGGACCGATTTCAATGAAATTTGGTATGAAGGTTCAACTGCAACCAATATAAAGCATAGGTTAAAAAAGTGGGTGGAAGTATGTGGGCGTGGCACTCTGTTATAACTTCTTAACGCCTGAACCGATTTTCATGAAATTTGGTATGAACTTTCAACTGTTCTCAAAATAAAACATATAGGCAATAAAAAATTCCAAAGACTTCCTCAAGAGGGCGCTTTAAGAAGTGCGTTTTTAAGACTTAATAACTCCTAAACTCCTGGACCGATTTCAATGAAATTTAGTATAAACGTTCAACTGCACCCAAGATAAAACATAGGTAAAAAATTGGGCGGAAGTATGTGGGCGTGGCACTCTATAATAAATCCTTAACACCTACACTGATTTCAATCAAATTTGGTATGAAGGTTCGACTGCGCCCAAGATAACATAGGCTATACAAAATTCCAAACACTTCCGTAAGAGGGCTCTTTAAGTAGTTCTTTTTAAAGACTCAATAACTCTTAAATGCCTGAACCGATTTCAATTAAATTTGGTATGAACGTTCAACTGCACCCTTATAAAATATAAAAAATTCCAATGACTTTCGCAAGAGGGCGCTTTAAGTAGTGCATTGTTAAGACTCAATAACTTCTAAATAACTTGACCGATTTTACTAAAATTTGGTACGTGAAATTGAATTGAGACTATTTAAATTTCAGAAAACTTCCGTGAGAGGGCGCTTTATTCAATCAACTATGTGCGACTCATTCACGTAAAAACGGATGAACCGATTTTGATGAAACTTGGTAAGCATTTGTATCTGTTACTGAAAAAGATCCTATGCTTTTAAAAATTCTTTCGACAAAAATCAAGTAATGAGCCGAAAGCAAACGAAGTCAAGAACCAAAGACGAACGAAAAAAAAGAAGTTTAACGAATACCAGCAGAAGCTAAATAAAGATGAAAAAAATTAACCGAACAGTATCGACCAAAACCGAAGTTGAACGAAGACAATCCAAAAATCGAATCGATGCTTATAGGATTTTTTAAAATTGGAATTTATTTGAGATAAAATTGCATATTAAATGCATGCTTAGAAAAACTTCAACGCATTTTTCTCGACATGACTTTTCAAACTGCACTCAGAAAAAAATTTCTCGGAATATGATAAAAATGGCATCATATTTACTGAAAAATGGTATTGGCCTTGCTCCAGAGAATGCTTCTCTCTTAATGCGACCCTAAAACTTCTCTAAAAATGATAAGAACCTTCTATGAAAAAGAGAAATATATAAATATAATTCGATTTTAGAGAAAAAGACTCTTTATTTTTGAGAAAACATTTGTTTTTATTGAAAAAAATACTTCTCATAGTGAATTTTTTATCAAATATAGGAAAAAATGTTCATTTCCAATAAATTTTTCTGTATAAATGAGAATTTTTTGTGCTTGAAAAATACTTATCATTATTAGAGACATTGAAATATTTCCATTTCCCACACGTGTAGAAATATTTCTTCGAAAATGTGAAAATTTATTTTAACTGAAGAAAATTTTATTTGAAAAGAGAAAATTGCTATTATCGAAAATATAGAAATTTTTCACCGGAGGAAGATATGTGTTTTTTTTTTCTGAGTGTGGGTGTGCATTTCCCGCAGAAACCAGACGTCAGATCGAGACGTTGAAGATGTCATTTTTTGTTTTAATCATGTCTGGCAGGTACAGTTTTACGTAAATTTGACCAAACACTTTCGACGGAACACTTTCAAAAAACCCCAAAACACGATAATTTAAAAAATTTTAAAATTGAATTGATAATTTTAAAAATGAGAGCAGTTTTGCAAATCATCCTCTTTCTGTGATCGAGGCACAATCCCGAGTAACACCGGGTTACATCCGCTAGTTTTATATATTTTAACTTACTTAATAAAATTTTCAACATTTTTAATTTCTTTTCAATACAAAAAAAGTTTATAATAATCTCCATGCTTAAATCCATTAAATCCATCCTATAAATCCATAAACTAATAAGACTCATATAAAAAACTCACTTATTATATACTTTAGGCAAAAAGAAATTAAATTTCTATATAACGCACACTAAATACAAAACAGTCAGTCACAATTAAAACAAGATACATTTTCAGGAGAAGCAAAATAAAAATAAAACTCTTTCGTTGAGGATGAAAAAGTAATGCAATTATCATTTGAACAGACATAACATAATTTTTCCAGAGGAAAGTGATGAAAAATACATTTTTGCAGTAGATAGTGATGTGTTTGTGAATTGATTGAAAAAGATTTTTGAAAATTTTGAGTTTGACTGTTTTTTAATGTGTGTGATACATGCATGAGATTTCATAAAAGATGCTAAGAAATCAAGAAATCTATTAATTTTTAACTATTTAATTGAAAATAGTTCGTAAGTTTATTAAGATTAGCATGAGTTTTTAGTTTGAACGCATTTTTTTACATAAAATATTGATTGAAGTTAAAAAAACTACTTAATTTGTTATTATTTCGACCGTAAATTTAAAATTTGTCGTTTGGAAAATATAAAGAGTTAACCATTAGAAAGGTTCTTCTCACGAAATAAGAAAACAGTTTCCAAATATTTTAGGAATTTTTAAAACAGTTTTGTGGCAAGGGTGTTTTGTTTCTAAACGCCGCAGTGAATTAATGTTATTTACAACAGATAATATATTTTTAATTAAATAATATTTAATAATTATTAATTTTATAATTTATTGATTTTGCAATATTTTTCTGATGAATAAGTTTGAAAGCAGAATAAATTGAATTTTATCTCTTGGCAACTGTAATTTATTTTAATTTTTTTTTTTTTTTTTTTGTACCGATACAAAATCAAATTTTTGATCAAATTTGTTAGAAATGTGGATGATTGTGCAAAATTCCGAACTTGTTTTGTATTCCTCTCTCTTACTGTTGATGTAGAATTACGTCTAAAAGCGTTGTGGGTATTGGGTCGTTTTCAAATATTTTTTTCAAGCACATGCAACGTTTTAATGTAACAATTTAAGGTATACCTACAGCTTTTAATACTCATCGTTCAAAGATAATATATATTCAAAAAAATCAGATATATTGCGAACTTTACGATTATCTGCTTTGGGATTTTGTCAACATTTTAGTAAAGTCATAAAACAGCAAAATCTAAGAAGTAAAATTTACATTATAATAAGAGAAAATCAATCATTAGCAGCTTCTAACGTGAACCGCTTGCCCTGTATTAAAGACAAGAGGTCAATGTACCTCTTTTTAACTTATATGCTTAAAACAACTTTTAAATCTTTATTTCTTCGGTCTAATTATAATACGACGTAAGTTAAAATTTGAAAAAATAACGGTTATAAGCGATTTGTCTTAATTGACTAAAACTACATCAATTCCCTTTTAAGTTTTTAACGCTTGTATGAAAAAAAGTGTGGTAGAACGTGTGAAACAAAACATTATTGTATGAACATTCATTAATTTTGATTTATATTTCTCCATTTCTAAACACAATATTTAAATTTGCAAAAGAAATAGATATAAAAAAAAGAAAAAAAAAAAATTAAAACAAAAAGAACGCACAAATTAAGGTATAATTTTCAATGTCAATACTATATGCACAAACGTGTTGCAGAACATAAAAGAGTCCAACTTAAAAGGCAAAAAAGTTCTCGTGTGTCTAAAATTTTTTGTCTTAAAATAAGTCACACTTCATTTGGTTTAAAAAAATACATCAAAAAGGCATATTTATCGAGTTTATCGCAACACTCCTAGTAATAGGGATGTACTCTAAAAGTCACATTAGGAATGAAGAGAGTGCTTTCGCATTAGTTACGATTTTATTTTTCCATTATCCGAATGTAACATAAGTTATACAATAAAAATTAAGTTCACTTCGCATTTATATCAACGCCTCACAGAACGTGCTGTTCTGAATTTAAAAAAAAAAAAAAAAAAAATAATTGACAAATATGTCTCTTGCTGCAAAACAATAACGAATTTTTTTTTTATGGGTGCATCTTTATGGAATGTACAGCAGCTCGGCGACAATTGCACCATTTTCACCGATCGATGTTCAATGAAATTTTATGTGATAAATTTAATTTATGATAACTCGAGTACATTCGATGAAGTGGCACACAAACACACTCACATTCCAGCGTAATCCGTGCCCAATTCAAATTGTACTGAAACAGACCAAAGACTACAGATTCCAGCCATTCACTGACTCATTCAATACAATTATACTTTATTTTATTTCATTTTATTTTATTTTCTTTTTTAATCATCATTGTTTTAATTGAAATTCAGTGAATAATAATAGCGACCTGACTCACGTCTGTCCTACCTTCTACACGGCCTGCTGTTATGTAGCATAAACGTGATGCGATCACTGCAGCCACGTGTGCAGATGAACCAGCCTCGTGCGAATTCGATAAATAATTAATGACGAATGTTGAACATTCAAATACTTCACATATGGTTCAAGCATTTTTCTGTATTTCGTATATAATAAATAATTCCAATTAAAGTAGCAAATAAAAAGATTAAATTTAATTCTGCTCTGAAGTTAAAACTGACAACACAGTTGCAACAATGCGTAAACAACTGGAATTAATGAGCAGAATTTTAATGAAATACTTGGTGTGTCTGTTGGAAATAATCGATTAAAATTTTTAGAAATATTTATAACATATGTGATGCAACACTATTTTACGAGGGCTCTTTTATAATTCATTGGGAAAATGTTCATTTCATTTTTTTATTTCACACTAAAATTTAGTTTAAATTAACACAATAGGGGTATTCACACTGACTTGGGTAGTTGGGTACGGGCAGATTGAGTACTTTTGATTACTGCGAGCATCCTTAACTGCAATTGAGTACTTATAGAATAACAGCTGATGAGAGATGAGTGACAGCTATAAAAGAGTTGCCAACATATTATTCATGTAATTTTATGAGAGCAAAATTTAGGCCATTGTACGGGCGTTAAAAAGTTATTTCATATAGTAGTAATTTTTAACGTGAAATTTGTGGCATTTAGTAATTTTTATGTCAAAAATTTTAAAATAACTCATTTTAACACATTTGTCTATTTTATTCAATTATAATTTGCTTACTTTGTTTTAGTTTTTTTGTCAATTCAATTATTGCCTACTTTAGGAAAAGTTGTCAACCCATGAAAAAAAGTACTCAATCAATCTATCCAAACAAGTCAGGGGGTCAGCTAGAGTAGATTGGTAGATGGGTACTTGGGTAGAATGGCACTTTTATAAAAACAAAATGTATGGCATTTGCCAATCTACCCAACTACCTAAGGCAGTGTGAATACCCCTATTAAGTTCTATTGAAGTGGCATTTTTTTTCTCTTCAGACTGAACTATAAATAAACAAAACTGTACTTAAATAATTGAAAATGGTTGAAATAATTGAAATGACATTAAATTCTTATGTGAAAAAAAAGCCCGTGTGTTTCAGGCTTAAATTCAGATGTAGCTTTGAAAATGTGTTTCATAAATATATTTTCTATAAAACTCTATTGAAACAGTTGTGCGAATATTTTTTAATAAATCATTCGTCTCGAATATAAAGCTTAACATAACACCTTAATGGAAGGTTGTTGACTTCTAGTAGCATCAAAATAAATCTTTATTATTAACATACTATAACATTTTTATGATAAAGATTTTACAAGACATATGCCAAAAGACATATCCTTAACCTGACCTGATCTGACCCTGAGCATTAACATTATTTAAGTATCCGTCAATGGCACGCTTAATGGTATTCCTTACGATAGCCTTAAAACAATAGCCTTAATAACAAGAGCTTAAACACACAAAATACTTTACCATTTAGACAAATGTCCGAAATAACAATCCATACGAGCGCCACCAGATTAAACCATTCATGAAAGATTTTCCTCCTTTTGGCCATTGCAAGTTGTATTACACCGAATACCGAAGAAGAAGAAGAAGAACAACCAGACAGTCCTGTAATAAAAAAGTAAAAAAAAAAAACAAAAATCAACAACAATGAAAATACAACAAAATGTTATGTGAATGTACAAAATTAACGTTTATGTATATTTGTATGTGTTGAACATGCATTTGTATGCACTTAAGATGGAAATTCGGATACGTTTGTGGCTCCAGTGCGATATGTTAACCACTTCAGTTTGAAGAACTGCAAATGGCTTAAAGTTTCATTTGTTTTTCTCCGAAATAATAACGAATAACGACAAAATCCACAAGTTGAACAACGCGTGGTTGTAGCTCGGAAAAACTAAAGCACTGTAAATTAACCCAACAACAGCAACATTATCACTAATCTTGCACAATGGATCCTTTCGAATGTACACAGAGTGACCCTTGTTACCTTCTATTCTTCCTCCATCCTTGTTGACTCTCTCTATTGGTGGTTTCTAAGCTGGGTTGCTTTGTCAGGTTACGCCATAAATTACTAGAAAAATCTCTTTATTTTGTCAACGAATGCTGATGAAACGAGTTCAAATCAAGATGTAGGATAGACGGGCGTTCAGACAAGCGACGACACAGACAACATACAGGATGTTTGTGTGTGTGTGTGTGTGTGTGTGTGAGTTTGAGTGTATGCTCATGCCATGCATAGGGTTATATCAAGAAACTAAGTGCTCAAAGGAATCCGTATGGAAGACGGTACGTAGCAGGATTGTTGCGGCTCACCGCAACTTAACGTAAAACAAAGAAATTGTTTTTGAAAGAAACGAAACAAAAATGTCAGTCAGACATCGGGCGAGTGACAGAATGGCAGAATAGCAGAATTGAACGAATGATTCTTCTTGAATGACATGAAGTGTGCTGTGCAGCATGGAACAAGAGTGTATCTTTGTGTTGTTTGTCATTCGTACTTATGTAGTATGGTGGTCATTAGTGTTTGCCTGAAAACGGATTTGTTGTTTATACTCTAAAGCAGGATGGCCACAGAATTGAAAACAGTTGTCAACATTACCCCTAATTCTTTCACATTTTACCAACAACATCACCACCAACACCACCACCACCACCACTACACCAACGTCGTTGTTCTTATTGCTGGTCTCTCGGGTCTTTTTGTTTTTGTTGTGCGAATTAAGTAAACTTTTGGTTTACTTTTCATTCGAGTTAATTTCGTTGTTAGTTTTTATTTCTCCTGTATTTTGTTTTTTCTGTATTTTCTTTCGCACAGCAGAATTTGTAAAATATTTAAGCTGGCACTTAAGAGTTAACAGAAAATACTTAGAAATGAAATTTTTGTATTTTATGAAATTGTTATAAATGTTATAACCGCAGTAAGGACGCATTACTTTGTGAATTTGTGCATTTCTTTTTTATTTTTATTTTGCCTTATTTTAAATAGCAATAATTAAGAAAATGTGAGCTCTTGGATGTGTTGGTTCTTTCACTTTAAGTTCGTAATTGAACATTTATAAATACTAGTATAGCCTGGTTTCGAAATTCGACCAATTTATTGTTAACCTTATAATTATATGCGAGATGATTAAAATAAGCTCGAGGCTATAACTCTTAAATGATTGAAGGTATGAAGCTATTTTCTTAAAAAAAACTATTTTTTATTTAATTATTTTTTCAAAAACTGAAAAAAAAAAATTGAAATCAAAACCTTGATTTGTTTTTTCAAAGTTTTTTTCAAAAACTGAAATCAAAACCTTGATTTTTTATGGCACGGAAAGTTTATTAATTTACTGTCAAGACAGAATAAATTCACCTAATATCCAATTTAGACTTTGAAAGAAAATCAACAATGCAATTTTGAATTTTTGTTTTTTTACAACAAAAATCATTTTTACCCCATATTTTAAGAATAAATCAAATTTTATGGTATTTTTTTAAAAGGAATAATTTATATATAAACAAACCAAAAACGGTATTATTTTCAAAAGTTTTTTTAAGTTAACTGATAAGACTTAAATACAAAAAAGAAATAAATATAATTTATTCACAGATGGCGGAGTTATTGGCTTCAGAAATTAGAACATTCAATTTGAGACAGTTTTTTTCTCTCTCTTGGCATTTGGTTGAAACACACGCTAAATAAGTAACGACAATATTAAGAAAATTCAGTCAAAATACTTTTGGTTAGTAATTTGCTGTAAATTATATCACATTTGAAAGAAAATTTAACAAAATTTTAGAAAAAATTATAAAAATTGAAAAACCGTTTAAATTTAACCAAGATATTGACATGGAAAGTCAAATTTTTTAACTCAAGACACATTTTTTTACAAATTTTACAATTGACAAATAGATAAAACTACATTTTTTTAAGAAATTGTTACTTTTAAAAAAAACTCAAATTCGACCATCTCAAAAACTATTCTTCAACTAAATTTCATATAAATCAAAGAGCGGGTTTTTTCTCAAGAATTTAATTTCTCTCTTAGAAGGTTGGGAACCCCCTCTATCAGATTTATCATTTATATATACATTCTGCACATCTGGGCAACATAACCTTTCGAATGATATAAGTTTCATTTATTTTGAGTTTTAATTAATACCAAAAAAGCGTACGACAAACTTTGATGTTCACGTATTAATATATAAGAAGATTACATGAATTAATTTTAAAAAATCCTTTCAGATTACTTTTTATACCCTAAACCTGAAAGGTCAGAGTATATTTACTTTGTGCAAACGTTTGTAACGCATAGAACGAAGCGAGTCCGGTATAGAAAAGTATATATATTCTTGATCAGCGTCACCACGTGAGTCGAGCTATCTATGTCCGTCCGTCCGTCCGTCCGTCCGTCCGTCCGTCCGTCTGTGTGTTGTCCGTATACACAGGATAAGAAGAAAGAGTTGAGATAATTGGATGAAACTTGGTACACATGATCACATGTACCCAAGGATCTGCACTATTGAATATTTTTGGAATCCGCCCACGGACACGCCTACCTCCCATACAACGCAAAAATCTAAAACTGCATAACTCAGCTCGTAATAAGTCTACAACAATAAAATTTGGTATGTGTGTGTTTTATATCAAAACAAAGATGTCTTTGAAAAATGGACGTCATCCGCTCACGGACACGCCCACCTCCCACACAACCCAAAAATTGAAAACGCAATAAATAAGCCTCTGTTTAACCTAAAGAGCTAAAATTTGGCACGTATGTTTTTTATAACAAAAAAAAGATGGTTTGGAAAAATGGACTTCATCCGCCCACGGACACGCCCATTTACAATAAATTTTTTTTTTATGAAAAGTGGGTTTAGGGTATTTCATAGTCGGCCTAGACCGACTTTAGACTTTCTTCACTTGTTTGTCCTGAATTTGATTCAAAAGGTTTTATTTAATTAAGGCAACAACTAAATTGCTTACAAGTTAATTGTTTAAAACAAATAGATTTTCTGACTGATGCACAAGCTTTGGATTATTAAGTTGTATCAAGTAGATTACGAAGTTTTTGTGTTATTATAAATTTTAAATCAATATGTTTTTGGACAGTTACAAGTATTTAAGACAAAAAACTGTACTGAATACTTTTACAAAAACAAAATGTATGGAATTTGCCAATCTACCCAACTACCCAAGGCAGTGTGAATACACCTTTTATGATTACTGTGGCTAGTATTGAGGCAACTATGTTTTTAGTAAGTTAAGTATACAATAAGAGGGCGAGCAAAATTATCATTTCGTGGTTCAGTTGGTAAAGCGCTTCTTAATTTGATTTGAATATCCCAGGTTCAATTCTCAGCTTAACCGAGCTCTTATGTTATTTTTTGTTTTTATTAAAAATTATGCAAGCAAAAAATTTAAGAAAAATTGTTCATTCTATCACCGGCATTTGAAAGTGAACCGTCGCTAATCGAAGTCCAAAACACAAGCCATCATGCCAATCGCCTGATGGAGTGTGAGCGAACAAAATACAAACAAAACAAGCATGAACATATTATGTTAAATACGATCATGTTGTATGTTTCTCACAAAAACGATATGCTCATGGCAAAAAGTTACTATTTTTGTTGCAAAAATTATTCGGGCAAAACTCTTTTTTATCACATCAATCAAAATATGTTTCCTGGTAAAAGAAGAAGAACAAAAATAGCAACATGTATAACAAACAAAGTATGGTCAGAATTGCAAAATATATTTACATTAAGAAAAATATATGTTTGTTACAATCAAAGTAAAAAATGTAATTTTTCTGCGTGTGGCAACTCTGAAAACCCTATCCTACGTCATAACCTCGATAGCTTTGTTAACAGCACATGACAAACAAATTCTATTGTTCGATTGAAAAAGCTAAAAAGAATAACATGCATTGGAATTACTACGACAATGAGAACGTACCCAATTGAAGCTACATGGACTACTTTCATTGGCGGTCACATCTCAGTAACCTAAGGATGTAGAAAAAAGTTATTACAGATCATGAAACTTTTTGATTTACATGAGTTTTCTTAAAATCTTTGATCTTTATTTAACCGAAAATAGTATCGTAGCTGCCGTAAGTCTTAATTAATTTAAAATAATCAAAAAGTATCTCGAAAGTGAAATAAAATATAACCGTAGCTACTACGTATAGTTAGAAGATATTATGTCAGTAAAGTGTTAAGCAACGAAAAACTATATTTGAACAAAATAAACCAACAATTGCCCGATTACTTCTTCGAGTAAACCAGAGTTAAGGTGGGACATAACATTCGCAGCAGAGAAAACAGAACTTTTTTTAAAAATTCATAACTCAGTCAAAAACAAACATTTATCCAAAATTGTTGTATTATTGTAGATTATTAAATTAATTATAAGAAAAAGATTATTAATTACAATAGATTATTATAATAGATTATTAATTATAAAAAAAAAATTTAAAAAAAATATATTTTTCACTCTAACATGGTTTTATAGAGCAACAAACTGGCGGCAGAGAAAAATCCGGTGTCTCGTGGTTGCAGCGCTGGGAGACCGATCTGGAAAAAAAATAACTTTTTTAAATCTTAACAAAATTGGTTATCGTATGACAGGAGCTTTTTTAAATTTTTTTTTCCATTTTTGGTGATGTTGCAAATTTGAAAGTGTGTTTTTTCGAAAAAAAATTAAATAAAAAAAAATTCGTCATAAAATGAACCCGCTAGTGCCGTAACCAGTACAAAAAATATGGTTTCGAGATAAACGCGTTCAAAGTTTGTGAACAAAGAAAAATGCAAAGAAAAATAAAAATGCGCTTTCACTTAACCGGCTGTAACTTTTGAACCCGTAGGAATTTTTCCATGAAATTTTCTTAGAATCTTAAGAATATTTACTAAAATACAAAATTATAAAAAGAGTCGATTTCAAAAAACGGCTAATGGCATGTCACCCCTTAAAGAAATGGGAAATTGCTTTTTACTGATGTTTTTTTCATGTTTTCTACCATATTCATTAAGCCGGATCGAAATTTAGATATCGCCGGACACCAACACAAAAGTTAGAGGGACTCTTAAAAACTATTTCTGCATCATTTTTTTTTGGATCGGAGAAATCCCCATGGAGCGGTTTTGGTTCTCCTGAACCCTTTTTTTGGCCAAAATATCAAGTTTTTTGCATATAACTTTTTTTTTTGTTCAGAATGCATACCCAAGATAAGCAAAAAAGTAAAGATTGTAATAGTACACAAATATTGGTTAAAAAAAATTTTGAAATTTGTTGTCCTTACAAACTCTTTTGAGACCCCAAAAAATCGATATTTCATCATTTTCGAAAAGGTAATTTTTTCAAACACCTATAAAATTTTTATTTTTCAAGCAATTCATATGCATTTATGCTAAGTGAAAAGATATTGAGCTCTTCTTTCCATTGATATATCTTATGGTGTAGTTTAAGCAAAACTAAGTGCCACAATTATATAAAACATGAGAAATTGACATTCAGAAGGATTCTTCAGCTTAATTATTATTTAATTACCTTAATTACCGTTAGATTTTGACAAATCTTGGTATGTTTGAGTTTTTAGGTACGCTAAATCGAATACTGACAACCATTTTTTAGAAAAGTATACGCCAGATGGCGCTCCAGTACAAAATGCATGAATTTCGAAAATATTTTTTTTAACGGCTACAATATACGTTTTTTTCATGGAACTCACTTTTGATAAAACCACTCCATACGTTATACCAATGGAAAGAATAGCTCAATACTTTACCAATAAGCTTAAATGCATATGAATACCACGAAAAATGTATATTTTATAGGTGTTTAAAAAAAACACCTTTTCGAAAATGATGAAATATCGATTTTTTGGGGTCTCAAAAGAGTTTGTAAGGACAACAAATTTCAAAATTTTTTTAACCAATATTTGTGTACTATCACAATCTTTACTTTTTTGCTTATCTTGGGTATGCATTCTGAAGAAAAAAAAAGTTATAGGCAAAAAACTTGATTTTTTGGCCAAAAAAAGGGTTCAGGAGAACCAAAACCGCTCCATGGGGATTTCTCCGATCCAAAAAAAATGATGTAGAAATAGTTTTTAAGAGTCTCTCTAACTTTTGAGTCGGTGTCCGGATGACTTTTTTTTTCTCCATACAAAATCGATCCGGCTTAATATGCATGCTTCTTCTTTAACTTTTTAAGGGTTGCTAGCAAAAAAATAAAAATGTACTTTTCAATTAAAGTTGGTTTGACATTAAATGTTGTTAGGGGCGGACTTATGGCATTTTCTTTTCGTTCTAAAAAAAATCGAGAATATATTTCATTTTTCTGTTGCAGACAGTGAAGAATATTTTTAATTTTGACTTGAACTCAAAAATGTTTACCCCTTTATGTTAAGTTTTATTATGATAATTTATTCATTTAAGATCCTGAATTTACAGATACATATATGATACCCTCAAATAAAATGGTTTTTTACTTTAAAGAAGAAATTCTTTAAATTAAAACATTTGTTTTCTTACACTTTCGTCCTGTTTAGCAAGAGTTATACGAAAATCTCTTCGTACATTCGATATATCAATCACTTTCCTAATATGTAAATGACTGGGAATATCTTAGTTATTCAAAAAGATTTATGAAACATTAGTACTTTTGAGTCAAGAAAAAGCTTCATCGATTACTTTAAATGATATGCTTTTATAAAAATAACGGCGTCCGCAAGCGAGATTGTAATCAATCATTCAAATTTTCTTTATTACTTTCTCGATTTTGCAAGGATTTTGCAGGGGCTCTGATGAAATATCAATAACAATGTTCATTAGTTTCCTAACATGTCACTTTTCTGTTCCTTCAAACATTTATAAACATTTGAGGACAGAATTTTGTGAACAAACTGCAATTATTTAGTTTTGAGATCAAAATTTCCGAGAAAAGATCACGTTTCAATTTTAGAGGCCAGAATGTTTTTGAAAAAAGGTACCGAAAAAGTGCAAATTCTTAATGAGGGCAGAAATAATGTTGAATTTTTCTGTGCAAAATTAATTCCAAATTAAATAATACTAGTACAATACTGTTATATATTCATACTTATTAATTCCTAGCAAATTCCTATGCAGTTAGGTTTCAGGTCATGGTGGGTTTCAGATTAAAGCAGTGACATCCTTCAAACGATTCAAATGTTCTGCCAGCGATGTTCTTAAGTTAGCACTTCTTTTTCTATGACTTAAGTTACTAAGTCAGACATCAGAAATAATGGAAAATTATTAATCTCTGATATCTCTGTGGTGACCGTAGCATGCAGGTTAAGTGTGTGGCTTAGCATGCTCGGAGCCCGGGTTCGATCCCTAGCCGCAGCGAAAAGTTTTTTCAATAAAAAATTTTTTTGATGGGTCACCACCTCTCTGCAGACAATGGCAAACCTCAGAGAGTAAATAATACCATGTAAAGCTTCTTGAGAACATTAACTTTAGCCGTTCGGAGTCGGCATAAAACATGTAGGTCCAGTTCTCGGTCAATTGTGTGCAAACATTTAATAACACACACAACACAATTGATCATAAGAAGCTCGGTCAAAGTCCTTTCAAGGGCTGAAATGGACAATTTGTTTTTTTTTTTTTTATTTATCTCTGTTGTAAACTGTGACTGCCCAAGGTGTTCCAAAACTAGCACTTTTTTTGGTGATCTCAGACCATTAGATTTGGTTTAAATTTTCTGAATATGTTTCCAATACTCAGTTTATATAAGCAAAAAAAAAAAATTTCGCAAAAAAATAGATTTTGTCAAAGGTTTAGAGTGAAAAAATGTTGCCTAATTTTGAAGGCCAACAAACATGCCTTTTTTAAATACTTGAAATTAAGTTTTAGTTAGTTGTCGATTTAAAAATAAAAAATAATATTTAAGACTAGACGATAAGCTACTTTCCAACAGAAACCTTTTTTTTCGTCTGGAATAAAGATTATTTTTTTTTAGAGGGAAATGCAGAATTATGATCCGTTTTTAAGTATTCCTCCTTTTGCATTTACCACAGGTTATTTTTTACATCAATAAGGAAAAGTACATATGGAGAAAATTTTCTTTCTAATAAGGAATGCAAGCAAACAAACAAGCCATAAAAGTACCTTATCACCAATAAGAGATAACAGTTTGCATAACAAAACTAATGTTTTAAGTACACAAAAATGACACATAAGAATAACAATAAGAACGAAATACAAATTCTATTTCGTAGTCTAGAAATACTTTGTGGATGGTTCTTTACCTGCCAGCTTGGTTAATAAAAGAGAACCTAACTGGGTTTTTTTTACTCTCCTTTATACTCAGCTGAGTGCTTTTCATTCTACTATTATTGCTTTGAATTTTTGGGTTATACAATTTCAATCGGGTTTCTAATGATACCCAGGTTAGAAAATGCTTTTGTGTGGCTGACACAAAATCAACCTTCGGATGTAATGATAACATAATGCAATTTAAAAGAGGGTTAGAGGGAGAGAGATAATTTTAGGTGTCTAACTTATGAAATAATTTGAATACAAATTCACACCGACACACATACCCACTCGCTTGTAGGAAATTGCTTATTTTCATAATGCTCTTTCCAAACTCCTTCTCCATGAGATGATGATACACCCACAAAAATGAATAAGTATTTTTGAAGCTTTCTCAATTCCTTGCTCGATTGGCGTTTATATCGATTTGAACAGTTGATTAAATCAGCTGTTCAACAGATATAGTTTCTTAGCCACGATTTTGATGAATTTTAGTTTCTTAAAATTTCAGACCGTTTTATGCAGCATAGCCGCATATTAAAATTAATCAAAATTAAGAGCAACATTAGGCAACTATCATATTTCAGTTTAAATAATAAAATAATATTTTCCAAGAATCAAGTACTCGAATAGAAAAAACACAAGTTTTGTGTTAAGTGTTAATTATGTATTTGCTAAACATATAAAGACTTTATTTTGCCAAGCCACCACATGATGTCCTCTACAACATTGACTGTGTATTTTCTCCCTAGTGTATGTTTTTGTTTTCTTAACTATATTCCATTCCGGGAGACCGAAGAATGTTTTCTTTACTGAATCTCATGTGAACGCAGTCAAATTAAATTTAAATATTATTGCAAGCAAGTTGATTATGTTTGCAAGAACGAAGGTCGGTCTGATCAGCTACAGAGATGGCAACTTCATTGTCTCTGGGTTACCCCAGTTGGCAATTTCAATAGTCATATCCTTGTTTAGGCCTAATTATAGTGATATCTATACTTAGGAAAAAAATAATAGATTTACTTTAAAGCGCTGTTGTTTTTGCACTAACAACGCATTTGCATACGTAACTCTTAAAAACAAATATTAAAAAGAAACAGTTTCGATTGAATCGTAAGTGTAGACGTAGAATTCCGTTTAAGTTGTAACCTCTTCTACTTTGTCTATTTGTTCCGATTGTTTTGTCCATTTTGCACGTATTTTTTATTATTTTTACGTATTTTATATTGAATAACAATCAATTATGGACTTCTGATCGAGACCAAAACGTTAAAAACGTTAAAAGTAAGCATGATAAAATGAGCAAGCAAAAAGAAACAAGCAAAAAATTGTACGCCATCTATTCGCTAAAAGCATAAAACGAAATATGATCCAACTCGTTTTTTTCATAAGAGTTAAATTTAACTGGATCACAGACTCATTTCGTTAAATTTGACAGTTTGAGTTCATTGACTGAGTTGAAAAGAGGTTCATGACCTCTGGTTTCAAAATAGAACACTTGTAAACTAGAACAGTAGTGCATACACAGCTGTAAAATTTGCATTCATATTCAGAATTCTAAGTACAAGTGAATAAGGACAAAAGAATGCTATTCATTGAAAACAAAATTGATTCATGAATAAAATTTTCAATTCACATTCAATTTCAGAAAATTGATTTATTATTCATTTCGATTATTCATTTTTCTTTATTCAGAATAATGCATTCATTTTTTTATTCAAATGAATGCTATTCATAAAGAATGCAATTCACAAAGAATCGTTATTCATTTTGCATTCATGCATTCATGTTTTATTCATTATTCATTTTTTATTCATTATTCATTTTGTATTCATTATTATTTTATTTTATTTATTATTTTTTATTCATTATTCATTTTTTATTCATTATTCATTTTTTTTTCATTATTCATTTTTTATTCATGAGAGAACACTATTTTCACTCAATTCACGCGAAGCTATCCAGTTGCGAATATAAAACTGAAATTGTACTTCAATTAAAAATATAAAACAATTAGCTCAAGGCCCCGGTAATTGCGCTGTTGCACCAAACTAAAAATATACTACTTTGGTTGCAAAATTAACACCACAGGTATGAATAAAAAATAAATAATGAATAAAAAATGAATAATGAATAAAAAATGAATAATGAATAAAAAATGAATAATGAATAAAAAATGAATTATAAATAAAAAATGAATAATGAATAAGAAATGAATAATGAATAAAAAAAGAATAATGAATAAAAAATGAATAATGAATATAAAATGAATAATGAATAAAAAATTAATAATGAATAAAAAATTAATAATGAATACAAAATGAATAATGAATAAAAAATGAATAATGAATAAAAATTGAATGCATGAATGCAAAATGAATAACGATTCTTTGTGAATTGCATTCTTTGTGAATAGCATTCATTATGAATAGCATTCATTTGAATAACAAAATGAATGCATTATTCAGAATAACGACAAATGAATAATAGAAATGAATAATTAATCAATTTTTAAGAATTGATTGTGAATTCAAAATTTTATTCATGAATCAATTTTGCATTCATTGAATGTATTCTTATTTCGATATTCACTGATTCAAAATTTTGTAGAAGCGATCAAATTGAATGCATTCTTTTACTGCTCTGTGCATACATAAACCCAATGCAAACCAATGCTACCAATACGAACCAATCAGTTCGTGCAAAACAAAAACAATACAAGCATAAACAACGAAACAAAAACAAAAAAAACAGCAGTCACAGCAGAAACAGTATAAGTAGCTGATAATTGATTTTCTTATATAAAAACATGCATTTTTCTTCTTATATGTTACTATTTTGTGACTTTAATATAATAGTGACAAAATCCAAAATTAGATATTAATTCAGCGCAGGATATATCTGATATTTTAGTATATATATTATCTTTGAACGATAAGTATTAAAGGCTATAGGTATAACCTAAAGTATTAGCCAAAAAGTTGCATGACCTTCAAAAAATCTGTTAAAATGACCCCATACAAACGGCACTGGAAGACGTAATTCTAAGTCAAAAATAAAATAAAAGATGCATCGAACCAGGACTGCCGTAAACATCATGTGCTGAGATTAGATCGCAAAAGCAATGCGCTATGCTATTTAATTTCGTGTGAGAGTGAAATATACAAACTACTAGCGACATATTAAACTTAAAAGTAAATAAAATAAGCAAAATTTTAAAAAAATAAATTATGCAGAAGCATGGATACTATACGTTATTTTCCTCAGTATAGGTATATTTTTCCACATGCGAGCAGATTTTCTTTTTGAAAGGTATGAAGCAAGGTATGCTCGTAGTCCTTGTTAGAACTGATTTTTGCCGACTGGGATGTTTTGACTATGAGGGCCGTTCAGAGTGGCACCCAGGCACGGCACATGCACGTGCATGATTTAGAGAAACATGGAAGGAGGATGTCCAGAAGAAATTTGCGAGTATTGAATTTTGTATAAACAATTTTCAAATATTTTTAATTGAAACTTCCACTCAATGTTATGTTGATGAAGATGAACTTTTTCTGCTCTGCTTCGGTCTACTCTACACTGCCATATTGCGTAGGCAATGAAGTTGCTCATTTACTGTTGTTGTTGTTGTTGTGTGTTATGGCTAAGCTATACACATATATATATTTTCAGCAAATATGCGGGGCGAAATTGTTGCTCTTAAGCTAACAAAATAATTTTTATTGGATACTGATCCAGGATAGATAATTAAAAAAGTTAGTCAGAGCAATAAAAACTTTTAAGTTTCGCTACGTTATTCTTGCATTCCCAAATCGTAAGCGTAAAAATACAGAAAAATAACTCAAAAAAGAGTTTTTTTATTAGTTGTTTATCGTCATTTTGGCTTAGAACCCGTCAGAAAAGTGTTTCTTTGCATCGTAACCGACATCAAGCAAACATAATAAATTTAATTAATTTTTTTTTTTTATAACAGTCTGACAGAGCATATTTTTTTTCCTCCTATCAACAAAACAGCGCTCGGGGGCAACCAGTTCAAATTAAAACATACAAACACACACCATAGCAGCTGATAAATTGAAACAAAACACAAATGAGCCAAGCGTAGAGACTAGCGCCAGAGGCACTGATACTGTGGAAGACCATCGCGAGCAAAGCGAACATCGAATTCAGATTGAAATCGAAATCAAATCAAAACATAACAATCGGAAAACGAACGCAATTGACATTATTCGACGATAGAGCTGCCTTCTAACAAGGACCTTTCCCTTTCGGCAGCAAATTCCATTGTCAGCAAAGTCTTAATATAGACTCAGCATAGGCAGACACTTGGACGTTGACGAGGCGACTTTATCTAATTTCATTTTGATTCCACTCTAGCATTAGAATTACTCACAGCAGCGGAATGGTCATCAGAAAACGACAATCCTCAATAGCTGACATCCAATTTATAGAGAAACGTCTTCTGCATTGGGCTTGTAGGCTGTTAACCCTATAGCGGCCAAAGGAGGCGCAAACAATGCTAGTTGGTGTTGTTAACCTTCCTCCAACAAGAACGCAGAGGAATGCAAAGTTTATACGGGATTTAATAAATCGAAACAACCATCTCAGGCACTCAAAATGCGTGCAACATACCAACATCTAGTGATGCCTTGGGGAACAACGTGTGACATTGAGCAGTCCTTTATTGCTGGTGTCAAAGTCGGCCTAGATGCTACAACGATATGATAGTGCAATTGACCCGATGGCTCTCGACTTCAACGGCCAGTACTGTTTGTACACTAATCAGCTGTCAAATATAGAAACACATGTGCGTATGTGTGTGTGTGTGTGATGCAAATGCCGTTTTGACATAAATGCTAACTCAGGCATTTCTGCCAGCGATTGACCACGTTCTTCTGCGATTGGCAGTTGGCATTCGGTATGAGGGTGGAATAGCGCTGTCAATGAACAGCAAGCACATCAAGTACTTGACAGCAGCTGTTGTTGGAAAGGGTATGGAAATGTCAGATGACAATGTTGGCATGCGTTCGCATGCAATAACAAATGCCTACTTTTGCTATTTCTCAGAACTTCTTGCTTTCTATCTTCTGCTCTGCTACTTCCGCTCTTGGCGGATGGTTCAATCAAGCACAAGTTTGACGCATGCATTTCCTATAGAAATTACTTTCCATTTGCCTTTACCTCTAATCAATCAAATCCTCAAATGACAAGTCGGTGCAGTTCGAACGATTGACGAATGCCACAAGATGATACTTGAAGGAATCCGAATTTAGCAATTTTTTTCTTTCAATATGTAAGAAACTTTGCTGGCATAGCTCGGCATCTGCTCTTAGCTCTGAGTTCTCTGAAGTGTTGTATCGTTTTGATCATGCTTCCGTTGCTTGGTGGAAAAGACAGAATTAAAAGTGGCCACAACTACGTTGGAATGTATCTTCGATTGCTTTTGTTTTTTTTTTTTTGTAACACCATCGCCAATGGCAACTCTAGATAAACCTACCAGCGAGCTGCTTCATCAAAGCATTATTGCGAAGCGGATTATTTCTAGTTATCCCTGCTTCTTTTACATCCTGCCCTAGCAATTCGTCATAACCTTTGCATGCTTTATTTTATTTCTACTCAAATAGAAATCGGAAACAATGTGTAATGACTCAAAGGATTCTAAATTGGTAGAGTTCCTTCCGCATCAAGGATTTTTATTGTTACTTTCATATTCTGCAACTTTGTGCAATTTTTATTTCCTCCTGCATGAAAACAACATGGAATTGTATCTTTCGGCGAAGTATTTGTTTTTTTGTTTTTATTTGTATTTTTTAGCTCATAAATATTTGTATTTCTTTTGTCATCATGCATAATTTTGAGAAATATCGGTTCCAATAACTTTGCACAAATAATATCAACTCGAACGAGAGTCGAACGAACGCATAGAGCCCCGCTGGCCAAACGTTGTAAATTGCAAAGGACTTCAAAAGAATTTATGGCAAAGGAGTACATTTGACAATGAAGAGAAAGTTGCTGGTTATTTTGAACAATAGAGAAAATTCAAATCAAAACTTAATGCTAAACAAAACAAAATTTCATTTGAATAATTTAGTTAACACCAACACAACAATACAGCTCAATACAACAATTCGCTTCCAAAATAAAGGTTTTAGTCTTTATTGAAGCTATATTAAAAGCTATGGATGAGTTATCAATGTTAAATACATACACAAAATGTTTAAAGGTGCCATCTATGTTGAAAAATGCCAAGTTAACATGAGGTCTGTTTTCATTTTCACTTCAATGAAATCAGTTTAATTTAATTTGATTATCTGTCAAAATGAGAAAATGTGTCAAAAAATACGGAAACTGCTTCCAGTAAGTCAAGCACAACAGCTGTTTTTTTTTAAAACAATAACACAATTTAATTGCTTTGTTGGTTTCCTACAAACCAATCTATCAGAACATCGCTTCTTCCAGGCGTGATAAACAGTTCTCGAAAAATTTAAAATATGAAGCTGTGAGAACTTCTACAAGGGTTTTCAAATTGATCAGAAGAGATGCTATATTAGTAGGTCTCGACAACCTCACACAAAGTTGTGAGAACTTTTAATGGTAAGAGGCATTCGGTGTTGATAGCCGAATTGTAGTGAGAGAAATATATGTTTGATAGCCGAATTGCTGCTGCCATAAATCGTGGTGCTGACTTTGTAAGACTTTGTTTATTAAGGTCCCATAATAGTTTTTTTAACGAAACAAATCCCAGCATTAAAAGTGTTATTTTTAAGCACCTGTTTAACCAGACATTTCAAATTAGGCATGTTGTTTTCTTTAAAAAAGAATTCAAAGCCAATTTCTATTGATTCCGCTCATTGTGTTTTGTCTTCGGTAATCGCTACTACAAAAATTCTACAATGGTGCAAAAACGTCCGAAATGCGGCCGCTAATTATACGGCAATACTGTGAAGGTAAAACTATTCGCTAAAACGGTGATATCGTTGGTCGGAACCATTCTACGATCCACGATATTTTTAAAAACGTATCGTGACGATTTCCGAATCCTCAACAAAAGTCGGAGGGTCAAGGTAAAACACTAGGCGACCATGATGAGCGCCAAATTAACCTACAAATAAAAAACATTGCATTCCAAACTGCAACGAGCTGAAAAATTGTGCAAAAGAAGTAACGGAATGAACTTATGTGTGAAAATTAGTCGTTACACACAACGTAAGAATGATTTTCATGGAAGAATTGTGCGAAAGTAGCCTAGTGTTTTAGTGTAAAGACTATGTCTTCAGTATGCGAGAGAGTATTTGCTTTAAAAGTATGCTCTTTGGGTTACGGTAAGTTATACGGTAAGTTATTATAATAATTGCCCCAAATTATTGCAAACCCGTCCTCAATCGCCTGACATCAACGTCATTGAAAATGTATGGAATGAAGTGGGTAAAACGCTCTACAACACAAGCATTCAAAACATAGCTCAGTTCAAGGAAGAATTAAGCAAGACATGCATAATTGATGCAAAAGGTTCATCAACAAAGTATTGAAGTAATGAATTAAGCAATAATTTGTTTGTGTCCGGTTAGACGTTTGACCCTTAAAAAGGGGATTTTTTTACATTACTGCAAACTTAATGAAATTGGAGTACATTTTTGGTAAATTCTACGTACCAAACAATAGTTAAAACAAAAAAAAAAGAAACAGTTTCGATAGTATCGTAAGTGTAGACGTAGAATTCCGTTTAAGTTGTAACCTCTTCTACTTTGTCTCTTTGGTCCGATTGTTTTGTCCATTTTGTACGTATTTTTATTGATCTTCCGAAAATTAACAAATAAATTAATAACACTCAATTATGGACTACTTATCGAGGCCAAAACAAAGAAAAAGTAAAAATGTAAGTATGATTAAATGAGCAAGCAAAAAGAAACAACCAAAATTTCAAATTTTTTCGATCATATCTTTAAGCTTGATAGGTTGAGTTCATTGACTTAGTTGAAAAGAAGGCGAAGCAAATGCACTTTCCATTGGTGCCACTTTCGTCTCTGCCCGATATATAGTTTGCGAGCTACAGTCAGTTTAACTACTTATTTCAAATTAAAATTAAGACCCCGATTTTTAAAAATCGTATGGTTACTATATTTCACGCTGAGCACATGTCCTTTCCTCTCGTCTCTGTCTGATATTTAGTTTGCGAGCTACACTTTCGTCTCTATGCGATGTAAAGTTTGCAAACTACACACGCTAGTGCAAGTGGGATGTGGGATGTACGCCATCTATTGGGAAAAAGCATTAAACGAAATATGATCCAACTCGTTTTTTTCATAAGAATTAAATCTAACCGGATCCCAGACCCATTTCGTTAAATTTGACAGTTTGAGTTCATTGACTGAGTTGAAAAGAGGTTCATGACCTCTGGTTTCAAAATAGTATACTAGAACAGTAGTGCATACATAACCCAATGCTTACAATGCTGCCAAGGCGAACCAATCACTTCGTGCTAAACAAAAGCCATACAAGCATAAACAACGAAAGAAAAACAAAGAAAGCAGCAGACGCATAAGCAGCTGATGATTGATTTTCTTATATAAAAACATGCATTTTTCTTCTTATATTTTACTATTTTGTGACTTTAATATAATAGTGACAAAATCCAAAATTAGATATTCATTCAGCGCAGGATATATCTGATATTTTAATATATATATTATCTTTGAACAATGAGTGTTAAAGACTGTAGGTATACCCTAAAGTATTCGCCAAAAACGTTGCCTTATGACCTTGAAAAAATCTGTTAAAACGACCCCATACAAACCGCGCTGTAAGACGTAATTCTACGTCAATAAAACATTCTGTAGAAATTTCTATATTACAAATATCGTCTTTTTCCTAAAAAAAATATCTTAAAGTCTGTCCGGTTAGTCGTTTGAACCACCGTACATGAAGTTTTGGCAACTCTCGTGTTGTTTTTGCAGTAGCCGTGTTTCAGATCTGCAACATTTATAAAATGCTCTAGAAAACAAAGTCAAATTGATAAAATTGAGTCACAATTCTTGTAAGTGACTCACTTAGATTCCAAATAACTAAAATTTCCAACAAGTGAATAAATAAAGCAATTGTTATTTTTAATTTTTAGACACAACAGCATAATTTTGCATTTGACATCAGTTTCATCAGTTTTGGGCTTCTGGGTCGAACAAACATATGCGTTACAAGCTAGCTGGCTCTACAGGATACGTTCAAACAATTTACGAAAAGTGCAAGGTATCTCAATCAAAGTTTAAACACAGTATAAAATGAAAAAAAAAATTTTCATAAATTTCGTAAGAAATTGCAGAATTTTGTTAATCTACAACATTGGGTTTTTTCAAAATATTTCAATAAATAAGGTATGAATTTCGAAATAAAATAGGGTTTAATATATTTTTACGAATGTTTTAAGGAGAGATTTTAAGGAAAAATATTGAAATCGGTTTTATTGGCCATATAGGGTTAGAGAACATTATAGATAAAGAACTTTTTAAGTTATGTATTTAATCGGCTTGTGATGACCGTGGCATGCAGGTTAAGTATGTGGCTTAGCATGCTCAGAGCCCGGGTTCAATCCCCAGCCGCGGCGAAAAGTTTTTTTCAATACAAAATTTTTCTGATCGGACACCATCTTTTTGCAGACAATGGCAAACCTCAGAGAGTAAATAATGCCATGTAAAGCTTCTTGAGAACATAAACTTTAACCGTTCGGAGTCGGCATAAAACATGTAGGTCCAGTTCTCGGTCAATTGTGTGCAAATAATACACATTTAATAACACACACAACACAATTGATCATAAGAATCTCGGTTAAAGTCCTTTCAAGCTGAAATAGCCAATTTTTTTTTTTGTTTTTATTTAATCGGCTTTCTATGTAGTGTTTAAAAATTATTTTAAATTGGGCTTTGTCCGTCGATTAGAAAAAGACTAATGTTGTATTATTTTAAGCTTTTATTTTATCGATATTTCGACTCTCGCTGAGAGGCTGGAAAAAATAGGTTCCTTCACTTATATTGATGTTCAAATAAATTTCACAATTAGTTGACATAAAAACACTGAGTTTGCAATATAAAAAGAAGAAAAAAAGAACTTTAACAGAAACTTACACTTTAAAAATTTAAACTTTCGAATAATTTTGTCAAAACCCGGCGTTTTGGTTTTAGACTTGCACGGCCGCAATCGTCGACTGTTTTATTTGTATTTTGTTAAATATTTATAAATATGAGCACAGTTGTCCATATCAGTTTTATAGTTTTGTCGTATATTTGGAGGTATATTTGGAGGTACTTTTACCGAATTATCCAAAAATTCACTTTAAGAAAAAATCACACATCCAAAACAAAAATTTGTCAAATTTATGTGATCAATACAAAAAAAAAAAAAAATATTTTTAGTTTTTTAACAGAAAAGCTGTTTTTGATGACTCCTCTAGATTTAGAATTGTCACTAGAGATCAGTAAAAATTGTTTGATGTCGACATTTTGCTCCTTTTACCTCCTCTTACTTGATAATGATCTTTGTTCCTTGAAGCTGCTTTAAGTTATTCCTTCTGCTCTTTTCTACTCTTTTATATTTTGTGATGTAAGTTAGAGCAAATAATAAATAAATCAAGTGTTTTGGTTCTTGTTGAAAAATTCGAAAGTTTAAAAAATGGAAAAGGCATTAAACAGGTTTTGGCTTATCAATTTTAACAGTTTAATAAAAACTAGTAATTTGTCAGGCTAATTCAATAATTGGCTTGATTTGAGAATCTTACATCCAACAGAGCTTATAATATTTTATAACAGTATTCATGTATTCAGGTTTCAACTATTTCAAAACATGTAGCAAATATCGAGGTTAACCATGAAGCTTCCTATGATTTTTCTTAAAAGTCTTTGGAACTTAAAATTCAACTTCTGAAAAGCGCTTTATTTAATATTACTTAAAATATGAGTTTTGTCGGTCTTGTGTACTACCCAGTTTTTATATTTTGAATACCTGTTTTTAGTGTCGCTATCGAGTTCTTTAACTTTAAAAAATGTATTTTCCATTAGGTGAAGGCCAATAATTTGAATACGTTTTAAATAGCACCAAACGCACCATTTGGGAACTTTTCATAAAAATGTTTTTGGTTTTCACTAAAAGTTTTACCAAAATTAAAATTAATTTCACATTTTTACATCGAAAAAAAAAAATTACCAATTTTGTTAATTTTCTCACATTCTGGCAACACTGGCACCTTCTCGCGTAGTTTTTCTCTAGTTTCAATATTTTCGTGTTTTCAAAGTCAGGAGAGTAACCGCTCTGAAGAGAGTGGGCTGCAATAATACTGTTGAAGTGTAAAAAATATTATTTGTACTTGACTGCACTGTTTGTTTTGGTTATTATGTTTCTTCTCATTTTGTGAACATTTGTGACTTCCACAGATTCTATAAAAGAGAATTTTTGAATAACAGCAAAATAATAAAAAAATAAAAAAATTCATTTAATAAAAGTTTAAATAAGGAAAAGAACAAAGCGCAAAGTGGATCAAATTGTAGATTTGTTATCAGATAGACATGCAGGCGGTGCAGAAGAAGCACCTGAAACTTCCACTGTGAAGCTATATTGCTTCCTGAATATAATATATTTAAAATAATTTTATGGAAATGTGTAACAAAAGGTTTGAAATTATTTTCAATGATTGAAATAAAAAAATATTTGGAAAAGCTTTCTCTTAAAATACTATTTATTTTTTCATTTCGGGTTGGAGATGGTTTAGAGAAAAACATTGGAAGCCAAGTGGAGATCCAGCCTTATCTCTACTGGAGATCGAAAGTCTATTTCCTTAGAGAATGGCTTGGATCTCAAATGGAGGTCAAGTCATGGAGAAACGAGCTGGAGCTCCACTTGAGGTCAAGCCAATCTCCAAGGTAAAGGTTTATTGGGTGGTCAAAAACCATCGAAAATTAACTCAAACAGAATGAGTAGAAGGAGTGTAGCAGCACGCTATACACTTAGCACGCACGGCCGCCACATTTTCACATTTGGTTTCATACTTATGTAAAATAAACGTTAATTCAAGTTTGAAGAAGTTTCTTTCTGAAATAACTTTGACTAAAATTAAATTATTGCAAGTTTTTTCTTTCTGTTCTATACAACTTTGATAGAAATTATCTAATTTTAAACTAAAGTTTCAAAGTGTCAGAAAAAAATATCAAAATGTATCCATTTAAATTCAAATGGCAACACTGTTTCACACATCATAGCCTTAGAAATGGAAATTGATTTTCAGTTGCTTATTTAGATTGTGGAATAATTTTACGTTTGCAAACTTTCAGTTTCAGTATTAAAATTGCTCCGAAGAATTATGTAATGTTTTTAGATAGTATTTTTTGTTTTCAAAATTCACAATCCTTGATCCTGAGGCATGTTCTTATTAAATATTAAACACTTCATATCACATCAGCATGAACGAGTATTAAATATTCTCGAGTTCAATAAACATCTCATGAATGGATTTCAGATTTCGATATGGGAAAATTGCTTGTTTCGAGTACTAGTGTTTGCAGCTATCACGCACACTATTATACACTCATACACACACACATACATACACACATCAATTTAACTGAAACCATAAGGGACAACATAACAATTACCAATAAACACTTGAAGTACGTGCAGGCAATTTCAATACGTTACGCAGGCATTCGCATGCGAAACAATTTGTGGCCAAGTACTGGCGCAGCAAGTGAAATCCTTGCTACTGGTGGATGGGCGTGCCATGCACCTTCTTCACCATAAATACGTACATGTCAGGCTCAATTCATGCCCACTTTAGTTGGCGCCTTCCTCTTCTTCCAACATTATTCGTGAGTCAATTCAACGACAGTTTTGGCCCAAACCAACTACTACGGTATCAGCGTATCTACGCTATACCGTAAGTTCAGTGAAAGTGTGAGGCAAGACTATCTAAAATTTATGCGTTGGAATCTCTTCATTTCGTTTACTACATTGGACCAGTACATCTAATCGAAATTTGCAATAATTTGTTACCAGACGGCAGGCGCTGTTGTTGTGCTTTTGGCAATTTTTTTAGTTTTTTTTTTTCCTCATTTTCTAGAAATGATAACTCAAGAATTTAAGGGACCGTGGCTGATTCAGCTGGATGATGGGATGTTGGGCAAGCAATCAAAACCAAACCAACGACAACAATAACAAGGAAGACTACAACACCGAGAACAATAACAACAATGTGGAAAGTGCTGACGCAAACGAAAACTATGCATCATTCATTTTCAGCTAAAAACCGCAGCGGGGAGCATAAAATAAAAAACCCAAAAAACCATATCGAAAAATCCATCAGATTAGAACATCAAAACAAGCCATGGCTTGAAGAAGAAGCAGAATAAGAAGCAGAAAAAGCCAAGAGTAAAATGAAAAAACAAAACACAAAAAAAAAAAAAAAAAATTGAGAAGAAGTAAGAGTTACGACATGTCGGTACACATGTACGTCGCATGCCTGTTTCATATGATTTTATATAATTGCCATTGGGTCCACCAACCAACGAGCAGCTATGGAAAATATTTAAAAAAGTTGCTCCATTGTTTTTTCCTAGTTGCCTCATTGTTTGCGTTCTATTTTGTTTTTTTTTTTTTTTGTTTATGTATTTTTAGTGAAAATCTCCATGAGCAAAAAAAATCCAAGTGAATTTGAAACTAAGAGAACATTTCAAGGGAAAAACAAACTTTTACACAAGGCAAAAAGTTGAAATGCGAAAAACCCCAAGTCAGTTTCAGATCCCTGAACCACGCGCGTACGTGGCACCCAAAAGCGCAATGCCTGCACTCAGCCACCCACTCACACTCACACACACACACACACACACACACAGAATGCATTTAAACATCAAACCAATAAATCACAAAGTGAAAACTTGAATTACATTCCGCAAGGAAACTTAAAGGATTCTCGCTGTCTGTCCTGCTGTCCGAATGTTCGCTAGCTCGTCTTTTCGGTTTTACTTTATGTCTGCCCAAATGCCTCGACTATCAGTTATTTCAATTTTAGTTCTAGCTCTATTTCGATTTCTATTTCTATTTCTATTCCATTTCTTCTACGCTCTCCACTTCCATTCATTACAGCTGTCGGCACAAAGACAGAGACATTTATGAAAATACTTATACTTATTCTTTGGCCCGTGTTTTCGGCGGAGTGTGTGTCTGGCGATGACGTGTATTGCGCTCGTTCGTTCCAAACTTTATGTCTTCTATTAAGGGGAAAACAGCAGCGCAGGCAAAGAGACGCAACGATTGCAGCGACACACAGAATCACAAAATGTTGCAAACTGTTTTTGCGATCTACAAATATTTCAGTTATTTTATTGGTCGCTAAAGAAGCTGTTTACGACAAAATCGATAATGAATTTTCCATTTGAGTGGAGTTTCCTCTACAAACCGGAACCGACAGCAAACTTAGCTCACAATAGCTAAGGATTTCTTAAATAATTGGCTAAAAAAAAGTTGCTACCCTAAAGCGGTTAACTGGTTGTGTAGATTGTCTCAGTGCGGTCTCTTAGATTTACCAGCTCCTCCTCATTCTATTCCTCAGAGGTAATAATGCATCACGAGGGAGTGTTTTATGTGGCCAACAATTGCTAAGGAGCCTAGAGCACAAAACCTCTGCGTTTAGTTTACAGCTTAAGCTGCTGTCAACGATGTGAGTAAAATTGCCGCTAGACATGAAAAGTGGATATGTTTAACGTGCGTAACAGGTTTCATGGGATTTGGTCTGGAAGCACCAGCCTGTTGGCAAACATACATTTGATTATGTGTGCGTTGAACAATTCACGGGTTTGGCATGAAACCGTTCTTAATTGTATTGTAGGTACTGTTAGTTAACACCAATCAAAGGGTTGACAGGAAGCTGTTTTAATTTTCAAATAATCTACAGCTGCAGGCATGTAGTCCAAGACGTGCTTGATTACAATAACAGAGATTTGCGTACAATTTCAAATGCAGCGAGGACATGAGGAAGATATTTCTAAACACAAGAAAAAGTTAGAGACTCAACATATTGAAGTTCCCACTAGAAAGAGCGATCATCCCAAGATATCTTTTTGGCTAATGCTTTTCGATTTGTAGATTAGGAACATTTATTTCCCAACATATATTTCATATATTTTTTGTATCACTTTGTGTCACTTCCTTGGGCAGTGAAGAAGTGATTAGTCAAGAATCGTCGCAGCTTCTTTTGACAATGAATGTGAGATTTTTTTTGTTGTTATTATGTTTTGTTTCTATTCTTCAAGTCTTCTTGTTTTTGTATGGATCAGCTTCATACAAGCTATTGAGAAGCTATTCAGCTTTCTGAACTGACCTCAGGACATTATTAATTTGTTAGGCAGAAGCAAAAGATAAACCCTCAACGAACCTTACATACTAAAATGCCCATAGGAAGTACCCGGGTACCCTATACATTTCTGGTTGGTTCATATAGATTAAGGGTCGTAAATAAGCCTCGCATGCGCATTGCGCAATAATTTGACATCCGGATCTGTCTCCGTATCCGCAACAAGACATATAACGGATATTTATGTGTCCCAACACCACATCCTTAGTATTACTATTCATAAATACCTGCCTCCGTGTACATGAACACATGTAAAACAAGTAAAGAAAGTCTAAAGTCGGTCTAGGCCGGCTATGAAATACCCTAAACCCACTTTTAAAAAAAAAAAAAAAAAAATTTATTGTAAATGGGCGTGTCCGTGGGCGGATGAAGTCCATTTTTCCAAACCATCTTTGTCTTGTCATAAAAAACATACGTGCCAAATTTTAGCTCTGTAGGTTAAACACATGCTTATTTATTGCGTTTTCAATTTTTGGGTTGTATGGGAGGTAGGCGTGTCCGTGATCGGATGACGTCCATTTTCCGAAGACATATTTGTGTTGGTATGAAACACATACATATCAAATTTTATTGTTGTAGGCTAATTATGAGCTGAGCTATGCAGTTTTCAATTTTCGCGTTGTATGGGTAGTAGGCGTGTCCGTGGGCGGACGATATCCATTTTTCAAAACCATCTTTTTTTTGTTATAAAAAACATGTGTGCCAAATTTTAGCTCTTTAGGTTAAACAGAGGCTTATTTATTGCGTTTTCAATTTTTGGGTTGGCTCTACGTTTTATAAAATACTTTTATTTCAAATTTTCAACTACTACTAAATGTACTAATTTTTTATAAAACTGTTAAATGGAAATAAAAACATAAACAAAGTTCCATTCAAAATGTAAAACATTTGTATGGGGGGACTCCTTATGGGTGATTCCGCCTTAGTTTTGACAAGTGCCATAAAACTAATTATTTTTTACTTTTTTAAAAAAAATTTTTATTTTTATTGCGTATAACTGATTTTTTAGACATGTCAGGGAAAATTGGGAAAATTAGAACAGAAGGTTATACAATTTTTAAGTTTCAATAGGGTTTATTGCTTAGGAGAAGTGGTCGCCTATCATCCGACTGGGTTTTTTTAATATTTTATACTAGAAGAATCTCTCACTTCTGCTTAAACATGACATTAATGGTTCGTGTAACGAGATCAGTAAGAAAGCAGCCTATGTGCAGTTGGTTAACTCGTGTGTGAGAGTGATCAGGGTGAAAATTTCATTTTTTGTCACGAGAGTTTTGCTTAATTTTTCAACTAAGTGCTTTTTTTGATTTAATTTCTGATTGATAACACAGGGCAACACTGATTCTGCGGCATGGGGTTTGGTAGTCAATTTTAGTATATACATTGATGAAGATCTAAGCCTCTTATTTAGATTATTTGAATTGGCTCTGGTTCTCGCGATAAACCGCTATTTTTAAAATTAACGAGATTTCATCAGAGATTTGAACATAACTCCAGAACAGTTAGTCTGATTTAGTAAAATTAAAAATTCAAAAATCCGCAGCAAAATTGCCTCAAAGTTATATCTACACTGTTTTTTAATTAGCTGAATAGTTTCGGAAATATTCATAAAGTTCTTCCGAAAAAAACATTTTTTTATACAAAATTTAAACTTTTTTGATATTTCATAATTCATAAAAAATCGAAAACGTCAAGTAGCTCTTTTTTAACATAAAGCTATAAGAACACATATGTTACAAAGAAAATAAGCCATATTTCATTTAAATCCATTGGCATGTTTTGGTTTAATTCACATTCAATGCTGTTATCTCATTTTGATAAAAAATTTAAAAAAAAAAATTTCCAAATAAATACACAGGGGAACAGCAAGATTTTTTTTTGCGGCATATATTTTTGCATAAAATTCGGATTCACTTACTATTAGGTAACCAGAGTATTAATGGTAACGAGAGGGCTGACGGACTAGCAAAGAAGGGCGTCGGGCTGGGATCTGAATTCATAAAATATGTGCGAATCCCGCTACAAGAAGCCGTATCGAAAACTCGCGATTAAATCATCATAAACAGTGAGATGGTATATGTGAGTCTGCTCTGAGAGACAGCCGAATCAACCTAATCAAAGATTAAAAAATGTACTTACTACCGCTCCACATGGGAAATTTTACCCTGTGTTGTGGCCAAACTTCGAAAAGTTGATGTATCAACTTCAAACTTGGTTCAGTTGGTTTAACTATTCAGCGCTTAAGTTAGAAGTAGTGAGCTTGCCAAACTTAAATAAACTTGCCACGCCTACTTTTTCTACAGGTGAAAGGTTTAGAGTTGAGTTATCAACTTGAATCTTGGGTTAAAAGTAGTAAGCTTATAATACAAATACTGAACTGAAGGTAAAGAGTTCAATAAAATTTGTTATATTAACATTAGAAAAATACATTTTCTTCAATATATTAAACATTTAACAGTTAATTCGTTTTGATTTATATTATTAGAGACCTAAGCACTTGAAGCTCAATAGCATGACGAAATTACTTCTCATCCATATAGCCACATATTGAACTCTCTTATACCATTACTTTTACTTTCTTAAATTTAATCCAATACTTAATACTCTTTACATTAATCTCTTTTATCTCTTGTTAATCTCTTTTATTATAGTTGTTATTCTTATTATCTGTAGTTATCTCTAAGTTATCTTTACTTATTCTTAATCCTAATTCTCTTTTCTGTTAGCTTTTAACTGTAACCTTTAATCTTAAGTTTCTAGCAATGTAAGTTCATTTGCAAGTTTTAGTTTAAATACTGCTTTGACGTGTTTTTAAGCTTTATAACTATAGAATTTTTACGTTTTCGATACGGCTCTTGTAGCGGGATTCGTACATGTTTTATACACTCAGATCCCAGCCCTTCTTTGCTAGTCCGTCAGCCCTCTCGTAACCTTTAATACTCTAGTGGCCTAATAGTGAGTGAATCCGAATTTTATGCAAAAATATATGCCGCAAAAAAAAATCTTGTTGTTCCCCTGTGTATTTATTTGGAAATTTTTTTTTTTAATTTTTTATCAAAATGAGATAACAGCATTGAATGTGAATTAAACCAAAACATGCCAATGGATTTAAATGAAATATGGCTTATTTTCTTTGTAACATATGTGTTCTTATAGCTTTATGTTAAAAAAGAGCTACTTGACGTTTTCGATTTTATATGAATTATGAAATATCAAAAAAGTTTAAATTTTGTATAAAAAAAATGTTTTTTTCGGAAGAACTTTATGAATATTTCCGAAACTATTCAGCTAATAAAAAAACAGTGTAGGTGTAACTTAGAGGCAATTTTGCTGCGGATTTTTGAATTTTTTATTTTACTAAATCAGACTAACTGTTCTGAAGTTATGTTAAAATCTCTGATGAAACCTCCTTAATTTTTAAAATAGCGGTTTATCGCGAGAACCAGAGTCAATTCAAACAAAGTGAATTAAAGGATTAAAACTTCATTAACCCATGTATATTAATTGACTCCAAAAACTAACGCCGCAGAAAAAAATTTCTGTTTTGTTCCCCTGTGTAATTATTCGTTGTCTTTATTTCACACACACACACGGGTTTCGCTAAAAGAAAGAAAAACATTAACTGGCGGCCATAATTTTGTTATTATAGTTAAAAAAATAAATACACTTCACCGCCTTAAAGAAATTTATATTAAATTTTATTATTTGGCAACTCTATTGAACAAATATTGTTTATTGAAAAGAACGAGGCTTGGCAACTCTTTTTAATGCTGAATCAAAACGCATGGTTCACAGAAATTCCGTTAACCGCATCCATTTAGTTAAAAGAGAAAAATCAGAAATCGGAGAAAGATAACCGTGGAAGACCATTATGCTGAAGATAATGAGCCAATTATATGTACAGCAAGACAACGACCCCAAAATACTTCTCGCTAAGTAAAGAATTGGTTCCATGAGAATCAAGTTCATCTTCTTGAACGGCCAAGCCAATCGCTGGACTTTTCCAATAGAAAACTTGTAGAGTGAGCTGAAAAATAAGATGGACAATACAAGTTTCGATTTATGGAAATTTTTTGAAAAATCCTGGTATGAAATTCTGCCAGAAAATAATTGCAAGTAAGCCGACCAGATTGAAAAAGGTTATAGAAAAAAAAGCTGCTTCCAGTGGATACTGACCGTAGACAAGTAATTTATTGAAAATACGCAGAAAAATTACATATTACCTTTTCCAATTCACGTTCGTGTATACTTTTCTAAAAAATGGTTGTCAGAATTCGATTTGGCGAACCTAAAAACTGAAACATACCAAGATTTGTCAAAATCTAACGGTAATTAAGGCAATTAAATAATAATTAAGCTGAAGAATCCTTCTGAATATCAATTTCTCATGTTTTATATAATTGTGGCAACTAGTTTTGGTTAAACTACATCATAAGATATATCAATGGAAAGAAGAGCTCAATATCTTTTCACTTAGCATAAATGCATATGAATTGCTTGAAAAATAAATATTTTATAGGTGTTTAAAAAAAACAGCTTTTCGAAAATGATGAAATATCGATTTTTTGGGGTCTCAAAAGAGTTTGTAAGGACAACAAATTTCAACATTTTTTTTAACCAATATTTTTGTACTATCACAATTTTTACTTTTTTGCTTATCTTGGGTATGCATTCTGAATAAAAAAAAAGTTATAGGCAATAAACTTGATTTTTTGGCCAAAAAAAGGGTTCAGGAGAACCACAACCTCTCCATGGGGATTTCTCCGATCCAAAAAAAAATGATGCAGAACTAATTTTTAAGAGTCCCTCTAACTTTTGAGTTGGTGTCCGGATGACTTTTTTTTCTCCATACAAAATCGATCCGGCTTACTGTACACTCAAGGAAATTTCTTACAGACACTTTGATAGTACCGTTACGGATTACTCAAGCATATCTCAAACGCTTCTAAGCTACACATGCAACTTTGAAGGCATTCATATGTTAAGACCCTCTGATTCAGTTAAGTACTGTTATTAAATACAATTAAGGTATAAACCTAGCTTACTGTTTAATAAGAATATCAGCTCAGCCAAATTTCACATTTGCGGTAACTATACAGCTGGACAGTTTTCATTGGTTTGAATACTTTAAATATGCTAAAGAAAATGCAAGAAATCTATCCTCAATCTTGGCACGTCCTTTTTTATTCTCGTTCTAGTAAGGAAATTCATACCCTAAAATTAATGCTCTGTGATAATGGCTGAACTTTAAACCCTCTCGGAGTCTCATTGTTGCCCAAATTGATTTTGAACAGACTGCAGGGTATGCGCCGGATAAACATATCACACCCGTTCAGTTAAATTTCCTTCCGGTTGAGCACATCAATATTTCAGGCATAAATTAGATAAACTTCTGCCACTCGTACCTTTCACACACTCTGGCACACAAATTTCCACTTAGTTAATACAAATAGATACAACGAATAAACATAAAAGTGGGTGGCTGGAGTGATTATTGACAGGGTCATGAGTGAAATTGTGTACATAGCCTTTGGTGTGTGCTTGTGTGTGTGTGTGTATGTGTGTGGGTTTGTGTGTTCGCACACGCAAACACCCATATTAATAAGTAGTGAGACGACCATTTGTCAGTAGCTAGTAACTTATTCGAATGACAGTCGTCATCTTGATGCTGGCTCAGTTACCAGTCAGTCTTTAAAAGATTTGTCCGTGAAGCAGTTTTGAAATAAATTCAAATCATTTGAGATGATTTTTAATGGATCAATTTCACAAAGATTTGAAAGTTTGAGTGTACTATATATTTGACAACTTCAAGATTATGAGCAAAATTTACAGCAATTTGGAAAAACTTAAGACCCGACGAAATTATTGACAACGGCTTAAAGTTATGGCAAAAGATGTTCAGTCATGAATATTCAAAATGTTTTCATAAACAATAAAAGACGGTAACATGCACAACATGCAACAGTGTTGTACAGTTTATTTGTGTGTTGAGTATCACGTATACTTTCAAAATTACTTATAAAATAACAGAAATTGATTGATTCTAATAAAGAAACATAAGCTCCAAGAATTTGTTTCGCAACTAAAACATGGTCTTCGTTGTTATATAGAGAGCTATATACAAGAAATGGTGGCCGTGGACATAAGTGCTAAATGTATGGCATGCGAGCCAATGAATCTTGGTAGATCCGTGTTCAAATCCACATCGGACATAAACAGTTTTTTTTAATAGAAATACAGTTTTCTTATCGTTCAGCACCTCTCTGCAGGCATTCTTTCGCCTTAATATAATCAGGAATGGAATTTTGGTAACAAGTACCATTTTGTTCGGTGTTACTTGTCAAAATAATAACTGTTAAAATTTAAATTTTTATACCCTAAACCTGAAAGGTCAGGGTATATTAACTTTGTGCAAACGTTTGTTACATCTAGAAATAAGCGAGTCCGTTATAGAAAAGTATATATATCTTTGATCAAAGTCACCTCGTGAGTCGTTTCAGCCCTTTCTGGCTATCCGTCCGTTCGTCTGTCCATCCGTCCGTCTGTGTGTTGTCCGTAAACACTGGATAAGGAGTTGAGATAATTGCATGAAACTTGGTACTCATGTTCACATGAACCCAAGAATCTGCACTTTTAACCAAAAACTTGAAATCACAGTAAATCGATGGTTAAGCGCACAAAAGTGATTTGTGAAAAATTTTCATTGTTCGGAAACGTCGATTTTGTTTTAAATTTCAATACATTTCAATACAAAATACAAATTTCAACTGTACTTTGAGCAGCATGCATTGGTTATGCATTTTCAAGAAATTTACACAAGGTAGATATTATATTGATGATATGGAAAATGCAGTAAACCTATTTTTATCAAAAGGTCACTTATCACTTTAGTGAGCTTAACCATCGATATATGCTTTTATTAAAGCCACAGAAATTTAATTCAATATCTTTGTAGTTTGTACAAAAACTAAGCTATGTGCAAAAAATGGGCGTGATTCGATCACAAACATGCCCACCTACCATACATCCCAAAATATTGAGAATACCATCAAAATGCTTATTATATCTTACCTAAAAGAATGAAACTTAGTATAGGAGCGTTATATATCAAAACTAAGATGTGCTCATAAAATGAGCTGATGTTAAACACTGTAAAGGAATGCTTGCATTTTGAAAAAAATAATAAATTAATTATATTTCTTTATATGAGGTTTAGGGTATTCCATAGTCGGGGTAGACTTGTTTTATTTTTGCATTGTTTTATCGTGTTAAAATAATCTTAAAAATTAGTGTGATGAATTCGTTCATGTTAGTTTTTTTAGATCCTTAGAGAATGACAACTTTATTTAATCGAAATGTTCAATATATATCTTTATATATAAAATACTTCTGTACATGGTTCTGTCACTGAACTCCTCTTAAACGGCTGAACCGATTTTGATGCAATTTGGTGTGTGCATGCGGCTGGGTCTGTAGATGGTTTAGATCTAAAGTAGAGCCTGGAAGATGGCGCTGTTGTTGCTGAGTGCTTAAGAGAGCATTTGGAATTATAACTCAGAAAGGAAAGGAAAGGAAAGGAAATTTTAATGATTCTTCCACTACACCATTACTTTTTATGCACACAAAATTACAAAAATACAAAATTAATAAAAATGAACAAACAAAAATATCTTGAATTTTTATAATTTTAAGTTTAAATGACGTAACAGATTGTAAACTTACATGTTGTACGGTGTAGGTATGAAAAGTTTAGGTTAGAATTGTAAGAAGTTTGAATTTTAAAAATATGAGTTTAAGTGATGAAAAATATTTGTTCGAGAACATATGCAAGAGTTGGAAAAATTTTTTAGAGTTGAAAATATTAAGAGCTACAATGAACGAAATGCAAATATAGAGACATATTTTAGGATTTCAAGATGTTTAAATAGAGTTATTCTAGTATATTTATATAATTAAAAATTACTGTCGTAATTTTAAACGGCAAAAGCCTATATTTAGAAGTACTTTACTCCTTACTTAAAAAATGTATTAAACATAGTGTTAAAAGCAAAAATATATATATATTAATAATATATATTTTTAATTTTTATATTAATAATATATATATATTAATAATATATATTAATATATATATATATATATATATATATATCTTATATATTAATACGTGAACATTAAAGTTTGTCGTATGGTATTAATTAAAACTCAAAATAATTGAAACTAATATCATTTGAAAGGTTTTGTTGCCCAGATGTGCAGAATGTATATATAAATGATATATCTGATAGAGGGGGTTCCCAACCTTCTAAGAGAGAAATTAAATTTTTGAGAAAAAATTTGCTCTTTGATTGATATGAAATTTGGTTGGACGAGAGTTCTTAAGTCGTTCGAATTTGAATTTTTTTTAAAAGTAACAATTTCTTAAAAAATTGTAGTTTTATGCATTCATCAATTGTTAAATTTGTAAAAAAATGTTTTTTGAACTCAAAAATTTGAATTTCCATGTGAATATCTTGGTCGGATTTTAACGGTTTTTAAATTTTTTTCATTTTTTCTAAAAGTTTGATAAATTTTCTTTTAAATATGCTAAAAATTACAGCAAAATTCTAAAAAAAAAAAAAAAAACAAATTGGCCATTTCAGCCCTTGAAAGGACTTTGACCTAGCTTCTTATGATCAATTGTGTTGTGTGTGTTATTAAATGTTTGCACACAATTGACCGAGAACTGGACCTACATGTTTTATGCCGACTCCGAACGGCTCATGTTCTCAAGAAGCTTTACATGGCATTATTTACTCTCTGAGGTTTGCCATTGTCTGCAGAGAGGTGGTGACCGATCAGAAAAATTTTTTATTGAATAAAACTTTTCGCCGCGGCTGGGGATCGAACCCGGGCTCCAAGCATGCTAAGCCACACACTTAACCTGCATGCCACGGTCACCACAAAGCAAAATTCTAACCAAAAGTATTTTTAATAAATTTTCTTAATATTGTCGTTTGTTATTTAGCGTGTGTTTCAACAAAATGCCAAGAGGGAGAAAAAAACTGTCTCAAATTGAATGTTCTAATTTCTGAAGCCAATAACTCCGCCATCTGTGAATAAATTTTATTTATTTCTTTTTTGTATTTAAGTTAAGTTTTATCGGTTAACTTAAAAAAACTTTTGAAAATAATACCGTTATTTGTGTGTTTATATTTAAATTATTCCTTTTAAAAAAACATACCATAAAATTTGATTTATTCTTAAAATATGGGGTAAAAATGATTTTTGTTGTAAAAAAACATAAACTCAAAATTGCATTTTTGATTTTCTTTCAAAGTCTGTACCGAATTTTAGGTGAATTTATTTTGTCTTGACACTTAATTAATGCACTGTCCGTGTCATCCAAAAATCAAGGCTACCCCCTATGATTTCTTTGACAAAATTAAATTTTTTTAAAATGTTGTTTTTCTGTTTTTGAACAAAATAATAAAATAAAAAAAATATTTTTTTAAGAATATAGCTTTATATCTCCAATCAATTAAGAGATATAGCCTCGAACTTATTTTAATAATCTCGTATATATAATGATAAATAGGCAATCAATAAATTGATCGAATTTCGACCCCAGGCGATACTAGTATTAATAAATAGTGTAAGTTTTTAAAAGACCGATTGTTGCATGTATAAATGTGTTGTAGCTTTTTTTTTTTCTCTAAAGCAGGAATCCGTTGATTAACCATTAGATATTTTTTTTTTTTTGTCTTGAATTATGTTTTTCAATAATCCCAAATGAATTCGTTAAATTTTTGTGCCATTCTATATCTGACCCATAAAGCGAAAATCCTTAAAGGAATCACTTCTTTAAGGTATTTTATTTGGTATTGATAAAAGTTAGCCTCAAATTGGTTGTGTCGAAACTTTTATACGATATAACCATCTAAAATTCTCGTCCTTGTATCCTTGGAACAGATTGCATATACAAATTAATGTAACATTATCTCTGCACTTTCTTACAGTTTTCCAATTGTCCTCGTGGCCCAACAAAATAATTAAAATATTTTTGTATATATCGTAGTTCTAAAAATAATTGTCAATACTTTACTAGGTACCCAGCAAAATTAGAGAAATTCTTGCGAATTTTGCATTCGTAGCTGGGATTAATATATTGCCTCGTCCTCCGTTTAATTAAAAGTGTACCTTGCACAAACGGTAATTCGTTGAACTTACGCATAATGCTTCTGAAGTACAAAGCAGGAAGCAAAGCTGAAAATTTTTAGTTTTGCTTGTTTTTCAACTTCATTGCAACACGTTTCGCAAGCGATGGTCTGGGCACATGTAGCTCAGTGGTATTTCGAGACCAAGGAGCGTCATCTTGAGCTGTTAACGGCACGTTAGGCCACGTTGTGTTATCATTCCCTAGCATAATTAGGGAAATACGAAATGAGTGGAAAAACGTGGCGTCCATGAGAAACGACCATCGCTGCCATGGTTCGCTTGGTTCCTTCAGCTGTTTCCAAGGTTTAAACTTATGATGAGGCAAAAAATTACAGCGTTGGCAGTACAGCAGCCAAGAATGGCAAACGCACACTTTTAAATTGGCACCCGAGTGCGGAGCAAGTAAGTTTTTCACCTTGAATTTTCAATTGTTTTTTTCCGCTTGGGATGCGACGGTGCTCTTGGCAAAAAACATGTAATAACAACGAAGGAAGGAAAAAAGTGAAGCTTAAATTAAAATAATATATTTTAAACAATTCCCTGGGTTTCCTTTTGTGCTTGTAATTTCGAGGGCCATTAGAAGATAGATGAATTCAAAGAAACGCAAGAATAACGCCGGTGATGAATGCTTGGATGCTTCTTAGCAGTTTCCGCTAATGGACGTTTCCATTTCATCAATTTACACCACTGTGAAAAATGTTATCGTATCGTCGCATCCATCAGCTGATCATCTTTATATCTGTTAGACTCGCTTATGAGTCTTTGTTCTGTCTGTCCGTTAGTTCGTTTGTCTTTAGCGAAATTTGCAACACATTCGAAAGCAAGTAACAACTACAAAAGATGCAGAAATGAGGGCGACACCACCATACATAACGCAGACAATTGTGTTTGTGTGTGTGTGTGTGTGTGTGTGTGTGTGTGTGTGTGGGTGGGTGTATGTTTGTTGAAGGTTGCTGAGGTTGAAGTGTAAGCGGCTGTTTATATTTCTGAGAACGCTGCCAGCGAACGAGTCAACAAATGAATAAAAGAGCCAAAGGAACGTTGTTGCTGGGGTGTAGGGGGGTTGGGGAGCCTAATATGCAAATCTCATCTCAGGGTAATTAAGACTTGTGAACATGTCGTTGTGGTAATAGTTTTTGTGTTGCCATATTTAACAGCCTGTAACAGAGAGCACAGACGGTGGGCGGCAATGGCGACGAAGTTAAAAGTAGAAGCTTTGCGGGCGCTCCAGTCAAAAGACCGAGGACGGGTGTTGCACTGGGGAATCATTGCTGAGCTCATCTAGAATTTTAACATCGAATGGGCGGACTTAATTAAGACATTGAGACTCACCTACTTGTCGGCGTTTTTGAAGTTAACGAGACTCTTCTTAAGTCATACTTGAACCAAAATAGAATGAAAACACTCTGCGTTAAGAAGGCACAGAATTAATTCATCTTCGAGATATGCTTGAAAAAGATTTATTTTTCAACGCTCTAAGATTCTATATAAACGAAAACAGTTTTAATCGAGTGAAAAAAATATTCAAGTAGCTTTAAACAAGCCAGTTTGAATGCGCTGAGCTTGCATAGAAGTGATGCTTCTTGTTATGCTATTGTGACTCTACCCTTGTAAACCTTGGCATTTTATATAATTTTTGGCGTATTTTATGTAAAAGATTTAAAAATAACTTGAAGCTTTAATAATGTGTGTGTTGTAAAAAATTATATGGAACAGAAAAAATGTTTAAAATTGATTTAAAAATTTAGTCAAAGCAGACAGTTTTAATCTTTTTATAATTTATTTTAAAAAGTATCTATTACCATATATTAAATAATTTGAAACTACAGTTACTGTTCACCACCAATCCTAAATTCAAAATCAAACACTGAACTATTAGGATAGATATATAAACGTTTCCAAAAGTAGTTAATTTTTCAAAGGAGTCAAATATCATACGTGTAGTGCTTTTCAAAAGCACCTTTTTGAATAATTGAAATACCTTCAGCAACATCAGCAGAATTAAAGCAAAACTCAAACATAATCTTTATTTCCTCCTTAGCAGTTAAACACTTTGCCATAAACATAGGTTATTAATTCTACAATGATGAATCATAACCCAGAAGGGAGGCCGGCTGTAATCAAGCTCTCAACGGAAGTTTTCATTAATCAACCGCAATATCTGCAATTCTTTAAATTTTCCATCTTCATATTCTTCAGTGCTTGCGGGAATTTTCACCGACCTAAGACAGTTAGTGGTATGGGTAGCATGCTTTCGGCGCCATGTAAAAAAATTAATGCTTTTTTAAGTGGCTCAACATAGAAGTTTACAGATTATGTGGAATTTTATTTTTTTTAACGAAAACAATGCCACAACAATTTTTAAACTTGACAGAAAAACAAAGAAGCAAAACATGATTTATCGCCGATGAATAATGTTAAGAACTTTAAACGTTTTTCAAAATATGCGTCGAATCGAAAAAGCAGATAATAACGCATGTAAAAATGTGTAGCGTGAACTGTTCTGGTGGGGTGAATAGCACACAGATAGAATGAAAAGAATATCACGACTTAAGACACACACATATCGTTAGAACTCTGCTGTCTTGTTTGGTCAATAAAATTGTAAAGTTTTGTCATTGTTTCCGAAGCTCACGGTAAATTTACTTTTATTTAGTAATTTACGATTTTGTTTTTCAGAGTTGTCGAAATATTGTGCTATTCCTACTATCCCCACCACAATTCTCTCTATGAAGCACGCACTTCATGCATTTCTGCATAAGTTACGGCGACAGAATGGAGCTGCTTTGCGGTGGGGTAGATGGGTGAGCTGTGTGCAGGTGAAGGAACAGCGCATTTCGACAAAAATAACTTAACGCGTTACTCATAACATGAGCTCCAAACATAAATACCGCTACTTATGCAACACTACAGGGGCGGCAGAACTATGGGCTGCAGGCTTGCACAAGCGGAATATGCGACGGGACATGCTAGAGTTTTAAGATAAAGTGGCATTTGAAAGTTCCTTTTAACTCATCCGCTGCTCGCAAAAACTTTCTGCAGCAAACTTTGAAATGTTTTTCAGTTTCAACATTTTTAGTTTTTTTTTTTTTTGTTTTTTTTTTGCCCAGAACCAACTCCGTTCTTGACACAGCACCAACCCTCGCCGCTACACATTTAAACTCGTCTTCTTCTCGCTCTTCTCTAAATACATTTCAACTTTTTTTCTCAAAGTTTTTTTTTTCATTTTGTCTTTTTTGCTAGTTGGTGGATTTTTCACTTGGACTATAAAATTATTTTCCACATTTCTGATTTAGTTCAAAAGTTTGACTTGAAAACATTTCTTTCCGCGCTGACTTCATAAATATATCAAGTGAAATGTTAACGGTTTTATCTTGCTTGTTTGCGCAGTTAATTCCACATTTGAAGTCATATTTTTTGAATAAAGCACCATTAAAAAGTTCGCTCCGCCGAAAGCCTGCTACTGCTGTTTTAGCATAACCCATGCCTATACCCTCAACCCTCCATCATTCGCACTGGTTGGCATTTAATGTTCACAGTCAGTTTTTTTTAATTATCTCTGTAGATCTTTTCATACATTTTTAATTGAGGAACGTTGCCCAGCCTGTTCGTTAGCTTTGGTGCTGGCAAAGCAACGGGGCCATGTAAACAGAATCGTATTTACAGATTGACACCGATAGGATGCGGTGATGCAGTGTGCTGCGGTGCAGAGCGATAGGCTCGTTGAAAGATCTGATAAAAAGAATTTGCAAAACTGCATTTGTTTGGCTCGAATCAAAACAAATCATCTCCCACGGCATTCCATTCACGGTACGCTTTAAAGTCTTGGCATGAATTGAGCAAGCCTACATTTGGTCTAATCCAAAAATGTGGATAGATAGGTTATTATTTGCTAAGTAATTGAAAATATGTCTGTGGAAAAGGCATGATTTACACAACTTAAATAAAAAGAAAAAAATATGATAAAAAGGTACATCCAAATAAACGTTTTTACATCACTTGGTAGTAAAGACATTAAACATAATTTTCAGTTCAGTTTAATTTAAATTTACGTACGCACAGTGTGACATTTGCGGCCATTTCTCAAACATTTTTCCTATATTTCTCAAATATTTCTCAAATATTTCTGAAACATATCAGAAATGATCGACATGGATTGATAAATATATCTTAAAAAAAAGATAAATCTACCACGCACCAGATTTTTGTTGATTTCAAAGCCGATCTCGGCAGTCTAATAAGTAATCACCTATCCAATAAAATTAATGGCTGAATTTATTATTGACAAAATTAAAATGCTGTTTGTAATGACATCATTGGCCATATCACGCAGGAAGTCAGTGCAGCATTCTCTAGACTAGAAAAAGTATGAAGTCGAAGGAATCTTGCAGTGAACGCAGACAATCAGTTCCAAGTTCCTGGAAACCACGTCACTGTTGACAACACCTTCTTCTGTTGATAACTTCGAACAATAAACTCCTCCAATGATATCAATATTGAGATCAAACGAAGGATAACATAGGATAACATAACGAAGGCAACAGGTATGATTTACAGGGCTCAGTAGGCAATTAAAAAGTAGAGGGCTTCCCTCTCTAGTCATACAAAACACACGCTTTATAAATCAATAATCATGAATTAACCTGGCAGATCTGATAAACGGCCTTTAACAAGATCCTTTAAGAGGAATATGCTCGGCAAGATCTATGATTAAATCTACTTCAACGGCGAGTATCGAACTCAATAGAATTATGAGCTGTTAACACCCACATCGATATAGTCAAGCTTATAAAAATCGAAAGAAGAAAGAATAAACGAAAACGCTCCAACGAGGAAATAATTCTATTCGGGACCAAGCAGTATCCAACGCCATTTCTTCGTTAGGAAGACCAGGTATCGAACAATCTAATGATGCTTGGCACTAGCAAGCGCACGACAAAAGAAAATGGCGCAAGTTTTTAGATAAGACCAGAACCGACCAATTATTTTTCTCTTAGCCTTACTCAAAAAATTTCAAAAAATCTCTTAACTTTGGCATTTTTAGTTGAACACATTTTGTAAAAATGAAATATAAATGGATTGTTCTGAAGAGGGCATCTGAAAATAAATAAAATTTAATTAGGACGATATTGTCTCTTTTATTTTTTGGGTTTTTATAAAAAAAAATGTTTGGATATCCGAAGAGTTTTGTTATATTCGGCGGTCCGTGACTGTACATTTTTCTTCATAAACTGAACACAAGAGATGTTGGTCTATTAAAAATTATTATTTCGTTGTACGATTCTCTCCGATAAGTGCTCTTTTTAATAAATAAGAGCTCTGAGTAAAATACAATTAATGTTTGGTGGTAGTATGGAAAATTGATAAAAAAAACTGTTTTTTCCAGAAAACCATTAAAAGTTGAATTTTGCTAAACGTAAACTCGTTACATTTTTAATTGTAACTCTATGGAAAAACTTTGTGGTGATACTTGAAAAAAATTTAATTTTCTTTTTAAAAAATTATTATGTTTCGTAATTGTTGAAGAGACATGCTTGTTATGGATTACAATATTAAGGCGTCTTTATGTTTTATTTTTCCCTCATAGCTAGTGGCATGTTTGCGACCCACACCCATACAATTTTTAGTTGGCAGTATTTCTGACAATCACCCCCCGCGTTATTGTCTTCTAGGTCTGGGCACAATACTCTACATAAAGCATTTAAATAAGTTTTCAATATTGTGGGTTGTATGGGCGATTGGCGAGTTCGTGGGCGGATCACGCAGCGTTTTTCTATTTGAATTTTAAGTTTTTATATAAAATACGTATATATCAAATGTTTTTAAATACTAAACAAGCTTAAATACCAGCCCTTATATGGTGATTTTAATTTTGTGGTTGTATGAGAGGTAGGTGTATCAGAATATAGCGGAAAAATTTTGAATAGTGTAGATCTATGGGTCAATTTGAATATGTGTACTAAATTTCATGCAATTATTTCAACTCCTTCTTTCTGAATCCTGAATTTACGGATAACACACAGACGAACGGACGGACAGACGGACAGGGCTAAATCGTCTCAAGGGATGGCGCTTATCAAAACTATATAAATTTTTCTATACCTGACTCGCTTATTTCTAGGTGTTACAAGCATTTACACGAAGTTAATATATCCTGACCTTTCAGGTTTATGTATAACAAGTATAACAATGTATTTCAATGTATAACAAGTTATGCTTGTTAAGATATGTTTTTAATTGATTGAAATTAGGTATGAGTACTAAGTATTAAGTGACAGACAATACTGTTCACGAATGAAATGAAATTCACAATTTCAGATAATTCGTGCTATGTAATATATGCTTGGCTACCCTTTTCTATTTTTAACGATCATGTAATATATTTATTATCTGATGGCAACCTTTTTTTTAAAGCAACGATTCTTTTTCATATTTTTGAGAAATTAAAAGAAAACAAGTGCAATGTTAAATTGGGCAATATTGTTCTCAGTTAAACTTATAAAAAAAAAAAACTCGCGTGTAGCAACGTACACGTGGCAGAAGTGAAACTTCTTTAACAGTAAGAAGTAAGAGAGATTTTAGTGTAAAATAGAGAGAGAAAGTATCTGAAAAGAAATTCAATCAATGCGAAATGGAATAATAATCTGTTGGTTCAATATTTGCATCCAGGGACCGTATCGGCTATGGTTTTTATCGAAAGTGTCACATATTAACTTTTATCTCTTTGTTTTTTTTTCGACAAAAATAAAACTTATTTTGAGCCTTATAGTTTTTTGGGCAAAAATAACAGTTACTTTTTACTTTTATTTTATCGGTCGAAAATAACAGTTATTTTCTGCCGTTTATATTTTCGGTCAAAAATATCAGGTAGTTTATATTTGTTCAAGTCACTTTGCCGACTAAAAAAATGTTGATACCATTATTTTCATCTCATCGGTGAGAAATTTTGAACATGGTGTCAACAGTTCAATCTGTCAAGCGGCCTTTAAAAATTAAGAAAACACAAATTGCTTGATATTTTTAACCGAAAAAATTAAAGTCACAAAATAACTGCTATTTTTGACCGATAAAATAAAAGGCAAAAGTAACCTTTATTTTTCCTCGAAATATACTAGGCAAGCAATTAACTTTTAAAGAATCAGTTTCAAATTCAAAAGCGACTTAATATTCGTGAGGCTGAGGACAATTGTAACATAATGGTATATTTGAAAAAGTCTTTTGACAATTTTTTTCAATTGAAAATTGTAAAATAACAGTTATTTTCGGTATTTGTTTAAGTTCAGTTGGTGTTTTAGTTGCTTTCGAATGTCTTCTCAGCATTGTTACTTTTTGAATGCTGGATTGCATTTGCATAGTACTCTTTGAAGGAGACTCCGAAAGTAGAGGCAAATCTAGTTCATTATTACCTCCTGCTTCCTGATCATAATAGTTGCTATGTTGATAGAGGGCCTCATAAAGCAGCGAACGTTGATTGTTGAGTGCATCAACTTGGTTGGCTTTAAAATTTTGTTGAGATGCATCAGTGTGTTTTTTGGGGATTGGTTCTTTGTAGATTCAATAAAATACATTGATGTTTCGTAAAAATTCTATTTGAAACTCAGCCGTTGTTGCAATCACCTTACCTTCATCATTAGTTGCAGACCCAGCTGCGGCTGTATTCTTAGGAGCTCTTATTCGCTCTCTATATTCACGAACGCGTTCTGCTCCTGTTTTAGCTATTTTTCTATTTTTTTTTCCGTGCATACTTGTAGGATGAAAATTAATGTTACGGTTATGTTCATAATGTAATGTTAATGTTAATGTAATGTTAATGATAATTATGTTATTTTCAGTATGTTACGCGTTAATTGAAAACGTTAGCCTAGCGTCACGAAAAAGGACCTTGAAATTTCACTCGCCGCCAAAGAAGTTTCACTTCAAAAACTCAAATATATTTTGGGGACAGATCTGATAAAAAGTACCATAAGGTAGCAAAAAGAACCATGAGGGTTTTCAACATGGGAAAAGCAAAAAAACTCTGTTTTGAAGGCAGCCGTGCGGGACGATATAAAAAATGGAATATCTTATAGAGAAACTGGAAAAAATATTGCATATCACTTGGATTATTCAATAAAATAAAAAAGGAGTCCAATGTAATTGCAACAAGAAAATGTGACGGTAGGACACGAAAACTATCTCCAGGAGTAGAGCGCATAGTCAGGTGTTTAATAGTTACTGGGGCTGCAAATACTGCTGTGAAGAACAATCCGGTCCTGAAATAGGAACTCGGAGTTGAGTTCAATAATAAGACAATACGCAGGAGCCTAAAGAAAAGAGGACTTAAGCCTTGAGCAAAAGTGAAGAAGCCTTTTCTGACGGATAAGCACCGAAAGCAAACATATGCGTTCGCAAAAAAGTATAAGCTCTTCACCGTTGATAATTGAATAAAGGTAATATAGTCAGATGAAACTTAAATAAACCGTGGTGGGTCAGATGGGCGCATGTGGACTTGGATTCAAGAACGAAATATTTGTCAGACATTGCAATTTGGAGGTGGCTCAATGATGCTTTGGGGATGTTCTTGTGGCAATCAAGTCGGAGTACTACGACAAATCAATGGTATAACGAGGGCCACGAATGATTTTAATATTTTGGAAGACTCGTATTTACCTAGTTTGGATATATTTGAGGGAGAACAGGGGCAGAATGTTGTCTTCATGCAGGACAACGATCCGAAGCACACGGCTGAAGTAACAATGCGGTGGTTCAGTGAAAATGGCATCAAACTTCTAGATTGGTCTGCGCACTCTCCTAATATGAACCCCATTGCTACTTCTCTGGTCCATTCTAAAAGGGAAAATATTTATAGAAAATAATCCTCCAAAGGATATGGATGAACTTTGGGAGTCAGCCTTACTAGCATGGCAAACAATTAGTCCTGATACATTAGGAAATCTTTTTAAAAGTATACCGAACAAAATAAAACCCTTAAAAAAATCACGAGGTGGTTTTTTAAGGGAACTAAATGAACTTTAGTGTTCACATCTTTACACCCCGACGAGTACTGCGTAAGGGGTATATTAATTTTGTCACGACGTGTGTAACGCCCATAAAGAGGCGTGGTAGGTATAGAAAAGTGTATATATTCTTGATCAGCATCACCACCTGAGTTCGTTCAGCCATGTCCGTCTGTCTGTCGACACGATTACAGCGGTAATTTTCAAGTAAACGTAATGAAATTCAATATTTAAGCTTCTTTTTAAAAAGCAAGGATCAAGTTTGATAATGGAGTTGTAATAACATACAACCTCAATAATGAAAACTCTATAGAGAGACTAATATTTAAGTTACAAAACTGAAATTTGGTATTTGTGTGTTCCATGCTAAAACTGAGATGTGTTAGAAAAATGAGTGTCATCCACCCACTAACACGCACACCTCCCATATAACCCCAAAATAGAAAATTATATAAAGAGGCTTCTGATGAAGCTACAAAAATAAATTTGGTATATATTCATTGTATATCAAAACTAAGTAACGTGTAAGTAAAATGCGCGTCATCCACCCACGAACACACCCACCTCCCATACAACTTCAAAATTGAAAACTCTATAAATAGGCTTCTCTTTAAGCTAAAGACAAAAAATTTGATACGTTTGTATTTTATATATAAACTATATCGTGGAAGAAGAGTGGTTGTCATCCGACTAAGGCTACACCCACTTCCCATACAACCGACTATAGCGAAAACTCTATTAATAGGCTAATATTTACAGCATTAAAATTTAATTTTTTTATCCTTACGAATCGGCCGTGGGGGTATTTTAACTTCGGCCAAGTCGAAGATATACCTTACTAGTTAATATATAAAACAAATCACATTTTTGTATAATATATAAATTTTATTTTGGTCTTCTTATTTTTACTCACTGCTGGATAAATAGCGATTCTAATTGTGATTGTGTTCTTTTATTTCAAAAAAATTAGTTTTATAATACATTTTCAACATTTTTTTATATTTTTAGTGATTCGTGAATAGAATTGTCCGTCACTGTATATCAGTTGCCAAGAGTTATTTTAAGAAGTTATTTTATGACCATCGAATTATTTTTCTTAGCCTTTTTATACCTTCTTATGAGCGTTGCACATGTCGTGAATAATTACGAAATTGTAATTTCTTTAGTTTTATTTATAAACGTTTATCTTTTTTTACATTTGAACATTTTTTTAATAATTTTGTACTTTTTTATAACTTCCGACAACGATAAAAGCATAATTCTTGGCTCCAATAGAACCGGGTTCTATTTTTTCAGCAGACAAAACAATTTATAGAAAATAGAACTCGAAATAAAATTGTATGATCGGCCAGCACATTTTTCTCCAGAAAATAGCATATCTCAGAGAGTAAACAATGCCACGTTAAGCTTGAGAACTTTATTAAGGAAACATGACATTTATTATTATTATTATAAGAGTCAGCGTCCTCTCTGGAAATTGTCAGATGCTACAGTTAAGCCAGTCTACCATTGTTATTGATAAAAGATATTTGTTCTTATATTACAATTTGATTAACAAGTCAATTTGATACTGTTTTCTTAACAGAAAAATTTGTATTACAATTATTATTTTTTATCTTGTGAGAATCATGCATGTGTAGAAATGAATTGTGCTTCTCAAACATCGGCAGAACAGAACAGAAAAAAAACAACATATACAGCTAACCATTCTTCATAGAAAGACACAAAAATTGGGTTAAAGTGACAAAATTTGTGCAAATGGGCAAATAATGAACGCACATAATCTACAAAGAGAATATTTAAATGTTGTGAAATTCGTTGTGAATATTTTCATACCAGGCTAAATCTACAATAAACTCTACGAAAAAAAACTCATAATAAATTCATTTTAAGACAATTTCATGAATTATGAAGTGGTTTTTGAAAAGCTTTTCTATTAAAACAGTTTTAATATTTAATTTAATTGCTAAGAATTTTGATGTGAAGACTTTTGGCTCACGGTATTGCCTACTCCAGTAAATATTTTACTGGTTATGATGAAAATCAAATATTTGTGAATTTTATATTTATATTCGATCAAACGTGATGATTAAAATTTCAACGAAAATAATGCATTATAGTCGATTATGGCAAAACAACGCTTGTGTGAACACGACAACTTTTTCAAACAACCAAATATTTTTCCATTTCTATGGCTGCTGCTATAATGGAAACCATGCCAGTTAGACAACCTTTTATATGACTAACGATGCCTGACCTCAAATTCGTCCACGCTCTTGTTATGTCGAAGAAATAACCCAGAACAGCAGCAACAGCAACAACAATAGCAACAACAACAAATCGGAGCAAATTGATGCAAATGCAATCATAATGATAAATATTCAGTTAAGATGATAAACGCGCTTGTATCTTTTCAATCGCACGTTGGAACAAGCTTGCTAACACACACACACACACACAGGCGAATACAAGCACACACTCACATATATAAAAAGACGGAGCACGGCGGATCTGCTCAACTGTGCAAACCCTAGAAAAGTCAACGAATTGTGGCATGTTCTAAAGGAGCATCATAGAATGACAACAACAACAACAACAACAACAACAACAACAACAACAAATTCTAAAAGAAAAACAAGCACAAGCTCAAAGATAAGCAAATTTATAAAATAAAAGCGAGTTAAGTGAGTGAATGTTTATATCTATGCTTAGGTTTGTGTATGTTTGTGTTTGGTAGAGCGTATGTGTGTGTGTGTGTGTGTTTCTATATATGTGATCTCAACAAAATAACAATTTTGTTGTTGTCATTGTTGTTGCTTTCTTTTAAAGAAAATAAGTTGATGATGTCAACGATATGTAAACAGCGTAGAACCAAACAAGGCTAAAACTGCAACCCAAACCAATCCCTACACCGCTACCCACCCACACCCACTCACCACCATCCACACCATCACCACCATCACCAACACCACCACCACCACCACCACTACACCGCTTTCCACTCACCGCTTGCGCTATAAATGTGGCCTATTTCAGTTACAGCAACGCCCAACAAGCAGCTCGCGCCCACCATGCCTTCGCATGTCCGCGTAGCGACGTGGATCTAACGAATGAGCAAAGAACAACACAAAAAAATAAAAAGAAAGATGAAAAAAAAAAACCAGCAAAAAAAATGTAAGAAAAAAAAATAAAAATTCATAAATTATTATTTCGCATAACTCAAAAATGTAGAGTTGGAGGTTCGTTAGGTGGGGGCGAATGCAGAACGAATCGAGGCAGTTACGAGTAACACAGGAAGCACATCGAGCAAAAGTTTCCTGCTCCATCAAAAGCGGAAAAGTTTTGCGCTTCTCTTGCCGCTTCACGCACAAGACGTGGTGCGGTACGGTATGGTGCGGTACGGTATGATGTGGCCTGGCTTGGCTTTAAAGGAATTCATTTTTTCCTTTCCTTTTTATTTTATGAATTTTTTTTTTGCTGCAGCCTGACTTTTATACGCTTGTTTTCGCGTGCCTTTTGATAAGGTTAATCAAAAGCGTTTTAATCCATTCTGCATACACAACACATTCGCTTAACGGCTGCTTCTGAGCATCTCATTATATATTATTAGCCAACCCAACCACCCATACACCCAACCATCTTTCTATCGCACAACATAGGCTTCGACCCTGCACTGTATCCTTTTCCGATGCAAGCAGAGCCTTTGAACCAGCACTTCGTCACTTTGCACTGAGAACGAAGTTTCTTCAAAAAGAATTTCATTAATGCATAATTGTGTTTGTTTGTGTGCGTGGGTGTATGTGTGCTGGTGTATGTGTTTGTGTGTGTTTCTTTCTGTGCTTGTACCAAATTGTTTGCTTGTGTTTGTTTGAGTTAAAACTTTGACTAACTGAATTTCGGAGCTTCTTCGATTCGGCAGCTTTTTCTATATTTTTTTTTTTGTGTTTGTTTTTGTTTTTTTTTAATTTGCACTGATTCGTCGTTCTACAATTAGATGGCGTTTGTTTGGGGCGCATCTGTTGCCTTAACTAAGCGCAGCTGAGTGGTCCTGAAGGAGTTTTGCACTTGGACAGCTTCAGGAACCATTTTGACGCTATACCATTGAGAGTGCGAGTGTGAGTATGTGTGTGTGTGTGTGTGTGTGTGTGTGTGAGCATGAAGCTTTGATACTACTGCTAATAAGAACTTTATCAATAACAGTAAATCATCTAATTATGAGACTTGCTTCCGCTGCGTCTCTCGGAAACCGTAGCGTGTCGAGCACCAACACCAGTGAAAGCAACTTTCCGATTGGTTCGTTAGCAGAATTAATGGCTTTTGTTATGCCAAAGTTTTGGCTCAGTGTTTGCAGTGTTGATTATTTTATTTTCTTCTATATATATAAAAACATTTTTTTTTTTGCCTTGTTTTTTGTAATTTAATTTCCGGAATTTATGACGAGAATTATTGGGAGTTTATTGAAAGACTTTTGCAGACAGCATTATAGGCGAGTAGTTTATGACGTCTCTTCATGGAATTTATGTTGCACAGTTTCACTTGGTTGTTGCCACTTGAGCAACAATACCTGTTCTTTGGGTTATACACTGAGCAGCGGTTCGCAGCTAGATTAGACCAGTGCACCTGATTTGAATACAAATCAAAATGAATAGAAATACAAATGAATGATAGAGTGCGTGTGTGTTTGTCGTTATTATCATTGACATGCTGTCTATGTTTGAGCCATAAACTAACTTACTAACTACTTTGTGTAGTAAAAAATAAAACATGTAAAATCATCATCCTATTATATCCTGATATATCATCATATTAACTTTTTACGGTATTTTACGCTTAGAGCTAGAAAACTTTGTGAGTATTAACGATTAAAACTGGTCTTAATACTATTTCACATATGGGCATCTCCCAGGGGCACAAACGCGAAATTCGCACGGTTTTAATTACTCGAAAAACAAGAAAGAAACAAAAAGAGCCAATATGTATTTTAAGTGCTCTAACGCGATGAAAGAGTACTCCATTTTATAAAAATATTGGCAAGATTTAGTGCAAATAAGTACAAAGTAATAAGCAATCATTCAATGGAACGGACGCGACAAAAAATATAAGTTTTTCTTAAGCTCGTATAGAAATATGCAAAATTTAGCTAATTTTTAGAATTTTTTTTTATAAATAATATACATGTTAATGGAGGTCAAAGGATAACTTATCTTCGTAGACTTATGAAATATGATAACTATCTCTTACCTTTTTTTTAATAGATATAGCACGAATACGGACGCGAAATCATGGACGCAACAAATTTTTCCGACAATAGTAAAATACAGTAAAGATGTTCATTATAAATTTTAATAAAAATAAATTATAATAAGTTATATTCAAGTAACATAGCAGTAATACTGATCAAAGTTAGAAGCTGTTAGAGTGCTTTATTTTAATGTTTTTCTTCACTTTTGGTGGACCTTGTCCATTTGTAGTTTGATTATGTTGAAACAAAGATCACAATAAATATAACGGGTTAGAAAAATTTTGAAAATGTTGTTTTTTTTCAGACCAAAAAAATATTCTTATATGAGCAGAAAAAAGTTGCAAAGTTATTAATTTTAAAAATATCAACAATTAATGTCTTTAAAATTTGCGCTATTCGACCCAACCCTTTAAAAAGGGATTTAATGCTCTCATTTTTAGAAATTGTAAACCTGAAAAAATAACCATTGAAAACAATTATTCAGTTTTTAGAAAAAAATGTTGAAAATATGACATCTATTTAAATCTAAACAGCTTAACAAATTTTGCTCAAATTCAAGCAAATTTTATGTTTCCCACCCATTTCCGCCTCTTTTATTTAGGTAAAAATAAGTGAAAAAAAAGTATAAAACCATTTAGGTGTTACGAAAAAAATTATTGTGAATGCTGTAATCGGTTTAACCTCTACCAGCGGTTTAAAAAGAAAAAATAAATATATTTTAAAAATTATCCTTTTTTCACTGTAACTTTTTCTGAAGGGATGACGAGATATCTACCCAAAACTAGAGTACAAATTAAAGGTATTCGACGCTTCAAAGGTGTAGGAAGGGTAGTTTATTAGAATGGGAAATTTTTTTAAAAGGAATTGTGTGCAAATTTGAAACTATTTTTGTGTTGGTTTAAAAAACCAAACGCATTAAAACCACTATTCATACCATAAACCTGTACAGTCGGGTATATGAACTTTGAGCGAACGTGTGTAAAACCTAGAAATAAGCGAATCCGGTATACAAAAGTGTATATATTCTTAATAAGCGTCACCTCATGAATCGATTAAGCCCTATCCATCTTTCCGTTCGTCCCTACGTCTCTGCATTGTTCGTAAACACAGGATAAAAAGATAAAGTTGAGATAACTGCATGAAACATGGTACACTTTCATGCTTTACATAGACCCAAGAGTCTGCACTATTGAATATTTTTGGAATCCGCTCATTGACATTTCTACCTCCCATACAACCATACAATTTAAGTCCCTACATAGTGTTGCATTTAAGCTACAGCAAACAAAATTTCATATGTGCGTGTTTTATATCAAAACTAAAAAAACACACTAAAACTGGGTGTGATACGCCTACAAACACGCCCACCTCCAATATAAACCAAGAATTTAAAACTCTATTAAAAGGCTTCTACTTAAGTTTCATAGATAAAATTTATCATTTATGTATTTTATATCAAAATTAAGATGTATACAAAAAATGGGCATCATCTGGCCACGAACATGCCCATCTCCCATACAACCCACTATAATGAGGTGGGTTGTATGAAAGGTTCTTAATCATAAAAAATGTGGATAGACAGGTATAGACTTCAACTTTAAAGAAATGCATGAATTTTGAACAAAAAAAACAGGAAATAATTTATGTTTAAATATTAAAGGAAGGACTAGACCGACTTTAGAGTTTTTTTAATTGTTTTTTTTTTTGTTCAGACAGTTATTGTAAAAAAAAAACCAGTACATATTTGTGGATCATAGAAGGTTTAAGTTGTTTGAGGGATTTAAAAGAGACGTATTGATTTCATTAAAGAACCAATATTTAAAGAGCTAATCTTATGTGTGGCAAATTTCCACGAAAATGCTTTAGCACATAAAAAAACTATATATTTTCTTTATTGTAAATCCTTATATTACATCAAGTCTTTTTAAAGCAACTAAATTTTTTGATATCAACTAAAATATATCATATGTATAACGAGTTTTGTGAAGCACATACAATAGAGAAGACAGAAATGGGTGAAGTGCTCGAAGTTTCATGGACCAACAAACATTCGTTATTTTGTCGTTTAACAACATGATCTTGTTTTCTTGGTGTGAATTGTCATAAAATAAAACAAATCTGTTTATCTAATTGAGTTTGATAATAATCTAAAACAAAAACTAAATTATTAAAAACATAATTTAATCTTTCCAATTAAACTATTTGATTTAACTGTTGAAAACTTATTAAACTAAAACTACACCTGTATTAAATATATAGAACTTTAAATATAATGTAATCTGGTGAATTACAAAAAATTGATCTAAGTAAACTTATGAATTAACTGAACTAAATTAAAACTATTTTTATATTAAATTATAATTAAGAATTCTGGGATTTGAAAACTTTAACTGAAAAACTTACCAATTTTTTGTAAGAGAGACTGATTGTTTTTTGCCACAAGGAACTCAGTAGACTTGGCCTGCTTCCGTTGAAAGTTGCTGTTGCTGATTGGTTGGTCGTCAAATAAATTCTCGGTTTGACGTTTCAAAAAAACTTTGTACGATTTAAAGGGGTTTATTTGGCCTTTTGTTGATCCTTCTTCTGATCAACAGCCCGACAGTTTGAATTTGCAGCAATAACACTGTGCTAGTTGTTAAAATACATACATACCAAATTTAATTTCTCTATGACAAACTTAACCTTATTTATTGAGTTTTAAACTTTTTGGGATGTATGGGAGGTAGGCGTGTCCATAGGCGGATGACGTCCATTTTTCAAAACCATCTTTGTCTTGTCATAAAAAACACACGTGCCAAATTTTAGCTCTGTAGGTTTAACAGAGGCTTACTTATTGCGTTTTCAATTTTTGGGTTGTATGGGAGGTGGGCGTGTCCATGAGCGGATGACGTCCATTTTTCGAAGACATCTTTGTGTTTTTATAACACACATACATATCAAATTTTATTGTTGTAGGCTAATTATGAGCTGAGTTATGTAGTTTTCAATTTTCGCGTTGTATGGGAGGTAGGCGTGTCCGTGAACGGATGACACCTATTTTTCAAAAACATCTTTGTGTTGATACAGAACACATACATACCAAAGTTTATTGTTGTAGGTTAAGTATGAGCTGAGTTATGCAGTTTTCAATTTCTGCGTTGTATGGGTGGTAGGCGTGTCCGTGGGCGGATTCCAAAAATATTCAATAGTGCAGATCCTTGGGTCCATGTGATCATGTGTACCAAGTTTCATCCAATTATCTCAACTCCTTCTTCTTATCCTGTGTATACGGACAACACACAGACGGACAGACGGACAGACGGACGGACGGACGGACGGACGGACGGACGGACGGACATGGATAGCTCGACTCACGTGGTGACGCTGATCAAGAATATATATACTTTTCTATACCGGACTCGCTTCGTTCTATGCGTTACAAACGTTTGCACAAAGTTAATATACCCTGACCTTTCAGGTTTAGGGTATAAAAAGTGTCCGATTCGAGCACAGTGTTCTTAGTATCAGGCTGAGCTTTTGTCTGACGCCTTGCTTTTATGTAAAATATATTCGTCTTTCCCAGTGAACTCTGTGAAAATAAGCATAAGTCTGTTTTGCAGTAGTTTTTGCAAAGCAGCAAACAATCCTTTTTAACCAGCCAGCTGATATAAACAAAGAGTGTTGTACACAGATATTACTCGAAAGTACTCAAACAATAATGTTGTATTCTTGCTGCTACTATATTAAAATTCATTACTCGAAATTCTTGTATTTTATCTGACTTTATGGAAAAAAAAGGAAAAATCAACCAAATCCAGAAATTTCAAGGTAATCCCAGGATCCCGAAAGTCCCAGGACTGGAAAAGGTCTGGATTGGAAGCCTTTTTAAATAATCCTTATAATGAATCTCCAATTAAGGATATGTGTCGGTATTATTTCCTATGGTTAACATTGATGCAGGCTTCGGAGATCATTAATTTGCACTCAAAAAAAGTTTTAAGATATTTCTGTTTTTTTTTTTTGTGTTCCCTTCTGCAAAAGTTCAGCCAGACCAACTGGTTTTGGCCAAATGGTGTGAATTTTTGGTAAGAACCCAAAATGAAAGAAATGAAATGAAAATGTTCCGATTTTTTAAAATTTGTTTCACTGTGATTTCATTAATTTATTTAATATAAGTTATAATATAATAATTATAATATTATTTAACATATGGGCATTTCCATCGTAACTCACGCAACTTGAGTACGTCACTAAGCTTAGTTTTCTCGGAAGTTTATTTTATTAATGAAAAACCTTATTTATAAAAATTGGATAAAAACTGACGTAGATACAATTAATTGAAAATTTCCCGATTCTGGCGATTTCGGACCATTTGCAGAATTGAAAGGTCCATAACTTAACAAGGAATAGCGATAAAAAAAATAAATGAACTTATGTTCTTAGAATTTAAATAGGAACCTATAGCCCAAAAATAAAACAAATCGAAAGCCATGAGGTCAATTTTTGAAAAAAAGTATTGCGATATGCGTGGAATGGGCGTGGTATTATTTACCAAAATTGTTGAAATGGAAATACTCCGAGAGTAAAGAATGAGATGGCTTCTTGAGATATTAACTAGAGGTGGAAAACTATCGATGGTACTATCGATAGTATCGATAGTATGAGACTATCGTAAACATCGATAGTCGCTCAAAACTATCGATAGTCGGTTTTTTAAAGATGGGATTATTGTTTCTGATAGACGAGGTAGACTTAAACCCAAAAATGTTGACATGTTGATTTTTTTTAAATAAAAATCAATGGCTAGAAAGGCAACAATAAAAATGTATGACAATATTCTATGGTAATTTTCATTTATATATTGTACGTTGTTTTTATAAATCAATACATTTGAATTAAGTTGCCTAAATTCCATTTATTTTATTTTTAATATTACACGCAGAGAAAAAAAACGTTTATCGCCAGTTTGCTGCAAACGAACTTCGTTTGTCATGCTTCAAATCATTGTTTGTAAACGTTTGAACAGTTGGCATAATAATGGTTAGTTGCTGGAAACACGTTATTTAGTTGCAAGAAATTAATTTTATTTGTCATAAACGGCAGTGATTTTTAAATTGCAGCAACCGAAAAATTTTTTTTTTCCAACTGAAAACTTCGTTTGCAGGAAAAGAAACTAATTTGTTATAAGCGAGTAGTTCTCAACTGACAAAAAAAATTGCTTGATTTCGGTGATGAAAAGCGTTTAATATTTGCCATCAACGAAAAGGTAGTATTTTAAGAGTGTGAACAAACAGACACACAACTGTGAATCACATGCGCAGTCACACAACTGCTTCACAACTCGCTTTCGTTAATGACAAATGTTACATATTTGCCATAAACGAAAAAACAAGAATGTGTTACAGTTTAAGTAAGCGCAGCCACACAAATGGCATCTCGCTTGTACTTTTGCACTTTGTCTTAACAAAAATTTTAGTTGTTGTTTTTATAATAATAGTCAGTTGCGGGAAACGCGTTATTTAATTGCAAGGAATTAATTTCGATTAACGTAAGTTGTTTTTAAATATCGGCAACCGACAAATTTGTTTTGTTCAACTGAAAACTTCATTTGTAGAAAAAATATCCGTTTCTTATGACATACACATTTGTAATCTAAAAAAATTCATTCAAGACAATATCTCACAATAGCTCAATGGATGCATGCTAGACTGGCACGCGGGAGACGTGGGTTCGATTCTTGGCTGTGTAAGTATCAAAACGAAGTATAGTTGGTGAATTTTTCAGTTACAATAAACGAAAAATTTCTTTGCGTGTATTATGTATGAACATTTATGTTTAGTTTTCATAATTAAAAATTATTTATACAAAATTTCAACTTTTAAAACTATCGATAGTTATCGATAGTTTTTTCTAAAATATCGCATACTATCGATAGGGCTGATTATCGATAGTTTTCCACCTCTAATATGAACCTAAGCACCACCTCTAAGCAGTTGACATAAGATATGTAGGTTCAGTTTTCGGTCAATTTCGTACAAACATTTAACTACACACACAACACATACATAATAATAAATACATAATATTACATATAGAGCATAATAATGGGAAAAGTTTTTAAAAATATATTTTCAGGTTCAGTGCTTAAAATATATATTTAAAATAATCGTAGGTTATATATGAGAATTCCGTTTGTAATTTATTTATAAATTGTTATAACCGTCATATCTCTGTTTAGTGTTTTTTTTTTTTAAGAAAAATAAACATATTTTTCTCATTTGCATAAACAACATTAAAATAAGGATAAAAAAGGACTTAACGTCATATTGTGTGTGTCACTGCTACAAAATATTGAATAGTAGAATACTTTGAAGCAATTTCTTCCGTTATTATAGCGTTAAAAAAAAAATACAAATAAACCTTAACAGCACGACGACATTAACAGATGTTTTCGTCAGTTTTAAAGAAATTCAATTTAAAATTGAAGTATGCTGGGCAATAAGTAGCTTTAACAAAAAAAAAAAAAAAAATACAGAAAATATTCTTATGAGTGATTTTTCTTGCTATAATATTAGTTATTAAAGAACTTGAACTTTGTTTTTGATTTCTAAAGCACTAAAAAGGTGCATTCAAAACCTATTCTTAACCGAATTATAATAAATGACATATATTAAAAATAAACTTTATTAGTTGCAAACATTTATTCAACAGACAGTAAACTGGAATTCGATTTCCGTGAATGTATTGTTTGACAACTTTATAGTCTCAATTCTTACTCGATTAAAGATGGCAAAATTAAATCGTTGGATTATCTTTGGTAACCAAACAATTTCAATCAATGCCTTTAACCCTATAAACGCCAGATTCAAGGACTGCTATGGGATCAAAAACAAGAACAACAACATTCCGTATTTTTACCGCTTCTTTGAACACAAGAAAACAGCATTTCAAAGAATCCTAGAAAAATAAAATGTTGGCTCAACAAAAGATGAAGCAATAAAGCATCACTGATGTAACGTTGTCAGTCACTCTTTTGTGATTGACTTACTTTTTGTGTGTTTGTTATTGTTCTCAAGACACTCAATGCGACCGGGTCAATTTAGGTGGGAAGCTTAATACTAACGGTTAATGTGCCCTTTAGCCGATGGCATCACGAAACACACTTAAGTCGTCATTATGAAGTCCGACACAAAGACCTCAACTCCTTTGTCTGAAGAGCGTCGACAACGATGTCAACAACAACGTCAACAACAGCAACAACAACGACAACAACAACAACAGACAACAACAAGGATACCAAAATAATGTCCATTCGAAGATAAAAATCATGTTAATCTCTTCGAAAACGATTGCTTGTCCTTAACAGAAATCTTAATGCAGGCGGGAAAGAGAGCGACAGAGTACAATTGCCCCCTTCAATCACTGAGAACTGTGAACTTCCATTGACCCCAAATAGCACCACAACAACATATTTTTTATTAATATAACCACCGCTCTAAATAAGCAGTATAAGTTTGCAAATAGCTCGAAATGTTTATCTCATCTACATCCCTCTACCAACCTCCTCACCAATAGTCGGTTGCTTCGACTGTTACTCTAGCCAACCACATCCAAGATTCACCGAGATAAAGATGAAATCTCACAATGTTTTCACTCTCGATTATTTTTACTTCGAAGGTCGTCGTGTGCTTGTGTGGGAAGGTATCCGGAAAGCAGCAGCAGGAGCAGCAGCAGCATCAGTTTAAGTAAAAGAAGCCATTATGAAATCATCCCCGCTGCTCCTTCTCACCATCCCAAATGCCGAACATAAGTGGTAGGCAAAATATGGATCCGTTTATTGCCGAATAAAATAATGAAAATTGCCAACGAAACCCTCCGAATGAAGTTTTTTGTTTGGCTTTTATTGAGGTAGTAAAATGTTTGATGTTTTGTTGTTGAATCGTCTGTCCTACTGTTTGTCCGTCTGTTCATAGCTCTATTGGTTGTTATACACGCTACAACCGGAATGAATGGACGGCTTTTAAACTATTTCGTAACAAGAATTCGACCAGCACATACGCCAAACTGTTGTCAGCAATAATGATGAAGGCAGTTAAGTGGACAACATGTCGCAAAATAATTTTGGGCGTGGTTGTTCCATATTCATTTGTTTTTTTGAAAAATAAGCATAGAATATCAAAGCTTCGACCAGGCCGAAGTATGTCGCTTTTATTGTTGTCATAGAATAGAGCTTGTTACGGTTGTTGTTGCTGGTTGGGATTTTGTTGTGCTCCATTGTAATGTTCCGTTTTAAAAGGACACATTTTTTTATTGTTGTGTGTAGGTTTACAACATGTTCAAATACGGCTTTATCCATGAACGAAATAAAAACAAAATGCAAAAAAAAGTGCTACATCAAGGCCAGATAACACAGGCAGGACCAAATTTTAGTTACGAATCAAGGCAAAAGCAGTCCACCCATATATTTCGAACTTAATTTTTCTCCAGAAAATAAACATAACTTCGAAGTACTTTACCACGAATTTATTAACAAAATATGGTTGTCTATAATACAAGAACAACGACAACACAACATTGTCTATTTATGACGTCATTCACTATCCAGCTGTGTTCCCAAACAAAAATAGCTGCCATAAACGGGTATCAAATAAAAAAATCACCATTTTAATAGGCGACTTAAGACCATGAATGAATGGCAGGCACACAGACTTCAAAGAACTTTAAGTAGGATTATTTGGGGAGAACGTTGGCTATTAGGTCGGTGAGTGCTGGGAGAGGATCATTCGACCCTACAACATGGATTTAGACAAAACAAGCAAGCAAAATTATTTTCATCCCATACAAACACACACACACACACACATATACACCTAAATACCAAATGGCAGCAATACACTCGTACAGAAATGCTGCCTTTGATGCACTTAAGGCTCATTTCGCCGCGCAAATAAAGGTTATCCTTCACCGGCCTAAGCCTTAACTTCAGTTCAATGCGGTTTATTTTTATTTAGAGTTCGTAGCAATACATTTTGAGGGATTTCGTCTCTTTTAGTTATGTGACTTTGGTTAGGTTGTGTACTGAAACTAGTTCAACAATCTGGTAAACTCAGCAACCGATTGACCAACTGAATGCTTTTTCCACCATCAACCCTTTAAGCATGGAATCTTATTTAATTCGTCGTTGGCAAATAACCTTTGATCCTTTTCAATTATCTGCAAGCCAAAAGGGCTGATGACTAGCTGCTATGTGGTTCATATTAAGTTTTACTGGAATTTAATTTCGCTATTCATTCATTAGTTCATTTCTCTTGCTAACATTTGTGTTTTGTTTAAAGTTTTGTTTTGATTTAGGATTGATAAACAAATGAAGTAAAGGGGAACCGGCAACTATTTATTGGTGGGGATGGCAACAAAGGTTTCGCCTTCAAAAACATAGCTTGATGACGGCTACAGGACGAATATTGAAAGGCATAAGAACTTGCTTGCTTCAAAAAGGGTCTGCGATGAAAACTTTCCTGCATTCAATCGCTATTTATACAGTAAACTAATACACTGAATTACAAAATTGTACTTTTTTTCCTTATAATTTTTGTGTAATTTAGTAACGATGACTTTTAGATTGAAATTAATTTAATTAAACCTTTAATTAAAAGCACAAATTTTACAGATTTGTTACATACTAAATTCCTGACCAAAATAGTTTTCTTAAAATAAAAAGTCCTAAATATGCCTTTCGGCATATTTTTTCAATAACATTCCGGCTTTTAAATAGTCAAGAAAGTATGCATCATAGAACACTCATTAAAAAAAAATACAAAGAGCAAGAATAATAATTATTTTAAAATTAAGCAATCATTCATAAGAACTTGCTGTAGTTAGTAAACATACTTATGAAAAAATTGTACGTGAGATGAGATATCCAAGAGCTATAGTACATATACAGATCTTTGATTGAAATAGTATTGTTGAAATTTGTTTTTTCCTATTCAGTCTATCAAAGATTGATTTTTATTTCCAATCGAAAAAAATATTTAGATGACTGAATTCTATTTTAATTAAACAAACGATAATAAATGGCTTATTGTTATTTGCTGGAAGCACATATAGGTGATTTTATATATGTTTAAATATACTGAAATATTTTTGTATAAAAACAAATTATTCTCACTTATTGACTTTTATTTTGGATCGGTATAATACCGATCAATGATTAGTTTATAATTTTGATCTTATTTCGTATGTTAAGAAAATTTCAATAAATGATTGAACTTTTTTTGAATTCAAACAATATCGATCAATGATTGATTTTGCTATTTTATTGGAAAAATATCGATCAATGATCAATAACCGTAAGAAAACAACTATTTAAGATTGATTTTAACTTTTGTTTTTATTATTGAAATATTGATTGATGAATATAAAAATATTAATATTATTATTATTATTATTATTAATATTATTATTATTATTTAAAAAAAAACATAATGTTTACATATTAATGAATAACTAATTTTTATTTTTAATCAAAAATATTTCGATCAATGATTGATTTTTACTTTTGATCTAAGCTTCAGCTCGATTTTTATGTCAGGTTTATAAAGTATAGATCAATGATTGAATTTTATTTTTATTCAAACCACATCGATCAATGTTTGATTGAAATAGCAAAAATATCGATCAATGTTAAACATGCCGTTCAGAACGCAAATATATATCCGAAAATATCTTTTAAAGATTGCTTTACAATTCTTATAGAAAAAATATCGATAAATTAATCAAAGTGACATACAATTCGAAACTATAAATATATCATACAAACAAATTTTAGAACAATTTGAAAAACTTTACTTTTCTATTGAAAATTATCGATTTTTATTCGGATTCTTAATTTCGATTCTCATTGATTTTTATTAAAAACATACCAATTTATGATAGAATTTATTTTGACCAAAAAAATTTATGACTGCAAAAACCAAAAAATATCTCCCAATAATTAATGATACAATATCTACCAATGATTGATACACTGCGAAAAAAACATACTTTAAAATTAAACAAACAATTTTAAAATTGAAATTTAACGCCTTTGCGTTTCTACAAAATAAAATTTAAAACAAGTGTGATTAATTTTCAGTGTGTGACCGTGGCATGCAGGTTAAGTGTGTGGCTTAGCATGCTTGGAGCCCGGGTTCGATCCCCAGCCGCGGCGAAAAGTTTTTTTCAATAAAAAATTTTTCTGATCGGTCACCACCTCTCTGCAGACAATGGCAAACCTCAGAGAGTAAATAATGCCATGTAAAGCTTCTTGAGAACATGAGCCGTTCGGAGTCGGCATAAAACATGTAGGTCCAGTTCTCGGTCAATTGTGTGCAAACATTTAATAACACACACAACACAATTGATCATAAGAAGCTCGGTCAAAGTCCTTTCAAGGGCTGAAATGGCCAATTTGTTTTTTTTTTTTTTTTTGAACTCCCTTCCTTTTTTAAATCTATTTTATTATTCCTTTGAAAAAAACAAACAAAAATTTGAATACAATGACAATTTTTGTATTTTTTGAATTGGTTTGACAAATATCGAACAAATGATAAAATAAAATTCTTCATCGAATGGAGTTAACATTTGGTATTCGGAGGGTCACGGGGGTAGCTGGTTGTGAATATGATGCTAAAAACTCGGAAAAGCAAAAAAAAATGGCATCGAAAAAAATATAATTTAAAATATTTATTTTAAATTTTAAAATGTTTGCTTTAAATTTGTTTTTCATAACAAAAACATTTTTTTTTTAAAAAAAAAAACTTTAGTTTTGAATTTAACTTTAAAAACAATTGTGTTTAATTTTAATGAATTTGTTTCAAGCTCTATTTCAAAAACAAAGTCGTTAAATATGAACACAATTTTATTAAATTTTAACACATTTTTCCCTCAGTGTATGATTTATTTTGTAAATATATTAAGCAGTCATAAATATTTTCTTTCAAGTAGAAAAAATATTCATTATTATTTTCGTTCACAACAATATCGATAAAGAAAATTGATAGAAACTAACATTTTTTAATGAGGACCTTTTAAAATTTTGAAAATACATTACACAGTCATACATTTTTTGTTTCGGATCGAAAAAAATATTGATTATTATTATCGATCGAAAAAATATCGAATAAAAAATTGTTAAAAAAGTACATTTTATATTGTGGGCCTTGAAAAAATAGATTCAGTACTGAGTGAAAATGTAAATTGTTTTAACTCAGGGTAAACAACGTTCGTGCAACAGACGCACAAAAGAAAAGATATAAGAAAAAGTCCATTCAACGGCTGCAGGACAATTCGGCCGTATAGATCTGTGTAACGATAGTTTTTAAATTAACTTTCTCTGGTTATCTGTAAAAACTTTTTTTAAGCCTTTTCTAAAAATGTTGCTTGTTCATCCTCAGTTAAACACTTTTTTCGGGTATTTTAAGGTTCTTATAATACTCATTAATATGGTGCATTAATTAAATAAAGAACATAAATGAACACACAAAACTTTTCCATCTCCGTTAATATAGATCAGTGTTAATTCTTTTACTACCAAAAGCAAAACAAAGTCTTTGTTTAAAAACAAAAAATTATCATCATAGAAGCGAACCAATGTCACATACTTTTTTTTAATAGATTAGATCCGGCAGGAAAATCATAAAATTTGCTGAAATAAATATATCACCGTTAGGTTTCCGTGTTGTATCCAACATAGCGGATAGACGACATTTAACGTCACAAACCTTCACATACACATACATATTTTGCAGAGACCAGACCAAACCACCCAACCTCCCTTTCGATGCATGTTGACTCGGCTATACATATATCAAACCACAATTTTAGTTGCCTCGTAAAATGGCTCTGCTTAGCTGGTTCACCGTAAGTTTTGATTTTACGACCTTGCCGCCGCTTAAGGCTGACATTAACATTATTTTATGATGGCGCTGATACCACACGACATGAGCGAGCGCATTCGTAGCTAGAGTCACGATGAAAATTGAGGAACATTTGATGATCCCGACAATTACTTCAGCTCCACGCGAAATATAGCTCATGCGTTGCTAGAGGCGTAGGCGTTGGTCGGTGAAGCATGCTAGCGAGCATAAACTAAAAACCAATAAATGTTAATGAAAATTTCACACAAATAAAAAAAAGATAACAAAGACAGAAGAAAGAAGACTAGGACGTTGACGATGACGGCGACGAGAACTGCGTGTAAGCTTCACAACGAAGCCGATAATGTTCGGTTTCATCAAGGAGCTTAAGTTTATGTAAGTTTTAATCGCTTTTGGTATCGCATAGATATGGATACAAAGCATCAGACATACATGTTCACACACTCCCATACACACGCAATAACACACATACACATGCGAACCAACTAAGGCGCACAGCTTTGCGGCTGCGGAACAATAACTTTTGCACAAAAGTCCTGGCTTGTGCTCAGTTTGGGGTTTTGTAGAAGGTATTGACTGAGGATTGCACAGCAACACATAGCTTTGAACATAGCAGCGCAGAAGGTTAAACGAAGAACTGTGGCAAAGTACATTCTACAGGAAAATCAATTCTGAGCTTTGGAACAAACGAAAAGTATTCAACCGAGAAACAGAAGAACGGAACAAATGGAAGAATAGGTGTTTACGTTTTCCTCCTAGCTGGTGCGTACGTTGACGACGGAAATCTCTACCGTAACCAAGCAGCTGGTGAATGCATCCGCAGTAGCGCAACGAGTGTTCTTGACACTTGACTCTGTTTTCGATACCCATACCAAAACCACTAGGGTTGGGTTATGTTTAAGCATAGCATCGACCGCTGGCAGGATGTGGTATTTTTTAGTAAGATATAAACGACACCATCTCTGGATCCTCTTCATCATGCATCTTTTGCATTGAAAAATAAAACGGAAATTCTTTTCTGCTGCCTGGCCACTTGTCTCTTGATCAACGACGTTCTTCCACGCACTCTCGAACCGAAAACAAGCAAGCTGAAAAAAATTGCATTTATGAAAACGCAACAAAGCACAACAAAGGATATGAGTTGAGCATTTCGTAAGCATGTAGATAGAGAGAGAGAGAGAGAGAAAGAAAAGACTTTAAATTTTAAGCTTTTAGCTCTCTGCACAGTGAAATGGTTCCACACATTTGTAAGAATAAACAAAGAAGGAATTCACTTTTGATTATTTAATTCTCATGTTTATTTATCTCTAGTGTCCGACCGAATGTGATTTTTTGCCGAAGCCGAAGCCGAAGCCGATTCTTCGACAAAATGGAAATAATCGGCCCAAGGCCAAAGCCGAGGCCAAATAAATGTTTTCAAGTAAAAAAATTATAATATTAATTAATTGCTTTTGTTATATATTCATTTCAGTACAAAAAAAAAACGTACTGAAATCATTAAATTCGAGTAAAACGCAAGAGTTTGTACAATTCGGATGTTCCTGTAATTAATTTATTGACGTCAGGATAACGTAGAAAAAAATTTAATCGATTTTCGATCCAGTCAAGAAAAGCTACAAAAATGTACTACTACACAGAGAAAAATAGTGTCACATAATATTAATAAGATTTCTTTTTAAAACTTATTTAGAACAAGGGCCATGAAAAAGGAAAGTAAAAATCTTCTTAAATTTATCTAATAAGATATATTTTTAATTTCTTCTAAAATCCATATTTTCAAGAAAATTTTCATATAAGACTTCGTGTATCGTTTATTCGTAATTTCTTATTTATTTATTCCATATTGAGAAGAAAAGTAAATCATAAAATTAATTTAATAAGACATAGCCACTAATTTTAAGAAGAACATCTTCTTGGTCAAAAACCTAAAAAAATCTTCAATTCAAAGAGAAACAATTCAATTCATAAGAAAAACAAAAAAATCATAACAATTAATTTTATACATATGTATGTAACCAATGATTACTTGAATCAATAAGATTTAAATCATGTAAATAATCAAAAGTTAAAATTAAAAAGCTTTATATTGTAAGCTAAACAAAGCAACTTATCAGCATTTTCTGCAAGAAGGTTAGTACGTCTATCCATATAAAGCTGCCCAGCAGCGTTAAAAAGTTGTGCACAACTCATGAAAGAACAGAAAAGAAAAGAAAAACAAAATGAACAATGGAGAATGTTTCAAATGTGGAATTTTGAACGGAGTTCACTGAAAAATTAAAAATTAATTCTAAAAACATACAAACAAAATTGTTTAGCAAAGCAAAAACATTCAGCAAAAACAATCGGCTATTTCGGCAGAAGCCGAAGCCGAAACCGAAGGCCAAAATATCGGCCGATTACCGAAGCCGAAGCCGGACACTAATTAACTCAAACAGCTAATTAAGAAAAATATCAAAAATTACGTCATGAGTTAACAGATAAGCCTACCACATACAGAAAGAAAACCAAGTTTTTAATAATCATTGAATATCTTTCCATAAACAAAGATAAGCTATAGCTCGGAGTTAATGCGAAAGTTTTTTTAACTAAATTGAAGAAAGAGACTATAATATTTCATTTTTTTATTGTGAGATGACTTAGGACGACCTTTTTTAATTTTCGCATTTTCGCATATATATTTAAACATTTATGTAAAAGAAAAATTTTTTTTAAAATTCATAACAAATTGCCCAACCAGCAAAATGAATCAAAATGAGTAAAAGCTGTGTACAGAGGCAAAATAATATTTATGGTACTTCGAAGTTACTTTATGGTTCAATTGTATCTAATTAAGATACAATAAAGCTGCTAGGTGCCATCTAAGACTGTACAAGCTGTATAAATGAAAAAATCTTCGCGTCGATATAAAGCGACTGGCACAATGGCAAAGGCGTCGGCCTACAAATCGGCGAAACTAGGGATCGAAACCTGGCAAAGGTAAAATTTCAATAACTCTGTGTTTTAACTGCGAATCAGATGGCATTACATCCAGTTGATAACATAAATACGTAATTATGGAAGAAAAACAGAACAAAAAATATATTTAAAAAAAAAATTAAAACCAAAATCAGATATAAAACAATTAAATATTCATTTTTAAAAAGGCTTTGATTATTCGAAATTGGACGAACATTTTAGATCTTTGAAAAACGGTATATTTTTGCATTTGACTAATCCTTTAAATGCGTGGGTTGATTTTTGTCGTGTTAAAACTTTCTATATTAAAAATATAAGTTATTTAAATTTCTGAACCCAAAGTTGCATTATTTTCTTAGTTTGTGAAATATCTTCCTTCAAAGCTGAAAAATATGAAAATTTTAATACGTTTTGAAACTTGAACTTTTTCTCTTAAATTTTTAAAATTGTTTTATGTATGGTGGAAAACTCTACATAAAATTTTAACAGAAAACTTTTTATAAAAATATATATATATTTTAGCTCAATCTTTGGCAGTTTCAGAGAACTTTTGAAAAATTTATCAATGTACCAAATTGCTATTCTTGTAACAATATTAACCAACAAACAGTGAGTGTTTTTCTAATAGTAACACGCACTTTATTAAATCCCACCTACTTTCTGTATCGTGATTTGAAATAATTCTACAGATATTCTTTGTAATAAACTATTCTTAGTTTAATTAAATAGTTCAGTTCTCTTCATGAATATTAATTGAAACACAGTATTTTTCTAAAAGTGAGACGACCTATGGTTAATCCTTCCAACTTGTTTGTCGTGCTTTGTTCTGAATCTTTCTACCCCTGTATCAAATTTCAGTACCCTTGTGTCAATATTAACCGAGATATAGAGGTTTTAAAAATAGTGACACGCCAATGAGAAATCTCCATGGGTGCAAACCGTCACTGACATATAAACTTTAAGATTCTGCAGAGCATTGCAGATGAAATTCACACTCAAGGATATAACATGGATGCAAAACCACCAATATTCAAAGTAAAAAAAAAACAATTATACAGTTTAAGTTCGTACATGTCGCATATGTCATACAGTATGTCGCGTACGTCACGCTTGCTTTTTATAAATTTTCACATTTTCTTTCATTTCCGAATTTGAGTTATTGTTAGTATAGTTATCTTCAAAATACAAGTTTTTATTATTAAATCCATAGTTTTTTATGACAACTACCTACGCTTTTGCTGAATTTTCGTGATAAATCGTTATAACTTCAAAACTGGTTGCTTCATTGACGTGAACGTCACACAAAATTTGATCGTTTTTCTTCTATTAACCACCACGAGAAATTTGCTAAAACAAAATAACGCAAAATAATAATTCATAATTACTTAAATTTATTTTAAGCTTCTATGAAACATAGCAAAATGCTCACAAATGTCGCGAACATCACGATGGAATGGCCCTTTAGCAATCAATGCAACGTACTATTTTGTACCTCAAAATAACATTTTTATACCCTAAACCTGAAAGGTCAGGGTATATTAACTTTGTGCAAACGTTTGTAACGCATAGAACGAAGCGAGTCCGGTATAGAAAAGTATATATATTCTTGATCAGCGTCACCACGTGATTCGAGCTATCCATGTCCGTCCGTCCGTCCGTCCGTCCGTCCGTCCGTCCGTCCGTCCGTCCGTCCGTCCGTCTGTCCGTCTGTGTGTTGTCCGTATACACAGGATAAGAAGAAGGAGTTGAGAGAATTGGATGAAACTTGGTACACATAGTCACATGCATCCAAGGATCTGCACTATTGAATATTTTTGGAATCCGCCCACGGACACGCCTACCTCCCATACAACCCAAAAATTGAAAACTGCATAACTCAGCACATAACAAGCCTACAACAATAAAATTTGGTATATATGTGTTTTATATCACCACAAAAATGTTTTTGAAAAATGGACGTCATCCGCTTACGGACACGCCCACCTCCCATACAACCCAAAAATTGAAAACGCAATAAATAAGCCTCTGTTAAACCTACAGAGCTAAAATTTGGCACATATGTTTTTTGTAACAAAACAAAGATGGTTTTCAAAAGTGGACATCATCCGCCCACGGACACGCCTACCTCCCATACAACGCGAAAATTGAAAACTGCATAACTCAGCTCATAATTAGCCTACAACAATAAAATTTGATATCTATGTGTTTTATACAAATACAAAAATTTTTTCGAAAAATGAACGTCATCCGCTTACGGACACGCCCACCTCCCATACAACCCAAAAATTGAAAACGCAATAAATAAGCCTCTGTTTAAGCTACAGAGCTAAAATTTGGCACGTATGTTTTTTATGACAAGACAAAGATGGTTTTGAAAAATGGACGTCATCCGCCTACGGACACGCCCACCTCCCATACAACCCAAAAAGTTTAAAACTCAATAAATAAGGTTATGTTTGTCATAGAGAAATTAAATTTGGTATGTATGTATTTTATACCAAAACTAAGGTGTGTTCAAAAATTGGAAGTAATCCGTCCATGAACACGCCCACCTCTCATAGCGAAAGCACAATAAAGGCATTAACTGTGAGCTACAAGAATAAAACTTGGTATGTGTAAGTTTTTCATCAACATTTAAATGCATATAAAATATAGGCTTAATCCACCCACGGACACGCCCATTTACAATAAAAATTTTTTTTTAAAAGTGGGTTTAGGGTATTTCATAGTCGGTCTAGACCGACTTTAGACTTTCTTTACTTGTTTTTTTGTGCGATTGTGGCTGGCGACGATTGTTATTCGAGTGGCAAAAAATGACGAATGATCTCATGTAGTTCACTGTTTGGGGCTATCTTTCAATAAAAATTAAATTAAATTAAATTGAAAATATTTTTGGGCAAGGGGAAAGTAGTCCTTCGATATGACGACGAGAAACGATTTTTGTGGCTGTTGGAATATAAGTCAACATAATTTCTTTTATTTTCCAGAATATTTTAGTGTCGCTATAAAAATTCTTATAATTCCTTATAATTCCAGAATTGAGGGGTTATTTTAAGATAAAACAGTTTCTGAATTTATTGACTGGTTTTAAAAGATCATGGGAGATTTGAGTCTGACGTAGACATAGCATTAGCTAGCAAAAGTTACTAACGGCCTTAGTTGATTAGTCAAAAGTTGATTTTTAAAAAAATCACTCATACATGTGTTTGTTTTTTTATGGTATATTCTAGCAGAATCCGTTAATTGAACCGTGCAATTAACTTGATTGACTGCGTGATAGTCGCATAATTATTTTAATATAAATTTTTACTGATTTACCGTTAATTCTGTATATAAGCGTGGAATAATCCAGAAGAGATCTAACAGTAGGCTGGAAATTTCGTAGGCTGACACATAGATGGCGTTACTAGAATAAAATTCACATGATTTCCAGTTAGTGCCAACCTTCAAACGACACGTGTAAAAATTAGACCTTCGATAGTCATTCGAGTGGACTGCACGCGATGAACCGAATCCAAAGTTTAGAAAGATGCAACAGTCGGTTGGCAAGGTTATGGCATGTGTATTCTGTGTAGTCTGGCCTTAAAACTGGCCAGACTACCAACAGTGATTATTACATAGCTTTGTTATAAGTGCTTGATAAAAAGTGCTGTTTCATCAAGACAATGCATCAGCCACTAATCAATAAAAACGCTGGAAAAATTGCAAGAAATAGGCTACGAATTGATTCTCCATCCATCATATCTCCAATTCTGGTCCCCAGTGACTTTTTCTTTTTTGCAGAACTCGTTGGAAAAAAGTTCAGCACTAATGAACCACTTATCACTGAAATTGAGGCCTATTTTGAGGCGAAACAGAAATCGTACTATAAGAATGGTATCGAAAAATTGCATGACCGCGATTATTGTTGTATCGCCCTCGAAGGCAACTCTGTTGGCAATCAGCTGTTTAAAGCTCGAGATTCGTGCTCGAAGAAATTTTCCAAGTAAAGTTCAAGTAATAGAGGCGACAAAAAGTGGCATATTGCTTGTTCTTCTTCTATCTCTTGCTGGAAAAATGTGTAAAGCAATGCTTTCGAGAAACTTCTATTTACTTGAAATGAGTACGGAAGCAGATCTACTATTTTTGCCTACAAATTTTTCAGGCCAAATGTTATGTTATTGAATTTCCGTTAAAATTCTTCATATTGAAATTTTCATATTCAAGCTTAAAGTTACTCGAACAAAATCTCTTTAAGAATACAGTAGTTAAGGTAATCCTGAATTTATCTTGAGGCACATTTAGCTCCGTGCCAAAAGAAAAAACACTTCTATTCTTATGGTCGTCATTGTTATGATATAAAAACCAACCTCTACACATTTTATCAACTCTGAGGAAAAACCAAAGGAACTCTGAAGATTTTATGCTTCGCCATGTTGTTTTGTTTACAATTCCACAACGCTGCATAATCTTCACTTGAACGCTTCGCACCGAGCATGCGGTAGCAATTATTCGGCTGTAAAGTTCACAACAACAACTTAATTTTGCACAAGTTGGCCGATTCACGTACCACGCGTCAACAGCTGAAATGCATTTAATAAAGGTGCGAACGTACTCATACGCGTTTACTAGGTTGTGCTTGAAGGTATGCAAGCAGTTTGTACTGTTGGAAGGTGATCCGGTGTGCCATCATTTCTTACCATTTATATCCATTAACAGCTTTTAACACCATTAAAGCCGCTTGAAAATAATTTCAAAGATAATTTATGAAACCTTTTAGGGCCGCAAATGATTCTCCATTTCAATTAGGGCGTTTATTCGCTTAATCTACATAACGGCGTTTCTAGCACCGCACGCACATCCTTTAGCTAACATACCCTTAACTCCCTCCTCCTGCCTCCAAAATCATCTGTATTGGCACATTTTGCAGCCACTTGCCAACAAAAAGTAATCGAAAGTTTCCAAGTTTAAATTGAAGCGAAAATGACGATGGCGACAGACGATGAATGTACGTAAATATATATGTATGTATGTATGTGTGTGTGTGTGTGTGAATGTACAAGTATGTGTTCAACTCTGGCGATGTACGAGTGCTGAGCCCAAATAATACATCGCAACAACAATAGAGCTCCGAAAAGTTTACCAGAAGTGCTGCTCCCTTGACTTCTTATCAAAATCTCCACTTTTGTCTCAATCACTCAGCCCCGTAGGCTCTCAGCTTTTCAGGGCGGATCTGTGCTTCTTATACGCACGGGTGGTTCTTACATCTATGCATGTTGCTTGTTGACGCTCCTCGTAGCCAGCCTCAAACGCTTTGCAGCCCATCCCAAAAAATTTCAAGTGCTTCCGACAAAACTTTTTGGGTTCTCCTTGGCGTTTATTTTATTTTTTTATATTTTTTTTTTTTCGTTTTTTATGAATGCATTCCTGTTGGTATTGTTTTCTTATTGTTGTGTTATTTTATTGTTGTTGTTGTTGTTGTTGTTGCTCTATTCAATTACGTTGGACTGCTGGGGCGGAGAATTGTTGCGTTGCCTGCTGTTGCTTTCATGGTGCAGGTGATGTGTCGCTTATGGGAATAGCTTAAAACAAAGAGCAAATAAAACAAAAAAATTTAAACAACAAAAAAAAAACAGTAACAATGCCGACAGTCTTTAGTATAACATTGGGCTGCACTCTTTTCTTGAGTAGGTGCTGAAGAGGAACAGAAACCATTTAAGTGAAAAGTTGAATCGCTTTACTACGATTGGACTTGAAAAGTAGTTTTTTTCTTTCTTTATTCCATTTGGCAACACTTTTCAATTTACGCTATGCTTAAGAGATGAATGCAAATAAGAAAAAAAAAACCGTATTTGGGCGATACACCGCCTGAACTTAAGGTCGAAAAGTTTGACGAAGTAGGCATGAAATAAATGAAGACAGTGTTTGCCGAAAGTTCGGCCTTGTTTGAAATAAAAATGTACGTGAATGTATTGTGTGTGCGTGTGTATGTGTGTATCTATGTAAGTCACTTAATGTTTCATGATTACAATTTTTAAAACTTGTAAAAATTCAAAACATTTGATTGAAAGTCTTTTAACTAACAACGCAAAGGACTGATTTCCTTTTAGTCAGGACTAAATAATCAATAGTTAGTTGAAAAAGTTTTTTTTTCCATAAAGCATTAATATCGACGCTGAAAAAGAATATTCTTAAATAGTAATGGTATTCCCTTAACGATCAAAATTTCCCATTTCGTAAACTCGTAAAATTCCGAGCCTCTGTTAAAGGAACGCACCTTTAGACATCTGATAAATTTGTCATGCATATGTCAAAAACATCAGATCAATAAAAAAATTAATAATAATATAACTTCATTATTCATCATGCATTAACAAATCGACCGAAAATTTGTTCGTAGAATCTGTTTGCTCTAGGTTTCTGAAATGGGAATAATTGAGTTAGCTGCCTACTGCCTACTTACTAAGTTAGCTGTCTACTCCAAACTTTTCCGGGCAATCTTTAGCCTCATCCAATACCAATTGCAGCAGTTTTACTGTCTGACAGAGCACCTAACGATGTGTCGAAGTGTTTATTTTCCGTTTTCAAGCACTGCCACTATCCACTTCTATGCTTGCCAATTGGGATGAATTAAGCGCCAAAATAAATAATAAAACACACCACACACTTTTTGACAGTTTGACAGCTTGAAAGTTTAACCAAACTTTTTTACATTGTTTAAGCACTGAAATTGTAGCTTAAACATCGTAAAAAAATCGCCATACAAAATATTTCCATCATTTCCCATTTTCTTAAAATTAAGCAGTTTACGAGGTTTAAGCTGTTTCCGAGGCGTTAAGGGAATACCATTAGTGCCATTTTTATTTTTTTGTGAATATGAGAAATTATGGAAAATTTTGAATATTCTGCTTATATACTTATGTTCTGGTACAAGGTTGTTTTCTCATAAAATGATAACAACAAAAAATTTTTTTGAAGATTATTTTTCTTATTTTCTAAGTCGTTCAATAGCATAAAATTATAGACCCCAAAAATTAGAGACGAGCGAAGTCGATACGGCAATTCAATGATCGCACCACTCACGACATGTATGTGAAATTTCTCCACTACTCGGACAAGAGCGAGCTTAAGACAGTTGGTATTTGGATGTCGAGTAGAGCAAGCCATACCCTCTAACACGGACGACAATTTTTACTCAAACGGATTCAGGTTTGGGCTGTCCGCTCGCCACTGATTCGAGGAAATGAAATGCGCAACATTGTTTTTGAGCCACTCTTGAGTCAATTTACCAATTTACCGGAACAAAATTTTTTTGAAAGGACCACAACTTGTTTTTAAACACTTTTGCCCGAGGTGAGGATTCGGTTTCGTGGATCGCAGGTCGATCCCGAGATATTAAATTTTTAAGTTTTAGTCCCAAAATACTCGTTTTTCGGTTCCCGGGAGGTACACTATGTGACTCCACCAGCTCCAGTATTTCTCAGGTCAACTCGAGCTGCAATAGAACCTCGCATTGCAGAGAGAATTCGTTCTTCAATCGCACAATTAAATTTTCAAATAATCTCTTTCGAACCTCTCTTTCCCCGACAATTTTGATCTGTGTAAATTTAAAACAAATGTCACTACTCCAATTTTCTACCCTCCAACTTAACTTTTACCCGTCTTCCGAATCAACTCAATGCGTACGCATTTATAGGGGGCATCCACCTGAGTGTTGGTTTAAGCTAAAAAAAAAAAACAAAATTTTAGAGCGTTCGGATACTTTTAAAGGGGCAAAAAATAGCTAAAGACGATTTCGTCCAACGTAGACGGCTGAGTAGTGTTAAAAGGTTGAAGACGACGCAGAGTTAAATGAAAACAAGTAAAGAACGTCTAAAGTCGGTCTAGGCCGACTATGAAATACCCTAAACCCACTTTTCAAAAACAAAAAATTTTTATTGTAAATGGGCGTCTCCAAGGGCGGATGAAGCCTATATTTTATATGCATTTAAATGTTGATGAAAATTTTACACATACCATGTTTTATTCCTGTAGCTCACAGTTAATGCCTTTATTGTGCTTTCCCTATTGGAGGTGGGCGTGTTCATGGACGGATTACTTCCAATTTTTGAACACACCTTAGTTTTGGTAAAAAATACATGCATACCGAATTTAATTTCTCTATGACAAACATAACCTTATTTATTGAGTTTAAAACTTTTTGGGTTGTATGGGAAAAAGGCGTGTCCGTAGGCGGATGACATCCATTTTTCAAAACCATCTTTGTCTTGTCATAAAAAACAAACGTTCCAAATTTTAGCTCTGTAGGTTAAACAGAGGCTTATTTATTGCGTTTTCAATTTTTCGGTTGTATGGGAGGTGGGCGTGTCCGTAAGCGGATGACGTCCATTCTTCTAAGACATCTTTGTGTTTGTATAAAACACATACATATCAAATTTTATTGTTGTAGGCTAATTATGAGGTGAGTTATGCAGTTTTACATTTTTGCATTGTATGGGAGGTAGGCGTGTCCATGGGCAGATTCCAAAAATATTCAATAGTGCAGATCCTTGGGTTCATGTGACCATGTGTACCAAGTTTCTTCCAATTATCTCAACTCCTTCTTCTTATCCTGTGTATACGGACAACACACAGACGGACAGACGGACAGACGGACGGACGGACGGACGCACATGGATAGCTCGACTCACGTGGTGACGCTGATCAAGAATATATATACTTTTCTATACCGGACTCGCTTCGTTCTATGCGTTACAAACGTTTGCACAATGTTAATATACCCTGACCTTTCAGGTTTAGGGTATAAAAACACAAGAGAGAAGATAAAATCATAGAATATATAAAAAGTTTTAAAAGAAAAAATATTTTTTCAGTACTTTTTCTTTACCCTTTCTCTTAGCCATTCTTAAGAAGTGTTTCTATCAGGCCTCTTTTGAGCAGTGAGAGTGGAAGGCCTGCAAAATTTTCCCATTTCATATAAAAAAGAAAGTATACTTGGATATGAGTATGGAAGCACTTCGAAATCCATATGAAGGCCTGCTAGTAGCAATTCGAAGTGCTGCCATTGCCGGCTGGGAAAGAGCGACACGTGTACACTGTACACTAGACCGTCTCGCCTTATAGGCAAAAACAAAAAATGTCGCCGCACACCAGCTAATATGAAGCTATTGAAAGAAAGTTTCAAAAAACATTTTTTTTTTTTTTTACCGAACGTAGGGGTCGCGCATCGATATAATTCTTTATAACTTCAGTATTTACCGTACGATCTTAAAAAATTGCTTGTTTTTGTTTTTGTCTCAAGAAGACTTATTTTTTGTCTCTAGAACTCATTGACCTCAGTTGACCCCGTATAGTACTGACCCACCGGACCTCAGTTTCTACCATCTTAACGTGCCATTTTGGTTTCAGAAATGGAAAGCCCATAAAAAATCACTAAACTTTTATAATTTTAAATTTTTAGTCATATCGTATTATTTTTATAAAATATCCACCGAAAATGTTCTTACACCGAGAAAAAAAACATAGTAAAATTATCTAAGACTTTTGTGAGTAATAAATGTACTGAATGAAATAGCTGAATTTTAGTATAGAAATATTAAAAACTATTCTGTTTATTTTTTTTTGCAATCTCTTTGTTATTGACTATTAAGAAGGTAGATATCTCTTTTAAAATTATATTCCCTGAAAGATATCAAAAATACTTTATTTCGCTCAGTAAATTATCACAAATCGAATCCACCTTATATATAACGTGTTTTAGGGCACTTTCGCTTCACCAACGTTGAACGAGCAAAATGAAAAGCGTATGAAGCCTCCTTAACTATGGTAGATTCTTGGTTGCTACAAAACCTCGATTTATTCCCTTTCAATTTGAGCGTGTTTTGAACAATGTTTAGAACTTTAAGAGTTACCACATTTTGAAATCTGGTCTGGTCTGTTAGGAAATGCCATGGCATGATTTGTTGGTTGTTTATTATGTGTCGCACATTGCAGTGCATGTGCTGAGAGTGTATGTGTGTGTGTGTGTGTGTGTGTGTATGTGTGTATGGTTGAGGCTGTGGTATGCAGCATATGATGTAAGCAGTACAATATGCAAATGCTGCAACACGCACATGTTGTGTATTCAAACAGCTTTTAGACAGGACCACCGTTAGTGAAGGGGTCACCTTGCCGGTTGTGATGGCTAGGAGTGGGCTAATGTGTGCGTATGTTTGCTTGTGGGTCTGCGTAAGCTCTGTGCTTTGGGCGTTGATTTATTGATTTCGTATTGGCTGCAGCCCATTCACAGTGCAAAGGAATTTAAAAGGAGAGCATTTTCAATACAGTGGAAAAGAGCTAGAATGAGAGAGAGAGAGAAAGAGAATTTCGCAGATGCAGACTTGTTACGAACTAAGGCGAATATTGAATGCATTAATTAATGACAAGAAGTTCGGACAGCATGTGCTGTGATGCCAAAAATCTGCTGACGAACTCAGCTCAGCTTTTGTGACAATTTATTCAGGAATATTCATTTCAAAGCGCATTTCGTATCACAAAGAATCCTTAACCCGGAGTAAAGGACCTTTCAAAGTTTCAACTACAAACGAATTCAATTTCAGAGGCAATTCCTCTTCAAACTTGTCCATCCATCTCGGCATGTCCACACATACAAATATACGACAGCGTTTCTAATGTTCTTGATGATTTTCATGCCGTCGCACAATATATCCCAATAGGCAATTAAACCAGCGCTCTTCATACGAAGGCCTGCATTGACTGCTACTTTTGAAGACTAAACACATCCGTTCCTCGCTGCTCTTATGAGCACTGCTTTAAGGCCTTCTTTTTCTGCACAAAAGGCAGCACAACAAATTTGTTTTCCCTACAAAGACTGACTTTTCATATACTTCAGGGCAACTTTTTCGTTAAAAGTTAGAATATATATCAGTTTAAAAATATGACGCAATAATGGCCCTTCTTACTGCTATATCAAAGATTATAGATTGAAATTAATCTAACTTAAAAAAACATAGGAGAGAAGATAAAATCATAGAATATACAAATAAATAGAAAAAGGTGTAAATGAAAAAAATATTTTTTCAACACTTTTTGTTTACCCCTACTTTTAGCCATTCTAAAGAAGTGCTTCTATCAGGCCTCTTTTGAGCTATCGGAGCGGAAGGCCTGCGAAATTTTCCCACTTCATATAAAAAAGAAAGTGTAATTGTATATGAGTGCGGCAGTACTACAAAATCCACAGGAAGGCCTGCTAGCAGCGATGTCATTGTCTACTGGGATCAATCTATCAGTTGTCGCTGTTTCTATGTTTTATATATATATCACAACCAGAATTGGCAAAAAAACAATTACCTGCTCTGCTTTGGTCTGCTTGCCTAAAATTACGTGCTCCACTTCAATAGCTCTCCGAAATTCTCATATTTTTCACGATATTTAATAGATTTTTGCTGTGCCGTCAATATAGATGGGGCGGACTGCCTGCCTGTTGCCCCAACTTCTCCGCTCTATGCTCTGAAAGTACAAAGAGAAAGAAAAGCAAACGGAAGAAAAATTAAATTACATTTAAAACGAAACCCAAATAAAGCAAGAAAAATGTTGCAATAACAAAAAATAAAAGAAAGAAAAAACAAGAGACGAAAAAGACGAGATTTAATTGGACATTATCAAAAGATTTATTGATTCGAAAAGTGGGCTGCCGGAGGGGTACAATGGGGTGGCAGTTGCTGTCATTGTTGGCAATTATTATGCTCAAAATGGCAACGGCATAAATCAAAGTCCTTACAGGCAACGCAATTAAAAGACCGCGTAATATCCGAGTCATGAATTTGGATACGGAGCTGCAATATGGAGTATTGAGCAGCGCTGCAAGAAGTTTGACAAAGCCAAAGCCAGAACCAACCAACCTTAAAACAAAGAAAACAGAGAGAAGAAAAAAAAATACGAAATTTTTTATTTCGTCCTCTTAACGTGTCTGTCGCTGATAAATTGAATCAATAAAATTAAATTGCGCCTCTGGTGCACAAAAAACAAGGAAGCTTGTCGAAATGAACACACTGAAACAACAACAACAAAAAACAAAGCAATAGCAACACCAATAACTGCAACAACAACAACAACAGACGTTTTTATCACACAAACATAAATTAAAGCAATGTTGCCCTGCAGCGTAGCACCGTGTTCCGGAAGCACACCAAGGCCAACCCCAAAAGGCATATTCGCACACTCCCACACACACACACACACACACACACACACACATGAACTCACCTTCCGCCCAGCAATTGAAAGAATGACCCTCGTAATTACGACCATTAGAAAAACAAAAACAATTATTAAGTATTTAATCACCTGACGAAATGTAATTACAAAGCATATTTAGATATATTGCCAGTTTCCGCTCGTTCGACATAGATACGTTACAATACAACTGACTGGTTCGTATCCGTGAACGAGATTGCCAGAAGGTCCTTTGGCTAAGCGCAGAGCAGAAAAAGCAAAATAAATAAAATCCCACAAAAACCTTCTGCTTTTTTGGCTCGTCCGTCCGTCCGTCCATCTATTCGTTCGCATTCACAAATAGCAACAACACACAATAAAACATTCCAGGATTGTTTATCACTTTCGGTGAATTTTCGGCCGTAGCCGTGAAGTTTTCGCCACATGCGGTGCCTGGTACGCCTGGTGCGAGAGCGCATTCGGCACACCCATCATCTTGTAATTATGCTCATAATTTGTTGCTTAATTCTCCGACAGGAACAACAACAACAACCCGACAACAACAACAACTGCCTCTAGTACTTGAATAATGTAATCGTATAAATAATGTAAAAAAGGCCAAGTTAACAAACTCGATACTTGCAGAGCTCGAACCCCGAGCTCATAGGGTAAAAATACCGACATGTGAGTGAAAAACGCTTGGAATTATTTTCTAGTTGTTACCTATAACAGCAACAACAACAACAACAACAAAAACAACAAAAACAACAGCAACAACAACAACAACAACAACACAAAACAAGCAACAACGTGGAATAATTTATAACTTTTTCCTTCTGCTTTTTGCCACTTGACTAAAAGCAACTTAAGCCTGGCATCGAAGAGGGAGTGAGTAGCGGCCAGTCGGTCAACCAATATTGATGCCTGGTCAGCTGGAAAAACAAAGCAAATTAATTGCAAGGTCAAAGGAATCGCTTCCTGGGCCACTGCTGCCGCCGCCGCCGCAGCACCACATGTGAACGAACATGCATGTACAGAGCAAACGGAGTGTGTATGGGCCGGAAGTGGGTGCGGATGCGGATGTCGTTACTAATGTCGAAATTCTTGACAGCATTCCACTAATCAAAACCAAGGGTCGTCGTAGGCAAGATGCCGAGCGTTCCTTAGCACAGCACGAAAGGGCCAAAAGTTTCAATTTATATATTTTCAGCAACGACGTAGTGTGCACCGAAGCGAAACTAATTTCCTTATTGTTCGCATCAGAAGTGGTGGACGTAGATATGGACTTGGATGTGACTGTAAACGTGAACGTTGGACCTATGCTTTCGCCTAGATGTGTATCGTTGAATTGAAAAAGCTGCTTCCGGCAGCGAACGCAACAGCCTGTGTGCTGTTAGCAGAACTGTGAATGCTTGTGTATGTGTGTGTGTGTGTGTGAGTGTATATATGTATACCAGCTCCATTCGCCAGTCAATAGAAAATCAACAACATATCTGCGACCCAGTATTGGCTGCCAAATTATGTCCTGGAATGTGCATGTTTGCTTGTGTGCTTGTAGATTTGTTCGTTTGTTTATCTCATCTCATGGAATCAAAAACCCAACGACGACAGTTGGCTCTGGTAATTTCGTAAAGTTGGCACAGCGGTTCATGCATTCCAAATCCAGTAGTTCGTGTAACAAGAAAAAAACAAAAACATTTCTTTATCACGAGTTGCTGCTAGCAGCAATCTTTGTCCCAATGGCCAACAATAACATTAATGGTGTGAAGAAAATCTATTAAGGGGAACGATTGCTTGCGGCAACCCGGGCACACTCAGCTTATCAAAATGATTCTTGAAATCTAAAGTTCTACTTGTCAACAACAAAGACGAAATCTTTATGATTCTTAAATTGTTTCAAAGAAACAAAACGTTAAAAACACTCTTGCCAAAGGTGCGACTTTATACTGTTCAACTTGAAGTACTTCAACAACATTAAACATTTGGACACAAAAAGAAGCACTAAGTATGCTTTAACTTTTAGTACTTCATTCTTTACCTGTCTTCATATCTTACATAATTAAATTTAAAAATAGTAACTCGTATCACATATTTTACATTAATTAAGCATTTATTTTCCTTTTATGTAACGAATTCAAATGAAATATTAACTATTTTATTCATGAGACAAAAACAAACCCTACAATAGACAATAACAGAACAGATTAAAATAATCCTCGAGTCCTCAAAACTGCCCGCAGAAATGTGTTATTAAGCAGTTAACTTTTTTTGCCTCTCCTTGAATGTAAAAGAAAAATAATTGATCATTACAGCTGATTAATGCTTAAACAACCCTAGAGAAAATACATCAACATTGTTAAAGGAAACAAAAAAAAACAAAATAATGATAAATGCAATTCAATCCTTTAAGTAAGTTTTCAGAAAAGTTAATGTATTTCTATTAAACTGGACGATAAGTTCGAACTCAATCTGCAGAAATGTTCATTGGATGTTCATTGAACAATTGTTCCTTCTGCAGATGATGGATTTTTTCGAAGAAGTAATCAAAATCTTACAGAAGTATGCAGTAGACAAACCTTTCTCATAGCGGCTTATAGTGAAAATTTACAAGCATAGCATATTTTTTGGGGTCAAGAGTCAAAAAGAGATGCTACAGTGCTTAAATATTTCTTATTAAGTTTAAGTAAATTTCATTTTATTTCAGTAAATGACTAAATTAATGTTTTGACGCTAATTTTGAAATTACTAAAAAATAATATTTTGATATTGAATATTACTTAGACTTTAATGCCCTAAAACACTCATACACATCTTACTCTGTTGGTATTTTTTACTATATTCCTTTGACCAAAGTCTGCAATTGTTTAATTATATGGCATAAAATTAACTCTACTTTTGCCAAAACAACTGCTGAAAAACTTTTTTGTGAAAAGTAGATCTGTCATGTCTACACAAAAAATAAAAGTCAAATTTTGACTTATATTTCTGACCGGAAAAATAGAAGTCATATTTTAACTTTTATTTTTGACTGAAAAAATATAAGTCAAATTTTAACTTATATTTTTGACTGAAAAAATAAAAGTCAAACTTAAACTTTTATTTTTGACCATAACTATTATTTATTAACTTTTTGGAAAAAAGTCATTACAGTTACGGTGCCTGTTTTTAGTTATATTTTACTTTAATTACTTTTTATGAACCTTTTTTTTATGAATATTAGAGTGTATCGAAAATCTGACCCCCAATTCCGGTACCAAAATTAAATAGTACATGAAAAATCCTTTCGATTGGAGTACTTTTTTTTTATTTGAACCAATTTTGGCGTTCCCCGAAATGCAGTTTTGTGCATTTTTTATCAACTTTGCTTATGTGGGTATGCATTCTGTGAAAAATAAAAAGTTACAAGCAAAAACATGTTTTTTTTACCAAAAAAGGACCTTGAAAAAATTACTTCGGCGGTTTTTCTCCGATTTGAAAAAAAAAATATGCAGAAATCATTTTAATGAGTTCCTCTAACTTTTGAGACCCCGACCGGTTGACATTTTTTTTTATCCATATAACAATGATCCGGCCTATTCAACAGTTTTATTGAACGCTATCAAAATTAAATTTTTCTCAAGTCTTGGCAATGTTAAGCATACTGAATATGCCCTTTGTATTTTGTTGTTTATTTATGAGCGCTCTCTTATATTTGATATATTTAAATTTAAATATTTTTATAAATTTGATATATTTTTTGACCATTTGAAGTAGCCCACAGACACGTCAATACTATCTTTTCTTAGAGAAAATTTTGTTAATTTTTCAATTAAAAGCAATTCAATTTCAATTTTCAATAAATGAAATAAAAAGTAAAAAGAAGTGTTTGTTAACATTTTTGATATAATTAAAGATGACAGAAATTTTTTAAATTAATGTTTTCAAGTTGAGTTAATATTGATGTTTTTTATATCGTTAGATTCTCAATGTTGAAATTTTGTTACATCGTCAAAATTGCAGAATTTAAAAGGCATGAGTCCAACACGTCTTGCATTAGGCTAGGAATGGCTTATCCGCTAAAATGCAGGCTTTGTATTGAGCCTTATTATACATAGTACTCAAGTAATACCTACTTTAGCTACTACAATTTTACTGACATTATTTTTGAAGCTAACTACTTTTTAGCACTCCAACTTATTAGCTCAATATTATCCGTTCTATTCATATAATGCCGAGCATTATAAGCTTAAATCATAGAGACAACGCATGTGTGCTAATAACTGCCTCTTGAAGTGGTTGTAAACTCGATATTAAATTGGGTTGCCAGACATGCATTTGATTATTACGAGCGAATAAGTATCTGCATTTTATAGCAACTTGGCCCTCAGATCAACTCTGCTCAGCCGAATTGCATGCATGCAACTAAGCTGCAAGCAACTGAACCCATCCAGACTCTTGGCTTAGCTGGCAACAAATGTGATGTCATCCGGATATGCAAATTAAATGCTCTGCTGCAACAATAAGTTTCTTCTGTGGCATGCTGGCCAAGACCGACTGAACAAACCCCGCTGCTTCTCGTTTTAACAAAACATGTCATCGCCAACTCCAGCAGCTTCTTCGCGGCAACTGCGACCAAAGAGCAGTTGACTTGTGCTGCAACGTTTGTGTTGTGAATATAGTTGGTTGTTGGTAAAATATTGTGGGTTTGCCACAAAACACCAATGTTAGTTGGCGAATCGGCTCATACTTGCAGCAAATATTGTGGTGCACATGTGACCAGCGTGCTGAACTAAACGCTTGTCAAACATAAATACTAGTGGTACTTAAAGTTTACTTTATGCCAGCGGAAAAAAAAAAAAAGGAGAAAAAAACACAACAAAAAAAGAGCTCCAGTGTCATCAAACTGTTTCAGAGCGTGCTTCAGTCAGCTAGCGATTTGTACCGTGCCAACAGGCAGACGCTTATAATTCTTTTGAAGGGAGATGGAACACTAAACTGCATTGCACTGTAGCTTCAAGTGCGCGTAGTTGTAGCGGACTTGACTCCAGATGCAAGAGTTTCCATTTTTTAGAGTGACTCCTTCGCGATGCGCGTCAACTTTATTTAAATTATAAATTGTGACCAAGTAGCGCAGAAGGAGTCGGGAAGATTATACTCTGCATATTCATAAGCATTTGCATACCATCCACTCATACTTACAATCCCACTCCCACCCCCAGTCAGCCTAACCCACCACTCAGCCGAGATGCAACTAACAAGAGTAGTTCACATGCACGCCCAGGTGATTTGCTTAAATGGAAAAGGATTGTGCGCTGCTTTGCGCTGCGACTTAGTCACAACGCACAATGGGATAGCCTATATGTGAAGTATATAAGAAAAATTTTAAATTTTTGAATTATTAAGTTATCTGTAGTTGAACCGTTTCTCCAATTTTTTTTGAGAGGCACTTTTCATGTGGTTATGGAGCGAAAGCACATATTTTTTTTATACTTGTGCCAAACATAGTAAATAAAATTTCAGAAAAAGTTTTGAAAGATGATTATCTTCCAATCATCATTTTTCATCAAGGGTATTCATGCAAAGCGACAAGCATATATTTTGGGCAATTATTTATTTTTATCAAGTAGATTGTATGACTGTGCCTTAAAGTCAATTGTGCATTTGCAAAAATATGTTAGTTGTTAACTTGTGAACAGTCAACATTCAGCATGCCTAGACACTATTTTTATATCTAATAATAATTCCTTTAATTGAAACAAGTTTGCTTCGAAAAACAAACAGCTGGTATAAGTTTGCCAACTCGATTGCTCACCTAAGTCGTAGAGAAAATATATCTGGTTTGTCCAAACGGTTCTTCATATGTTTCATTTATAAGGCGATTAACTTATATGGTTTATGGCATTTATAGGGGTGTTACTCATTTGTATTTATACCCTTATAATTTTTTGTGTGATAATGCTTTGCCGTAACTATATTCTTTGTGTTCAATGCTTGTTTCTCTTTACGATTCCAAAGTTAAAAAAAAGATTTGTGATGCTAGATCAAAATGTTCATGAATTTGTAATGTTGGACTTCACATGTCTTCTTATGTGGAACTGTTTTGGTTTTTGATCTGTCAAATGTCAAGAATTACTAAGCCCTTGTAAGTAAAAATATCACTTTAGATGCCATTTCAATGATATATCTGGAACTCGAAAATATTCTAACTGTTGAAAATGATGATGTTAAGGTGGGTCATAACATTCGCGGCAGAGAAAACAGACCTTTTTTTAAAAATTCATAAATCAGCAAAAAACAAACATTTTTCCAAAAAAAAATTATTGTAGAGAATAGAACAAATTACAAGAAAAAAAAATTTTAAAAAATATATTTTTCACTCCAACATGGTTTTAAAGAGCTCTTCGTGGTTGCAGCGCTGGGAGTCGCAAAAATTGTCCGATCTGGAAAAAAATGACTATTTTAAATCTTAACAAAATGGGTTATCGTATGACCGGAGGTTTTTTTAAATTTTTTTTTAAATTTTTGGTGATGTGCCAAATTTGAAAGTGTGTTTTTTCGAAAAAAACATTGATTCATAAAAAATCGAAAAAAAAATTAAAACAAAGCTTGTGTCATACGATAGCGAATCAAGTTTAAAAATATACCGAAAAAAAAAAAAAAATCGTCAAAAAATCAACCCGCTAGTGCCGCAACTACTACGAAAAACATGGTTCCGAGATAAACGCGTTCAAATTTTGTGAACAAAGAAAAAAAAGGCGGAAATTTAAAATGCGCTCTCACTAATCTAGCTGTAACTTTTGAACCCGTAAGAATTTTTCCATGAAATGAAAATTTTTTTTTAGAATTTTATGAATATTTACTAAAATACAAAATTATAAAAAAAGTCGATTTCAAAAAACAGCCAATGTCATGTCCCCCCTTAAAACAAAATCGGTTCCACTAAAGACAACTCTCTCTTGATATTTGTGCTTGAATAACATTGAAAACAAATTTTGTAATTTTCTTTTAAAATCTTCTGATTTATTCATTGACGGCATTAAGCCGTCATAAAATTTTGAAATCATTGAAATCATTTGAGTGCAGTAGAAATTATGTTCGGAATCATTAAAATGTAAAATAATTTGGAGTCTGTTGAAGTTATTGCATTCATTTAAAAACATATTAATTTCTTGAATAATAAAATAAGAACTGAAACATATTCAAGCAGATATTTTTTTGCTTCCATTGACAAATTCATAAATACCTCTTATAATTGTTTTAGTGTGAATATTTGGAGTAACAACTTTTTTATTTTATGTTCTTTGAATCTATTCAAAGTCAAATCAGGATTGATTGGAAATGATTGATAAATCAAAACTCCATTCTTGTAAGTCTGTCTATTCACGAACAGTAATAAATACTGCAATCAAACATTTTATTTATTGATAAGGACCTCAGAGACTGCTGTTGCAAATTATTGCTGAAAGTCATACAGCCCTGCATCACATATGTAACTAAAAGACACCATGAATAAATTTCAATAGAATTGAAGTTGGCATGCCCTTTTGATAATTGTTTTTTTTTTTTCGCGGTCTAGAATGTTCTTAACTGAAAATGTACAATTTTTGATAGAGATACATAACGAGTTTTGCTCAAAACTACCATATAATCTACCCCAGTGTGCAACGTAAATGTTAGGCAATGTTGTGCATTGCACTGATGCCGGATGGGCTGCTGCTTCGAGTTGAGGTCGGCGTGTTGTTTGCTTACCTTTTTTGCCTAGCGTGTTTGTTGCACTTGTTAACATTAAAGGTTTTCAATTTGCAACCTGAGAATAGAAGCTGCTTCTACTGCAGCTGCTGCTTTAGAACTTCTTTTGCCAAGTGTGCGCTTTCAATTTCCCCGAGGTTGACGCCATGTTATTCATGTAATAGGGTGCAGCATGTACTGTAGCTCACACATTTAGACGGTTTAGACCAAGTTAATATAGCAAAAAATGCTTTCAAATTAAAAAATGTTGTAAGTGAAATCTTTTCACTTCGTTAAATGTGCTAGAACCGTTTTGCCTTTGTGGGTGGATGCAACGGAGTTGGTGCGGATACAGCTGCCAGCTGATATTTGTTCGAGTAAAACAAGTGAATTATTAACGAATTATTTAAAAATTTCAACCACACGTTATCGTGTGCGCTGCTTTCAAACGTGGCTGTTAAATGCAATCGTAACTGGGAAAAGAAAACGTCATCTTGAAATAAAGTTTAAAAAGGAATGTAAAACATCTGGAAACATTTTTTTTTTTTTTTTTTGAAAAACAAGTTTTCTAAAGCTGTGCATAAGTTTTCTAAGCTTTTAATTTTGTTCACTACTTGTCAAAATTACAGCATAGGTCGTTCAACCATAACTTAATATACGAGTATTGAATCGAATAAGGTTTAACTAGTATTATGAATAAAATATAAACAAAAATATGACATGAAGTTAAGGCCTGACTTCATATATGATAATTTTGATCGTTCAATGGTCAATTATAATTATAATCAAATGGGTTTTTTGGGAATTAAAGAAGTTAAACAGTGTTGAATTCGTTAAAGGCAATAAGTAAGTTCATATTTTCAAAAAAAATCACTTAGCCTTTTGAGTTTTTTGAAAACGAAATTTTTACATAAGATAAGTATGAATTATTTTTACTATTTAAATAAGATACAGGAAAAAAACATAGCCCAAAACATCTTCCTCATTGACACAAAATATGCAAAAACAAAAGTAGAATTTAATTTAGGAAATACTTACTTTAGAGAAACTTACTTTAGTTTTTGCTAACAATAGACAAAAACAAGCCGTTTCTTTGTTGTTATTATTATTGTTTTTCCAAACATGATACAATAACGAGAGGCTTACTCGCTTGATGAGAGCGATGTGAAGACGCAATTTTTATACCCTAAACCTGAAAGGTCAGGGTATATTAACTTTGTGTAAACGTTTGTAACGCATAGAACGAAGCGAGTCCGGTATAGAAAAGTATATATATTCTTGATCAGCGTCACCACCTGAGTCGAGCTATCCATGTCCGTCCGTCCGTCCGTCCGTCCGTGCGTCCGTCTGTCCGTCTGTGTGTTGTCCGTATACACAGGATAAGAAGAAGGAGTAGAGATAATTGGATGAAACTTGGTACACATAGTCACATGGACCCAAGGATCTGCACTATTGAATATTTTTGGAATCCGCCCACGGACACGCCTACCTCCCATACAACGCGAAAATTGAAAACTGCATAACTCAGCTCATAGTTAACCTACAACAATAAAATTTGATATGTATGTGTTTTATGCCAACACAAAGATGTCTTCGAAAAATGGACGTCATCCGCTCACTGACACGCCCACCTCCCATACAACACAAAAATTGAAAACGCAATATATAAGCCTGTGTTTAACCTAAAGAGCTAAAATTTGGCACATATGTTTTTTATGACAAGACAAAGATGGTTTTGAAAAATGGACGTCATCCGCCTACGGACACGCCTACCTCCCATATAGCCCAAAAAGTTGAAAACTCAATAAATAAGGTTATGTTTGTCGAAACCTCCCATAGCGAAAACACAATAAAGGCATTAACTGTGAGCTACAGGAATAAAACTTGGTATGTGTAAATTTTTCATCACCATTTAAATGCAATTAAAATATAGGCTTCATCCGCCCACGGAGACGCCCATTTGCAATAAAAATTTTTTTATTTTTGAAAAGTGGGTTTAGGGTATTTCACAGTCGGCCTAGACCGACTTTAGACTTTCTTTACTTGTTTTTATTTAACTTTGAACCTTGGTTAGGTAATGGGGTGATATATAAGCAGAAGACAGGAAAATCAAGAGACACAAGTGTAGAATGTAGTATGTGCGGCGGATCGCTGTACCACCATTCGAATTTAAATCTGAGGTAAGTGTCGTGCCTTCACCTCAGTCAATTCGAGTCATTAACCCTTTATTGCATGATTTTTAAAGAAGAAGTTGCCATACGCAAAAAATCATGACACGAACTGGGTTTGTATGTATTTTATTCTCTTTGATGGTTTGATGAAAATTTTCATAACAATGCAATGAAGGTTTAAGCAATATCATACTACAAACATCTCTACCACTTCCAAAGTTCTATATATTGATGCATTTTTTAATTTAGATGATAAGAAATGAGAAAAAAATTATATAAAGGTAAAAGCGTAGGACCCTGGCTTGACCGGGATTCAAAGCCCAAACTTCTGAGTTGGTGGTAAAGCAAGCTTACCACTCGACTATAGAGGCCACCCAATCCATGGCTTTTAGTATAAAACTCAACATCAGGCATTTTTGGAATACGTTTAATAAAGAAACATGCATATAAAAATTTTCATTTCTCATTTATTACTTTTTGCGAACTTAAAAGGTGTTTCTTTTATGCAAGCTTTTTACCAGCTATGACTTCCAGCAAAGTGTTGAAACAAAAAACTTTTCGTATCTTTCGGGTAAAAGAATTGTTCACTTTTTTTTTGGATAAAATTAATTTAACGTAAAAGCGTAGGACCATGGCCTGACCGGGGCTCAAGCAAGCTTACCACTCGACTATAGAGGCCACCCAAACCATGGTTTTTAGTATAAAAGTTTTTTTCGAACTTAAAAGGTGTTTCTTTTATGCAAGCAAGTGTTGAAACAAAAAAATTTTCGTATCTTTAGGGTAAAAGAAGTGTTCACTTTTTTTTGGATAAAATTAATTCAACTGTGAGAAAATACTTTTGGTCCACTGGACTCGCTCCTATTTAAACTAAAACATTTATAAAATTAGTCAAGTTAAAAATAAGAAAGTGTTGATTGTTTTTCCGTCAACATCAAATAACTGACTATACTATTCTTGAACTAAGTTTTTTGGGAATGCAATTCATGAGAGGAATACTGGAATCCAAAATCTGTACGACCTCGCTCAACGCAACCAATTAAAATCAGGCCAATTGCAAAAACTGAGGTTATTGCAAAAACTAAGGAATAATTATCAGCTGGCCAACAGAAGTTTTAAAATATCAGTTAATGGAATGTCCTTCTTTTCAGTCCATTCAATGCAAGTGTTAAAACAATTAATAACAGTTTCCAATTTATTGTTCGGTGAATCAATGGTTTAATTTTGTGCATACCAGAAGCATTGGTACAGGCAAGAAATGTTATGCTTCAGTTGCTTCAGTGGCGCTAACAAGTCTTTATTTGGCAGCACTTTATAAAACAATCCGAATTCATCAGCGTTATAGATCTGATTTGGAATTAAATCGAGCTCCTTGACTTTCTCTCTGAACTCTTTCAGAAATGGCTCGACAAGCATTAGCTTATTTGACAAATTTCTCAGCGAAAACTTTTAGCATTGAAATGCCGTGACTTTTTTAAAGTTTGACAACCAGCCGTTATTCGCGTTGAATGTGCTAGAATTATCTTCAAGTATGCAATGCAACTGGCGAGCCTTTGCTTTTACAAATTCTATAGATAATGGCAAATTTCGCTGCCTTTGCTTGAGAAACCATCTGTACAATGCCTTCTCCATTTTGGCATATTTGCAGGTCCGGATTCCGCATTTGAGACGAATACACAGAAGAACGAAAGCAAATTGCAAAACAAACTCAAACGTACGATTTCCTTAGAAAGTTGCGTTAACTGAGGTAACTTTTTATTAAGTTGCGTTAACATTCTCTGCAATGTTAACAATTTGGGTGTTGTGATTATCGAGGAGGTTGCGTTGAGCGAGGTAGACATCATACGAAGATATTAATACAATTCTAATTGATTTCGAATTGAATTTCTCAACGAATTCCTGGCCTAACAGGTTAACCCTTTTCTGCCTGGTACTAGATCCGCTAGTACGATTTTGATAAAATTCATGCACGATCTACAATTGATTCAAAATGATCAGAAACAAATTGAATGTGTTGGTGAGATATTTATTGGGTATTTTTTTACGCATTAGGCCATCGTTATAACTTTTTTCCGATTTTTTTTTTTTAAACAACTGCAATTTGTATTTTATGAAAAAAATACTTACTGAAATCTGCACCAATTACTTATAGCGATGGAGGGCAAAATTAACAGCTGAACACCTGATTTGGTAGAAATATACCCAAATCAGTAAATTATCTTTTATTTTCTTAATACTAATCCGAGTTGGTGTCGGTGAAATGGTAAGATAAGAAACTAAATATTTCTGGTGTGTTTGATCCTTTATCTATATTTCCTGTTTTCCACTGCCTCTTCTTCCATCACCGAAAAATTCATGATTTTTGCAGTATAACGATTCTTGTCAAATGGCAGAACTTTAAAATGGCATCAAATTGCCTAAGAAATTTTTATCTGTTACCTAACCATCCCCATCAAAAGTATTGCGATATCTCTTACCCAAACTTTTTCGTGGGAAAACTTATCATAATTGATTATTTTTATACCCTAAACCTGAAAGGTCAGGGTATATTAACTTTGTGCAAACGTTTGTAACGCATAGAGCGAAGCGAGTCCGGTATAGAAAAGTAAATATATTCTTGATCAGCGTCACCACGCGAGTCGAGCTATCCATGTCCGTCCGTCTGTCCGTCTGTGTGTTGTGCTTATACACAGGATAAGGAGTTGAGATACTTGGATGAAACTTGATACACATGGTCACATGGACCCAAGGATCTGCACTATTGAATATTTTTGGAATCCGCTTACGGACACGCCTACCTTCCATACAACGCAAAAATTGAAAACTGCATAAATAAGCTCATAATTAATCTACAACAATAAACTTTGGTATGTATGTGTTTTGTATCAACACAAAGATGTCTGCGAAAAATGGGTATCATCAGCTCACGGAAACGCCCACCTCCCATACAACCCAAAAATTGAAACGCAATAAATAAGCCTCTGTTTAACCTACAGAGATAAAAGTTGGCACGTATATTTTTTATGACAAAACAAGATGGTTTAGGAAAATGGACCTCATCCACCCACGGACACACCTACCTCCCATACAACGCAAAAATTTAAATCTTCATACATAAGCTCATAATTAACCTACAACAATAAAATTTGGTGTGTATTAGTTTTGTATCAACACAAAGATGTCTGCGAAAAATGGGTATCACCAGCTCACGGAAACGCCCACCTCCCATACAACCCAAAAATTGAAAACGCAATAAATAAGCCTCTGTTTAACCTACAGAGATAAAAGTTGGCACGTATATTTTTTATGACAAAACAAAGATGGTTTAGGAAAATTGACCTTATCCGCCCACGGAAACGCCTACCTACCATACAACCCAAAAAGTTCAAAACTGAATAAATAAGATTATATTTGTCCTAGAGATATCAATTTTGGTATGTATATTATACCAAAACTAAGGTGTGTTCCAAAATTGGGAGTCCGTCCGTGAACACGCCCACCTCCCATAGCGAAAGCACAATAAAGGCATTTACTGTGAGCTACAGGAATGAAACAGGAATGGTATGCGTAAGTTTTTCATCAACATTTAAGTGCATATAAAATATAGGCTTCATCCACCCACGGAAATGCCCATTTTCAATAATATTGTTTTTTTTTAAAAAAAGTATGCTATCATGTTATCACATTCTTTGATTGTGTGTAAAGCAGAGAAAAAAACTTGACTTGCTGCCAAAATAAAAACAAAGCAACAGCCGAATGCACACGATCGTAAGCCACGCGAAGTAGCTTACACTGTTCATGTGTCGACGTCGCGCAAGCAGAATTTTGCTTCCAATCTAATGGGATAGGAAATTTAATTTGTGCCCTTCTCTGGTCTAAACTTACGTTTCTGTCGAAACTATGTTTTTTTATATCTATTTCTGGGAGAGATTTTTCGCATCAACTTAGTTTATTACAGTTATAATTTCGAAACAATTTCGAAAATTATTTGAGCAACTTAAGCCAACTTTACTTACTCTCGTTAGTATCTTGAACATAACAATTAATAATTTTCACAATCATATAAATTGTATTTTAAAAATATACAATACACAAGCACAGTTAAATGCAGCTTTTATTAGAGCCAAAGTTCGTTCTCACTCAAGCACTTAAAAAGTCTTAGCCAGCTCTACTCAATATAAAATAACCATTCAACAAGAATACTCTATAGTAGATTTAACTCCGACTGTCATCACTCCTCCATTATTAAGCTCTATATCGCGATAGCATGAAAGCCATTTATTGTATTTCACTTCCGGTGTCTGAAAGTAGCTCAAAATGAGCAGGCTATAAGCTCAACTAAAGCTTAGCGCAAATCTTAGAAGAATTTGCATTCGACCCTATTGAAATATATTCATACAGTCACCTTCTCCTACAGGAAATAAAAACAAAAAACAGTTCTCAACTCGTAACAGAAGCATTTTCAGAATATTTGTAGGTTTTTCAAGCGCTTTAAAGTAAAATAAAAACGAAAAGAAAAAAAAAATCCAAATGACATTAAAATCTGTCCTAAATAATTCATTTAGAAGCAGACCCAGTCGAAAGCCACAATCTTGCTGGAGCATTGCTTGAGCCGCGTGGTTTATTATTATACAGTTCATAAAGTAAAATGTTAATTTCCCGCGCAGCACTCGAAATCACCCGAAAGCACTTAGCGTCTTAATAAGTAAATGCAATTTTCAAGAAGCAAACAAATTTAAATAAAAATAATAAAAATAAAACGGCACTCGAAGCAGGGTACCTCTTATACCCAACCAAGCCATTCCACTGCTTGGTTCATAAGCTATCCTTTGCGTGTGGCTATTCGTTGTGGGAATTTTTTAGCCCGTCAGGCGTATTGCGTTAAAATTGACGAGCTGTGAAAATGGCACTCGAAACAAATTGATTTCAGCACCAAGCATTCGCGGTCCTTTTTTTAGTGTTTCTATGTGTTCTGGTGTGTTTTTTTTTTTTTTTTTTTTTTTGTTTTCTTTCTTGGGCATAGTTCATGGCATTTATATAATTTGATTTGACTCTTTAAAAAAAAAATTTAAATAAGATCAACTCATGCATTTAAACCGCATGACATGGATGCAAAACTTGGTATATGATGTGAGTGCTGTGGATGTGAGACAATTACTTAAAATACGTGTTATTAAAAAAAAAACAATCTTGAACTCGAAGTCCTAGATTGCTTCAAATGCAATCTAAATTAATTCTTTTCAAAATAATCAACAATATTTCTCATTAAAAATGTTCACTTAAAGCAATCGTTCACCAACACTCTGAGTACTCTTCAAGATATCCCAACGGAAGATTGCTATGATGCATTTTTATGCAGCCAGAGGATTTACACAACATAAGGTAAGTTGAATAACACCCAAAACCGGCCCACCCGCTAAGTGCCTTTCAATGGTATAAAGAAAAAGTTCTGACATGACACAAAAGTTCATATCATTCGATTTATTTTCAGAAAAGTTTAGCATCAAGTTAATATTTTTGCACGGAAACTTTGCAACATGCAGCCAATCATCCATGTGGGCGAATTGAAGTGGCATGGAATGTTTTTACACCGCTAGTGCTGTTGCTGTTGCTAGTGCTGGTGCACTCCTCTCGAGTATTATCAGTGCATAGTATACAAGAAAGCTTAGCGACACACACGCTTCTCAATGTGACAGCAAAATGAAGCGGAAAGTGAAACTCAACCGAGCGATAAAACGTTGGAAAAGGGTAAATTATCGAGAGTGGGAACACGAAACAAGGTAAACCTGCAGAAACTCATACGTGTCTGATTGCATCTTTTGTTAGAGTTGGTCTTGAGTAGCTCTTCTTTGACTGTTTTGTTCCGCGCAACGGAGAAGCACCTGTTTTGTTAACACTTGCGTAAACATAAACTTGTGGTAGAAGACTCCATTATATCCGTGGGTCTTTATGTTAGAGTAGTTGATGAAGGTGACTGTTAAGAGCTACAAGCTGAGAATTATTTGTATGGAACGGTAAGAGGAGACGTGTAGCATTTTCATTTTAAAATTTAAAAAAGTATGAGTGGCTTTGTGGTTTTTATTTCATTTCTAGTGGTGAACTTAACCGAAAAATTAATTTGAAAATTTCAATTCTAGACATGATATCACGACCATAGTTCAAACAAGTGTTATTTTTTTTTTTTATAGGCACGCAGGCAGGAATATTTACATAGCACGAGTTATTGGTAATTCATAAAAAAAATAAGTAATTATAAGAGAATACGGCAAAATGTGTTTTTGCTATAGTCCCTTTTAAATATAATTAAACTGCTCATATTTCTAACTTTAAAAAGTGAAAAATTTCTAAGAAAAGTTTTTTATGTGTATGTTTTTGAAAATTTTATAAGCGTTTGCAATTATGACTAATGAAAGATTTTCACTTTTGAACTCCTTATGATGACACATAATTTTGATTCGCAAAAGAATCTTATGCGAAGATTTTAAGAGCATTCATAATTTTAACTCAAAAGATACTCTTATTTGTGAGTGTTGTAATTTTAATTAAGAAAAGACTTATTTATAAACCATATTTACTCCATTACTGCCAGGCTGTGACTGTGGGTCTTAATTAACTCACAAAAAATAGTGCTTCCTTAACATGATAAATAAATAGTTAAACAACAATTTTAACTAGCTACTTAAATTTTAATTTATTTAAATGAAATTCCCTATTTTTTCTAAATTATTCCAAATTATTAGAGTACATTTTTTTGGGTGCAAAAATGTGTGAAGTTTTGTAAATGTTCAACAAATTGAGATATGAGGAGGCAACATTGCAGATAAATTAATTTGTGTGTGGTCTTGAGTCAAGAAGTTAAATGAGCGAAGTTATAATACATATATAATACATGTATGTGAAGTTGAACTCCTATTCAAATTTAGCCTGAACTATACTTAGTTCATCAATAATAATAAATCAATTAATATTTTTCCTTAAGAAAACCAAGTCCGTAATTTTTAACGGGAAGTAAAAAATAAGTAAATTCTCAAATGTAATTTATTTTCACAAACATTCAATTTTCTATTTTTCTGTAAAATAATTTTCTTAATAATTTAAAATAATATTCTCAAAATTTTCTCTCATGCCAGTTTACGAGTGTACGTTAGTCAAATAGCATGGAAATTATAGTATTAAGAGCGCACTTAGTTATGACTCTTCTTTATGAAGATTTTATGAGCGTATGGAATTGGCTCATTCCATCAGATTTCATTCAAAAACTACAAAAATTTCGCGGCACCATCTTAGAAAGAATTGACAAAAGTATATGTTTATTTTTATAGATCACAAAGAAATGGTTTTTGCTTGACCGTAAATCAGTGGTACCGCTAAACTACTTTTTTAGAGTCGGCCACAAAAACTTGTGTTGAGTGTACATTTTTTTATTACTTCGTTTGTGAGACAAATATTGATTTTATTTAAAAAGTATTATACAAATTAGAAATGATTCCTTTTTTTTGATATTACATTCAAAATCATAAAATAAAGTTTTCTTAAAGTTATACAAATTTATGAAAAAAAAAAATTGAATTTTTTTACTTTTCACTACCTTGCATTTCCAATTTAGAGAGCAAACAATTGATAATTTTATTCTTATTTCTTATCTCATAAACATGATTATATTGAGAAATGTTAAAAAATATTTGCTAAGTTGAAGGAAAGTATGAGTACTTTGATTACTTTGAAAGTATGAGTTTATAATAACTACCTTTAATTTAGCACCATGTATGCATAAAAACTGCTCATTTACAAATTTAACTTTTTTTATGCTTTTAGTGTTATTCTTTTGCAAAACAGTGCCAAAATTTGAAGCTGTTGATTTTACAATAGTTTTGAAATATGCACTTTTAAAATTTGTATTTCGAATATATTATTGACTGTGTTATCAAAAACTGTACCTTTAAAAGTTTCGGAAAAAAAATGAATAACGATACCAACCTCGCTCTCATCTGCAATAAAGTAGCTGCTTGAAAGCTGGAGGTAAATTATATAAAAAAATTTAATGTTTTAAAACCTTGTTTAAATGCTTGTTGCAAACATTAAATATTCATGAATTCATTCATATAGTTTTTGCTTCTTTTTTATAGTTTAACATGTGAAGAATACTGAAAAGAAACAAGAACTACTTCAATAAATTTATTTAAATCTAAAATCATATTTTACTGACTAAGATTCGAATATAGACATCGTCACACTCAGGTTAAATCCCAGCGGTCAGCAATCGTCATACTTGATAAAATCTGGTATGAAATCAGTTCTATTTTGCTTCGAAAACTCGGGCATGAGATCATAGCTGATTTCAGAATAAGCATTTGCATTAAAGCTTTCCAAAAACTTCCCTAAAATTGTCTAACCTCTGAATATTTTGTTTTGTTTCGATCTCAGACCTGAAGATATCCCTGAGTTTAGAAGCGAATGCGTAATGCTATCAAACGTTTATCAGTTTTTTTAGTTGACCCAAATATCCCTTAAAAGTATTTTTGATTTTGTTTCGTTTTCGCACCTGAGCAACGGCTGAGATTAGAAGTGAAGTCGTAATGCCATCAAACAAGTTTGGGAAATTTTTTCAAAATAAAAATACACAAATGCAAAGTAATCGACGCGTCATTTTTCATTCTCAAAACAAAACAAAAATTTTAATTATTTTGTGAAAAAGTTCTAAGAACTTTAATTCATTAAAACAATTTAAACAATGCTCATGACACCGAAGACGAACTGCAGCTCGGCTTCGGTAAATGATATACATATCTGCTATTCAGGGGCGCAACCAGGAATTTTTTTTGGGGGGGGTTTTATCAAATGTAGAACTTACATATAAAAACAATTTTACGTAATTACATCTGCTGAGTTGTAGCGGTTAGTGCGTTCAATTTTTGCACTAATGGTTCCTTGTTCAAACCAGCACCATATTTTTTTTTTTTTTTAAATTAAAACGGTCACTGTCAGGACATTCTATCCGTACAGAAGGTGAACAGCAGTGGTAGCGGTCGTTTTAAAATAAACTGGCTTCAACGTTGTTTAGGATCTGTTCGGCCAAAATATTTTGCAAACACCAGTTGTAGGCCGTTTAATGGATTTTTTCTTGTTTGGCATTTGTACGAAGGTGATAAGGCTTGAGCTAAAATATTTTCATTTTTACTCGAGTCCCAATAAGGTCAGCACAAATTCAATATTTTTATCCCCACATTCAGAAAAAAATACCTACCTTTCTCCGATAAAAAATTTCTCTATTTTCGATAATTCCATTAGAATAAATTTTCACATTTTCAAATAGAGAAAAATTTAAGGAAAATGAAAAATTTTTACTAAATTCTGATAAAAAATTCATTGTGCGAAGTATTTTCTTAAATAAAATTAAATCTTTTTTTAAAAATTTAAAAGGCTTATTCTCTAAAAACGATATATTTTTAATATATTTCCCTTTTTCATGGATTTTTTAGTATGACATTTAGAGAAAAGCATTCTCTGGAGAAAACTCTTTAACATATTTGAGTGCAGTGAAAATTTTTCATCCATACATCATTTCGTTGTAAAAATACCCAATTGGCTGGCACTAGCTTTAAAATTCGTCCTTTAGTGAGGACTAATTATGCTCAATTCCGAAAGTAAAAACCGCTAAATTTCTGATATCTTGGGATGAAAAACAACGAGTCTGAATTTGAAAAAATCGTTTGGTATTTCTTGTCCAATGCGCAAATGCTGACGAAATCGGAATAATATATTTTTAACGATAGGTCTTTCCTACTCTTTTCCAAAATCGGTTAATATTGGCGCAATTTTGAGGGAATTTCATGAAACAGATTTTGAAAATCCAATGGAAGATTATGAATAAGGTGTATAACTATATTTTGTCACTGGATGGGCGAACAGAAGAAAAATTAAACCAACATATTTTTACCTAATAAGCCATAATTTCTTAATATCGGATAATATTTAAAAATTTTGAGAAATTTTCTGAAACGGAATTTGGAAACAACGATGGAAAATTAGAAATTGTAAATTTTTTTTCCACTTTGGGAAGTCAATCGGAATTATTTTTATAATGAATTACATGACTTCACTATAAACTTAATTCTGTAGAGTTAGTGTTATCGATGTTTAAAAAATGACTTTAAAAAAGGACGAAAAATAACAATTTAACGGGAAATTTCTTTGATTTTTTCAGTGGCGTGTGACTCAACCGATTTTCCTCAAATTTAGGCTTTACTATGTCTTACTTTTGAATTAATTTGTTTCCAAAAATTTCAAGTTTCCTCCACGCTAGAAGTTGAAAAGATAACTCAAATCGAATTATTGCCAACAACCCTTCAAGTGGTCAGAATCAGTATATAACAAAAATTAAACATGTGCCGGATCGAAATTGAAATTTGACTAGACACTGACTTAAAAGTTAGAGGGACTCTTAAAAACAATTTCTGTATAATTTTGCTTGGACCGGAGAAATCCCCATGGAGCGGTTTTGATTCTTCTGAACATCTTTTCTGCAGAAAACGAATTTTTGCATAAACTTTTTTCTTCAGAATGCATACCCAAGATAAGCAAAAAACTAAAGATTTTCATGGTACACTAAAAAAATTTTGGAAATTTTTTGTGTTTACAAACTATTGAGACCCCAAAAACTACATATTTTGTCATTTTCGAAAAGAGGTTGTTTTAAATACGTGTACAATATATTTTTTTAATGATATTAACATGAATTTAAATTTATTGGAAAATTATTGAGCTCTTCTTTCCATTGATATATCGTATGTTGCGGTTTAACCAAAACTAAGTGCCACAATTATATAAAATGTGAGAAATCGATATTCAAAAGCTTCCTTCAGCTCAATTATTATTTTATTGCCATAAGTACTGTTTGATTTTGGCAAATTTTGGTATGTATATATATATTAGTGGGTACATATGAGTTTTTAGGTACGCAAATCGATTTCTTCTAACCAGTTTTTAGTTAAATGTACGCCAGATAGCGCTCCAGTACAAAATTCATGATTTTCGAATATTTATATTTTTTAATAACACTTATAAAAAACTCATTTTTCATAGTACTCAGTTTTGATTAAACAACACCATACGATACACCAAAAGAAAGAAGAGCTCAGTACTTTTCCAATAATCTTAAATGCATTTGAATATCAAGAATAATGAATTTTTTATAGGTGTTTAAAAAAAATATTTTCTAGTTTTTAAGAGTACTTCTTACTTTTGAGTCGGCTTAATGTGCAGTCTGAAGGAATAAAATATGACTAATTTAGCAGATTATGCATCAACCAGAATCGATTTGAAATATAATTTGGGGTTTTCACTCGTTTCATAAAACGTGTGTTGCTTTTCATGTGACTCACTTTGATTGAATACTATTTTGCTTGGTACTACAATAATTTTTGAGGGGGGTTTAAACCCCGAAACCCCCCTTTGGTTGCGCTTATGCTGCTATTTGTTTTCTCATTTTAATTTTCAGGCTTGAGACGACCTGATAGAAGGCCTGATATTTAAGCATTCACTCAGGCCTGAATTTTCGGAGGAATACTCTTAGGGATATTCAGGGCTGAGTTAACGCTATACTATAGCAGGTATTCTGTAAGTATGACATTTATATGGGAAAAGGAAATCAAGAGGTGTGTTGAATACTCAGGCCTTACCATTGCCTCTCAGGCCTGAGAGAATGTATTGATTCAGGCATATTCTGACCGCTGGGATATTAAGTCAAGTAGGTCAAAAGTAAAAGTATTGAAATTGTATCAATTCATTTTAAAGAATTACTCCTTAAGTTGCTTCGAAAGCACTTCTACAAAAGTACATAAGTATTGCAAGTATGATCATGAAAAAAATACCTTCAAAGCATCTTCATGAATGAACAATACTTCTGCTCTCACGTTAAGAGAGCTTCCTTTTCATTTACGGGCTTATACGAGTTCATACTTTGGTAAATTGCTTCTCAAGGGCTTAAATCTAAGTACACAAAACAAGCTCGCTTACAAAAATTTTAAAATTTGTCTTCACAAGTACCTTCACGGTTAAAAATCTTGGGCTAAATTTTAATCTTTTTTGGATTGCATATAGGACACGACCAAAAAAAGATTACTTTTTAATCCAATGAAAAGTTTTAAATTTTCCAATCCAAAAAGGACTTATTTTTAATCCGCAAAAAGTTTAAAATTTTTAAATCCAAAAAGGAATAATTTTTAATCCGCAGAAAGTATAAAATATTATAATCCAAACAGGATTAGATTTTAGTCCAAAAAAGTTAAAAATATAAAAGGATTACTTTTTAATCCACAAAGGTGAGAACTCGTGAGAAAAAAAGGTAAGAGATAATTCTCATATTTCATAAGTCTACGAAGAAAAGTTATCCTTTGACCTCCATAAGCATGTATATATATATATTAAAAAAAGTTTTTACACTTAATTTATGCTAAATTTTGCATATTTCTATACGAGCTAAAAAAAACTCATTTTTTTTTTTTTGTCGCGTACTTTGAACTAATTTGTACTAAATCTTGCCAATATTTTTATAAAATGTAGCACTCTTTCATCGCGTTAGAACACTTAAAATACATATCGGTTCTTTTTGTTTCTTTCTTGTTTTTCGAGTGATTAAAACCGTGCGAATGTCGCGTCCGTGCCAATGGCTTTTCAGCTGGAAAGCTACATAATATTCAGCTTTTGCCATAGAAGAACTGTCAAATAAAGAGCTGCTTTTCGTTGGCTTTTCAGCCAAAACGCCTTCGTGTGAACATATTATTATATTGCCATAAACTTCACTATATATACATTAAGGGTATTCATGCAAATGGGCAATGCCCTTATAAATGATATAAACCGTATAAGTTTATCAGCCTTATAAATGAAATGTATGGAGAACCGTTTACACAAAACATATATATCACAAACCAGCAATCAGCTGTTTATGTGTATGCTGAAAGTTGACTGTTAACAAGTTAACAGCTGACATATCTCTCCAAATGCACAATCGACTGATAAAAATAACTAATTGCCCAAAATACAAGCTTGCCGCTTTGCATGAATACCCTTATTATGTATTATGAAACACTGCTCAATGTAATAATGAATATAATAATATTTTGGTTCAGATTTTAAGAAACAATTTGTTTCATTTAATTAAAAAATAAACTTCGGATGCTTTAACAACATTAACTATTATATTGAGCGTAAATTTCGTAGCAGTAATAGTTTTCAATCTTAGGTAACATAAAAAATTTTTCCTGAAAAAACTACCTTAATGTAAATTTGTAGTCCAAAAATAGTCTTAAACTTAAACTTTTTTGGATTAAAAACAAATTAAACTTAAGTATGGAATAAAATATAGTACTTTTTGGATTAAAAATTCCTTTAAACCAAAGTTTGGATTAAAAACTAGTCCAAAATTTTTAACCGTGTTCGAAGTATAATCGAGTGCCTCGTTATATCTATTAGCTTATATGTTGTTCTTCTCTATTAGGTTAAATGTATTTCTCAGATAAACATACCTATTTTTCTCCAATTAAATATTGCTCTATTTTCGATAATAGCAATTTTTCACTTTTTCAAATAAAATGTTCTTCAATTAGAATAAATTGCCAAAATATTTCAATATTGCTAATAATGATAAATATTTTTCTCGCACAAAAAAGTTCTCATTTAAGGAGCAAAAATTTACTGAAAATGAAAAATGTTTCCTTTATTTTGATAAACAATTCACTGTGTAAAGTATTTTCTTCAATGAAAACAAATCTTTTCTCAAAAATAAAAAGTCTTCTTCTCTAAAAACGATATATTTTTTATATATTTCTTTTTTTTTTCGTAGAAGCTTTTTACCATTTTTAGGGAATTTTCAGTATCCCATTTAGAGATAAGTATCGTCTGGAGCAAACTCTATACCATTCTTCTCTAAATATGATGCCCTTTTCATCATATTCCGAGAAACTTTTTTCTGAGTGTTTTTAAAAAATTTATTCGGGAAAAAGTAAAATATAATAATGCTTCAGGTAAATTTTGGTCATTCTGAAAGCATTTTATTTATCCTTGTAGTTTCATATTTTTCACAAAAATGACTTGATATTTTTAATTATAAAAATTTGTCGAATTCTGACTTTGGCATTAAATTTATGAAAATTTTTTAATTTTGGACGCTATGAAGTTTCAGAACATCCTTATAAGATCTGATAGTTATTTCTAAATTAATCAGTCGTGGAAAAAATGTTGTTGTTAAAAGAAAAATCTTAAAAGCCGTTTCACATAGTTTTTCTTAACCCTCTTTTTTAAGTTTTAACATTTAATGTACATTCTAACGCTTTTACTATATATTTTTGAGCTACTTTATAAAACTTGTAAACCTAAAAACTGTAAACATTTGTAAACTTATATTTTTGGAAAAAAATTCACTTCTAAAAAGCTACAAATAAAAAATCAAGTCAAAGTACTCTGTAGTTTCTTTTCTATGATGGTTTCTTGTCATTGCGGTTCATGTGATACCAGTGTACCGAGCACGTTATACCAGAGAAATATGACGTAGTAGGCTTATACTTAAGGAAAAAAACACCTATGAAAAATCTATGTAGGGGAGAGTGGTACTAGTTGTCACAAAATTTGAATGAACCGCTGTAACTCCCACAAATCAAGCAATACTGGCACTGCAAAACTTTTAAACATAAATTCAATATTTTATTCATCAATCCTGAGGTTAAGTGTGCAGGTTAAGTGTGCAGTGTAATGCAGGTTAAGTGTGTGGCTTAGCATGCTCGGAGCCCGGGTTCGATCCCCAGCCGCGGCGAAAAGTTTTTTTCAATAAAAAATTTTTCTGATCGGTGACCTCCTCTCTGCAGACAATGGCAAACCTCAGAGAGTAAATAATGCCATGTAAAGATTCATGTGAACATGAATTTTAGCCGTTCGGAGTCGGCATAAAACATGAAGGTCCAGTTCTCGGTCAATTGTGTGCAAACATTTAATAACACACACAACACAGATGATCATAAGAAGCTCGGTCAAAGTCCTTTCAAGGGCTGAAATGGCCAATTTATTTTTTATTTATTTTTATCCTGATATGAATAACGTATGTTATTTAAAAATAAATCAAAAAATTTTCTTGATAAAAATTCAACCCACGAGTGGGGTAACTTGTCCCAATGCGTTGTCCCCGTTGTCACACTTCTTAATCGTCATCGCTGCCACACTCAGAAACACAATTCCAGCAGCAATGTATCAAACTATCACTTTTAATGGATTATGTGCACAACGTTTGCATTTTATACATTGACGGCAATTAAATTATTGGATTTGACGCTTGACAACAAACTACACATAGTGAATCCACGTTATCTTCATTGATACTACCTGTATTCGACTTGCATCATGATATCTGAATATGTCCGACATCGGTATGTAAGTCGTTTGCGATTTTTTGGCATATTTCCTTAATTTCAAATAAAACATAGAATTCTTTCAAAATGGTTATATGAAATTGTATGTGACAACACAGCCCCGTAAGTGCTGTGACAACCTGTAGCATTTACAAAAAAATTAAAACAATGTTTGGTTAATTTAAATATAAATTTTTATCTATAAACTCATAACTATTTGCAAAATATAATAATTATTGTATTTGAAATTTATTTAAAGTTGAATGTAACACACTTCTATTTATCTAATAACAAAGTTCAAAAAAAATAAAAATACACAAATCCAACTAAGTTTGTTAAATGTCTTTTAATATTTGCAAAACAAAACTAACGACATTTAAACTTTCTTGGGATGTTTCATAGTACAAATATGTTGCATAGTACAGTTCATAAAAAGGAAGTGAGAACTTCAATGATCAATAAAATGATCAATGAAATATGCGGTGAGCCAAAAAAATCCTCTCAAAACAAACTTTAAATTGATTCAACGTCATCTTCTTATTTTGGCCAATTTTTCATTCGTATCTTGTATCGTATTTAGATCAGATAAAATACGCCATAATTCGATGATCCATGAAAACCCACTATTTATCCAAAATGTAATTTTTGTTGTTAATTATACATTATAAGATAAGAATTGAAATTAATTACCTACAAGCAAAGGATTTTAGTATCCAAAAGCTCTAAATAATTCTGTACTTTATATCTAACCTGTAAAACGCGCTCTTCTGCCCATTTAAGTTAAGTTGAATTCACAAAACTTCAGTCATTCCTAATTCATACGACCACGTGTTATAATTATAAATGTGAACCTACTTGACAATCCATTATGTATGTCGTGAATATAATCATACATTTATCTAACTTTCCCTGGCTTACAATGAAAATACTTCCAAGTACAAAACCACTGTGTTTCTGCTGAAGCATACAATTGCTCCTCATCCATAATTAGTTCCAAGTGCATTTATGTGAATATTTTTTTTTGATATTGTTTGTAAATATTTCTTCTGCCATTGATGCTTGAGGCACGCCCATTGAATGTATTGCGGTTGCTGTATATATTATTTTTCCACAGAGTTTATTTTTTTGTTTTGTTTTTGTTTTGTTTTAAAAACTTACTTGCTGCATATTCATGGTTCTCAACTCATGGTTCTCCAACGGTCGTGCGTCTTTTTGTGTTGTAAATTTGAAATGTCATTTTCACCAGAACAAGTGCTGCTACTCTCAAATGTCGTGGCGCTCATGGGGTTTGTCCTCCTTTTTTGTTGTCCTCTTATTTATCGCACGTCTTGGCCGCGTCGTTGTTTCGTTTTCGTTTATTTAAACATGAACACCACGAGCATTAACAGTTGGCTTCATTGTGCTATGAGCATCATGCATGCGACTATCATCCTCATCCTTCGAGAAGCCAACAGACGCCAGGCGTCAGAGCAGAGAATTGGTACTACGTCGTAATCTATGGATGTATCTAAGTTAATACATAATTTTGCTTCGTTCATTCCAAGTTTTGGTAACCACCAAAAAAGAAAAAAAAAAATCAGCATACAAAAAAAAACCGAAAAAAGAAACAATTCTGTAGCTGCAAAAACTAGGAAGAATGGATTCATTCCTTTTGCTGTGACTGTTCTGTGTGGAGTTGCTTCTTAGTTTCTTTGTCAATGACACTGCTGTGACCTAAATTTTTGTCAAATTGGATAAATTTTTCGCATTCTCGCCTTCTTCTCTGCACCGGTATTTGTTGCAATTTTTTGCCGCATTTATTTATCTTTCTTTCCTTCGCGTATCATCTTTATGCTTTACATTGTTATTGTTGTTCTGTTGCTGTTGCTGTGAAAATCGTCATTTTTTGCAAGTAGTTTTTCCACGTACTGCGTTTGGTGCAAAGCATCGAGTTTCTGATATCGTGTGCTCGGCATTGTTTTCCCTTTTAGCAAAGAAGATGAGAAGACGGTATAAGCCAAGTCCGTCCGACTTGTCTGTTCAAGCAGAAGTCGTGTCGCCTCGAGCTTTAATTATGATTTACGAGCCTTTTACAATGACGCTGAACGCGTGGTGCACGTTGTAAATACAAATGAAACTTAAAATCAGAATCAGATTTAATAAAGACCCGTTGTTGCTAATGCCAACCCGTGTTCTGTTCAATTAAATGCTTCTTGATTTTCATCGTTCATTGTTCATCGTTTTGGCATTCGTTATTCGTCATACAGCTATTAAAAATCAGCGTTATAACGAAGCATCACAACTACGCATATGTAGCATGGGGGAAAAAATTGCTCTCTGCTGCAATGTAATGCGCCAATTATGGCGTTTGTCTGTCCCTTGCAATGAGCGGTTGCAAAATCGAGTGGGACAAATGCCAGCGACATTGCTTTTTTGGCAACGAAACCGCAAGGATAAAAAAAGAAGACAAAAATTTCATTGTTTTTCCTACTGTGGATGGGCTGTGGGTGTGACTTTTGTGGGCTGGGATGGGTGATAAAGGGGATGGGGATGGAAAACATTTTGTCAAATTGAACCCAATTGGCCGTGCAGTTAAGTGAATTTATGACCGTGCAGAACATTAGGCATTGGCGTCAGAGCATACGCGCCAACCCACCGGGATGCTTTCACGGATGCTAAATCCGACGATTTATAACATTGTGTTCTTCTCTATTAAGCAAAAATTAAATCTAAACAAATGGACTGAAAAAGTAAGGCATTAATTATATTTTTCCATATCTCTAGACAAGTTGAAAAAGATCTCTAGAAGCCAAAGTGGAATTTAATTTTATAAATTGGCTTTATTTATAAAATAAAACAGAGAATGCACTGTTAAGAGCTCACTCCACGGGAGGAAATCATGAGTAACAAGTACAGAGTGCTTCTATAATTGCACTGTTGTGTATTAAGATTGTGTGGTTTTTTTTAAACCATCGTTTGTAGACAAAGCGTTGCATATCGAAAAGATGGAAGGAAAATGAAAATTAATGAAAATAGAAAAACTATCTTCCAACTTTAGTGCAAGGAAAATAACCGCCCCCCCCCCCCCCATGCGAAAATAGTTGTGCATCGCTTCCCCGAAGCTCATTTAGTGCACTTAAGATGTTCGCTCGTGTATGAAACAGCTACGATATAGTTTTTCTTACAAGTAATACAGAAGCTGCTAGGAGGACAAACTGATTTAGTTTCAAGAAACTGTTTCACTATGGTCTTAAAGAAGAACTGTCACTGAATCTGCTATTGCGCACAACTACTTTACTCTCATGAGTAAAATAAAAATCATATAAATAAAAGCACTGTATTGCAAATTCTCTCTCACATAAGCAGCGTTACAGTCACAAGTACTATAGAAGCTGCTTAGAAGCTGTGCGATGTCAACTAATTTTAATAAGAGAAAACAAAATTTTAAAATTTAAACAGATTACCTGTGAAAATATGCAGTATAAACAATAATAAATTCTTTTTGAATTTTCTTAGCCGATATCAGCTCTAATTTAGGTGTTATAAGCAAGCATCTGAAAAGAGTCATTTTTCCAATAATTTGACTTTTTTCCTTTCAATGTGTTTATTTAAAATAGTATGCTCATAAATTTATGATTCCAAAATTGAATTATCTATAGTATTTATAAAGACGATCAAAGCTAAAAAAATCTTTAAAAAATATATATTTTTTATAAGTTAAATGAACTCTAAAATTTTTGTAAAGAAGCGGTTTCTTGTATTTTTAAAGGGGGGACATGACATTGCATGACCGGGGTGACCGTGGCATGCAGGTTAAGTGTGTAGCTTAGCATGCTCGGAGCCTGAGTTCGATCCCCAGCCGCGGCGAAAAGTTTTTTTCAATAAAAAATTTTTCTGATCGGTCACCACCTCTCTGCAGACAATGGCAAGCCTCAGAAAGTAAAAAATGCCATGTAAAGCTTCTTGAGAACATGATTTTTATCCGTTCGGAGTCGGCATAAAACATGTAGGTCCAGTTCTCGGTCAATTGTGTGCAAACATTTACAAACACACACAACACAATTGATCATAAGAAGCTCGGTCAAAGTCCTTTCAAGGGCTGAAATGGCCAATTTGTTTTTTTTTTTTTTTTGTTGGACATGACATTGGCCGTTTTTTGAAATCGATATTTATACCCCCACGCGTACTGCGTAAGGGGTATATTAATTTTGTCACGACGTGTGTAACGCCCATAAGGAGGCGTGTTAGGTATAGAAAAGTATATATATTCTTGATCAGCATGACCACCTGAGTTGATTTAGCCATGTCCGTCTGTCTGTCCGTCTGTCTGTCTGTGGACACGATTACAGCCGTAATTTTGAAGCTATAGTGCTGAAATTCGATATTTGAGCTTTTTTCTAAAAAACTAAGATCAAGTTCGAGAATGGGCTAAATCGCATGAAAACTACGCCTACCTCCCATATAACCCCAATATTGAAAACTCTGTAAAGAGGCTAATATTACAGCTACAATACTGAAATTCGGTATTTGTATATTCTATGTTAAAAATAAGATGTGTGCGAAAAATGAGCAACATCCACCCACAAACACGCCCACCCCCCATACAACCCCAAAATTGAAAAATCTTTAAAGAGGATAATATTAAAGTTACAAGACGGAAACTCGGTATTTAAGTATTCTATATCAAAACTGAGGTGTGTTAGAAAAATGAGCGTCATCCACCTACTAACACGCCCCCCTCCCATACAACCCCAAAATTGAAAACCCTATAAAGAGTGTTAGGAATTTATTTTTTTTTTTTGTTATTCATTCTTGTTTTTATATTACATTTATTCTTTTTATATTACATTTATTCTTTTTATATTACATTTTAAATAACATTCTTAGACTATTATTTTTAATTTTTTTATATCTAATATATAAAATTTCAAATTAATATTATTATTTATTTTATGCTGTTATCTTTGTATAAATGAATATAATTATTATTTTTAAGAACGTATTTTTTTATTGATTTTGCACATCTCTAGTGCATCCAAATGGTAATAGACCACTGCACATTTAAAAAAAAAAAATAAGAAAACGAGAGGAAGAAGAAAACAGAACGTAAAATAAAAAAAGAAAACGTGTCTTTTCCGTTCACGACCTGCAGCAAGAAGTTGATCGTTGTCAAGCTAACGATTTTTCATCAAACTATTTGTAAGACATCAGCCTTTTTGGTTAAAATTTTAAATTGAAAAAAAACTAATAATGCACAAAACCGTGTCCAACAGTGCACCGAAAATAAAATCGTGCATAAATAAAACAAAATAAAGTAAAAAAAAAAAGCAAATGCAAAAACAAACATCTTTAAAATAATATGTGCAGTAAATGTTAATTTAATTAACAGGCTGATGAGCTATTTAAATAAACTATAAAATAATAAAAACGAAACAAGATTCAAAGTAACAACAAACAATACAAAATAAAAACCGGCATAAGTTGGCAAAATTGTCCATCTGACGGGAGAAACGTGTGCTGTGTATCCAAGGTCATTTTGGACGACCATCGTGGCGAAGGGTCAGCTGGAGGCCAGTGTGACGACCAAGACGAAAGACAACAACAACAAAAGTCTCCAAAGAGAGCACATGCTGGTCAATCATTCAACTCCGCCGCAGTGTGTTGCAGTAGCTGAGCCAACAACTAAGTTTCATTTATAATTTTTTTTATTAATTTTATTTATTATGCTCATTACTAAGTTTACTTTTTTTTTTTTTTTTTTCTCTTTGAATTTTATAATATAAAGCAGATTATAACTTAACATACAGTTTATAAAAAAAAAAAAAAAAAATTAACATGCAGAAAACCAAACCGAAAATGAGAAAGCTAGCACAAAGCTCAAAGAAAAAGTAAATAAGAGCATAACATCCATGTATATATAAGTTTTTTTTTTTTTAAACCATAATTATCATCTTAAGTTCTATTTACAGATATTTTTAGTTGGGAGGAATACCGACACGATGCGCATCTTATCGGCCGATTCACCAGACCTTTCAAAACACAAATTAAACTCAAAAATTGGTAAAAACTTATAAGCATGGATGAAAGCGTATGTAATTTTTCTTATTTTCTATATAACTTTCCTTTTTTTTTTCAAATATTTAAATTTTTTTTTTTGTTTTCAACAACGAACTGTACTTCATGCAATCAGTGTTTTTTTTTTTCTTTTTTTTAAATAATTGAATTTCTAAATAAAATCTTAAAAATTTTGCTACTTTAATCTTAAACTTAACATATTTATAATAAAATCTGCTTAAATTACTACGATATTAAATACTCCGATAAAACTTAAAATAATCATGCAATGAAGACTATAAATAATTAAATTTCATATATTACTCTACTTTTATACTTAATTCTTTTTATACTACTAAGCTTTATTAAAATTGTTATCTTAAAATTACTTAAATTAGCTATGTTATGAACTTTAATATTGAACGGGAAATGGTTCCTATTTTTTTGTTTTTCCAATAAATTGTTAAATTTACAATGAATTGCTAGTTTATTTTAGAAGGGGAATGCTAGTAGGAACGGAGAGAGTTTGTTAGTTAGGAAGTCGGTTTTCATAAAGGGGCAGTCATAGCAAATTTGAGAGCGGTTCTGATTGCCATGGCGTTCTGGTTAAATACTCCAGTGGGTGGGAACAATACGCTCTGTGTGACTTAACATCTGGTCTCACATTTAAGAGGAAGCTGCCGGACGTAGGGATCGAACGAGGTTAATATTTTCTGATAAGTTGCTCTGATATGGCTTTTTAATATGGCATGAAATTTAATTTTTTTTTTGCTATGCTTACGCGTCGCCGATTCGATAGGTACAAGAACCACGCCACACCGTAGAGCTAGTCGATGAACATCCAGCATGCCGCCTCGTACTTATTCATCGGATTGATATAAGGAATTCTTTTTTTTCAACATTTTTTTTTATTTACGACATCTAAGCCCGCGCGTAACAAGAGGCTAATATTAAAGGTACAAGACGGAAACTCGATATTCGTGTATTCCATAACAAAACTGAGGTGTGTTAGAAAAATGGGCGTGATACACAAACTAACACGCCCACCTCCCATACAACCCCAAAATTGAAAACGTTATAAAATGACTTATATTTAAGCTGTAGGAAATCAATTTGATATGTATGTATTTGAGACACATAAAAATAATAAAATCTCTCAAAATCTCATAAAAAAAGCTCTCCAATTTAAGATTATTTTACCTTTAAGAATCGGCCGTGGGGGTATTTTAACTTCGGCCCAGTCGAAGATATACCTTACTAGTTTTTTATAATTTTGTATTTTAGTAAATATTCTTAAGATTCTAAGAAAATTTCATGGAAAAATTCCTACGGGTTCAAAAGTTACAGCCGGATTAGTAAGGGCGCATTTTTAATTTTCGCTGTTTTTTTTTCTTTGTTCACAAACTTTGAACGCGTTTATCTCGAAACCATGTTTTTCGTACTGGTTGCGGCACTAGCGGGTTCATTTTTTGACGAAATTTTTTTTGTTTTTTGTATTTTTTCAAACTTGATTCGCTATCGTATGACACAAGGTTTTTTTTAAAAATTTGTTTTCGATTTTTTATGAATTTTTAAAGTCAATATTTTTTTCGCAAAAACACACTTTCAAATTTGGAACATCACCAAAAATTAAGAAAAAATTAAAAAAAAAAAAAATCACCTGTCATACGATTACCAATTTTGTTAAGATTTAAAAAAGTCATTGTTTTTCCAGATCGGACAATATTTGTTTGGAGCTCTATAGCACCATGTTGGAGTGAAAAATATATTTCTTTGAATTTATTTTCTTGTAATTTGTTCAATTCTCTACAATAATAAAAAAATTTTGGAAAAATGTTTGTTTTTGACTGAGTTATGAACTTTTAAAAACGGTCTGTTTTCTCTGCCTCAAATGGTTTTTTTGTTTTTTTTTAGCTTTGAACCAAGGATTTCAGGTGTCAAACCCATTCAGTCAAGTCTGCCTTGGTTCGGAAAATGGGGAGATAGAAAAGTAGGACTGAAAGGGAAATCAAGTGAAACAAGTGTAGAATGTTGTATGTGTGGCGAAGTGCTATATCAACATTCGAATTTGAATCTGAGGCAAGTGTTATGCCTTTACCTCGGTCAATTCGAGATATCAAGTAATCTCATTCCACAAACATCTCTTCCACCAACTACAACTTCCAAGGTCGTATATATTGATGAATTTTGAATTTCAGTTGATTAGAAATGAGGAAAGAATTAAAGAAAGGTAAAAGCGTAGGACCATGGCTAAACCGGGATTCGAACCCGGAACCTCTGGGTTGACAGTCAAGCACGCTAACCACTCAACTACCGAGGCCCAAGTCAAATTCTCAACACGATATATTTATGTTTTTGAAATTATCTTGGAAAATGTTAGAAATATTGGTATTGGTAAAACTATCATATCTTAAAAATTTCAGTGTTTTAATTTTTTTTTGCTATGAAGTTAATGTTGCAACTTTTGAAAAGTGCCATTATTATCAAAGAATGGTCATTAAAAAAAAACTCAAGTTAATCCAAACTAACAGTTTAACTTCCGACAGGTTCCAATATCGAGATTAATAGAGGTTTCCACCTCCATAACACTTCTAAGAAACTTATAGAGTTAAGTTTAAAGTTTTTCTAAACGATCTTGTTTGAAGTGCTTCAATTGAAGCTCTTACGAAGTAATTGATCGAAGTTTTGAGAGCAGAACCACGTATAAAACAAAGAGTCGCTCTAAACTTGTCAGCGAAAGTGTTGTTCTCTCTCTAATGATGCTTCAAAACCGCTTGTAAGAGTAAATTTCAAATTACGTGAGCGAGCAGGACTACGTGCTTTGCTACAATATCTTGCGTAGTAATTTATGGAGAACCTGATAAATTCTTAACCACGTTAAAGGTTTCTTTAATACAAATGCTGCTTACATAAAACTAAAAATTACCAAATCAATTATTCTCTTTCATTGTACTTCAAAGAAACTTGTTAAGGCATATTCCAAACTTTTGTGAACGAGCTTGTATTGCTTGCTTTTGATTCCGAAGCACCAAGGATATCTCCAGGTTGATTCGATACCCCTTTGATATTTCAATGGGAATATATAAAATTATATTAAACCGAAATACAACAGTATATTCAGTATATTATATGCATATGTGGATACAAATCTGAAAGCACCAGTAAGCCTTTCCGATAAAGCAACTTGTAAGAATGAGGTATATTTCTGAGTAAATTCTCATTAAAGAGCTTCGTAAAGGTTTTGGCTAAGCACTTCATTGTACCTAATACCATGTCTACACAGAGAGTTTAGCTTTGTTTTAGTTTGAGTTCAACCGAAGCTGTTTACACAGAGAAACGATCGTCAATTTTTGGAATTTCGCTCAAATCTGAACTTTTTCGTCGCATATTGATAACAAAACCTTATCTTCTGAACTTGTCCCAGTTTTTTTATTTGCTTTTTGGCTCATTTTTACAAATAATAAATTACAAATAGAAACTTTCACAATTGACCACAATTCAAAGCAAGCTGAGTTTAGTTGCCTTTCATCCTGCATAATTGTACTGGTAACGCATGCTTATATAGTGAGTTTAAGGACAAAACGCAACTTTGAACTGGAAACGCAAACTAAACGTCTTGTATACTGGTGACATTTTTTTCCATACCTAATTTTGTCCTACTCGTTACGCTGTGCGCCGTTTGAGAGCGAACCTCTTAATTCCTGTAAATGAGCTTGGAAAAAATTTCGCAAAAATGCTAACGAGGAAGAAGAAATGTTCTTCGGAATTTCAATTGTTAGTTGGAATTTTAAATTTTTAGTAAGTTGAAAAAGTCCTTTTATAGTTTGAAATTAGATTCAAGCGTTTCTTTTTGAAAGTAAAAGGAATAAAATGGGCCTATTTGATTTGTTAAAAATTCCTTATTACAAACTCCTTATTACAAAACGAAAATTTATAACCAAGGTTAACTTATTGAGTCTTCTTCATTTATGGCTATATTCGAAATTATTGCTGAGAACACAGCTTTAGCAAAAAACAAGTAAAGAAAGTCTAAAGTCGGTCTAGACCGACTATGAAATACCCTAAACCCACTGTTCAAAAACAAAAAATTTTATTGTAAATGGGCGTCTCCGTGGGCGGATGAAGCCTATATTTTAATTGCATTTAAATGGTGATGAAAAATACCAAGTTTTATTCCTGTAGCTCACAGTTAATGCCTTTATTGTGCTTTCGCTATGGGAGGTGGGCGTGTTCATGGACGCCAATTTTTGAACACACCTTAGTTTTGGTATAAAATACATACATACCAAATTTAATTTCTCTATGACAAACATAACTTCATTTATTGAGTTTTAAACTTTTTGGGTTGTATGGGAGGTGGGCGTGTCCGTGAGTGGATAACACCCATTATTCAAAACCATCTTTGTCTTGATACAAAACATATACATACCAAATTTTATTGTTGTAGGTTAATTATGAGCTGAGTTATGCAGTTTTCAATTTTTGCGTTGTATTGGAGGTAGGCGTGTCCGTGGGCGGATTCCAAAAATATTCAATAGTGCAGATCCTTGGGTCCATGTGACTATGTGTACCAAGTTTCATTCAATTATCTCAACTCCTTCTTCTTATCCTGTATATACGGACAACACACAGACGGACGGACGGACGGACGGACGGACATGGATAGCTCGACTCACGTGGTGACGCTGATCAAGAATATATATACTTTTCTATACCGGACTCGCTTCGTTCTATGCGTTACAAACGTTTGCACAAAGTTAATATAACCTGACCTTTCAGGTTTAGGGTATAACAAACTGCATGACTAAATTTTAATAAAATCTCAGTTTTATACAAGAACATTTATAAACTTCCGGCTAAGCTTTCAAGAATGAAAATATAATCAATAAAATAGTTAAGTTTTTATGTTTCTCAATAAACTTACAAATCCAGCGCGGAAAATACTAACATCAACAACAATCACAATTCAGATGACTTGCATTGTTGTGACAACAAGTTTTTTTACTTTCGAAGTTGCTCATATTTGCTCATATTTTCTTGAGCGTAAAACTAGCAAAGCTTGCTTTAATGCTTAGAAAGTTTTAACCAAAAACAAATTCAAAACTCACAGTAATTTATTAAATCAAAATCCGTCATAATATTCGGTGCTGCTGAAACACAAACTTCAAGAATAACATACAAAGTAAATCCTTGCAGAAAGCTATTTGTGTGCAGTTGACGTCACTCTTAGCGATCAGCAGCCACTGCATCATCCATTAAAGTCCGTTGATTGCACGGACTTAATTAAATTGCAAAGTTTTTGTTTGCACTTCGGCCACCGAGGAGCGAGCACTAGACGAGCGAAGGCTGACTGCAGTAGAACTGAAGAAAGTTTTGAGTCCAAAAAGGAATACGAGTCATTGTAAATCACTGCAGGACGAAAGCAAATTCCTCTTGAATTCAATTTAAAATAATAAACAAACCTACAAAGAACCAAACACTTTGAAGTTGAGAATTATCTTTAGTTTTATTTAGGTTCTTGGCGAAATTGGAGCGTAGCAAAATCAACGAAATCAACACCGTTACTAGAATGCCTGCTGTAGGTCAATGGTAAATGCTAGCAAGGACTAGAAACGACAAAATAACATGAATATTTTTCAGGCAGACCCTGACAGATCAGAGGTTCAATGAGAGTCATTTGTAAGCTTGGCATGCATGTCAACAAACACGAACGCACGCACACTTATAACAACATCCCCAGGCCAAGAACTCGATTTTATCGTATTCGCAAAACTGTCGAATTCAATATGTTTCCCTCATTTTTTGTTGTTGATTTTTGTTTTCTTTATTTTCAGCTCTTGCGACACACTAAAAGAAAAATAAAAATTCCTAAATGGGAAATTATGCGAAGTTTTCTTAGCAACAAGAGGCAAAAATAAAAAATAAAACCTAAATAACTTTGTCGATTTACTCAACAACAGGAAGTAACGTCCTTTTGCCTTTGCAGTTATTGCCACTGTTAAGCAGCTAGAGCAACAGCGGTCGCCATCAGACGCTAGGACGACAAACAAACTAGCAAGCAGGATGCGGTTGTCATAATGGCGAACGGACGTTTACCATTCCGTCCCCGTCAGCAACAAACACAACGACAACAGCAACAACGACACAACTGTCAACAGTCCGAATATTTATACGTTAGCAAAAAGGACCACTTCATTACACATTGCTTACTTCCTTTCGTCCATCCGGAAGCAGAGACGCATTGATTTGGGCCCAAGCAACATGACGAACACTTGCAGTTTATGAGTATGTGTGTGTGTGTGTGTGTGTGAGTGTGTGAGGGCCAAGTAATGAACAATAGCACTATGTTAAGGAATGCTATTGAGTTCTAACTATGTTAATTGAATAATAAAAAATGCTTTATGACGAGTCTATTTAGTGTCCTGACAAACATTTGTTTGAGAATCTTGAAAGTTTATTTAAATGTTAGGGTAAAAGAAGGAGCCTGATTATTTGTAGCATTTGTCGAGCAGAAACAAGTTAGCACTCAAGTCTATCTAGACCCGAGTGTGTTTCTTTTTGTGTTAACTTATAATGGATCAAAGTTTAAGTTAAGAGTAATCAAGGTCAAAACAAAACATTGATTGCTATGCAAACTAAAGTATATTGAATGTTTGACCTGATTTTATATGTTTACAGACATTTGAAGAAATTAAGTATGCTTGGGGTCGAATTTTTTTTTTTTAATATTTATACTAACATGCAGAAAAATTAGTTGAAGGTTTTATTTTTTAATTGATTGGAGATATAAAGATATTTTCTTAAAGAAACTTTGTTTTTAAAAATAGAAAAAGCAACATTTTAAAAAATTATTTTTGACAAATAAATCATACGGGGTAGCCTTGATTTTCTTGCTGGCGCGGACAGTTTGATAACTTAGGTTTTTAACATCTTAAATGCGCTATAAGCTATGAAAGAAAATAAAAAAATGTGTATTTAAGTTTTTCTTTTTTGCAAAAAAAAAAAAAAATTTTTACCCAATATTTTGAGAAAACAGAAAATTTTGTAGTTTCTTTTTAAAATTAATAATTTAAATATAAGCAACGAAAGTAACGATCAAATTTGTATATGTTTTTTTGTAGTTAACTAATAAGTCTTAAATACAAAACAGAAATTTGTCAAATTCCGCTATTCAAAGATGGCGGAGATATTGCCTTACCAATTTAGAATATTCAATTTGAGACAGTTTTTTTCTCTTTTTTGGCATTTGGTTAAAATTCACGCCAAGTTACTAACGACAATTCGATATTTTTACTTAGAACTCCACGGCAGTTGTTTTTACATTTGAACTAAAATTTAATAAACTTTCAGAAATACTTAGAAATATTTAGAAAACCGTTAAAATTCGACCAAGATATTGACATAGAAATTAAAATTTTTTAATTCAAAACTCATTTTTGTACAAATCTCAAAATTGATGAATGAAATAATTAAATTTTTTGACGTAGAATTACGTCTTACAGCGCGGTTTGTATGGAGTCGTTTTAACAAATTTTTTCAAAGTCATTAGGCAACTTTTTGGCGAATACTTTAGGGTATACCTATAGCCTTTAATACTCTTCGTTCAAAGATATTATATATACTTAAATATCAGATATATCCTGCGCTGAATGCATATCTAATTGTAGATTTTGTCACTATTATATTAAAGTCATAAAATAGTAAAATACAAGAAGAAAAATGCATGTTTGTATATAAGAAAATCGATTATCAGCTGCTTATAATGTGCCTGTTGCTTTTTTTTCTTTCGTTGTTTATGCTTGTATTGCTTTTGTTTCGCACGAACTGATAGGTTCGCTTTGGCAGCATTGTAAGCGTTCGTTCGCATTGGGTTTATGTATGCACTACTGTTATAGTCTACTATTTAACCAACTTCAAAAAGGAGGAGGTTCTCAAGTTGGTTGGTTTCTCTGTTTTTTTTTTTTGAAACCAGAGGTCATGAACCTATTTTCAACTCAGTCAATGAACTCAAACTGTCAAATTTAACGAAATGGGTCTGTGACCCCGTTAGATTTAACTCTTGTGAAAAGAAACGAATTGGATCATATTTCGTTTTATGCTTTAACCCAATAGATGGCGTAACAGTTTAATTTTTTTTTTTTAATGCAAATTAATTTGGATTCCACATTCCACTAGCACTAGCGAGTGTAGGTGTAGTTCGCACACTATACTTCGAACAGAGACAAAGTGTAGCTCACAAACTAAATATCAGACAGAGACGAGAAGAAAGGACATTTGCTCAGCGTGAAATATAGTAACCATACGATTTTTTTTAAAATCGGGGTCTTAATTTTAATTTGAAATTAGTAGTTAAACTGACTATAGCTCGCAAACTATATATCGGGCAATGACGAAATTGGCACCAATGGAAAGTGCATTTGCTTCGCCTTCTTTTCAACTAAGTCAATGAACTCAACCTGTCAAACTTAACAAAATGATTGCAAAAATTTGAAATTTTGCTTGTTTCTTTTTGCTTGCTCATTTAATCATACTTACTATTTAACTTTTTCTTTGTTTTGGCATCGATAAGTAGTCCATAATTGAGTGTTATTCATTTATTTTTTAATTTTTGGCAGATCAATAAAAATACGTGCAAAATGAAAAAAACAATCGGACCAAAGAGACAAAGTAGAAGAGGTTACAACTTAAACGGAATTCTACGTCTACACTTACGATACTATCGAAACTGTTTCTTTTTTTAAAAATTGTTACTTCTGAAAAAACTCGCATTCGAACAACTCAAAAGCTCTCTCCCAACCAAATTTCATATTGATCAAAGATCCGTTTTTTTTTCTCAAAATTGTATTCCTCTGTTAGAAGGTTGGGAACCTCCTCCATCAGATATATTTATTATTTATATAAACATTCTGCACATCTGGGCAACAGTTCCTTTCGAATGATATAAGATATATATATTTTGAGTTTTAATTAATACCAAAAGAGTGTACGACAAAGTTTATTGTTAACGCATTGTTAAATCAGATTTGTGATATGATCAGCTGATAACTGTTAAAGCATTATGAATTTGGAACTGCATTTTTTTTTACAATGTAAATATGTGACATTTAATAGGACTGTGAATTAAGATAATTTTAAATGAAAAATTTTTAGTTTTGAAAAATACTCAAAGAGCAATTCACTAGCTCTGTTCAAACAAGATTTCATATTTCTATTTTAAAAGGTTGAGAACCGGCTCCAGCGAAAACACAATTTTTAAACTAAACTAAAAACATATGGATCTTTTAAATCATTGCATTGGTCTGGCAGCAGGTTAAGGCACTGAATAAAAAAACTTTGCCTCTTAATTATATAGATAAATGCAATCAGGTCAGACGGATCACAAAAAATGCTGCAACTTTACCACAGCCACCGTGCGAATGACCGTGACATATGGTAAGGTTGTGACATTGCTTAACGATTCACCAAAATACTTAAGGAAACTGGTCCTTGTTTAGTTTGTGCTGCTTTTGCTGCTGTTGCCGCCAGGTTGCGGGCGAGTGCCACTAACAGTTCTTCTCTAAATATCCAAACTTTCTCATTAGTTTACAAGTGTGCAAAACAGCTTGGGGCAAAGCAGTTTCACTTGCGAACTGCAAACCGAACCGCGCCCTTCACCGGCACCCACCGAGGACACAAAGTTGTTAAACAATTTCCAATGCCACGACGTATGCTCAGCATCAGTAGCAGCAGCGTTGATCGCTTCAAGTAGTTACTTGCTACATGCTACTACGAATAAGCCAGGAAGACGCAGGATGCAAAGTGAAATAATTAAAACTTCTGCCCAAGTTAAGCTGCGAGCAACAAGAACAACCAAACTCTTCTTTCTGCAAATCCTTCGCAGAAAAATATAACTACAAGTTTATGCAAAGAGAGACACTCGGGCTGACAAGAATGAACTGCCACCAATGCTGCATTATAACAAATTGGTACAACCACAAGCTGCATCTCGTTTCACAAATGTTAAGATGTTGATGCCTGCCGCCGCGTGGCGGCAACGTCTTTGCATTCGACTTGCGGTTGTTTTTCAATCTCTTCGATGTGGCTCATCGTAGTGGTCTCCAGTGCAAGATACAACGACCTACAGAGCTTTCTGCTGAGGCTGGCTTGAGTGAGGAGGACATGTCTTACGTCTTAATGGCTTTTAGTCTTCCGTAATGTGCACATAAGTGGCGATGAGCACTTCGCAGAGCGACCGACTGACAGCAACTGCGCCTAACTTCAGGCTATTTTCTGAAGCACCATTTCAGTTAATGAAAACGATTTGATGACAAGATAAAGTGCAAATTACCAACGCAGATGTTCCGCAGCAGCTGTCGATTTACGGCAGTTGAAGCAAGCGGTGATGGCGGTAACTGAAGCAGTGGAATTCACATGGGCCACAATGTTAACTACTCGAGAATCGGTGGTATTTTAATTGAAGAAAGTTTTGCGCAGCAAAGGGACAGAGTGGAATAGAGGAATTGTGATAGAGAGAAAATCGCCACTTAAGGTAATAATCATTCGAGCTCATGCTATAACTGCTCATGCCAGGAAGTGAGGTGAAAGTTTGCGGCCGGATTTAGAACTTTTAATGCACCATTTTTAGCTAAGATATTTAAGATATTTACAGTACACTACATCTCAGCAACTAGAATTTGGTTATTTAAAAAACTGAATTGTTAAAGCAAAAATGAAAGTGATATGTTGATTAACTTCGAAAATACATATATTTACCTACACATCATTCCTGAAGTTACAAATTTATTTTTGAAAACTGAAATTCCAAGAAAAAGATATCATGATAATAATATGCAACATTCAAAATGATATTTATTATTTACATAACTTAAGTTTAACATTTCCTCAATGGAAATCTCATTGAAAATGGCTTAACGAGTAGTTGGTATAGATGTGACGCCTTATTTTCAAACTATTATTACTTCAAAATAATTATTATTAATTATTATTATAGTTATTTATTTTATAATTATTTTGATAAACTAATTTCCAAAATGAATATTGAAAGTGTATTTGGTGCGGGATGATAGTTTAGAAGCTGAATTGTTGGAAGAGAAATTAACATGGAGATTCACACTCAAATACATTTTTTGTCAGAAAAAGAAATTAATTTAAAAAATTCATAAACATAAAATTCAACCAAAGGAAGGAAGCAGAATAGTTATTTTTATTCCATAAATTTTCATCTCGAAATAGTTTGGTTCATGTTAGGAAAGCACTTTGTAACAATTTTGCAATATTTGATGGTTTTGTGTAAAGGCTCAACCAAGTTATGCGTAAGCATACAAAACCTAGAGAGCAAAAGAACGTACTTGCTCAGCAATATATTGCGTCGCCCAAGTTGTGCGTAAGCAATTTTTCGTTCAGTTTCTCAATTTTCGTTTACTTTTCAAAACTTGAGTGTGAGCGCTCGACACCGTATATTGCTAAGCAGAAAAGGGTTGCAACCTGTTTAATAAATAATTTAAATTTTGATTTTTAACATTTATGTATCGAAATTTTATTAAAAATCAGTAAAAAATGTATGTTTTAGACAGGATTTATTTATTAAGCGAGGTTTGTATAGAATTTGACCGCTATATTCAATCATAAAGCATGGATGAATTTACCAACTTAAAAAAAATATTTTTTTATAATTTTAGTTGGCAATCTTTTTCGACAAAAACAAATTATTTTTTATTTGTCATTTCATTCGAATCGATTTATATTGAAATTTGTTTACATGCTTACTTCGTTTTTAATTAAGTATGGAAAAGTGTGTATTTGAACTTTTGTATACTTTTCGTTGACTTCTCTCTGAAACTTGTGTATGCTTACGCATAACTTGTTTGAGCCTTAATTAAAAACGAAGTAAGCATGAAAAAAAATTCAATATAAATCGATTCGAATGAAATGACAAATAAAAAATAATTTGTTTTTGTCGAAAAAGATTGCCAACTAAAATTATAAAAAAATATTTTTTTTAAGTTGGTAAATTCATCCATGCTTTATGATTGAAAATAGGGGTCAATTTCAATACAAACTTCGCTTAATAAATAAATCCTGTCTAAAACATACTTTTTTACTGATTTTTAATTAAATTTCGATACATAAGTGCTTAAAATCAAAATTTAAATTATTTATTAAACAGGTTGCAACCCTTTTCTGCTTAGCATTATACGGTGTCGAGCGCTCACACTCAAGTTTTGAAAAGTAAACGAAAATTGAGAAACTGAACGAAAAATTGCTTACGCATAAAGGCCCAACCAAAATAGACGAAACGAGACGATTGCAATCTGACGAGCGTTTGCATTCGTTACGGCTGTTTTGGCATTTAACCCAAAATAAAACGTTGTAGAACACGTCGACTTAATCAACTGAAAACCGAAAAAAATACATGTAAATTACTTTTTCATCCCTAACAAAGACAATAAAATAATAATTATATGTTAACTTGCACTAATTGATAAAAATGCAACAAAACTTGATGTAAACATACTCTACACAGTTGTTGCTGACGAGTTGAGACGGTAAAAGTTCGGTTCTTACGGAACAAAGCGTCTAGTCAAACGTTTCGTTCAGTTTCGATCAAATACGTTAGACCATTTTGGTTAATAACATTGTTTCACGTATGCTTGAATTTACTCGTTACGTCTCGTCTCGTCTATTTTGGTTGGCCCTTAACTTGGGCGACGCAATATATTGCTGAGCAAGTACGTTCTTTTGCTCTCTAGCTTTTGTATGCTTACGCATAACTTGGTTGAGCCTTAAGAATTAATAAATTTTTATTTTCAAATCGATTTCGAAATTAAATGGTTTTGTCACAAAATCGGAAGTTAAGTTAAGAAAGTTTTTTTAATTAATTTTTAAAAGAATTTTTGTTAAATATGATGTATGATGTAAAATATGTTTAGACTTTTCGATATCCAAAAAATATTCATCCATTTTTTTTATCATAGTCGTTCGTTGTGGATAATCTTTTTGAGTAATATTATCAGAACGAAGTGAACTAAACAAGAGTAATATTATCAGAACGAAGTGAACTTTTGTTTATAAGACAATTTTAAACAATAATGTTAAACACAAAATTTCAGTTAGATCAAAAGTTTTCAAGATGTAGGATCAAAAAGGGTCAGATAAATTGGTTTTTCTAGATAGACCGTAAACGGTATTTTTCAAAAATTTGAGCAAAAAGTAGAAATGCCATGCATAATATATTCATAGAATCATTAGTTTATGAGATATAAGTCCCAAAAAGGGTCAGTTAGATCACTCATTCCAAATATCTCGTAAATGGGACTTATCAAAAATGTTGGTCAAATTCCAAAATGTTCATGAATTAATTTATTTTTAAGACTAAAACCTAAAACGGTTGTTTAACCCCTTTTTATTTCAGACATGCTAAAGCCAGTGCTCTTCAAACGAAGGCATGCATTGACTGCTACTTTTGGCAACAATAATTTCCTCGGTGCACTTAAGAGCACTTCTAAAAGGCCTATTTTTCTGCACAAAAGGCAGAACTACAGACATGTTTTCCCTACAAAAAGAGTGCTTTTTTTAAACTACAGAGTAATTTTTTCGTTTTAAGTAAGTATATATGTATATCAGTTCGAAAATATGACACAATAATGGCTCTCTTAATGATATATCAAAGATAATAGATAAAAAATAATCTGACAAAGCATTTTATATGTATGAGAACAAGATAGATAGATTCAAAGAAGATAATAAAAAATATTTTTGTAATAATTTTGCTTTGCCTCTTCTGAAGAAGTGCTTCCATCAGGTCTCTTTTGTGCAAGGAGAGCGGAAGGCCTGCCAAATTTTCCCATTTCATATAAGAAAGAAAGTTCACTCGTATATGAGTGAGGAAGCACTTCGAAATCCACATGAAGGCCTGAAAGTAGCTCATCGAACTACTACCATTGAAGACTAAGATGCTCTTATTTGCCCTTTCTTTGTTCTTTTCATTCATTGGCATGTTAGACACTTGTACGGTCTCATGAACATCTATTGTCATTTCAGTACTCGTACACACGTTCTTTTGCTTTTAAAAGTTTGGCTCAATTACAAAGCTATGAACGAACTTACGTGCGTACATGAGCGAACCTTTTTTTCTATCCTGCCTTAAATATAACAATACAGCTTTCAAAACTGTTTGCTAACTATAACTGGAACTGTATCTACACTGTATTTCCACATAATTATGCATTACCAATAAAAAACAAATACTTTGTTACAAGAAAGATATTCTTTGAACCCTTTCTATGCTGTAATCAAATCTCTACACACCAGCAATAAATATTTATAAATATGTAAGAAGTTGTGAGGTTAATAAAAAAAAAGAAGAATATCGTCTTTTATTAGACTTAAGGAATATATTGAAAAATATAAAATTTGAATTTTTTGTTGCACCAGCCCAGTTTAATTACAGCAACGCCTTCTGCCGATTCAAAGATGAAGTCATTTCCTTTTCAGATTTGAATAGCTGCTGTTCTTAAGAGTTGCAGAGATATGTAACCACTTTGCTGATTCCGTTGCCACTAACTGATGCATACTAAGTTTTGGTAGCGCCATTTGACCGCAGCGTCATCCTTCGGCAAATATTTGTGGCTGAGTTTGTGGCCAATTCGCCAAATTGTCGACAGAGCTTATGAGAATCCACACGAGACCTGATGCTGTGACAAATCTTAATTCTCATAGCGATTAATTTCATTTACATGCACACTTTAATTCATCACACCATTCATCCAAGGCCAATTTAAAGCACCAGTAGGGAAGCCCATATGCAATAAATCAAATTTAGTTCTCTGCTCTATGTATGTATGTGTGTATGTGTGTGAGTGTTTGTTAGTATGTGGGTGTTTAAGCGAGTAAGCTTATGTGTCTGTGCGTATCAAAACGAGTATATGTATGTGCAAAATATAAGTCAACTTATCGCTACGCTTCCCCTAGTCGCGCTGCTTTACCAACACTTTCTAGACTTCGTGGCAGCAGATAACATTTTTATCCCTTCACTTAAAATAACAAATCAAATCAAATTAAAACATTTAAATTCGCCATTTTATTATTCATGGCGTGCGCTTTGCGCTCCGCTTCTGGAATTCAGCAAACGCTTTACGCTCGTTTATTGCCTTCACTGAATTATAATCTTTACACGCTGATTTTTGAGGATGATTCCGTTGCTGCCAAAAGCCGAAGAATATAACTGCCATGGAATTCCATGAAAATGTTAAATGCCTTAAAAATCCCTGACAGAGGCAAGAGAGCGAGAGAGCGTGAGAATTCCTTTTGAAAACAAAAAAAAAAAAATGGCAGCGTACAAAAATGCTTCAAAACGTGTCTCACATACATAAAAAGCTGCTTCATGGGCCAAGTTGCGTTAACGGCTCGAGCCGGCTTGCATAGTACCGTGTCTCAACGTACCGTGCTATACCGTGTAGTGTGCCGCGTCGGTTCATCATAAATACATCACTCTAGAGCTTCGGCTTGGCTTCCAGCCGGCTCGTTCTTTACGTTAGCGGCGCGCTATTCGCTTGTGTACCGACAAGTGACACGCGACCTGTCAGTGTAATAAGCTTGGATCCTGACATTTTTATTAAAATATTCCCCGTTCTCTTGTACTTGCTGTCGTAGGTACGCTTATTTTTTCATGTTTTGTAAGTTTTTTTTATTTTATTTTGTTTTTTTTTTTTTGTTTTGCGAACGCAGCAAAACGCAAGCCTTTGTAGGCTTATTTCACCTGTTATATTGTTGTACGTTTGACTGACTGTGTGGCTGTGGAGAGTGAATTTTGTTTTTTTTTTTCATCATTCTTTTTGTACTGACAAAGGATTGCCTGCTGCCACAAAGGGTTTAATCGAGAGTTCTGTGCTTAAGTGGACCCAATGGATCTGCAGCTGTGCCCGGTACCACGCATAAGTCGCATAAACAATGCTTATTTTTTGCTTATCAACGCATTTGTTTGCCGCTGACATTGCATTTAAGATGTTTATGGGTGCGATATTAGCTTAATGGGGTTAACTTTGTTGTCGTCTTGATATGATAAGCGTGATGAGCGTGCCAGCTCAACCAGCCCAGTCCGATTACTTTCAAGCTTCTTAGCTGTTCTGTTTGGAGTTAAGCGTCTTTAGCATACTGAGTTGATTTTAAAACTAAGTTCATCAAGACTCAAAACCCAGCTTGTTTGTATTTGATCTCGCTGACTAACTCCAACAGACACACACACACACACACATACACATATATATATTCACATTTGAGCTATGCACAGTGCCTATTTGGTTGATGCAAATCCGAACACAAACAAAATATTCCAAAGAGGATTTAACTGCCGAGTAGCGTAACAGCAGAGTAGGAAGAATAGGTTTTATGCCATGCGAATGAGTATTAATTGCATAGAGCCAACAATGGTAACGTGTTCACTTGCAATTATGGCGCAAATAATTTGCACTGATTAACCCAGCAGCGTTACAGAATTAAAAAGATTTGTCTACCCAGGCACAGTGGGTTGAATTCATAGTATCACTGGTACGTAAGTAAACATGTTATCAGCTTAGCTCATGCAAAAATGTATTATAAACTAGATGTTCATGAAGCAGCCGTCACGTACGAGCAATAAACACTCTTTTAGTTCAAGTAGCTGTAAAGATTGTGTGCAAATTTATATTTAGCAAATGTGGTTATTTTATTATTACAGTTTGCAATGCAGGGTCAAAGTTAAAAATTGTTTAATTTTTTTACGTTCACCTTAAAGTGTGTAGTTTTTAGAACTTAAAGAAATTTTTCAGAAATTATAATCTTAAAAAGAGCCTAATTTGATTTTTGAAAAAATATATGAACTAGTAATAATAACCTTATAATCTTATATTGCATCAATAATTAGCTTGTTGGGATTTGTTGAGATTAATTTTAATATAAATTAATCGATCGAAAACTGAGCTTTCTCAGGCGGATTGATATAATATAATAATGGTTCCCTTTATTTGAGTTGAAAACATAAGTGTTAAGCTTTGCATTGTGATAAAATTTCAGTTTTGAAAATGACTGGTGAAAGTTTTGAGTATAATTTGCATCCACTGCTTTTGTATAAATGATTAAATGTTAATCATACGCCATGTTGTTCGCATTAAAAGTCGGGTATCGATGAAACCCTGAAACGAGGTTTGTCTAATATTCCATAAACATTTTCGAATAAATCGAAATTCACAATTTTTTAATTACTTATTGTCCGATTATTTGAAATAAGTGAACGGATTTTACATAAAAACGTGAAATAAATTAAAGTGACTAACAAGAAAACAATCTTCACAACTTGAAAATGATGGTAATATAAAAAAAGAAAAGTATATATAATGAAGGAATATAAATAGAAAAAATAAAAAGGAACTATTTTGTTCTGTTTAGGCAGTTTCACTTTAAAATATTTTTCTTTCTTTTTTGCATATGACTTTTTACGACACTTTCTCGCAAACTATAACAGCATCAACAACTTAAAAGCTCACAACTGTCAGGCCATTATTGTTTTTGTTGTAGCTATGATTTCTCATTACATGCATCTGCTAGTTGGTTTCCCGACCGAGTGTGTCACATGATCAGGCAGTCATTTGGCGTTGTTTGTGTGTTGATCAACTCTCACGATCGGCTGAAGTGGAAAATATGAATTTAAAGAGTGTCTAATAAACATTTTTTGGTGATATTGACCACTCCGGTCGTACAAACACAACACGCCTCTTCAACTATAAGTGACTTGTACAAGAAAAGTCATTTGAAATTATTATTTTTTGTTTTTTTAACTATGTGATTATCATGGAGGACCTTTTTACATATTTACAAGAAGGTAAGATAGGATGACAAACAAATTTAGCACGATAAGAAGTGGCAACGCTTCTACCGACAAACTAATGCATTAGGACACTAGCGTCAAAATAGACCAACCATATTTTTAACGCAATTTATTTACCAGGTTCACCAGGTGCAGCAGGAACAAGTGAATCAACTCAAGCAAGTTCATCCGAAGAGACCCTCTGCCACTCAGCAATATTAAAACAGAAAAAACTAATCGAGATCGTAAATACGATGCTAGCACAATAACTGGTCAACATAAGACCACAATCAAAGGAGTCCTAAGATATCAAACTTAGAACGATTGAGCAGCATTGGTGGCATGCACAACTTAACGTTGATATGAACGATGATATGAACAACTTAACGTAGTAAAGTCGCTTCATTATGATTTCTCTGTGATATACCTCGATGATAAAACATAGAAATTAAATTCACAACTTTACTTGACAACAGCTCAGTTATTTTACTTACTTACTTACTTGCTTACTACTTTTACTTTTTAATTAATTTATATAAATTATATTTTTTGTCGAAATTTGTTACTGCCAAATAAATTAAGGAATGGAAGCGTGACAAAACACCATTTGATATACGCTGCGTGAAGTGCTTCAAACATTTTGTGCAAAAAAAAACATGCCATACAAATTTAAAGGCGACAAGACACAATAAATCAATTCTTTAACCAGTACATCAACCGAATTTGGAAATTTCAAATTAGTATTTTGGACACCATCTTCGTGAATATGTTACGAAGTTGAATTGAAGTTTTTAATTTGCTTCAAAAAACGCCAAAAATTGTGAAAGAAGTTCGATAAATACTATCCAGAAACACAGAATATGACTACATAATTGAACAAAGAAGAAGCAAACTCAATTTTCATCGCCATCGATATTTTTTATTTAACAAAATTTTAACTATTCTTTATTGATTTCAAATATCTTCCTTGCTCTATTTACAAAAAGAAGTAAACTTCTTCTAATTTTACTTTAATTTTTGCGATATTTGTATTTCATAATTATTTCCCTGCTCTTAAAATTTGCAAAATTTTCCCCAATGTTGCACATATGGTCACACCAGGAATGTATCATATGGAACACAGGGCGTATGAGTAACTTTAATAAAATTCTACATTGCATTTGAAATGATTAGAGAATTATTCTAAATCTTCTAAAATATGCTAGTATATCCTACACTACTACATTCTACTGTAGTTTTGATGATATAGAGTTATTTGAAATTTAAAATTTTTGCAAAATTATATTCCAAATTAAGCTCAATTAAGTCTTTTCTCTACATATTCATAAACTGTGTTACACCGTCTAATTCTACTCACAGTGTTGCGTTGCTGCCGGCTCTGTCTGTAATCAGTTTAATAAAAGCGCTATAGCCGGCAAACAAAACACCAAACACCAACACTTGTTTGATTTTAGAGCAGTGAATACATGACGAGGGCTTTTTTTAATTGCACCGTCAGGATTATCAGGGATCACAGTGCAAATAATACGGGCGCAACCGCGGATAGTCCTTTGAACTGCTCTGCGTAAACATAATGGAAGCGGTATTTCAGGCTATCAAAAAATATATAATACAGTGAAAAGGCGACACAGAAAAACAAAAAAAAATAAACAACAACAACAAAAACAGCTAGATTAACAAAACATCGAACAAATATGAAGCAAATAAACAGCAGCAAGCAAATTCATTCTAGAATTTCAATTAAGCTGCAGCTATGAAAGCGTTGTCAAACAGAGCAGCAACTAATGCGCAACGGTCGTTCGTGCGGCAGGAAGCAACATTGCGCTGCATAAAAATGCAACCGGGTTTCGTGTTTGGAACTTTATATATATCTTTTTAGTTTTGATTGTGTTGGTTTTTGTTGTTTAGTTTTTATTTTGCGCTACGATTCGATGCAATTTTTTAATCGAATGAAACATTTGCTAATGCTTCTATATTGGGCCAGGAATCGACAGCTGGCAGGGGGTCGGCTTAAGTAACATGAATGTAGTGAGGTAGGTGGAGATGAGGAGTACTAGCGCTGACAGCTACCATGATGTTGAGGCTGTTGTTGCTGTTGCTGTTGCTATTGCTGTTGATGCTGATGGAGCTATCGGCAAAACACCAATTTTGCCAAATTGCGAAATTTATTTGCTTTGTTTTTGTTTACTTTTTATTTCTTTTATTTCGTTTATACTTTGTTTCTTTTGGTGTTGCCATTGTTTTTGTTGTTCTATATTTTTCTGTGCTGGCTGGCTATACAAAGAAGAATATATTGCATGCCGATTGTCCATTTCACATCCTTCAATGTTTCGTCAGTCAGCCATGTAGCCAGTGATACAGCCAGCCAGCCAGCCAGCCAGTCAGTCAGCCACCACTGAGAGTTTGGTATTCGTTTGTTTGCGTAGAGCAGCGGCTGTAACGGTAAATGCCGAAACAGAGAACGCCAAAAAACAATGGCGCCCATTTGATGCTGAAACATTTTCAAAAGTGATTCTTTTTTAGCACTCATATAAATACACAAACACATACAAATATACACGCAAACATACCAACACAAATAGAACACCGATACATTTGTAACTGTGTGAATGCAATCACATTTATTTCGTTATTTTTTACTGTTGTTGTTGATAATACTGCAATGACTGGATATTCAAGCATACAAAATAAATAACTGCAATGAGTTGTAAACGAAATTAAAAGCAAAAAAAAAAGGGGCTGCCAAGTGTGTAAAATAATTAAGTAAATAAAATAATTATTTAAATCACAAAATAAATTCAAAGAAAAATGCATTATTTTTAATTTTTATCGAGTGGTAAATTTTTTTTTAAAGTTCTACAATATGTAGACTTTATTTATATTGAACGAAAAAAAATAACAGTCCTGACAAAAGTTTCAATTCGAAAAAAATACCAAGTCAAAGTCAAAAGCTTACAAATAAAAAAAGAGAAAGTTTAAAAAAACCACAGAAAGTTAATCTTGTGAGCTGAAACTTATTCAATACTCGTCATCAAATTGTTCTTAAAGTATATTTAAGTCACACATTGTTGATCGAGTATAAAAAAAATACTATAATTAACAAGAAGTTCAGAAAAATTAGACAAAAATAATTCTGTTTGCTTATGACCAAACGATAGAAGTGAAAAGTAATACAGTCAAATTTTGGTATAGTTATTTATTTTTGCAAGGCATGTTCTTTATTATTCGCATTATCGAGATTGAATTTATTTCAAAAAAATTAATTTATTTGCTTAAAAATTGCATTTTCTTATCAATAAAACCACATAAAAACAATAGTGGTATTCACCATGTAGGGCAACTGGTCTGGTAGATGAGCTGAATAACAGATTAGCTCTAAACAACAACAAAATACATTTGATGTAAATTAGCTAAAAAAAAAAAAAAAAACAAATTGGCCATTTCAGCCCTTGAAAGGACTTTGACCTAGCTTCTAATGATCAATTGTGTTGTGTGTGTTATTAAATGTTTGCACACAATTGACCGAAAACTGGACCTACATGTTTTGTGCCGACTCCGAACGGCTAAAGTTCATGTTCTCAAGAAGCTTTACATGGCATTATTTACTCTCTGAGGTTTGCCATTGTCTGCAGAGAGCTGGTGACCGATCAGAAAAATTTTTTATTGAAAAAAACTTTTCGCCGTGGCTGGGAATCGAACCCGGGCTCCGAGCATGCTGAGCCACACACTTAACCTGCATGCCACGGTCACCACGTATTACCATGTAAATTAGCTACACATTAGCTTATTTGAAATACACAAACCCTTAAGTAGGTTTGAGTAGCTAATCTACCACAGTAAAATGCAACTCTGTGTTTGACATTTCCTTATATTTTACTATGATTTTGGAAAACTACAAACAGCTACTTTGATAGATCTTTAGCAGAAATGCCGCATTGTTAAAAAGTGCGTTCACAATTTGTTCTGCTATCAAATAAACGCAAGCTAATATTGAAACATCAATGGGAGGTTTTGTTAGTATGTCGACCTACTCTCATGTTTCGGTGGAAACATAAAAGCATCTTTTGTTGACCCATGAATTGTCGCACACTATAATTGAACGTAAATTAATTTTAAAATATAAAAATATTAATAATAATTTTATTTTAATAAGCATAAAATAAACAAAAATAATTATATAAACCAAAGTTATATTAAAACATAAAACCAAAAATGAAAACACAAGAAAAAATACTAAATTCATAAGAAACTTATTTAAGAATGAAATAAAAAAATGTAAAAATGTATTAGTTTTTGAATAATTTTTTTGTCATATGTGAGAATTAAACTCGGGCTACACTTCGGTCTGCTGCCCCGCATGCCACTCACTTAGTATGCACGAGTACTAATTTAGTATTTTGCATGTCTTACTTGTTGTTTAAGTGTTGTTTTAAATCGTTTTTTGATATACCTACACTCAGTGAAAATATGCTGTTATACCAAACAAATCATGGGTTGAAATAAGAGATTTCACTGTTATATACCATTCAACAAATGAAACTTTTAAATCAACAGTTGCACACTGGGGCCAACTGTGCTCAAAATTCAATTTTGAAGTAATGCATTTTTAAAAAATAGAAATGCAGTTACATTCTCCATCAAATTATGCATCTGAAAGTAATTTTTAAGCTTTATAGCGTTTTTATGCTGGGAGATATGCGTGCCCAAAATGACACATTTTCATACTTATTTTTATTTTTCAAAACTGTGAATTTCGAATCAGCAATTGAAGTTCTTACTGTAAGAAAATAAACAAGATTTCATGATTTTGTTTCTTGCCTTCGTTTAAATTAAATTTTTTTATTTTTTCATAGTATTTATTTTGACAGTTTAAGCTTTGACAGTTTTCAAAAATCTAACCTAAACTCTAGTTTGTTGCAATGTCATTTTTAAAGTAATTTTTTTTTGCCGCAAAATGCTTTTAAATCTGCTAGCATTTTAATTAAATATGATTCTTTCTTATTGAGAATCCGAGTTCAAAACCAGAATCCCTCTGCACCCTTTTAAAAAAAATTGTTTAAAAAATTCACTTTGATTTAAAGAAAACACAAAAACTTATCTTTCTTGTTAAATTGATTCTGTTTCATTTCAAACTAAGAATTTTTATTTTATAAAGGTAAATAATGAATAAAGAAAGAATGTTGGCATTTTTAATAATCGCAAAAAGTGCATTGTTTTCAGCACTTACCCTTGTATGTGTTATGAATATAAAAATTTTTAAATTTTTTTGTATGCTTTATTCAATCAATATAATTACAGTGTACATTTGCAATTTGAAAAAGGAGTTTAAATATAGGCTATGTAAGATATATAGGGTATTATATCATAATAAAAAGAAATACACAAGAACTATGTGTGGCTTTTCTTGTAAAAAAACGTTCAAAAAGTATTATCATCCGAATGTGTTACTTAAGACAATTTTTTTTCAGTATAAACACTTTTGTTGATATAAAAAGTTCTTTGTAGTGCATCTTATTTAACAAGAAATCATCAAGACATGGTAGAATATTAAAACCAACCATCAGGATAAACCTCTCTCGTAAGCCGGATCGATTTTGTATGGAGAAAAAAAAAGTCATCCTGACACCGACGAAATTTAGATTTCGCCGGACACCCACTCAAAAGTTAGAGGGACTATTAAGAACTATTTCTGCATAATTTTTTTTTTGGATCGGAGAAATCCCCATGGAGTGGTTTTGGTTCTTCTGAACCCTTTTTTTTTGGCCAAAAACTCAAGTTTTTTACCTACAACTTTTTTTTTCAGTATGCATATCTAAGATAAGCACAAAAGTAAAGATTGTGACAGTACACAAATATTGACTAAAAAAAAATTTTGAAATTTGTTGTCATTACAAACTCTTTTGAGACCCCAAAAAAACGATATTTCGTCATTTTCGAAAAGTTCTTTTTTTTAAACACCTATAAAATATATATTGTTTGTGGTATTCATATGCATTTTAGCTTATTGGTAAAGTATTGAGCTATTCTTTCCATTGGTATAACGTATGGAATGGTTTTATCAAAAGTGAGTACCAAGAAAAATGCATACCTTGTAGGCGTTTAAAAAAAATATTTTCGAAATTGATGCATTTTGTACTGGAGCGCCATCTGGGGTGCACTTTTCTAAAAAATGGTTGTCAAAATTCGATTTTGCTTAGCTAAAAACTCATATATACCAATATTTGTCAAAATCCAACAGTAATTATAGCAATTAAATAATAATTAAGCTGAAAAAATCCTTCTGAATATCAATTTCTCACGTTTTATATAATTGTGGCACTTAGTTTTGGTTAACCACACCATTAGTTATATCAATAGAAAGAAGAGCTCAGTGCTTTTCCTGTAAGCATAAATGCATATGAATAGCTTGAAAAATACATATTTCATAGGTATTTAAAAGAAATATATTTTCGAAAATGATGAAAAATTTACTTTTTGGGGTGCCAACGGCAATCCATGCGACGCTTTAATAGTCATGCAGCTGCCGAATTGTTTAACAACACCAACAACTGCATGCTTTGGCTAACCATGGAATCGTCAAAGCCAAACATTTTATTTAAACTAAAAAGATACCAATGAATAAATAAAAAAAAAAAAATAAAAAGAAGAATTAATAAATAAAGTAGAATAGAATAAAAAAAAAAATAAAAAAAAAAAAATTATAATGCGGATGGAGGATCCAATGTGGTCCCCCATCTAAGTACTGACCGCAGTGAAGGCTGCTTAATCAATCACAGTGCAGCACACATACACACAGAACTAGTTTAGCAGCAATATAAGCAGCCAGGCTATTTATAGCAACGTTGCATTGTAGCACCTGCTAATATGATAACAATAATATGATTCACATGCAGTTAGCAGTGAACATTGAATAAGTAGTGCGCAAAATGTTGGTTTAGGCATGTTGAGTTCGCTTGACATCTCAATTGATGCAATTAATGTTTTTAATTGTAAATCAATTTTCGAGTGGTGATAAAGCCAGGGAATTAAGTTGATTACAGACTTCTGTAATCTAAAAGTCGCAAATCAATCAATCTAACAGTGTTTTGAAATAACAGCGACTGTTAATATTACTGTTGATATTTTTTCGGAGTGTACTCTTGTATGTTTTATCAAATGACAAAATTTTATTCGATTTTCAATTCACAATACAAAAATTAAAGGGCCTGTCTCTTCCAATGAAAAAAGTTCTGAAAAAAAAAAAACGGTTTGTGGGTGTGGAATTTACTAGGGCTTGAAATTTTGTGCCCAGGCCTATTAACAAATGCAAAAAAAAAACATTACGGAAAACTGAAGAGAATGCTGAAAATTTAGTGGATGCAAGGTCCGAGTAGATTTAGCTTGTCAAGAAAAAAAGTAACACGCCACAGTGAAAGAAATGTGAAAGAGATTAGATTAGAGAGATTTCACAGTTAGATTGATTCACAAATTTAGCTCTAACAACTGGAGAGAATTCGGCAGTGTAAAATGCTTTATCATTGAAGTGCTCAACTGTGTGCATAAATTACGAGGTGTTAGACTGAACGTAAACGTAGAACGTAGTAGGGCAGGTTTCAAGATGCTTGCAGGCTAAGAACATGGGCATTTAGAGCTCAGGTGTTCAAATCACAAAAAATGCAAATAAAATTAAGCTTCTGCGAAAGGGTCGAGCATCTTTTGTGACTAAAGCCTAATTAACACTAAATATATGTACGTAAGAGCCCTTAAATACTGAAACAAAAGATTTTTTACCAAAGCATAATCTAGTGCTCAAATCGTAAATTTATAAAAAATCAACTTTGCCACCTTGAGTTCAACTTAAGTTAAATCTTAATTAAATTTGTATAAGTTTTGTTGTTACCCAAAAAGCTTACGTTAAATTCATCTAAATTTTTATTTTGATTCAAATGTTGCTAATTAAAAACCAGTCAACATGGATGCATTTTGTCAATGTTATGGAAGAGTAAAGCAAGCTTTAGTTCGTACATCTCCATTAAAATGCGCATTATTTCGAAATAAGTACTATTCGTCCGGCGGCTATATGTTTATGTTGTTGCTTTTTTGCTATTGTTGTCGTTGATGTTGTCTAAAATTATGCTTTTCTCATCTAATTTCGCAATGAAAAGCGTGACAATGACAACTCCACGAATACTTTCCACAATCTTAACAATTGCATTCCAGGGAGCAGAATAAACAATAATGACAACGACAACAGCAACAACAACAACAACAACAACAACAACAACAACAACAGCCACAACAGCTATAAAAGCAACAGCAAGGACAGCATCGACAACAATAACAACAGCAACAACAACAACAATTTCATTTCCGGACCTTCGTTTGGCGCCACTTACTGATTGTTATTGTTGTATTATATTGCATTGTGTTGGTTTTGCAGTTGAATGTGTTTTTATTTTTGTTTTTTTTTTATTCTCTTGGTCCTTCGTTGATTTTTTCCCTGCTCATTTTTCTTCTTTTTTTTTTTTTTTTGATTATTTTATTTTGTTGTTATTTTGATTTTTCCTTTTTCACACTTACCGTGTTACCTGGTCCATTATTTCGTTTCGTATTCCATGTCCTTTTAATCAGCACCGAACGGAGAAGGGATCTAAAGTATAAGCGGAAAAATGTGGGCCGACACTTTAGGGCAATGGTGCATAGAAATAGGGAATTGTTTGTTCTTTTTCCTCTTTTCTCGCCAATAGCGGGTGGTAGTGTGGCAACTCTGCTATCATAAACATCTTTATTGCCCAGTGTTTGATGGTGTGGTAAAAGATGGTGTGGGGTAGAGTGAACTCTGAACAAGAGCACTTGAGTTGTGGTTCCGAATTTTAATTTGCCACTTTGACATTTTTTTTTTTTTTTTGCTCAACTTGTTTCCGCAACACAATAATTTCTATGTTTTAATTATATTTTATTTTTTTTTTCGCTCCACTACTTCGTAACACAGAGGGATCAAGATAGAGAGAGAAAGAGAAATACAACGATTATGTTTTATGAGCTTTTTATTTCGAGCTCTTTACTACTTCAACTGTTGCCTTATTATCCTTTATTTAACTCATTTTAAATTCTAAACACAACTTTCTATTGACTTTCCTACAACTGTTTGCTTTAAAGTATTCCTACCCTCTCTTCAACAACTTTCACCCTCGTGTTCAATTTAAAATAAACTCTTAAATCCTAAATGTTTCTGTGAATTTTCGGTAATGACGCACTCTCAACTACAATTGTCCAATTCAACATTTCAATTTGTAGCCAGAGTGCAGTAAAAACGTTCCAGATTAAAAGCCACTCGGCTTGATATACCTCACTCCCTTCACCACGTAACAACAACACCCTTCAATCCTTTACGTACAAACACTGACGCTGCTTCGTTTGTCCGTTAAAAAGGATGACAACAGACAACAACAGCTTTTGTTGCTGTCCAGATCATTTGGATTATTCGTTTGAAGTAAAATTGAATTTTCGTGTTTGAAATAGATACGAATGTGTACAAAATTCAAAAGTAAAAAAAAAAGGAATAGAAAATCCAACGCATTCACGTATGTGCGCCGAAAATGTTGAACAATTTGATACTGGCAAAATCAGAAAAGGACAGCTTCCATTGCGCTCCATGTCAATAGACGGCGGCTTCTTGCTTTTAGGCAAAGACTGTTTGTGTTCCATGCACAAAGAAATTTTTGCCAGGTTGGCTGCATTGCGTACAAATGACGGCGTTGAACGCAAACATGACATGAACTGTTTTAATTAGTGTTTCTGGCAACGCACAAAATTCGACAACAAAAAAAAAATTCACAATAGAACGCAATAAAAGGACACACAGCCAGCAGACTGTTTGCGTCAGAAGAAGAAGAAGAAGCAGCTAAACAGCAGTCTTAGTTGTGCCAACCACGACATGGTGGCATAGTGAACATCGACTTGTCATGGTGGCAATCAGCCACAACTACGCGAGCCATATGAACCGAACAATGGACGTTCGACTACGTGACAAAACTTTGAAATTCAGAACCAGAAAACTACAAAATTAGGCAGAAAAATGAGGTCGTAGCCAGGTCGAGTGTGACTGTCCCTTTGCGATAGTGAACGCATTGGCTGACCATGCCTTAAATGCATTTAAAAAAATTGTTCCGCTTTAAAATTTGCGGTCTTGCATTCTTGTTTTGCATTTGCAATAATTTTGCACACTCCGATTTTCGCTAAAGTCGAGTTTATTTTCATTCTTTTCGCTGTATTTGTTCCATTCAAATTCAAATTCATTTCTATTTATGTGCAAGCGAGTATGAGTGTGTGTGTGTGTGTGTGTGTGTGAGTGTGGATTAATTCAAATTTCTGGCCAAGCTCATATAGATAGCAGTTTATCACAAACAACATTTTATAAATATTTCCATTATATGTGCTCGCTCGTAGCCTGGAGCAACACGCTTCACATACAGTTTGGGAGTGACGCGGGACTCCTGGAGTAGACGTGGTTAGCAGGGCGGTGGTTTGGTTGTTTTTATGAAGTGTGTTGTTGTTGCACTATGAGCGCTTCTTGCTCACTGCTCACTCACTTGTACGCTGTTTTATGCTGTTCCATTCTAAATGTTTGTTTATTATTTATCCGTTTGTTTGCTGTTTTATGTATGAAAGGATTTTGTAAGCTTACTAAACAAAGGGAACCCACTAGATACTTATGTGCGCTTTGGGGTTTCCGGTCCCACCCCAGAGAGTATTTTGCAGAACCGAATTTCATGCACACAAATATAATATTGAAGAAGGCAAACCAAACATTGGAAAGTGAGTTGAGAATCGACAGAGCATGGTAAGGCGTTAGGCATGAGGGGTGTATGAGTTGTATGAAAGTGTAGCTTGTTGAGGGCGTGGCATTTGGCAGCAATGAATTTTCTGACTTAAACAGGAGTTTCGGCTCGATACGGTCAAGTTCGATACGGTTGAGCGGCATAAAATTTGCAAATTAAAGGTTAAGCATATGATGTTGGGATGCTGAAGAACTTTAAACTGAATTCACATCGTTTCATCCGGTAGGATTTGGACTCATAGTTATGCATTGAGACATACAAACTATAGAAATCATGCCATGAAATTGTGTAGTTTATGATTTCATGATGCTGAACAAAAAGTTCAAATTGTATTCTTCGTTCACGAAACTAAGTCGAAATTGTGGATGGAAACTTGGTTGGCTGGGGGGGGGGCGGGGGACGGTCGGGTGATGTTGGTAAAGTTTAGCTAGTATCTGCTAAGCACTAACGAACTATTCTTCTGTATGTTGTGTGCTGTCATACACTTCTTAGCGGTGGCGGGTGGTAGGGTACAGATACGTGTCACAAAAACATATAAAAAAACAACTTTGTTGCCACAATAATAAAACTGCCGTTGCTAGCTAGCTAGCAACAACAACAAAAACAACAACAACAACGTCTACGATTGAGCCAGAAAGGACAAAGGAATGATTTTGCATTCAAAACACATTCCTCAAATATTGATTTTGAAAATTTGTTTAAAATACTCAACAGCGTCAAACTCGCACACAAGAACACAAGCGAACAAACACACAAACAAACACGCAAACAAACACAAACACAAACACAAATACAAATACAAATACATTTACGTACTACTCGACGTTCACTAACAGACACTCCACACACACACACACACAAGCTAGTATGGCATATAAATTGATAAACATCACATTGACAGCATAGAATGACGATACGCGGTTCGCTTCACTGCTATAAAAACCGCACAGTGGAGCGAAAGTCAATCGAAATAGCACAAAAACACGCTCACAAACACACACACACACGAAGCAATGCACTTTTTGTAACTTGAAACCGAGTTAAAAAAAAAAAACAAAACAGCCGAAATACAGTCATTTGTATTCAAAACGTTGTCGATGCACGATCATGAAGTTGGTGGTACAGCAGTGCACCAGTACCTACTAAATAGAACGTAGTAAACGCGGTGCGAATTAAGTCTTACAGAGAAATTAAAGTTCCATATTTTTCCGACTGCCTCACTAAATTCATCTAAATTATTAATAAAACAAAAATTTTTTTATAACTTCAACTCATGAACTCAATCTATGAACCGATTTCGACCCGAAAAAAATTTCATATTTTTTGTCCTCAATAAAGTGGCCGATATTTGTCCGGTGCTCTTGTCGGTGAATGTTCTGAAATCTGCAGCGAAGGAAGTGCTAGTTCTAGACCACCTTGTGCAGACACAGTGTACGAACGAAGACAGAGTCGGACACTCGTTGGTTTTTTGTGTCCGATATAGTCGCTCGTTTTTTAGCCCTTTATGGACACAAGACAGTCTAACTGCAGTACAAATTCATGTGACTTTAACACGTTAAATGCCATGAGGCACATACGGTGTGCCTCAATAAAATGTTCACGTAGGCTCTGAGGCACATCGTATGTACTTCAGTATTTTATTACACATTATAGTTCATGGTTTAAAATACAATGGCTCAAAGTAATAATGGAACAAACTTAAAAATTTAATTGAAATCGAAAATTAAGTTATTTTGAAGGTCCAACTAGCAAGTTTTTGTATTTTTTCAAAAGAGTATTTTGTGGTTATTATAAAATAATTAAAAGAATAATGAATTAACTGTTCAATGATTTAAAAAAAATAAAAAAAAAACAAAATTAATAACGAAATCCAACATTACAGTAATAATAGAACACGACGTTTATTTATGAAATCATAAGCAAAATAATTTTAAAAAGTACAGAGTAGATATTTAGTTGGTAAGCCCTTCTGTCAAATAACCGCTTTCAAATGATTTGGCATTGATTCACCACTTTTCGGCAGTAGGACGGCTCCATATTCTGCCACTCCTAAATAAGGGCTGTTTTTGGCTGATCACCAGTAGAAATTGTGTGATTTTTCAACTTTCCTTCGGTTTACTCCATTTGAACTCAATAGGATTGAGAGTTGGAGTTTCCCAGACATGTGGTTCAATATTAAGCAGTGAGCTTCTCACATTAAAGCTCTTTTATCTCGGATCGTTTTCCTGGTAAAATAAAACTCAATCAATCACCCAACTTTTTTACACTTTCATTCAAATTATTGTTCAATATATTAATGTATATATGTCGGTCCATAATATCATCGATGATATAAAGCTTTCCAGGGCCTGCAGCTGACATGGCACCCCATAGCATCACTGAACCACATACTGTGATTAATTGTGGGGCGATGGTTGTTTTATCAAGTTTCGCATTTACCATTCTCAACACGTAGGATCGACCATCTGACCGAAAAACGTTAAATTTTCTTTCATATATGATGAAAATAAAATGTTGAAAATAAATGATGAAAATAGATGTTCCCAATAAAAAAAAATCCTTTTCTCGGTGGATCCAACGTGTGGATCCATATACTGAGTTTCTTGTTTGCCTGTTGTACAGCTTTGGCTAAAAAATTTTCATTTTTACTCGGATAATCATGACTTAAATGCTAGGATTTTACAGTGAATGATATCTCTAATAAAAATAAACTCAAGTGAATATAAACTAAGCACAGCATAGCGCGTTTTGTAAGAAAGTAAACTGGTTTGCCAATTCAACTTGAAGAAAAGAAATTTAGTAAAAAGTTTCTGGACCCTTTCAAGTCTTTGAATTCTTTATAGTCTTTGAAGAGGATTTCTAAAATTCTGGCAGTTTCTCTTTCAAAATTCCTAGCATAGAGTATGCCTTAGTTATAGCGTAATCTAAACGATCTTTAAAGGTAAGACGGCGATCAAAAATCACTCCCAAATCTTCAAGAGTGAGATTATTAAAGCTGTAATTAAAGAATAAAGCTGAACTAGTTCTATAAAATGACAGAGATTGACATTTAGAGATATTATGACAAAGATTATTAGAAGTACAGCAGGAGGCAACTGCATTTAAATCAGTTTATAAAAGACTACAATCAAAGCTGGAATTGACGGAACAATACAATTTTAAATCATCGGCAAACAACAGACAATGTGTATAACTCGGGAAAGATTAATAATTAATAATTCTTCAATCGAAATAAAACTTATTTTGGAGAAAAAAAAAATTTTTAATATTTCACAAAACTCAAAATGCCCGCCAGAAATTATGTTATATTATATTTTACTTTAAAACATGCACTTTCCAAACATTTAAATTAACAGTCGCTGCCAAATTGTTGCGAACATACTTATAGTTGTCGTTCCTTACTAGACCCCAAACACGAGTAAGCCGAGTGGGCAACTAAGTATAACTAGGAAAAATAAATTTGCTAGTTTTTTAAATCATCAAAATTCAACGTTGGCGTTGGAAGGCCAGTATTTCAAAAAATTTCATTTTGCCATTTTTCTATTGAATTTGAATCAATTGCTTTAATGAAAACTAAGAAAAATTTAATGTGTACACTTAAATTATTTCTTTTACAAATAGCCCGAAGTGTTAATTTTTTCTGAAAAAAATGAGATAAAATTATTTTTGTTGCACAAATAAATTAATGTGTGCGTTTTCGAAACAAAATTTTTTGCATTAGTTGCACAACTGTTGAGTACAAGTCTTCTGAAAGGCAATAATCAGTTTCCGCTACTCACAACATGTTGTGAATTTTTGGAGCGCTTTATTTTTCCGCTACATTTACACAACATGTTGTAATTTTCAATTTGACACATAGTTTGACACATTTAAAAGTGATAACTCTATAATGAAAATATTAATTATTTCGTCTAAATTCATATATCCAAATTTTCGCTCTCAAATAAGTCAATTTTTGGAAGTTTTTTTAATGAAAATGAAAATAACCGTTCATGTTGTGTGTATCACTTTCCGCTACTTTTGTTTTAGAAACGCACCCAATATCGAATTTGCATTTAAGATTTTCTTTCATCACATATTCCAAATTAACACTTATTCCGCGCACTGACAAAAATAAAAAAAGTTAAAACTTACACGTCACCATTTTTTTTTTGTTTTGATTTAAAATATGCATTATTTGACTTTTGCAATATCTTTTTTAATTTATTTAAAAATTTTTGCCTATAAACTAGTATTTTATTAAAAATATACTTTTAATAAGCTTTAAAATAAAATCAAGTCAAAATATTCGATAGTGCACATGTTCCCATTGTACCGAGGACGTTATACATGTGAAGTGTGCCGAACAGGGTTAATGGTGCTTGTTTTTTTTTTTGGTTATACTCAACAATTAATAAACTTCTTGTATCATCGAGAAAACAAGGTCATCTATAATTTTGTTGCTGAAATTTGTTTAACCTATAAGAAGTCACTGTACTAAACTATGATCTGATCACAGAATTTGCAATCATTGTGCCGTTATTTAGTTTCACAATAAAATGCCAAAAGCTTTTGAAAAAAATTAGTGTTTGGTTGTTATTTTGCAACCAAAATTAAAAACAGTTATAAATTCTCAGTTACACAAAATAAAAAAAAAATTGTGAGTTTATAATTCTTAAAAAACATATTTTATGGGAATTTTTTTAGAGCTTGATGCCAAATACTTTATTAAAGCAACAATGTCCTTTGCAGAACAAGCCGAGCAGACTAGACCATGATTTCATCGAACGCTTCTCCGACTCATCAGTAGTCTCTGTGATTTATGCAGTCCACTTACAGCAGTAAAACCAACACGGAATTGCCCGGAAACTTTTCACTTTTTCAAGCAGTTGTTGTCTTTAAAAAAATGTTTTCTCGTTTTATGTGTTCTTATTTTAATCAATAAATAAAAATTAATTTTTAAAATTATAACCAATTTTCATTTGACCTCTAAAAGATTAATACAAAATATTTTTTATTTTTTATAATTATAATAAATTAGTTAGTTTTAAATTAATTTTTGATTTAATGTTTTTAAATTAATTCAATTAAAATAAATATTTCTAATATTTTTTAAATAACTTTTAAAAATATTTTCTTTGAAATAAATATTATATATAAAGTTCAATTTTATAACTTAAAAAACATTTTAAACGTCTTGCTTATTTATAAAACTTATAAATAGGCAAAGTTCATTTATGATTCCAAAACTTATAAATAGACAAAGTTCATTTATGATTCCAACTACTCCCAGGCCGATTTTAATGTTCAGGATTTCAATAATTTAAACTAGACGTATAATTATTAGACGCATAAACCGTTGTTGAGAATTGCAATATCCTTAGAAAAGTTTCCAAAAATTTTTGAAAAAAAATCTATTTTTTTGTTAAAAATTTCATTTTTGAAATTTAAAGTTTAAGGAGAGCTTATAAATAGGTTGAATTTGAATGTGTCTTTAAATTTGCAACCACAATTTATTACTTCCATTCAATTGACTAAATTGCTCGAATTTAACCTAATGGCTAAAATGTATTTTTAAACTCTTATCAACTTTTAACTTCAACTTTTTAACTTGAAACTCTTCATTTAATTATTTTAAATTTTGAAGCATTTTATTTTGAACACAACCACATTCCTACCAATTTCACCTTTAGCAAACTTCATTTCGCCAAAAGTCACATAAACCATTTTTGGATGTTGGTGTAAAATATAATTAAATTTGTAATTAATAAGACATAACGGCATAGTAATTAACCGGAGCCGGAACTGCGTCACTGCAGATGGCAGCCAATAAATAATTGTACAGTCAACCAAAGCCTCAAAGCGAAACATTTCAATTAATTCGGGTTTATTTTAATGTATATTATTTCATAATTTATTTATTATTATTTATTTTTTTAATTAAATCTAACATTTTAAACACGGATTTAATAGCTAAAATGAGAAACGATTTAAATCAAGCTTTGACTGAGTTTGACATTCGTAATTTTAGTGGTTAATTAATGGGAAGCTAATTTTTTTTTTGCCACGTTTTGTTTTGAGTTGGAAGCCGCCCAACCGAAAATTAATATCAATTAAAATTTTAACCATTTGATGTCCTCTTTGATGTTGACTTGAGGCAACTAGCAACTGACAGTAATTTAACGGTTTTCAGCTAATGAGATGAACGCTAAAGAGTTGCTTTCGAGAGTGTCCTGGGGATTGCATTTCAGACAAGAATTTGGCTTTCACACCAAAGTGTGCTTCTCTCAGCGCAGATTTTCTTTTAAATATTAACTGAGTTGTGCTATAAAGCTTTAACAGCATCACAATAAAAAACGAAATAGCACATACTTTTTTAGAGACTCTAACGGGGTGGTACAGAAAAAAGAGTTCGTGTTAATTGTAGAACATAACAATATGCTCAAGAAATAAACTAATACTTCTTGCAATCAGGCGCGGATTTAGTTGGGGGCAAGGAGGCCCCGAGCAGGTAGGGGCCCCGCAGGCGCTTATATATGAAATGCTTGTTGTAAAAACATGACATGCTATATTAAAAATATTTCAAAGTAATCGACCTTAAAGTTTTAAAAGAAATGAATATTTGTAAGAAATCATGTTTATTCTAAAAATTTTTTTTAAGTATAGGGCCAGAATTGCTTGTAACAGAATTGCTTGTAACAGTACCGATGAGTGTTCGGACTTTACTGAGCTTTTTATCAAAATTTAATGTTTTACTGCGGTTTTTTTAAATCTTCTGCGAAGTATTCGCGACAAAGAATTGGTGATTTTTTTTTATTTCTCTTAAAAACCAACAGAAAACACAATCACAAATTCAAATATATTTTGTATCAGTAAAAAAAAATATGTTTCTGCAACACACAGTGGTTTAAGGGTGGAAAAAAATACCAAATTTTATGACTTCCTATGGTCGATATTTAATTTTTTATATTTAAAGAAATGTCTAATTAGCATGTTTCCAAAAGATTTTCACAGAAATCTGCACAGGATTTTTGTACAGAAACCTTTAAAGACGATAAATATTAAACAGTTCACAAAATCGTTCAAAATAGGTAGTGAACTTGACGTAAAATAACATCTAATCTACTGAATAAATTGCTGTTCGGTTTTTTTTGCTTATAAGAAGCATAGTTAAGGAAAAAATTTGCATATTTGGAAATTTATTTTTTTTATTATTTTTGAAGCCAAAAAACTTATATTGTAAAATATGAAAAAAAACATTTTTTGTCATTTTTCGCAGAGGAAAATATGTCTTGCGGAGCCGAGCGGTGATCGCTAATAAGGAAATATGTAATTATTGGACTTCAACTTAAATTTAAAAAAAAAAATTAGCTGCCAATATCTGCCAATAAACTTTTGGTGAATAAAAAACTAAAAGCGTTTTACCAAAAAATTCGAGTTTTGCTGTCGAATTATTTATTAATTTTTGTGGCATGCTTTCAGGCTTACGTTAAAAAAGCTAACAATATAAAGTATGCAACGCCTTTTATTTTCTATTATGGTAACAACAATAAATAACAAACACACAAATTAGCAATATAAAGTATACAATACAAAAAAGAATACGATTGCTTTGTAGAACTATGCCCAAAATTATGCACCAAAAATTTTCAAAAAGTAAACAAAAATTGATTCGAAACGTGTGAGGTTCACTTAGTCTTTATTTAATAAAAATCAAACGATAAGGTTCTTAAAGCTAATTTTTTTTTTCATGTTTTAAAAAAAAGTCCAATTAATATTTTTCTAAAACATTATTAAACTCTAACTCATATAATTTAAGCGCTATTTCACAAGAAAGATGGAATTTGTAAAAACAGAAATTTATAAAAATTTTGTGGGGGAGGTGGGCAAAACCAAATTATATATTTTTCAATTCAGGACATAAATATATACCTCCATACCGATTTTTTTTCAAATCGGTCCGATATGAAGGAAAATATGGCGTTTTGAAGTTTCTTGTTGTATGGGAGATGGGCGTGGTTGTGGGCGGATTCCAAAAATTTTTTGTATTTTTCTTAATACTTACAATTGTAACTCATGTGCGAGATTTTGTTGCTCTACGACGATTATTTCTATTTATTGACACTTTTTGTATGGGGCTAAACCACTGTGCAACATGCAAAAATATAGTACACTAGGGCGTTAAAGATGCTACCAGCCACCAAGTGTAGTGTCATAGCACAGTCAGCTTACGGTACGTTACATATTTGGTAACAAAATATATTTTCTTTGTTTTTCTTTCATTCATTCTTTCGATCATGTGCCAACGCTTATCGAGTGTCATTAGGTCACTGTGTTTTTGCGTCACAGCCAATTGTTAGGAAATGCGCTCACTGGTGTTCGCTAACCCTATTAGCTGCACAAGTGCAAGCGCAGCAAAAATTGCAAGCTGAGGAATCAAAGAGCAAGTGAGAGAAGAACAGTTATTAAGAACATAATTGAAGTAAGAAACAATATGAGAATAGAATAATGGGGAGGAGTTTAAGAATATAGAATTAATACTGGTATTTTTATTATAAATATTGAAGATCTTTGAAATGAAAGAGAAGAATGAAAACTTGACTTAAAACATCTAGTTCTTTTTTTTTTTCTTCAAACAGTACGGCAAAATTGGCCATCAAAACTTTAAGCCTTATCTTTGGCATTTTTAGGAACACAAAATCCAAACCTATTACATGGCGATCCTGCCAATTTAATCCTACCTTCTGATCCTGTCAAACTGATCTGATATCAAAAGAAGATAATAACGAACAATACGAGATCACCAGAATCTTCGAAAAGTGGGAAAAATACGCTTTCCACGAAGAATACACACCGGAGCCCGTGACAATCCAAACCGAAGCTGCACCAACATTCTCACCGACACCGTGCAACGCCGGTCCTAAAAGGATAACAATAGAGGACTACATAAACAGAACTGAACGGCAATAACAAACGATCGCGCAGTACAGAAGCGAACAAGCTGCCGAAAATAAACCTTCGAAAAGACCCAGAGGAGGCCGAAGAGTAATTGCTAGACGTCGCGTTGCGGAAATACATAGTATTTTACCGTTGGTAACTGATGCAAAGTTAAAACGGGCTTTAATACACAAAATACAAATAGAAAAGTTAAATTACGGCAACCATGGGATGGTTCAGCAACAAGGAAATCGTAACAACTAACAACAACAACAGCAGCAGCAGCAGCAGCAGCAGTAGTAGTGAAAGCAGCAAATTCAATGATCTTATTCTAGCACTTAGCTTCAGGGTCCGAAAATAATGATTATTTTTCAAATTTTAATGAAAAAAATCAGTATGTTCCAAGCGCTGGAAAAAACTTTTGAGTATACCGAAATGCTGGAATTTGTGTTGACTCTTAGAATAAATAATGATTTTTATTTTTTAAGCGTTAAGTTTAAAAATTAAAAATAATTATTATAAAATGATTTTCATTTTTTTGCTCAGGAATAAAAATTATTTTTGATTTTTATTTTTTTTGCTCAGAAATAAAAATTACTTTTGATTTTTATTTATTTTGCTCAGAAATAAAAATTATTTTTGAATTTTATTTTTTTTGCTCAGATATAAAAATTATTTTTGAATTAAATTTTTTTTGCTCAGAAATAAAAATTATTTTAAATTTTTATTTATTTTGCTCTGAAATAAAAATTATTTTTGATTTTTATTTTTTTTGGCTCAGAAATAAAAATTATTTTTGATTTTTATTTAATGTGTTCAAAAATAAAAATTATTTTTGATTTTTATTTATTTTGTTCAAAAAAAAAAAAAATTATTTGTTGATTTTTATTTTTTAGCTCAAAATTAAAACTGATTTTTTTAAAGGAATAAAACTTGGGCATGTGTAAATTTTTCATAAAAATTTAAATCTATACAAAATATGGGCTTATCCGCGCACGGACAATTCCTTTTCCAATGCTATTATTTTTTATGAAAAAGAAGGTCAAGGGTATGTCAGAGTCAAGCTAGACCGACTTTAAACTTTCTTTATTTTTTTTACATGTTCTAAAACCATTGCTTAACAAATTATGTTTGTTTTAAACTGAAGCGCAAGCTGGCCTTGACGATATAGATATTGAAAGCTTCGCTATTCCGCTATTTAGTGTGAACAGAATTTGTTGTTTCAAAATTTGGACAAAATTTTGTTATTAAAAATGAATGCCTGTCATTTTAAAAATTCTCGATAAAATTAATATCAAATTTAATATCATCTTAGTTTCTTTTCAAATTTTGAAGCGATGAAAACATAACTATTAAGAATGTCTAACAAGAAGAAAGCTCTTGAAATCGATTTTTAATTTAGGAGCAAAATAACAAAAATCCTTAAGCGATTTAAATGTCTGAACAAAAAATAAAAACGAAGAACTAATTTTAATTATTTAGCGAAGTAATAAAAATCAAAAAAATTCTTTCTGTTTTTGACAAAAAAAAAAAAATCAAAAAAACCCATACAAATCATTTTTCGATTTTTATGTTTTGTCTCGAAAATAAAAATTAAAAATGATTTTTTTTTTGTTTGAGTACAAAAATAAAAATCAAAAATGATTTTTTTGTTTGAGTAAAAAAAATAAAAATCAAAAATGATTTCTTTGTTTGAGTAAAAATAATAAAAATCAAAAATTATTTTTTTGTTTGAGCAAAAAAAAATAAAAATCAAAAATCATTTTTTTGTTTGAGGAAAAAAAATAAAAATCAAATATGATTTTTTTGTTTGAGTAAAAAAAATAAAAATCAAAATTGATTTTTTTGTTTGAGTAAAACAAATAAAAATCAAAAATGATTTTTATACTTGAGTATAAACATAAAACTTAAAAATAATTTTTATTTTTGATTTAAAAAATAAAAATCAGAAAACGATTTTTATATCTGAGCAAAAAAAAAAATAAAAATCATAAAATAATCATTATTTCTTAATTTTTTCGATATTGCTCATAATTATTACGGTCCCTGCTATAAACTATATATAAATTTTATATTAAAATAAAATAAATAAAAATCAAAAATAATTTTTATTTTTGAACAAATTAAATAAAAATCAAAAATAATTTTTATTTCTGAGCCAAAAAAAATAAAAATCAAAAATAATTTTTATTTCAGAGCAAAATAAATAAAAATTTAAAATAATTTTTATTTTTGAACAAATTAAATAAAAATCAAAAATAATTTTTATTTCTGAGCCAAAAAAATAAAAATCAAAAATAATTTTTATTTCAGAGCAAAATAAATAAAAATCATTTTATAATAATTATTTTTAATTTTTAAACTTAACGCTTAAAAAATAAAAATCATTATTTATTCTAAGAGTCAACACAAATTCCAGCATTTCGGTATACTCAAAAGTTTTTTCCAGCGCTTGGAACATACTGATTTTTTTCATTAAAATTTGAAAAATAATCATTATTTTCGGACCCTGATTAAAAATGCCCATAGTTATGAACCCATTAATTAAAAACAGAATATTTAATCGGTATCAATCTTTTTTCACTCCCTTCATCTTTATACAGTTCAGATGCTGTTCAAAATAGAAAATTTTGTAACTTATTTGAAACTCATGATTTAAACTTTAATAACGTACATCTACTAGAAACACTTTGCTCCGACTATGAACGGGAAGCCACATTTCGAAATAGTTAGTTAGACTGAAAAGTAAGTGAAAAGCTCTTACTCACACAGAGGGAAAAATCTATGGACTCACTACGTCAATTTATGTACTCATGACATAGTTTTCTGCACACATAAATTTTACATTATTCTTGTATTGAGTACATGTTGAAATCTGTATTAAGTAAATAATGCTTTTAAGAGGTGTTTTAGTCAATAAAGAATTGTATTTACTCAACACATAAATATGTGTCGTGAATTCATGGATGTATGTGGTGGGTACATTCACACTGTACTCATTACAAACTCTTGTAAACAATTTTATATAATGAGTACAGTTCTGATGTACGTATTATATAGGCTATTGACCCATTACATAAAGTCATGTAGAACATTTGTGATGTGTAAAGTATGTTAGAACAATTTTCATATACTCAGTATATACATAATTTACTCATTACCTATTTTTATGTAATGAATATATACATAATTTACCCATTACATATTTTTAGTACATTCATTTATGTAATGAGTACATACATAACTTACTCATCACATATTTTAAATACATAATTTTATGTAATGAGTACATACATAATGTATTCATTATATATTTTATAATCAAAATTTCATGTTTTGAAATGTACGCAGTTCATGTCTGTGCCTAAATCATTCTTTCAACAAATACAATGAATAACTTTATAAAGAAATGGTTAGATTTTACAAAATACTTAGCAATTACATATGGAAACCCAGCCATTTATTTCTTATTCATTCATCGCTTTTGCTCTAGAGTATAGTGGAGTACATTCCCGCTCTGATTTTCTACTGGCTTTGGAGGTATTGCTTATTTGAAAATCAAGAAACGAATGACATAAAACAGCAAAATCGTCTGCCGATGTGCAACCGGTACATGTACTGAGTCCATCTTTTATGTACTGAATAAATGTGTCACTTCAATCGTATAAGAAGGACGTGTACTGAGTCTATATTTTATGTATTGAGTAATTTTTTTGCAAAAAATTGCACTACACGTGATTGAGTACACGTTGCTTGTATACATTGAAGTCTGGAATGTAATCAGCACATAAAATACTGAATTGAATAGATTTTTCAATCATTTTGAAAAGTGAATAAATTTATGTGTAACCAGTACACGCTCCTTTTACTCAGTAAATACTGCTCTCGTTGCATTCCCATACAAGTTGCAGTACATGGATTTTACATAGCTATATCTGTACTGACTTCATTACTTTTTCCCTTGGTGCAGTGATTTCAGAATTAGCTTTTCCAAATTAGTGGACTGCTGAAATGACAGAGACTACTGAAAAGTCGGGGAAGCCCTCGACGAAACCATGGTCTAGTCTTCTCTTTGCAGAAGTTTGTTGTTGCATTAACCTGTGGCTAAATGCATTATTTGGATTAAAGCTATATATATAATTCTTAAAAAATATATGTTTTCTAAAATAGCAAACAATATATTTTTTTAATTGCAAAAAATAATGCATTCTTCTGTTCTTTTTTCAACTAAGAACAAGTCAAAATGTAAAATATTCTACACTCTAATCTATTCAGTGAAACACCTGAAACCATTGCTTCGAAAGCTAAAAGAATTCTCTAGATGTTAAAATTGTTCTAAATAGTTTAAGTATTCCAACCGAAATACTTTTGCAAGGAAATGAATGCAACTTAATGTCAATTCGTTTCGGCAATTTTTTTCACAGTTCATATCTTGCCTTTGATAATAGTTTAAAATAGACTTAAGTTATGATTAATGATTCTTTCTTGAGCAATAAAAAAAATAAAACGAACTTCTAATCAATAAAAAGCCCATTACATAGACTTGACGATGATGACTGAGCTTTCAATAGAGCAGGAACAAACTTACGACATAGTAAGGCATTTCACTGGGTCGGCACATTGGACGCTGTCACTATTGAGCTCATTATCGCTGAAAAATCGTCTTTTTTGTCAATTAAATCTGAACTTTGATGCATGAGGAACTGTGTTAGGTTGAGCTTTCGTAGCAGCAGTAGCAACAGCCAAGGAATTGAGTCACTGTTCAGCCTTAATTGATTTTCAAGTTGCTATTCATCCCGGCACGCTGCACTCTTATCCTGCTGTCGCATCAAACATGAAAAGTACATTAGACAAGAAGTTCGCCGGCTCACAAAGCTCCTACGCTCCACTGTGGAGGACTGTGCAGGATAGTCATTTATCATTCGCACTTCAATAATTACGCGGAAAACAGATAATTACGATAAATTTGCATAACTTTTGGAATTCCGAAATGAAACTTTTTTTTCTTTCATCTTCCTCCTTGTTGGGTTTTCTTTTGTTATGCAAGGGAAAAAGTGAAAGAATCGAATCGGTTAATACTATCTGACGACGACTTAAGGATGTGTTTAATTATCTGCTGATACATACTTGCATACTGAAGCAATGGCAAGCTAAGTTGTCTGCTGCCAAAGATTACCAGAAGACACAAGGGTGCGCGTGCAGCGACGCTGAAAGAATGAATGAAGCCTGCGCTAAAGAAAGTTTTTCGATTAAAGTTCATAATTACATTGGAATTCGCTACACATGCACACAAAGTTGTGCAACTTATATAAGTCAGACAGAGTACACACACGCACTTTCACACACACTATCACTCTCACTCTAAAACTCAGCTGTACCGCATTCACCGCCTGGATTCACAACCCGGATGAATTGCTATTAGAAAACAATTTTTAATTGGAAATCTCTGGCTTCGGGCGAGAAATGTTTTAAAGACAAACACGAGCTGGATACTCACATGCATCCTTTTATATGATATGCATATACTGCCTGGACGAGCCAGCACAACCCCTACCCACAATTCTAAGCCAGGAGAAACATTTTAACAGTCGAGATATGAGATACTTTAACACAAAAGTAAGAATATCTATCAAGACGTCGACAACGACGACGTCTACGATGTTGCCAATGATAAAGACGAAGACCCTTCACTACACTTCACTCCGCTCAGCATCGTTCTAATCCTAGCTACAACTACACATTTACTCTGAGCTTGAGCATTCAGCACAGTTTGATCCGTGTGCAAACTTTTTGGATGTCTGTCTGTCATTCAGTCAGTCTGACTGTCAGTTGGTAAGTAAGTCGAGTAGGATTTTCGCAACTTTGTGCAACGTCCGTGGATGCAGCGGGTGAAAATTAAGCACATAGCTGCATTTGCATAAATGCTGTTTGAACAGCGGAATGCATTGTAAGATTTTTAGATTTATTTGTTTTTTGGCAGAAACTGAATTGTTGACGTTGCTGCAACTCGCTGCCAACTCATAGAATACTCTCTTATGGCATGTTGGTAAATCGTGGCTCTTAGCTGCAAGGTGCATCTATTCAGGAATAACAAGTCGTTAGCAGTTTAGAGTTTTATTTGACGTTTGACTCATTATATATTAAATTTTAGAGAAACATTTTATGCTGTCCAACGGAGTTGGGCTTAACTCAGGATAGTCGGATTTTCGTACATTGTTCTTCTTTGAGAGTCATGACACACCATTATGTATAAAAATTGGGTGTAGGATGGAACCTTTCAGTGAGTTATATGAATTATTTGGTATAAGTTTAACTTGAAACTTGAGTAGTTCGATTTCCTCGCTTTTATTCTGCTTTAAAATTGGAAAAAATAGCGCTATTCAGGATTTTTTTGGGAAAAAAACTTTAAATATGGAACATTCCATACAATCGTTACCAATGCAAACATTTCATATATAAGTAATAAGAGTTAATTTAATTCCAATAATATTTTTGCTAATTGTTTTTGAAGATTACCAATTTAGCTCGAAAAAGTTGTGTAACACCCGTCACAATTGTTATACCCTAAACCTGAAAGGTCAGGGTGTATTAAGTTTGTGCAAACGTTTGTAACGCATAGAACGAAGCGAGTCCGGTATAGAAAAGTATATATATTCTTGATCAGGATCACCTCGTGAGTCGAGCTATTCATGTCCGTTCGTTCTTAAGTCTGTGCGTTGTCCGTAAACACAGGATAAGAAGAAGGAGTTGAGATAATTTAATGAAACTTGGTTAACATGGTCACATGGGCCCAAGGATCTGCACTATTGAATATTTTTGTAATCCGCCCACGGACACGCCTATCTCCCATACAACGCAAAAATTGAAAACTGCATAAATAAGCTCATAGTTAACGTACAACAATAAAATTTTATATGTATGTGTTTTGTATCAATACAAAGATGTCTTCGAAAAATGGGTATCATCCGCTCATGGACACGCCCACCTCCCAAACAACTCAAAAATTTTAAAACGAAATAAATAAGCCTCTATTTAACCTACAGAGATTATATTGGGCACGTATGTTTTTATGAAAACGTGTTTCAACAAAGATGGTTTTGAAACACGCCTACCTCCAATACAACCCAAAAAGTTTAAAACTCAATAAATAAGTTTATGTTTGTCATAGAGAGATCAAATTTGGTATGTATGTATTTTATACCAAAACGGGTGTGTTAAAAAATTTAGAGTAATCTCATAGCGAAATGGGGTCCCATGGGTATGGTTATGGTTATGGTTATGGTTATGGTTATGGTTATGGTTATGGTTATGGTTATGGTTATGGTTATGGTTATGGTTATGGTTATGGTTATGGTTATGGTTATGGTTATGGTTATGGTTATGGTTATGGTTATGGTTATGGTTATGGTTATGGTTATGGTTATGGTTATGGTTATGGTTATGGTTATGGTTATGGTTATGGTTATGGTTATGGTTATGGTTATGGTTATGGTTATGGTTATGGTTATGGTTATGGTTATGGTTATGGTTATGGTTATGGTTATGGTTATGGTTATGGTTATGGTTATGGTTATGGTTATGGTTATGGTTATGGTTATGGTTATGGTTATGGTTATGGTTATGGTTATGGTTATGGTTATGGTTATGGTTATGGTTATGGTTATGGTTATGGTTATGGTTATGGTTATGGTTATGGTTATGGTTATGGTTATGGTTATGGTTATGGTTATGGTTATGGTTATGGTTATGGTTATGGTTATGGTTATGGTTATGGTTATGGTTATGGTTATGGTTATGGTTATGGTTATGGTTATGGTTATGGTTATGGTTATGGTTATGGTTATGGTTATGGTTATGGTTATGGTTATGGTTATGGTTATGGTTATGGTTATGGTTATGGTTATGGTTATGGTTATGGTTATGGTTATGGTTATGGTTATGGTTATGGTTATGGTTATGGTTATGGTTATGGTTATGGTTATGGTTATGGTTATGGTTATGGTTATGGTTATGGTTATGGTTATGGTTATGGTTATGGTTATGGTTATGGTTATGGTTATGGTTATGGTTATGGTTATGGTTATGGTTATGGTTATGGTTATGGTTATGGTTATGGTTATGGTTATGGTTATGGTTATGGTTATGGTTATGGTTATGGTTATGGTTATGGTTATGGTTATGGTTATGGTTATGGTTATGGTTATGGTTATGGTTATGGTTATGGTTATGGTTATGGTTATGGTTATGGTTATGGTTATGGTTATGGTTATGGTTATGGTTATGGTTATGGTTATGGTTATGGTTATGGTTATGGTTATGGTTATGGTTATGGTTATGGTTATGGTTATGGTTATGGTTATGGTTATGGTTATGGTTATGGTTATGGTTATGGTTATGGTTATGGTTATGGTTATGGTTATGGTTATGGTTATGGTTATGGTTATGGTTATGGTTATGGTTATGGTTATGGTTATGGTTATGGTTATGGTTATGGTTATGGTTATGGTTATGGTTATGGTTATGGTTATGGTTATGGTTATGGTTATGGTTATGGTTATGGTTATGGTTATGGTTATGGTTATGGTTATGGTTATGGTTATGGTTATGGTTATGGTTATGGTTATGGTTATGGTTATGGTTATGGTTATGGTTATGGTTATGGTTATGGTTATGGTTATGGTTATGGTTATGGTTATGGTTATGGTTATGGTTATGGTTATGGTTATGGTTATGGTTATGGTTATGGTTATGGTTATGGTTATGGTTATGGTTATGGTTATGGTTATGGTTATGGTTATGGTTATGGTTATGGTTATGGTTATGGTTATGGTTATGGTTATGGTTATGGTTATGGTTATGGTTATGGTTATGGTTATGGTTATGGTTATGGTTATGGTTATGGTTATGGTTATGGTTATGGTTATGGTTATGGTTATGGTTATGGTTATGGTTATGGTTATGGTTATGGTTATGGTTATGGTTATGGTTATGGTTATGGTTATGGTTATGGTTATGGTTATGGTTATGGTTATGGTTATGGTTATGGTTATGGTTATGGTTATGGTTATGGTTATGGTTATGGTTATGGTTATGGTTATGGTTATGGTTATGGTTATGGTTATGGTTATGGTTATGGTTATGGTTATGGTTATGGTTATGGTTATGGTTATGGTTATGGTTATGGTTATGGTTATGGTTATGGTTATGGTTACGGTTATGGTTATGGTTATGGTTATGGTTATGGTTATGGTTATGGTTATGGTTATGGTTATGGTTATGGTTATGGTTATGGTTATGGTTATGGTTATGGTTATGGTTATGGTTATGGTTATGGTTATGGTTATGGTTATGGTTATGGTTATGGTTATCACCTCATTTTGGGTTCTTTTGTCTGAAAACATATATTTTTCATTCGAAAAGTTCAATAAGAGAGAAAGTATCTGCTAGACTTCGTATGAAAATTGAATTGCCAGCCGAATAAATCCTTAGTTTGCTGATTTCATTCATTCTACAAAATAAGGTCATTCATCTCTGTTCTTTTCCAGAGCTTACTTACCCTACTTCCAAACATTAAAAATTGTACGAAATTCCGAATTGAAGATATACAGATAGTATTAACTTTTACTTTAAAAGCAACTTTTAACATAACGCACTGATTCCTTTTCATACATTATTGTTCCAGTACAGTTTACTCTCAAGTTCACCTTTGCACAAATTACTTCAAAAGAATGTTGGTTTATGTACCAGTTATTTCAGGGTTCACACCATCACTTTCTGTTGCCATGCAAATGACCTACTGATTTCGGCATTTCAACTCTACAAATATAATATTGGTCAATCAGATGGCAGTTGAATCACAACTCATATGGTTATGAATGGTCTAAAAATCTTATAGCATTCAATCATAGCAGTTACTTTTACTGTTTATTGTTACAGAAAACATTTTTTATCAAATAAATCAATTTTTTAATCATCGACTTGTTTGCTCCACCTTTCTATCTGGCTACATTTGCCGTCTCACATCCTAGATGAATTCCAGCTCACCAGATTAGAATAAACTTGCCTCCAATTTGAAACAGTTTAATTAACATACTGGATTCCCAACCAAATTAAATGATGTGCTTTGCTTGGCTCCCAGTCACTCACGCTTGTGCAGAACAAATGCTGCAAGAATATTAGAAAAAACTTTTATTTGGTTAATCATTTCGGGGTAATTTTAAGAATCCATGTTAATTCATTTTGACACAGCATGTGATCGCAGCATGGTAGCGTTTGTGGGCTGTATGACTTGCCACGTCAACTCAAAAAAACATTCACCCAACTGCCTTCATCGTCCTTGCTTCTTTTGCCAGCGGCACCCTTTTCATGAGGACTAAAGTATGGCAACTTAATATCTGCGATTATTTCTTCCAGCTTTCGTCGCCTGCGGGTTTCCTTTGCTGACTTCAATGAATCTCTTTAGCCTTCAAATCCTTAATGAACGAACGCAACAGTGTCAGTGTTTGGGTTGAAGCGGCGACAAAGTTCACAACAGCGACGTAATCTCGAAGTTGTCGTTGACTTAGCCGTTGACAGCAATGCCTGCATTGTTTTTTTGTTTTTTTTTTTTTTTTGCGTTTGTTTTTTTTTCTTTTTTCCTTAAGTTTCTCGTAAATTAGAGCAAAGTATTCAGCATTCAGTAAAATCTTGATAGGAGCGCAGAGCAAGACGAATGTGGTACGTGAAAATTACGTTGGTTTTGTGCTAGTTTATTTTATGCAGCATCCACTGACCAGATGTTAAATCCAAAAAACTCTGTGCACCCGACATGAATTTTAAATTTTCAATTGATTGTTCAATTGTACACGCAGATACGCTCCAACACTGAGCTCTTGAGCTGCTCAGTTTCTGAGCTGCTGTGCCGATGGATATTCATGTAAGAACTGTTACTTTAAATTCCTATCATAGTCAAAAGTGGATCAGAACAATCCATCTTTTTTGTTATATTTTTGTTGTCTGAGTATGTATTGTTGCTGGTATAGCGACATTTATTTGTATTTATCTTGAGTTATCGAAGTTATAAACTTGAACGCAGGTCACGCAAGTTGGACAACTTGTCGTAACTGTTTGGACAGAGGCTGATTGTATACAGCATGTTTAAACCTTGACAACTATAAGACACAATAGAGCACAAAATTATTCGACTTGGGTTCATTACTGGATGTAATTCTTGAGAGGATGCAAGTCACTCTGCCTGTGCTCGATTTTCATAATTTTTTCAACTGATTAAAACTCTTTTATTTTTTTGCAGGCTACAATAATGCATACAAGATTGAAACCTATACAACCTTAGTTCACTGACCACGCAGCATAGCCTTGATTCTTCCAAGATGAAGAACACGACTTGAACGAGTTGCCATTTAAAAGTTTTTTAAAACGTGCTGCAAAAAGTTCCAACAAAGCACATGACACAGACTGAAATTTTGACTGCAGTAAAGAAATGCTTGCCAGCAACAAAAGAAATTCGTGCTCAGGTTCACAATTGAGCCTGACTCCAAACCATGAAACATAACATCACCGTTTCCTAACTAATCTCCTGTCAAGTTTTGCCACCTCGTATCACGCATTCACACCTACATTTTGCTCTTTAAAAGCTGCTGCAAATAATTAAAACAGTTGCAGAAACTTATCCAACTTCAATTAATTTACATGCCAAGGTCGCGGTATCTACTAAGTAAACGTTTTTGCAGCCACAAAGCACTCTTCAACATTTACTCCTGCCCGAAAGCCCAATACCCAAATGACAAAGTGTGAAGGCAGTCAAGAGACAACTTGACAACCAACCCTTCTGCATGCCATTCATCGAGACACAGCAACGTATTGTTCAGTTTATTGCGACATTTATTAGCATTTTACGGGAATGCTCAGAAGATTGCGAAAGGTGCAGGCTCTCGAGACACTCGACTTAACATTCGCAAGACAAGAACAATAAACACTCCACGACAAAGAACTTGTTGACATTTCTTGCTCTTGATGGGCATTCATAGGAAGTGAAGTTGAGGCTGTTTGGCTTTTTGTCTTAGATGCTTTGTTCCGGACACAATTAAAATTTGAATTCATTCACATTCTTTTAAACCTACACACATAAATAAGCATTTCTCTCTGTAGCCGCATTGTTGACAATTTCATGTTGAACATCACTTTCTTCACACCACTGCAGGCTGGTGGCTTAACAAAAGCAATGTTGTTGAAGTAGTGGTACGCACCTGTGGAAAACGTTATGATTACCTCAGCTGCAACAACAGCATGCTTTTGCGGTGATAAAGTGTGAGGGTTTTTTGTTTTTTTAGCCTCATCATCATCATCACTGATACGCTATGTGTCAGCATGAGACAATTCGGGCAAATATAGCGCAAATGAGTCAGCAGCTGTTAGCAAACGGCTGACATCTTAATACCGTACCAAACATGTGCGCCCACGTTAAAAGCCTTATAAAATGCTGCACATGGAATGAAATGAAGCGGCTTAGGAAGCCATTTACTTTACTAATTACCACAGCATGAAGACATATTAGGACTGATGGCTTCCCAGCATTTAGTGGCCTGTTGCATTCAGCATTAGTTCTTTTGTGTATCATGGGTCGTCCAGTTTTGTCTAGTGGAGTCGAGTCGTTGTGCACTCAATGAACTAGAAATTATTTAATGTGCAAAAACACACTTTTGGATGTTGCTTATGTAATTAATTATCTGACTTAAGTCCACAACAGCGAAACATAACTCAAAGATTTTTTAAGTATCAGGGTGTTTAAGTAACAGGTTGTTTTAATTTTAGTATCCGTTATACAAAAATGATGGTTGTATTTTATGTACTATTTTATGTGCTGTTTCGAATTCTTGACACAATTAACTTCTTCGGAACAATAAAGCGATTTATGTCAAAGAATGAATGGTTGAAAAGAAGATACCGGTCTAACTTCTCTTTAAAGATACCAGAGGAAAATGTAGCACAGTGTAATGCGAGTGGATCAAAATTAACATAAAAATTTTGAACACTAAATATGTTGTGCAGATACTTAGTTTGATGTTTTCCTTACCAGTTGTGGAGATTCTGGTCATTATGTGTTACCTTGAAAATGAACGAAATTTCAGTTTTTAAAGTTAAGTACTGAAAAGTTTTCAAGTTTTTTATAACAAAAAAAAAGATGATTTGGAAAAATGGACATCATCCGTCCACGGACACGCCTACCTCCCATACAACGCAGAAATTTAAAACTGCATAAATAAGCTCATAATTAACCTACAACAATAAAATTTGGTGTGTATGTGTTTTGTATCAACACAAAAATGTCTTCGAAGAATGGGAGTCATCCGCTCACGGACACGCCCACCTCCCATACAACTCCAAAATTGAAAACGGAATTAATAAACCTCTGTTTAACCAATAGAGATAAAATTTGGCACGTATGTTTTTTATAACAAAACAAAGACGGTTTTGGAAAATAGACGTCATCCGCCCACGGACACGCCTACCTCCCATACAACCCAAAAAGTTTTAAAGTACACTCAGAAAAAAGTGTCTCGGAATATGATAAAAAAGGCATCATATTTAGAGAAAAATGGTGTAGACTTTACTCCAGAGAATGCTATTCTCTAATTGCGATACTAAAAATTCTCTAAAAATGATATAAAGCTTCCATGAAATAGAAAAATATATCGTTTTTAGAGAAAAATACTTTTTTTATGAGAAAATATTTGTTGTTATTGAAGAAAATACAACATAGAAAATCTCATAGTGAATTTTTTATCAAAATATAAGAAAAGTTTTTCATTTTCAATAAAATTTCTCTATAAATGAGAAATTTTTTGTGCGAGAAAAATACTTATCATTATTAGAGACAATGAAATAATATTTCCATTTCCTAGAAGAAAAGAAATATTTCTTCGAAAATTTGAAAATTTATTCTAATTGAAGAAAATTTTATTTGAAAAAGAGAAAATTGCTATTATCAAAAATAGAGAAATTTTTTACCGGAGCAAGGTATGTGTTTTTTTCTCAGTGTAAATAAATAAGATTATGTTTGTCATAGAGAAATTAAATTTGGTATGTATGTATTTTGTACCAAAACTAAGGATGTGTTCAAAAGTTGTGAGTAATGCGTCAGTGAACACGCCCATTTCCCATAGTGAAAACATAATAAAGGCATGAACTGTGAGCTACAGGAATAAAACTTGATATGTGTGCATTTTTCTTCTCACGGCGACACCCATTTTCTATAATACTATTTTTTTTTTTTCTTCAACATTTTTTTGCATTTTTCTTCAACATTTAAATGCATATAAAATATAGGCTTCATCCGCCTACGGCGACACCCATTTTCAATAATATTATTTTTATACCCCCACGCGTACTGCGTAAGGGGTATATTAATTTTGTCACGACGTGTGTAACACCCAAAAGAAGGCGTGGTAGGTATGGAAAAGTATATATATTCTTGCTCAACATCACCACCTGAGTTGATTTAGCCATGTCCGTCTGTCTGTCCGTCTGTCCGTCTGTCCGTCTGTCGACACGATTACAGCCGTAATTTTGAAGATATCGTAATGAAATTCGATATTTAAGCTTTTTTTTTAAAAACTAAGGTCAAGTTCGAGAATGGGCTAAATCGGATTAAAACCACGCCTACCTCCCATACAACCCCAAAATTTAAAACTCAACAAAGAAGCTAATATTGAAGCTACAATACTGAAATTTGATATATGTGTGTTTTATGTCAAAACTTAGATGTCTTAGAAAAATGGGCGTCATCCACTCACTAACACGCCCACCTCCCATACAACCCCAAAATTGAAAAATCTATAAAGAGGCTAATATTAAAGTTACAAGACGGAAACTCGGTAGTTGTGTATTCAATGTCAAAACTAAGGTGTGTTAGAAAAATGGGCGTCATCCATTCATTAACACGCCCACCTCCCATACAACCCCATAATTGAAAAATCTATAAAGAGGCTAATATTAAAGTTACAAGACGGAAACTCGGTATTTGTGTATTCAATGTCAAAACTGAGGTGTGTTATAAAAATGGGCGTCATCCACCCATTAACACGCCCACCTCCCATACAACCCCAAAATTTAAAAATCTATGAAGAGGCTAATATTAAAGTTACAAGACAGAAACTTGGTATTTGTGTATTCTATGTCGAAACTGAGGTATGTTAGAAAAATGGGCGTCATACACAATCTAACACGCCCACCTCCTATACAACCCCAAAATTGAAAACTTTATAAAAAGGTTTATATTTAAGCTGCAGAAAAACAATTTGATATGTATGTATTTTAGACACATAAAAATAATAAAATCTCTCAAAATCTCATACCTAAAGCTCTCCAATTTAAGATATTTCCACCCTTAAGAATCGGCCGTGGGGGTATTTTAACTTCGGCCAAGTCGAAGATATACCTTACTAGTTTTTTTTAAATATGTTTAGGGCATTTCATAGTCGGCCTAGACCGACTTTAGACTTTCTTTACTTGTTTATTTTTGTTTTTAATTAAATAGAGTTAACAAAAGTACATTGACGTCAAGAATAATGTTTTGTTTTTTTCTTCCTAGTTATTTCTTCATGGTAAAAAAATATCAGGTTTAACAAATAACTAAAAACTAGGTGGTGAGGTGAGGTTTGAACTCGGGATCGTTGGTTAGCAGGCCACACCCTTAGTATATAAGGCCACGGCCGCCACGAACAAGTCCTAAACTCTGAACAAGTTGAAAAAACCACGTATTATGATCGAAATAAATTTTTTAAGTAAAATTAAATTTCATTTCATTTCATTGTTCATGTCAAAGAGGCTGTTGAAAATTATACTTTTTAAGAAAACTGTGAAGTTTGGAAAAACACGTGTTAAAGTTTTTGCATTTACTTTAACATCAAATAACTATTTTTTCATGCCCTGACTCTGTGTGCGCGAACGTGAGCAAAATTGTTGATTTTTGTTTTTAAATTATTGTATTTTCTATCATATGAAATGTGTATTATGTAAAAAATTAAAAATCTTTCAAGTCAGATAAAATTCATGTAGTAAACAATAACGCAAAAATGTTGATTCTGATATCGACTCTTCATTATCTTCTTTTCAAACAACATGATAGTCTAGAGTAAATCATTTCCGACTTCCGTTATTTGGCTTATTTTTTGTGATGCTATCATATATGATCTAGATGTATTAAGGGACTACTTAAATAGAACACTACGATGCTGTGTTGAGCTAGCATTATCAACCCTTTAACACAGTTGTAACAACATAAGGACATACGAACGAACAAACATACATACGTATTATCCTGTTGAGTGATGTTGTATTTTTTTGTTTTCAAAATTTTTATTGCTCAATTCATTAGCTGACATGCTTAACAGTTGGCAAAGCAGCAACAATTCTTAAAAACACAACAACAACAGCAGCACAACGACAAACTAGATGCAGCACTAGAGCACAGCTGGAACCGCATCAATTGGTACGCTGCTGGTGAAGGGATTAAAGTGGCATTAAGTGTTGTTTTGCCAAAAGAACACACACACACACACACACACACATACAACACATACATTTTATCCTTTCAACGTGCTTGTTGTTTTTTATGTCATTCCTTGAGATCCTTAAATGGATATAAATTTCTATGATTCGCTATACCACGCAGATGAAAACAAGTTGCGGAGATTAAGTGACCAAACATCGTATAAGAGATGCTGTTCGCTCGTATGAACGTTCGTTAAGACATAGATTGGCGCAATGAGTGACACAAATACACATGGCAGGATACACTACATAATGCTTCAACAAATGTCGTGCGTCGAAGAAGATTGTTGGACGGGAATGTGTGGGAAGGGGATATGGGCAATTCCGCCAAGACAAGATTACTAACTGAACCATAATAATTCCATTGCATATATCGGTACATGGCATCTGATTTCTCTTGCGACCAACAGTCACATAAAATGGTGGTACTTGAGTCGGGATAATAATAATGTGGGCGTCCACTCTGGCTGCGTGGTTGCGCACAAATGTTCGATAACACCACACACACACACACACACATACACACACACAGTTAAACGCATACTACAACACATATGTCGTACATTTCATTGGAAATACATATTGTATTAATCGCCAAACGTCAAATCATTTTTCATTTGACCAAATTTATTTGACATTTAAGACAAAACAAAGACAGTCCGAAACAAGACAGTCCGTGGCAAGAACATTCTTGGCGACACAACGACGACAGCCAGCGTTACTGCTTGCGTCGTAATTGCTTGCAATCGTCAGTCCATTCAGTCAGTTGCTGACTCCATACTTGTCTCGGGGGACTGCAAGGAACCAATACAGCAACACACAGAATTGTACAATACCGAACTGGACAGGACTGAGCTGAAGTTACTTGTGCTCTCCTCTCTGTCATCAATCTTATTTAATAGTTGTTCGCACAATTGAATTATTACATGTATCAGCTGCATGTTTGTTGGTGTATGCTTGTGTTTATGTGTGTGTGTGTGTGTGTTGCTGTCTATGTGTCATGTCTGTGTGTTTAGCTGTTTATGTAACTTGGCTGGGCTTGCTTGGCAACAACTGGCATTGATATCGACATTATTGGAGAAAATTAAAACAATTTGAGCAGCATTCCAAACAAATAAAGCTTGTCATGTTGTTATTGTTTGTCGAAATTTACGTTGCGATGCTCTTCGATGGGATCCCAAATATGTTCATTGTCGAAATGAAATTGGTGTTAATAAATATAAATCAGCTCTTGTATCGCTATCAAGATGATACAACAAGCCATGGTGAAGCAGATGTTCGTGCGAGAGTGTCTAAGGGTGCGAATTGAAGTAAATTGTTTGGGAAAAATAACTCAAGTACAAGTTATCCAAGCAGTTTGGCCACACCATCCTTCCAAATAGAGTGAGTAGATGAATTCTTAAATAACTCAAATGAAGGTTGATCCTTATGCTACAACGACTTGACTGGTACCCATATCCATGTAACTTAAAAGTTCACATATTGCACATGTCAACCGACATGTGTCTTTATAAATCAATTTTCTTTTAAACTAAAAACTGACAAGCAATTAGAAAAAAAGCTTTAACTTCAATTACATTAAGACCATAAAAATCATTGCTTATTTTCGTTGATTTGGTGCGATCAATTTATTGTTTTTTATACCCTAAACCTGAAAGGCAAGGGTATATTAACTTTGTGCAAAAGTTTGTAACCCATAGAACGAAGCGAGTCCGGTATAGAAAAGTATATGTATTCTTGATCAGCGTCACCACGTGAGTCGAGCTATCTACGTCCGTCCGTCCGTCCGTCCGTCTGTGTGTTGTCCGTAACCACAGGATAAGAAGAAGGAGTTGAGATAATTGCGTAAAACTTGGTGCACATGATCACATAAACCCAAGGATCTGCACTATTGAATATTTTTGGAATCCGCCCACGGACACGCTTACTTCCCATACAACGCAAAAATTTAAAACTGCATAGCTCAGCTCATAATAAGCCTACAATAATAAAATTTGGTGTGTATGTGTTTTCTATCAACACAAAGATGTCTTCGAAAAATGGGTGTCATCCGCTTACGGACACGCCCACCTCCGATACAACCCAAAAATTGAAAACGCAATAAATAAGCCTGTGTTTAACCTACAGAGCTTTAATTTGACACATATGTTTTTTATAACAAAAAACAAATGATTTGGAAAAATGGACATCATCCGCTCACGGACACGCCTACCTCCCATACAACGCGAAAATTAAAAACTGCATAACTCAGCTTATACTAAGCCTACAACAATAAAATTCAATATGTATGTGTTTTATACAAACACAAAGATGTCTTCGAAAAATGGGTGTCATCCGCTCACGGACACGCCCACCATACAACCCAAAAATTGAAAACGCAATAAATAAGCCTCTGTTTAACCTACAGAGCTAAAATTTAGCACATATGTTTTTTATGACAAGACAAAGATGGTTTTGAAAATGGACGTCATCTGCTTACGGACACGACTACCTCCCATACAACCCAAAAAGTTTAAAACTCAATAAATAAGGTTATGTTTGTCATAGAGAAATTAAATTTGGTATGCATGTATTTTATACCAAAACTAAGGTGTGTTCAAAAATTGGAAGTAATCCGTCCATGAACACGCCCACCTCCCATAGCGAAAGCACAATAAAGGCATTAACTGTGAGCTACAGGAATAAAACTTGGTATGTGTAAATTTTTCATCAACATGTATTTCAATATAGGCTCTATCCGGACACGCCCATTTCCAATAATATTTTTTTTTTTTGGTAAATTAGGTTAAGGGTATTTCATAGTCGGCCTAGACCGACTTTAGGCTTTCTTTACTTGTTTTTTATTTATTTTTTTGATGTAATGCATACAAAATTTTTAAGGCAAAAGATATATGAATTTTTTGGTCCATTACCGAATTCACACAGAATTTAAGCTTATATGCTAGTCCAAACCCCAAAAGTAGCATCAAAAAAGGATTGTTGATCATGACCCACTGCTCGCATATTTTTAACACTAAGGCTGCGTTTATAGTGTACGCGATTCAGACAGGCAGGCTGAAATCTGTGTGAAAAAACGAGATGCAGATAGCAATCTATCTCGCTTGTTCACATTGCCTGTCTGACTCGGCGTTCACTATAACCGCAACCTAAGACACAAAACCATGAAAATCTCTTAAAAATTACACTTGTATTCCAACAATATTGGAACTTTTTAAACATTTAACTTGCGACGCAAAAATATCCATCCACCTGTTTCTCAAAAAAACTCCAATTAGCGTAACGTTTAATAGTTACATATAAGAAAATAATTTGTTTTCAAAAACATTCCAAAATTGTTTAATTGAAATGATTTTACATAATTTGGCATAAGACGTTTTTGTTTTGAAAATTTTAAAATGATTCTTCGACGGGTACACCGCCCATATGATTCTGATTAAAGATGTCATGACTTGTTTGTGGTTATTCGAGAAACTGATTTTCTATTAATTTTTTAGTTTCACCCTTTCGCTTTTCTCAATAAAACTATGCGAGACGTAAGTTTTTCTCGCTTTTTTTCAAATGTAATCGCATTTATTGAAATATATCTTAGATACTACTTATTCGATATTTATAATGAAGCCTACCAAATAAAGCCCAATAATTGATACATGTTTGTTCAATAAATTTTTACATTTGAATTTCCAAAAACAAAAAACCAGTAAACCATTTAAACCATATAAAAAAACGTAAAAACCAGAATAAAATAAAAACCAAATTAAATAAAATTTTATTTTTTGCTTTCAAACATGTAATAATTATTAAAACATTAAAAAAATGTTAGTCACAATTATTTCAACAAAAGTGTAACAACTTTAGGTGGGACATAAAATTCGCTACAGAGAAAACAGACCTTTTTTAAAAATTTATAACTCAAAAAACAAAAATTTTTCCAAAATTGATTTTATTATTGTAGAGGATTGAATAAATTACAGGAAAAAAAAATTCAAAAAAATATATTTTTCAATCCAACTTGCAGCTCCAAACTGGCGGCAGTGAAAAAACGGGGCCTCATGGTTGCAGCGCTGGGAGTCGCAAAAATTGTCCGATCTGGACAAAAAATTACTTTTTTAAATCTTAACGAAATTGGATATGGTATGACAAGAGGTTTTCTTAAATGTTTTTTTTAATTTTAGGTGATGTTCCAAATTTGAGAGTGTGTTTTTTCGAAAAAAAATATTGACTTTAAAAATTCATAAAAAATCGAAAAAATTAAAAAAAATTTCGTCAAAAAATAAACCCGCCAGTGCCGCAACCAGTACGAAAAACATGGTTTCGAGATAAACGCGTTCAAAGTTTGTGAACAAAGAAAAATGCAAATAATAATAAAAATCCGCTCTCACTAATCCGGCTGTAACTTTTGAAACCGTAAGAATTTTTCTTAAAATTCTTAAAGAAATCTTTAGAATATTTACTAAAATACAAAATTATAAAAAAACTCGCGTGTAGCAACTTACACGTGGCAGAAGTGAAACTTCTTTAACAGTAAGAAATAAGAGAGATTTTAGTGTGAAATAGAGAGAGAAAGTATCTGAAAAGAAATTCAATCAATACGAAATGGAATAATAATTTGTTGATTCAATATTTGCATCCAGGGACCGTACCGGCTATGGTTTTTGTCGAAAGTGTCACATATTAACTTTTATCTCTTAATTTTTATTTTTTCCGACAAAAATAACAGTTTTTTGTGCCTTATATTTTTTTTTATGCAAAAATAACAGTAATTTTCTGCCGTTTATTTTTTCGGTCAAAAATATCAGGTAATTTATATTTGTTCAAGTCATTTTACCGATAAAAAAATTTTTATATTATTATTTTCATCTCATCGGTGAGACATTTTACACATGGTGTCAACAGTTCAATCTGTCAAACGGCCTTTAAGAAAACATAAATTGCTTAATATTTTTGACCGAAAAAATTAAAGTCACAAAATAACTGCTATTTTTGACCGATAAAATAAAAGTCAAAAGTAACCTTTATTTTTCCTCGAAATATACTAGGCAAGATATTAACTTTTAAAGAATCAGTTTCAAATTTAATATTCGTGAGGCTGAGGACATTTGTAACATAATGATATATTTGAAAAAGTCTTTCAACAATTTTTTTCATTTGAAAATTGTAAAATAACAGTTATTTATGGTCCTTGTGTTTGTTCAGTTAGTGCTTTAGTTGCTTTCGAATGTCTTCCTCAACATTGTTACTTTTTGAATGCTGGATTGCATTTGCATAGTACTCTTTGAAGGAGCCTCCGAAAGCAGAGTCAAATCTTGTTCATTATTACCTCCTGCTTCCTGTTCATAATAATTGCTATGTTGATAGAGGACCTCATAAAGCAGCGAACGTTGATTGTTGAGTGCATCAACTTGGTGGGCTTTAAAATTATGTTGAGATGCATCAGTGTGTTTTTTGGGGATTGGTTCTTTGTAGATTCACCAAAATACACTGATGTTTCGTAAAAATGCATTTTGAAACTCAGCCGTTGTTGCAATCACTTTACCTTCATCATTAGTTGCAGACCCAGCTGCGGCTGCATTCTTAAGAGCTCTAATTCGCTCTCTATATTCACGAACGCGTTCTGCTCCTCTTTTAGCTATTTTTCTATTTTTTTTTCCGTGCATACTTGTAGGATGAAAATTAATGTTACGGTTATGTTAATACTGTAATGTTAATGTTAATGTTATGTTAATGTTAATTATGTTATTTTCTTTATGTTACGCGTTCAGTTTTAATTACATTTTGTTAGGCATATTATCAAGTACCCACGTGCCGTAAGGGTGTAGATAAGTTCATAAGCAACGATGTTCGGGGTTCAATTCTCGGCAGCGGCAGTAATTTTTTTTTAATTTTCATATGAATTGAAAACGTTAGACTAGCGTCACGAAAAAGGACCTTGAAATTTCACTCGCCACCAAAGAAGTTTCACTTCAAAAGACGATTTCAAAAAACGGCCAATCTAACACAATATATCAGTTGATCTAATATGCCAGACACAACTAAAAATAAAACTTTTTAGTTGAGGATGCAGAATAGTGTTGTCACTATCGATTTCGGGTTATTCGAGAAACCAGGGTTTTATTGATTTTCGGTTTCGCTTTTCTTGAAATGGCGAACAAAGCATATGCAATAGAATCAAACTCAATTTAAAACTGAGTAGTTGCCGCCAGAGAACTAAATGAGACCATTCGTCAATGAGCGCAATTTAGATTTTGGCAGTGCAGACCACTTAGCGTTGCCACTTAAAATATTTTATTCTTCTAAATTTTTACTGAAAACCTGCCAAACTTTTTTGCAACCTATGTGTCAACAAATTGAATTGTTAGTTTTAGTTTTTACTTTATAAATTTAAAAAAAAAAAAGTTCAAACAATGTAAAATCCAATAGTCTGTTTTTACTTAAATTATTTTATCATTAGTTAAAATATTTTTCAAAAATATTTCAATATGGCCCTTATGAAAATATTATAAATATCTGTAATACTTTTTGTCATATTTGATATTTATATAACAGGGTTGTTTTGAAGTGAATTAATTTTTTGCTTGATTCAATTCTAAATTGTTTGGAATTCTGAAATTTTTCAAGCCTACCTTAACTTCATCTTAATATAAATAGGCGTAGTGAAAACTATTAAGAACCATTTTCTCCCGTGTTTTTCAACCCATTTTGATAATTCTTATTTTAAATGAATTAGAGTGCGGAGAAGGAGTGCACCGACTATTTTATACAACTATAAATAAGCAAACAAAAATTGGTCGATTTTCGACCCTAGGCTGTACTAATAATTATAATTGCAACAAGCCAACCAAATTACCACAACCGACTTTCATGAAATAAAACTGCCACGTTTAGTCCACTTTTAGTAAGGAACTATTCAAATTCAATTATTTCATGAACTTTAAATTTGGCCGTGTATTAGGTGAGCGAAACTACGGTTATTGATATCAACACCGTTGTTACTCTTTGTAATGTTGACATTTTTCCACTAATTTCTAAAACGTTTGCTATCTTTGCCACGCTTCCTATCAGTGTAGCAACAGCTGAGCGAAGTTTTTCTACACTGCGACGATTAAAAACATGGTTACGTTCAACTATGCAAGAAGAACGATTGAGTGGACTCGCATTATTGCATATACTTAGAGACATTAAAATAAATATTTACGAAGTTATTGATAATTTTGCAATGATTTTCTGATATAATTTGTCTCTATCTAATGACTACCTAATAACACAGAGTACCAAAATTAAGCTTTATAAAAGGTGCAGAGATCTCAATAAACAATTCCGAATGGATTTTGACTGCCGAATGAAGTCAAATCTGGACTTCGTTTTTCATGAAAATCAGTTCTTTTCCTGATAATTTTCTTATATCTATTATATTGATCTACCGATGTGTATTACTATGACTGATTTCAATGAAGAAATACTAGACTTTTCAATTTTTGCAAATTCAATAACAATATATTTGACAGTTTCGAAGATATCGACGTTCAAAGTCGAAAAAATTTCACAATTTTACGTAGGCTGCTCTTTTGAAAGCCCTTTGATATTTTTCAACGAATTTACAAAAACTTTTTTTATTTGGTAGAAAATCTCTGAATAACGGCAAATCCAGAAAAAGTAAACCAAAACCTTAAAAAATAAAAATGCTTTAAGTTCAATAAAAATACATGAAACTTTAAGGATATCCCTTGCGTTTTCCTGCGGTAAAAGCATTTTGAAAAAAACATATTGTATCCTTAAATTTTAACTGATTTTATTGAATGTATTTTCAATCTGTAGCAAGTTAAAAAAATTGTAGGTTTTTTATTTTTTGTAATTTGGTATTTCGCGATTTAAGCATCAAAGCACCGTTATATAATATTCTAAATTGAAACATTTTATATTGAAAAGTGAATATTAAAATTTTTAACAAAACTTATTTTCTATCGAAAAATACAATTTTAGAAAAAATGAAAAACAACCCTAAAAGAAATTTTGAAAAAAAAGATAGAGAAAAATTATATAAGAAAAATTATAAGAAAAAAAATTTAGCCTACGTAAAATTGTGTAAAATTGTAACTGTCGAATATATTGTTATTGAATGTGCAAAAATTGAAACGTTTAGTATATCTGCGTTGAAAGCATTCATAGTAATACAAATCGGTAGATCAATATAATAGATTTAGCAAAATTCATTTCAACTTCAAGGTCATTTTGTATTGTTCATTTATTTTTCAAAGTGTACCATATCATAGTCGTATCGTCAGAACAATGAGCTTCAAATCCCTTTAATTTTTTATTTAATTTGAATTGAAAGAACAATGTTTTTTCATTGCACATACTTGAAAATATAATTGTGAATTTTTTTTATAATGTAATAAATGTGAAAAATTTTAATAAATCAACCTGAAATCTAAAATAAGTTAAATTTATAGTTTTTATTTACTTTTCGCTAAGATATTTTTCCAGACAAGGGGAAAAATAAATAAATGCGGAAATGTGCGTGTATGTGTCTGGGAAAAATGCTTCTTAGCAATTCAATAATTTCTATTCAAAAAAGTATAATTTGTCTATTTGTAAAAAGACAAAATTTTCTCTAATCGAAAATGTGTGCCTTTGATAATTTACCCCCCCCCCAAGATTTTTTCCAGATCCGCCCCTGCATGCATACCACTCGAGCTTGTAAACAACGATTGCTGCTTAGCACAGTGTGTGATGACTGTGACTCGATACAAAGGCAGCATCCAGACAATGCTGACATTCGCATGATTCGCTGGAAGCGTTTTCTGCTGAACTCGAGCTCGAGTGGAATTTTATTTTTTGTTTTCCTGACGTTTTGTTTCTGTGCAAAGTGTGTGCTGGAAGCTCGAGTGTTTGCTGCTACTTTTCTTAGTTTTCTTAACTCTAGGTAAAAAGTGTGTCAGGATATATAAATACAAAATTAGAATTATTTAAAAATTCAATTATAAGAGTAAAGAAAGCTTTTCAGTTAACTAGCGTGTTGAATGCTTGGCGTTTATTTTCCAACTTCCTTTTCAAAATCAGAACAAGAAAAAGAATACAAGATATAATGCAAGAAAATGTAATTAACTGGCGTTGCCAGATCTTTAAGAAAAATTAAAATATCAATGTGTGCAAAACTTAGGTGACAATTCGGCTTCTCCTGACTGTATACTCGTCCCGAGTATAATCATCGTTATCCTCATCTTCTGCCTCATGATCGTAGTTTTGGTCAATCTCCGGAAATAATTCGCACCACGGCTTCATTTTGTCACTACTAACAACTGTGCTGAATTTTCTCTGCTTCTGCTGGATTCCATCAATATCCTCAACCACGTATCGATCAAAACGTAGGACTTTTGTGATAATATAAGGACCTCGATAGTTCAGTTCAAGTTTTCTCGACTCTCCTGTACTCGGTGCTGGACATTCGATAAGGACCATGTCTCCTTCACTGTATACTCGAGGCTTAGCATGTTTTGCATCGAATCTCAATTTCCATGATGCACGTGCAACTTCGATATTATTGATAGCTTCATCCCTTTTTTTATTCATATTTAGATCTACATCATCGTCATACAAAGCTGCAAGAATCTTATTACCACTTTTGTCTCTCAAAGGAAAATCGAAAATTAGTTCCATTGGTGAGAACTTTGTTGTTGCGTTAATATTCGTGTTGATTGTCCATTGAAGATCGCTCAATCTCTCGTCCCATTCCTTGACGTCTGTCGTTGAAGCTTTCAAGAACGAAAGAACAGATTGGTTAACTCTTTCAGCAAGTCCATTAGAACGTGGTGTTCGGACGGCTACTTTAATATGTTGAATAGTATGAGCTGCGCAAAAGTCTGCAAAAACATGAGACGTAAATGCGGTACCTCTATCGGTTACAATGCGCTGAGGCGATCCAAAGTATAACATTGAATTTTTCAATACATTTATTACTTGAATGGTTTTGGTTGATCTAACCGCTGCTATGATAACATAACGTGTTAATGCATCTACTATAACCAAGATGTGTTCATTGCCACGTTTACTTTTAATAAATGGACCTAAATGATCCATGTGTAGTATCTCGAATGGAACCCTTGGTATCTGCATGCCATATAACTCACACTCTTTTCGAGCTGGGCTTCGAGTAAAATTACACTCTACACAAGATTTTATATAGTTTTTAATAAAATTACGCAAACGCGGAAACCAGAAATGTTGAGAAGCTCGTTTCAGTGTGCCATCTACAGCTGGGTGCCCTGCATCATCATGGCACAATTTAATAATTCGCCAACGCATACCTTTTGGTATCACCAGAAGCAGTTTTTTTGTCTGGATCATGTTTAAATAATCGATTTCTTTTTAGAATGTATTGAGATTCATACCTTTTCTTTTATTATTTGTTCGACCGATTTTTGTTTAGGTATTGGTATATTATACGGTTTTCTAGCTATTGGTTTCGGATTAGTTAATGTTATTTCCATTTTTATTCGATCACATTTACCGATATCATTTAAATTTTCACTGAGACAACATTTAAAATCACTCAACAGATTCATTAGTTTATTTTTTTCTATCACTGATAGGTCATCACCAATATTTAGTTTACTTTGTTCTATAGCAAAAACTTGACAATTCCCGTTCTCTATCACAACTTTTGCTTTTGATAAAACATCAGTTCCGATTATTACTTCATAACGCATTATGTCGTCACTTACTAAAAGAAGATCACAACTGTATTTTTTCCCATCGATAACTAAATTTGTCAACAGTTTCTCTTGGCAGATAACACTACCACCGGCAAAACCTTCAAGAACATCGGCACACGGCACAAAATCACCTTCACATATTATAGATTTTGATTTTTTTAAAATTGACCGCGAACTACCTGAATCTATTAAAGCGTTTAATTGAACACCACCAACTACAATTTTTTTAAAAATAGGGTCATTTTTAGATACAATCTTTGTTTCATGCACTACGTTTATCAATGAACTATCTGACTGATTTTGTTTTTCTTGCACTAAATTGACATGTGCACCACGTGAAGCATTCCACGATGAACAATCTTTTGAAGCATGTCCCGTAGCATTACACTTTTGACACCGTTGTTTCTTTTGTGGCTGTGGACAATTTTTTGAAATATGTCCATGTGCTCGACAATTGTAGCACACTGGACCACTTTTGTTTTCTATTTTAACGTTATTTATAGGTTTGTCCTGCGTATAGTTTGATCGCGAATTTGTTTGAACGAAAGATTGTTGGCCCGTGCCACCCGAATACTTTAATTTCGTTATATTTATTAGTGATTGTAACAGATCTGTGCTTTTCCCAAAGCACATTGCCTGCAACGAGTTTTTAATGGTTTCGTCATTGAGGCCATTAATAATATACCTTATTAAGGAATCTTCCTCGACATTTCCTCGTCGTCCTAGTGCCAGCATTCTGTAGAAATATTCAACATAACCCTCACCTCTGTTAATCTTTGCTTTGCACAACTTGATGTGTACATCTGCGGCACTTGACTTACAGGGAAAATCTGCGATGAAGGCAGTAGCAAAATCAACCCACCTAGGAAAAGCAGGCTGTGCGTCTGCCCATGCTTTGGCAGGTCCTTTTAATTTTGCAAGAATAGCAAACAAAACAACTCGATCGTCCCAGTTGTATGCTATTTTCAACTGCTCGACGCGTTCGATGAATTGCGTCGACGTGATGTCACCGGCACACGGATCAAATTCTGGCAAAATAGCCATTATATCGCGCACATTATTCGTACTTGCATACTGTACAGAATTCACAGGGCTTGGAACATTTGTCCATGGCGTTGGAATGAAATTAGTTTGAGGAAAACTATTCGACACTATCGGCATTGGTTGGAACGTGGTATTTTGTTGACCATTAACGTTCATCGGTTGTGACGTAGCGGCATGCAGTGCATTCAATTGAACAGACTGTACAAAATTTGGCCTAAAAGCAGTTGCGCTCATTTGAGTGTGTGCGTTTAACGGTTGCTGGATGGTTGTGTATTGGACACTGTACGGCTGCGATGCGGCAGCGTACACTGGTTGTGAACTGTACGATTGCGATGCTGCAACGCACACTCCTGTGTATGTATAAGTCGGCTTCGGGATAGCATCATACGCTGACTGCGTGACAACAACAGCATTCATTGCGCTCAATGGCCGTTCGTTTGAAGCGCTACACGACGTTGGCGTCTCTATGTCACCGACTAACGGGACTTCGCTGTGACCACCACACGTAGCTTTTCTATGAAATTCATGCATGGATGCGAGTGCCTGGACCTGCACCGTTAGCGCCTCCACTGTTCGCCGTAGAGCGCCAATATCGTCGTGCATTCCACTTGCATCACCGTCCACACTTTCCTCACTAATTTCATTAGGGGCTCCGCTTTCCGACCGAAGCTCCTCCACACGTACTCCTGCTTCATGCAGCCTCGCAATTATTTCGCTCTTAACGCCGGACGACGAGAGTTTCAGTTCGCGACACTTCGACTTGAGTTGGACTAACGAGAAAACACTTAAATCATTCATCCCACTTCTGATTATGTCAGGATATATAAATACAAAATTAGAATTATTTAAAAATTCAATTATAAGAGTAAAGAAAGCTTTTCAGTTAACTAGCGTGTTGAATGCTTGGCGTTTATTTTCCAACTTCCTTTTCAAAATCAGAACAAGAAAAAGAATACAAGATATAATGCAAGAAAATGTAATTAACTGGCGTTGCCAGATCTTTAAGAAAAATTAAAATATCAATGTGTGCAAAACTTAGGTGACAAGTGGTTATTTTTGGCCTTCCAGTTTTTTAAAATTTTTTTTTTTATAGTTTTTGGTGCAATATTTTAATATAGTGTGACGCCCTCTATCTACGCGTCTCAATCATACCATCTCCCTTAGAAACCACAAAAAGTGGTTATTTTTGGCCTATCTCGCTCCGTTTTCGAGATATCCCGCTTTTTCTGTTTTTTTTTCATTTATGTATTTTATTTTTTTTTTTGACCTATCACGTTCTCGTAGTTCGAAATAGAGGTGGAAAACTATCGATGGTACTATCGATAGTATCGATAGTATGAGACTATCGTAAACATCGATAGTCGCTCAAAACTATCGATAGTCGGTTTTTTAAAGCTGGGATTATTGTTTCTGATAGACGAAGTAGACTAAAACCCAAAAATGTTGACATGTTGATTTTTTTTAAAATAAAAATCAATGGCTAGAAAGGCAACAATAAAAATGTATGACAATATTCTATGGTAATTTTCATTTATATATTGTACGTTGTTTTTATAAATAAATACATTTGAATTAAGTTGCCTAAATTCCATTTATTTTATTTTTTTATATTATTATGTATGAACATTTATGTTTAGTTTTCATAATTAAAAATGATTTATACAAAATTTCAACTTTTAAGACTATCGATAGTTATCGATAGTTTTTTCTAAACTATCGCATACTATCGATAGGGCTGGTTATCGATAGTTTTCCCACCTCTAGTTCGAAACACGTGTTTCAGCTGAAGCTCTACTGGAAAAAGTTAGTCTTTGCTACAGACTGCAGTTAACATTTTTTTCCTTGCTGCGAATAAACATAAAAGCATGAATATTCCTTGCTTTTGGCGAATGTTGCGAATGTCTGGCTTCGTCGGACATTCATGTTTTGCAGGCATTCGTATTCGTCATCGATCGTACTTTACGGCAGTCGTACCACAGCGATTGGTACATGTATTTTCGCATTAATTTTAATGCAGAAGGCACATTCGTAGCTCGTATTTTGACGAATTATTGAAAACGGCATTTGAATGCACTCAAGTTGTTCTCTGGTTGCCGCACTGAATGTACAACCAGATCGAAAACAGTGGTCGACGCTGTATTTCAAAGACATATTGATAAAATCGAAACCAAAGCCTTTGTTTCATATTTTAGTTACCATAAGCCACTCGTTTTATTTGTTGATATTGCAAATTGAATAATTAATAATAAAATTAAAAATAAAATAACTTTCAATTTAGGTACCAATATTATAATGAAAAAACCTTATAATTATCCCACTTCCATTACTGCATTTCTCGCAGTCAGTTAAGTCTTCTGAAGGTTTCACTTCAACCGTGTGTGTCGGCCACACATACTTTTTTTTTAAACTGTGCATTTCGAATAACCCGAAAAACCGGGTTTTTCTGGTCGAGTTGTTGGACATTTTTGAATACTTAAAAATGCTTATAAAAATATTTTCAAAATAAACGTTTACTTAAAGAAAAATCTTCGGTTTGTTTTTTTATTGTTTTTTAATATAAATGAATTCATTCCTTATTATTTTATGTTCCTTGCAAGTCCTTACTTTTGATCATATATATATTTGGATTTAAAATTACTATTTTTATTTTTGTTCAATTATCAGGCAAAATAGTTAATACCAAAAACTTCAAGAGACAGTTAATTGTTGACATTTTAGACTTAAATTTCAATTCCTTACAAAACGCGTTCTGAGCATTTACATACTTTCAACGCCCCATCGAAAGAAATGATGCAAATTCTGAACGCACAGAGTTAAAGGGTTAATCATTTTGAAAAAATGAACTGGGTCAATAAATTATTTTTGTCATGGATTGGGTGAGCTTAGCTTTCACTAGTGAATGGGTCATAAATAGTTCTGATAAACTTTTTAGTGCTATATAAATAACTATGTTGAGGGCTTAGAACCCGATCACTATTTTTTTTTTTTTTTTAATAACAAATCACATTCAGCCGTGATTTTTTGTTGGTTTAATCAGACCATTATTTATGGTGGAAGCTGTTGGTCCAAACAACACTGGTGCAGTTTGTAAACATAAATAACACTGACACACATTCACACATGTACACGCACACATAACCACAACGCCTGCCGGTGGCTCCATGGCTGCGTTTTCATTCTGTTTCTGTTTCTCTGTTGCTCTGCTTTCATGCTATAAGGAAAGTCAACTCCGACGGCATATTTATTTGTAATTTGTACCGAATTTAATTTCCGGCACTTACGCTTCCGAGTTGTCACATTATTGTTGACAAATTTTCTAGCCAATTAATTGAGGATAGATTTTGTGATATATTTTATGTAGGAGTGCATTTAAATTGATCCGAGACACACAGTGCGAGTGTGTGTGTGTGTGTGTTCATATGAATTGTCCAGACAAAGGCGAACAAACACTCTTCTTAGTCATCAGAGATGATGCAAAATCTGAATTAGATAATTATTGCTGCCCACCAATGCTGTATCATAATTATAATGATTTGGCTTGATTAACTGTTACTCAAAATCGATTTCGCACATAATCAGCTTTATTTTCTTTCATAATTAAAGTTACTAAATAAAGAAGTTAAAGTGGTTTTGTTACTCAACCAACAGTCATGATTTGACACAATGTAATGTGACTTAAGCTTCATGATGTATTCTTTCGGGGATAAATTAGCTAAAATCTCAAAGTTTTCAACTCAATCACCAACAAAGTAGTTTCGTAAAATTTATGAAAGCACATTAAATTCTATTTAATAAGCTTAGAATTTATGAAGTAGAGTGGTCGCTCTATTGGTGGCGACAGGTAGCTCGGAAGCCATTAACTTAAGTCAAACAGCATAAAAGCCAAATAAAGTAACGGGACCTCTTTGGCCCCCTGACCCATACCTACCTACTATACAGGCCAATAAATCAATTTTCAAGTGCGACCAAAAGCACACACAATTCACAAATAAATTCACTTTCAAAGAAATAAAATATGTTGTTGAAAGAGTAGATTTTTGACACAGCAGGAATGCGACAGCCGAAATGGAAACCTGAGCCGAAATGGAAACATTTCCCTAAACCACCCGCTGTGTTTGTTTGGTGCGTTCTGAACGAAAAGACTTTTGACTACAAATAACGTTGGTCGGTAGGTCGGTCGGTTGGTTTGTGATTTTTTTTTTGTTTTTTTGTTATTTATCAAGCGAATGATTCCTTGTTGGAACGCACTGATAACAACAACGCAATCAAATGATTTTAACTTCGAAAGTAAGGTACACAAAAGCATAACATAAATGGTTATTGTTCAGAACGTTTTGTTTCTACTTGAATTTTTTACTCGTCAACGCTTTCCACTGTTTACTCGCTGATGAAAATCCGCTTATCTACAGTTCCGAAAATGCCAAGCAAAACTAAAAGATTGTCAGAAACACTTACTTTCAGACACTGAAGCTCGACAGGCAGCTTGTCGAGCTCAATATAGGGAGGAAGTAGCAAAAGCGCAACAAAAAAAAAGGATTTTTTTTTTTTTTTTGCAAAATTCAAACAATGCCAAACATTGTTTTGGCTTTTTGTTCCTTCCGCCGGAAGTGTTTCGTTAGGTATACAACAAAGGGGAACAGCAACATTTTGACACTAATTTAATTTCGTCTGACGCTTTCAGCTTCAGGCTGTGCAAAGAAGACTGGGTTGTAAAATGTAATGCCGAAGTATTAACTTTAAAATACATTTCAAACTGAATGAATATAAAAATGATAATATGAGTATAAATAATTGACCAAAGTGAAAAAGAAAACACTCCACTTCCGTATTAAGTAACCTCAACATTTTAATGGAAATGGTTACAGCACTCGAGGAATTCTGAACAAAAAAGAGATAAACCGGAAATTAATACTATTTCCGGAGAGAAAAAAAAATAACCATTAGGGATTAAGTAAATACCAACACATCTTCCGGTCAACATTTTATCCTTGCAAAGGTCAAGGTTATACGTAAACAAATAATATTTAATGATGTTTCAATGAAACTAACATTGTTCTAAACTCGCTGACACCGGAATTCATTAACTTTAGCTATGTGCGTTGCTCTTGGCTATGCCGTTATGTTCGTTGCTGTTAATTTGCTTGTCCTGTGACCCTTTTTAATATCCTTGCAGAGACAAGAAAGAGTAGCAAATTCCGTTAAAGCTTAACGCAAAAAAAAATCACCATTAACGGTATTTAACACCCCACCCTCAGCCCTTCAAATACGTGTACGTGTGTCATTGCCATATCCATGATGGCGGCATTTAACGCCTCGTAAGAATGCCAACAACAACAACAACTACTACAACTACAACAGCGTCAGCAATGAAATCAGCAAAAAACAGTAAAATTGTGGAAAACAATTTAAATTTACCAACTTCGCGTTTTGTAAATTGTTAGTGACATTAAAAGGTCCTTTGAGACGCGCATACGAACAGCAGATAATGCGGGAAAACACGGAACTGAACTTAATTTTCAATTTAGTGTCGTGAATGAAAGAAAAGGCTACACAGCACAGTACGGTACGGTACAGCTCAGCACGGCACAGCACAGCATAGCAGGAACAAAAAAGTGCCGCCAACTGAACCAAGCAAAGAAATGGCAACAGTAGATAGGACCAGCCAACACTACCGTAGTCGGGTGTCGAGCCAAGCGGAGCGGAGGAGCAACCTTGCGGAAGTACGCATTAAATTGCTAGATCCACAAACGAGGTGTAAAGGCGATACAGGAAATGGCAAATATTTTCACGGTTATTTACGCAGGCATAAAAAAAAAAAAACATTCGTAAGGAATTTCAAAGCAACCCAAAAATGGCAAGCAATGCAAAGGGTAAATAAAAAAAAATTGAAACGCTGTCTGCTGGTTGCGAAATTATGGCAAGACTTACGTTGGCTGCACTTAGTTCAAGTTTCCGATTTGTATGGATCCAGAATATTAATGCATTTTCGTGGTTTGCTCGGTTGCGCTAGATTGCGCTCTTATGCGATAAACAGCAAAATTCAATCACTTAAAGTCGTTGTCGTCATCAACGTCATCATCGTCTGGTGTAAGAGTGTCCTTGTTATGGCTGTGGCATGTGTAAGTGGGGATTCACTTAAGGCGAGGCGCGTCAGTGATTCCAACTGTCAAAGCTAACCGTCATTTAATAAAAATCAGAGCATTTGCATTTAGGTAAAATGCTAGAAAGAGGTGTTAGGGACCCACAAGTGATTTCTCCAGAGACACTTAGCTGTGTGATGTACTCTGCTTCGCTGCGTTTAGTTTTCATTTTAATTTCCACATGTCACAAACGCGTCAAGGAAAGCGACACGCACACAGCAGTTACTCTACTTTGCCATATGCTCCACACTTTGCTAGTCTCCAGAGTGACTCCAATATGAAAATGAATTCATATATGAACTCCACACTAGCACACCTCAGCTTCGGAATTAGGTGGATGTCACGCATTCAAATAACTTTTCTTTTTTTTTTTGCATTCATAGTCAGTGTTGAAGTTGGCGATGGCAACACTGACGGAACAGCTACTACAGCTCGTCAGGAAGCCCGCTCAAGAAACACTATAGTTCTCTGGGATTTGTGCAAAGTTCAGTGCGAACTGTTTGTCACACAAAAAAAAAAAAAAAATTATTTCTGCTTGTCACACTTGTTTCAACAACTGTTGTTACTGCTGCTGCTGCTGCTGCCTGCTGCTACTTGTTTCTGGCTCACCGGATGCTCTGTCAAACGCCTAAGCCAGGCAAGCCTTCATGCCAGCCTGTTTGGAGGCACTTAACGCACTCAATTCTTGCTTGGGCGGAAACGGAAGTTGTGGCCACCTAGCATGTAAACAGCTCGAAACATGCTTACTCGTTCGCACCCAACCAAGGTTCGATTGTCGTAAATCACTACACTGCATACTAGGTAAGTGGGTGAATGGTAAGTGAGTACGGTGTTGGTGATGGTGATGATGGTGGTAGTGTTAGGATGCCGAGTGCTGTTGTTTTAGCGTAGCACATGTTCTGACGTTGTCGCCTGTGAGTGCGTTTTCCTACGTGCCTCTGATAATTAACTATTCAAATGCGCACACAATATGCTGAATGTTTGTCGGTTTGTTTGTAGCAAATATTTGGAATTTTATTTATATTCTTTCAGTACCTTCCTTTGCCATGTTCACAAGATTGTTATCATAGAACTATTTTCACAGTGTAACTAGTAATATTTAATGGAGAGTGAATAAAATCTAAAAATAACATTTACTTTCGAAAGCAAATATATGCAAAACTAGCTAGAATATTGAAATAACTAAGTGAGCTGTTATGATAATTCAAACAATTTCCAATAAAAAAAAAAAAAAAATTACCCACAAAAGAAACATACCCTTCATTTAAATTGAAAAATAACACTATTGAACTGATTGATATCAATGTTAGGCGAAACAAGAAATCAATCAATAAAATGCTCAACCCAACAACAATTCTGTCTAAATTTCAATTATTGTGATTTTCAAATTGATGTTGATTTTGAAACATAGATTGATGATTGTGTCTTAAATACGTGGATATGATGGGTACACACAAAATTTTGTGCATTTTGTATACATTTTGTAATTTATTAAAATATTCACAAAAGAAAGAGTTTCGATAGCTTTTAAAATATTTGCAATTAACTGAAATGTGACACAGATTTAATCTGACATTTTTTGTGTGTGGCTTAAAAGTATTTTGATTTTATTTTTACAGGATTGTTTTGATTGATAAATCATTGGCTGTTTTTAGTTTGTTAATGAGTGTTAAACACAGTTCATTAAATAGTTATAAATTATAGTTATAAATTTTGTGACATGCTTGATTTAAAGTTGCGTTAACCATATATCACGAACAATCAAATGGAAATTATATGATTGGTTCTGACATTAGAAAAACAGATTCATAACATCTAAAAAATCTAAGGCGAAGTTGTGGAACCAGCACGTTTTCGAATAGCTTTTTACTTGTTGTAGTTATTGAAATTTACAATCCACATTCATAAAAAGCCCAAATGAATTTTACGTTCACTGATCATGGTTTACAAAAAATTCCCTCATTTGGCGTACGTAAAGTACATCAACGCCAACACTATCTTCGAGCATTTATTTACGGATAAAGACTTTATTGTTTGTTAATAAGTGTGTGAAAAGTCCTACAATAATTGTATCAAAAAATCACAACAAATCGTTGGATCATATTTGAGACAAAAAAGAGTGCAGTATGATGCTTTATTGCAGGTTAGTGATCTGAAACACACGGCTAAAATAACGGTGTTTCAATGAAAATTCGATCACACTTCTAGAGTGCACCTCCATACGCGATCTGAAAAGAAAAATTTTAACGGAAAAAAATCCTTGAAAAGATACATAATATCATGTAGACGTCTTGGAAAATCTTGTATAAATTAAAAAAAAAATAAGAATTGGCCATTTCAGCCCATGAATGGACTTTGACCAAAATTCTTATGATCAATTGTGTTGTGTGTGTGTGTGTATTATTAAATGTTTTGAATAGTTTGAAATGTTTTGTATGTTCGAAATTGCTGAAAAAATTCACTGCTGCCATAAAATTTACTCAGTGACATAATAATTTGTGTTAATCACGGTACCTTTTTTGGACAACATATTCAGAAAGTTAATTTCTTTCAAAATTTTCTGCGAAATTTGTGAGTAGATTTTTTTATATTTGGCATGAATAAAAACAACAGGATTTCAATAAGCTTATCTCTATTAGAAACTGCAATATTAAATCAAAGTATTTAAAATAATTCAAAAATTATGCGGTAACTCGCGTTACAAAGACTTGGCAACTCGCATTGCTTTCGGTTATCATATTAAATTAAAAAGTCTCTTCTAGCTCTAATGAACAAAAATTAAACTTTTATGAGGAAACTCGACACTAAATCAAAATTTTATCATAACAAGGAACTATTTCAATGCACAAAAATTTAAATAATTGAGGAGTTTTGAATGTAAAAGATCGAATCGTTGGGAAACTTAAAAAAACGTCTTAATTTTGTAAAACATTTTTTATAAACAAACCAATTATGCAAAATTATGCTCCACAGGAATAACATACATTATGCGAAAAAATAAATAGTCTCATTCATAGTGCAAGAAAAAAAAAATCGTATTTTCAATTTCAAATTTGGACTTGTCTGGTTTTGAAAGTTAGAAATGAATCACAATTTAGATTCCACCGTTCGGGGTCTCAAAAGTTGGTGGAACTCATTAAAATGATTTCTGCATACTTTATTTTCAAATCGGAGGATAACCGCCGAAGCAATTTTGATTCTCCTGAAGGTCCTTATTAGAAAAAAAATGATTTTTGCTTTAAACTTTTTTTTTTTTTATAAAACGCTTATCCAAATCCGCTAAAATGTTAAATTTATTACTTATACCAACGTTTTCCCACAAAAAAAATTTTAATGATATTGAAAATTTGAATGAAAACTACACAAATGAAAACTTGCTTGGACTTATCTGGTTTTAATTCCGTTATTTAGAGGATTAAAGCGATACACAGAACGAAAGAAGAACTTAATACCTTTCCAACAATAACATTTTCAGTAAATCTAATAAAAAATGTGCCTTTTACAGCAGTTTTAAAAAAAGCGGCTTTTGTAAAAAGAGCAAAAAAAAATTCAATTTTTTTTTTGGTCAATAAGAGTTATAATGAAACATATTTTTTAAAGGTTTTGTATATCAGAATATTGGTATAAGTCAAAAATTTAATATTTTAGCAGATGCGGGTATGCGTTCTGTGAAAAATAAAAAGTTACAAGCAAAAAACATATTTTTTTTTACCAAACAGGACCTGCAGGAGAATCAAAATTGCTTCGGCGGTTTTTCTCCAATTTCAAAAAAAAAGTGTGCAAAAATCATTTTAATGAGTTCTTCTAATTTTTGAGACCCCGACCGGTTGACATTTTTTTTATCCATATAAGAATTATCCGGCCTAGTGGACATGTCTGCTTTTGATTAAAAAGGAGATTTTTTAATCCATTTTTTTCTAGGATTTTTTACATTTTTGTCAAAGAGGATTTTATGGATCGATATATTGTAACATGGTGGTGACCGTGGCATGCAGGTTAAGTGTGTGGCTTAGCATGATCGGAGCCCGGGTTCGATCCCCAGCCGCGACGAAAAGTTTTTTTCAATAAAAAATTTTTCTGATCGGTCACCACCTCTCTGCAGACCATGTAAAGCTTCTTGAGAACATGAACTTTAGCCGTTCGGAGTCGGCATAAAACATGTAGGTCCAGTTCTCGGTCAATTGTGTGCAAACATTTAATAACACACACAACACAATTGATCATTAGAAGCTCGGTCAAAGTCCAAAGCTGAAATGGTCAATTTGTTTTTTTTTTGTTTTTATATTGTAACATTAGCTTTACAATGGCATTTCCAACTAAAATGTTTTTTTCATGTGACTTATCTGAATGCAAACTCCTCAACTATATAACTCGAGTGCAAACAATTGACTTTTTCATATAGATATTAGTAGATGGTAATCGGTACTATAACTATCACTTCCAGATCAAAACGGGAGGAGCCATGTCTCGTTTTCGAATCGCAGTTTTTATTCTATAATTGAATAACTTGGCCAATCAGTTGCGTCATACTGAGTTTTATTGTTATACGACATTTAGTTATATATATATATGAAATATTATATATATATGAAAAATTGAATTGTGTTGGCGGTGCCATGCCCCCTTTCCAAAGATAGATCGAATTTACCAGTCTAAGCCTGAAAGTTCAGGGTATATTAACTTTGTGCAAACGTTTGTAACGTATAGAACAAAGCGAATCCGGTATAGAAAAGTATATATATTCTTGATCAGAGTCACCTCATGAGTCGAGCTATTCATGCCCGTCCGTCCATCCGTCCGTCTGTGTGCCGTCCGTAAACACAGGATAAGAAGAAAGAGTTGAGATAATTGGATGAAACTTGGTATACATGGTCACAAGAATCTGCACTATTGAATATTTTTGTAATCCACCCACGGACATGCCTACCTCCCATACAAATCAAAAATTGAAAACTGCATAAATAAGCTTGTGTTTGTCTTACAGAGATACAATTTGGTAAGTATGTATTTTATAATAAAATGAACATGTTTTTAAAAAATGGGCGTCATCCACCCACGGACCCGCCTACCTTCCATACCTTCCATACATTGGGGGCCTCGGTAGTCGAGTGGTAAGCGTACTTAACTACCAACCCAGAGGTTCTGGGTTCGAATCCCGGTCTAACCATGGTCCTACGCTTTTACCTTTCTTTAAATCTTTCCTCTTTTCAAATCAACTGAAATTCAAAATTCATCAATGTATACGACCTTAAAAGTTGTAGTTGGTGGTAGAGATGTTTGTGGAATGAGATTGCTTGATAACTCGAATTGACTGAGGTAAAGGCATAACACTTGCATCAGATTAAAATTCGTATGTTGATATAGCGCTCCGCCACACATACAACAATCTACACTTGTTTCTCTTAATTTCACTTTCTCTCCTTCTTATCTATCTCCCCATTTCCGAACCAAGGCAGACTTGACTGAATAGGTTTGACACCTGAAATCCTTGGTTCAAAGCTAAAAAAAAAAAGACACAGTTTCGATAGTATCGTAAGTGTAGACGTAGAATTCCGTTTAAGTTGTAACCTCTTCTACTTTGTCTCTTTGGTATGATTGTTTTGTTCATTTTGCACGTATTTTTATTGATCTTACAAAAATTAACAAATTAATTAATAACACTCAATTATGGACTACTTATCGAGGCCAAAACAAAGAAAAAGTTAAAAAGTAAGTATGATTAAATGAGCTAGCAAAAAGAAACAAGCAAAATTTCAAATTTTTTCGATCATTTCGTTAAGTTTGATAGGTTGAGTTCATTGACTTAGTTGAAAAGAAGGCGAAGCAAATGCACTTTCCATTGGTGCCACTTTCGTCTCTGCCCGATAAATATTTAGTTTGCGAGCTACAGTCAGTTTAACTACTAATTTCAAATTAAAATTAAAATCCCGATTTTTAAAAATTGTATGGTAACTATATTTCACGCTGAGCACATGCCTTTTCAATTAGTGCCACTCTCGTCCGATATTTAGTTTGCGAGCTACCCTTTCCTCTCCGTTCGATGTATAGTTTGCGAACTACACTGTATAAAAATTAAACACATAAAAACAAAAATTAAAATTTTACGCCATCTATTGGGTAAAAGCATAAAACGAAATATGATCCAACTCGTTTTTTTTTCACAAGAGTTAAATCTAACCGGATCACAGACCCATTTCGTTAAAGTTAACAGTTCGAGTTCATTGACTGAGTTGAAAAGAAATTCATGACCTCTGGTTTCAAAATAGAGCACTTAGTAAACTAGAACAGAAGTGCAAAATACACCCAATGCGAACCAATGCTTACAATGCTACCAATACGAACTAGAACTTCCAGTTTCACGTAAGCACGTGTTCACGTGTTTTTAAAAAAATCAAGTAAAAACACAAAACTCAACTACACGTGTCTTTTATTCACGAACAACACGTGAAGTTCGTATTCACGTGAAAGTGCCAATGACCCACTTGTGACCTCAGAAAATCCCACTGCATCCGATTGGCCATAGAATCATCCATTTTGGTCCAAATGTTCCATGGAAACTATATAAGTGCCAATGACTCACCTGTGACCTCAGATAATCCCACTGCATCCGATTGGCCATAGAATCATCCAGTTTGGTCCAAATGTTCCATGGAACCCATCAAAGTACCAATGACCCACCTGTGACCTCAGATAATCCCACTGCATCCGATTGGCCATAGAATCATCCATTTTGGTCCAAATGTTCCATGGAACCCATAAATGTGGGAATGACCCACCTGTGACCTCAGATAATCCCACTGCATCCGATTGGCCATAGAATCATCCATTTTGGTCCAAATGTTCCATGGAACCCATCAAAGTACCAATGACCCACCTGTGACCTCAGATAATCCCACTGCATCCGATTGGCCATAGAATCATCCATTTTGGTCCAAATGTTCCATGGAACCCATAAATGCGCCAATGACCCACCTGTGACCTCAGATAATCCCACTGCATCCGATTGGCCATAGAATCATCCATTTTGGTCCAAATGTTCCATGGAACCCATAAATGTGGGAATGACCCACCAGTGACCTCATATAATCCCACTGCATCCGATTGGCCATAGAATCATCCATTTTGGTCCAAATGTTCCATGGAACCCATAAATGTGCCAATGACCCACCTGTGACCTCAGATAATCCCACTGCATCCGATTGGCTATAGAATCATCCATTTTGGTCCAAATGTTCCATGGAACCCATAAATGTGGGAATGACCCACCTGTGACCTCAGATAATCCCACTGCATCCGATTGGCTATAGAATCATCCATTTTGGTCCAAATGTTCCATGGAAACCATCAAAGTACCAATGACCCGCCTGTGACCTCAGATAATCCCACTGCATCCGATTGGCCATAGAATCATCCATTTTGATCCAAATGTTCCATGGAACCCATCAAAGTACCAATGACCCACCAGTGACCTCAGATAATCCCACTGCATCCGATTGGCCATAGAATCATCCATTTTGGTCTAAATGTTCCATGGAACCCATCAAAGTACCAATGATCCGCCTGTGACCTCAGATAATCCCACTGCATCCGATTGGCCATAGAATCATCCATTTTGGTCCAAATGTTTCATGGAACCCATCAACGTACCAATGACCCGCCTGTGACCTCAGATAATCCCACTGCATCCGATTGGCCATAGAATCATCCATTTTGGTCCAAATGTTCCATGGAACCCATAAATGTGCCAATGACCCACCTGTGACCTCAGATAATCCAACTGCATCCGATTGGCCATAGAATCATCCATTTTGGTCCAAATGTTCGATGGAACCCATCAAAGTACCAATGACCCGCCTGTGACCTCAGATAATCCCACTGCATCCGATTGGCCATAGAATCATCCATTTTGGTCCAAATGTTCCATGGAACCCATCAAAGTACCAATGACCCACCAGTGACCTCAGATAATCCCACTGCATCCGATTGGCCATAGAATCATCCATTTTGGTCTAAATGTTCCATGGAACCCATCAAAGTACCAATGATCCGCCTGTGACCTCAGATAATCCCACTGCATCCGATTGGCCATAGAATCATCCATTTTGGTCCAAATGTTCCATGGAACCCATAAATGTGCCAATGACCCGCCTGTGACCTCAGATAATCCCACTGCATCCGATTGGCCATAGAATCATCCATTTTGGTCCAAATGTTCCATGGAACCCATAAATGTGCCAATGACCCGCCTGTGACCTCAGATAATCCCACTGCATCCGATTGGCCATAGAATCATCCATTTTGGTCCAAATGTTCCATAGAACCCATAAATGTGCCAATGACCCACCTGTGACCTCAGATAATCCCACTGCATCCGATTGGTCATAGAATCATCCATTTTGGTCCAAATGTTCCATGGAACCCATCAAAGTACCAAAGACCCGCCTGTGACCTCAGATAATCCCACTGCATCCGATTGGCCATAGAATCATCCATTTTGGTCCAAATGTTCCATGGAACCCATAAATGTGGGAATGACCCACCAGTGACCTCAGATAATCCCACTGCATCCGATTGGTCATAGAATCATCCATTTTGGTCCAAATGTTCCATGGAAACCATCAAAGACCCGCCTGTGACCTCAGATAATCCCACTGCATCCGATTGGCCATAGAATCATCCATTTTGGTCCAAATGTTCCATGGAACCCATCAAAGTACCAATGACCCACCTGTGACCTCAGATAATCCCACTGCATCCGATTGGCCATAGAATCATCCATTTTGGTCCAAATGTTCCATGGAACCCATAAATGTGGGAATGACCCACCTGTGACCTCAGATAATCCCACTGCATCCGATTGGCCATAGAATCATCCATTTTGGTCCAAATGTTCCATGGAACCCATCAAAGTACCAATGACCCGCCTGTGACCTCAGATAACCCCACTGCATCCGATTGGCTATAGAATCATCCATTTTGGTCCAAATGTTCCATAGAACCCATAAATGTGCCAATGACCCACCTGTGACCTCAGATAATCCCATTGCATCCGATTGGTCATAGAATCATCCATTTTGGTCCAAATGTTCCATGGAACCCATCAAAGTACCAAAGACCCGCCTGTGACCTCAGATAATCCCACTGCATCCGATTGGCCATAGAATCATCCATTTTGGTCCAAATGTTCCATGGAACCCATAAATGTGGGAATGACCCACCAGTGACCTCAGATAATCCCACTGCATCCGATTGGTCATAGAATCATCCATTTTGGTCCAAATGTTCCATGGAAACCATCAAAGACCCGCCTGTGACCTCAGATAATCCCACTGCATCCGATTGGCCATAGAATCATCCATTTTGGTCCAAATGTTCCATGGAACCCATAAATGTGCCAATGACCCACCTGTGACCTCAGATAATCCCACTGCATCCGATTGGCCATAGAATCATCCATTTTGGTCCAAATGTTCCATGGAACCCATCATAGTACCAATGACCCGCCTATGACCTCAGATAATCCCACTGCATCCGATTGGCCATAGAATCACCCATTTTGGTCCAAATGTTCCATGGAACCCATAAATGTGCCAATGACCCACCTGTGACCTCAGATAATCCCACTGCATCCGATTGGCCATAGAATCATCCATTTTGGTCCAAATGTTCCATGGAACCCATCATAGTACCAATGACCCGCCTATGACCTCAGATAATCCCACTGCATCCGATTGGCCATAGAATCATTCTGAAGCTGAATACGAACCTATCAGTTCGTGCAAAATTAAAACAATACAACCATAAACAACGAAACAAAAACAAAGAAAGCAGCAGGCACATAAGCAGCTGATGATTGATTTTCTTATATAAAAACATGCATTTTTCTTCTTATATTTTACTATTTTCTGACTTTCATATAACAGTGGCAAAATCCAAAATTAGATATTCATTCAGCGTAGGATATATCTGATATTTAAGTATATATATTATCTTTGAACGATAAGTATTAAAGGCTGTAGGTATACCCTAAAGTATTCGCCAAAAACGTTGCATGACCTTCAAAAAATCTGTTAAAACGACCCCATACAAACCGCGCTGTAAGACGTAATTCTACGTCAAAAAAAAAACAAAAAAAAGAACTAGGATGTGTTAAAAATTTGGACGTAATCCATCCACGAACACGGCCACCTCCCACACAACCCACAATACCGAAAACACTATAAGAGCGTTAATATGTGAGTCACAGAGTCACAGCAATAAAACTTAATACTCGTAAATTTTTCATCAAAATTGCAATGTATAAAAAATATGGGCTTCATCCGCCCACGGACTCGCCTATTTTCAATACAATTATTGTATTTTGAAAAACTAGGTTAAGGGTATTTTATAGTCGGGCTAGACCGACTTTAGACTTTCTTTACTTGTTTCAGTTACAAAATTTTGAAAGGCGTAAAACTTGCATAACCTTTTTATTGAAGCATGCTTTATTTTCAATAATTTTTGTGTAATAAATCGCACTTTGCAAATCAAAATTGCTTAACATCTAGCAATAATCGAATTTATCGATTTAAGAGATATTTTTTCGATAAATACATGATAATTGTGCTCGAAGGCGTCAAAGTTTTCTTCATATTTGACTCTGCTTAAAGCACAAAAACGTACATGAAACAGCCCCGATGTAGTATTTCGATCAAAATACAAAATATGCATACTTTGAGTGCAAAACTGCTGTTGGATCTACACAAATGTTGATTACCATTTTATTTATTTATTTTAATAAATAAAACTTTTTTATTTTCAAAAGAAACCAGCAGATGGTTCAACCACTCTCTGTATGTACAGAAGGTTTAGGAATTGAATGAATTTAGCCTCTTATTAGTCAGACCCAATCCAGATTATTCAGCTGTTGATAGTAAACTTTTTAAATTTATTTTCGGTGTGTTGCCCATTACATAAACATTTGTCAACAGTTGACGGTCAACTCTTCCTCTTTATATCTTTTCTGTCATCTTGACTTATTCATTGTTGTTGTTGTAGTTGTTTAATGTGGGTGGGCGAATGAAATAAAACAAAATATCAAAACACAAACAACACCAACAACAAGAAAAAGTTCGAAACTTTATCAAAATACGTCAGTTCAGGCAACTCTAAACCATAAACTTTTTATTTGTTTCTCCCTTCTTTGAGAGAAAGAGAGAAACTCTCATCAAAAATTCAAACTGTAAACGTCCACAGATGAACAACAATCTAAATTGGGACTTATAGAAGCTTTCATCTTATTCAGAAACAATAAACAATAAAACAAAATTAAAAAATAAGCTCCCATTGTTTCGAATGACTTCAACATGCGCGTTTATTGTCAAAATTTATATTCGATGCAGACTTAATCACGGATGCTTGACATTGTCAAAAAATATTTGAAATTTTAGCATTCTCGATGACAACAAGTGGCGATACAACAACAACAAAATCATGCAACACTGGTTGCGACATTCATGCGGAAGTGAGATGTGATGAAATTTCATTTGCATGATCTGCATCAATCCGGATATGACTGCATTCTGACGGTTATTGAAAAAAAAAAAAAATTGTATCTATTTCCATGTGATTTGCATTTATTGAAATGTAAACCTCTAGAAATTAAATAAATAAATTAATGTTATTGACTGAATGTGTGCTCAATTAAATTACTTCAAGATTATTTCCAGCTCTTCTCAATCAAAAACACAAATAGTTTATGAACGAATCTGTGAAATTTATAAAAAAAATACAAGGCCGAAAATTTGAGCTTTAATTTTAAACCGTTTAAACTATTTTTTGACTGATGACTTGTTTTTGAAACTTAAAAGTTTACTGTTGTTACTTGTCCAGGCTTATTTTCGAAAATTTCACGAATTTAAAACTTTAGGTTTGAAATATTAAACCCAAAAAAGTTTGAAAATGTATGTTATATGCAAATTTAACTCAGATAGTTTATTATTAAGACTTTATTTATTATTTATTTAGACTAGAATTTTTTTTTTTTACCTATAAAATTTAAAAAAGTAAACATAGGAAGTTTAAAACTGTATCTATTCTGAAATGTACACCCAAAAAGATTATTATTCAAACTAAAAATTCATTTTTTGAAATCACTCAAAATTATAGGTTTTGAAATTGTGATACTTAAACCCAAAAGGTTTAGAATGAAGAGTTCAAGTTTATTTTTTAAAACTGAAGGCGCCCACTGAGTCTAAAATGTAAGCTCGAAAGTTTTTGTATTGATCTTTTTGGTTTTAAAATGAGACCCACACAGTTTCAAATGTAGACTCTGCGATATTTGAAATAAACTGTCAGGTTCAAGAACAAATCCAATTTCCAATGTTTCAATGACTCATTTAGTTTCAGTTTTAGACTCTGAGATTTTTAAAGAAACTTTCTGTTTAAAAAAGTCTTTACGTATTGTTAAGGTTTTCAAGTGCGTCAGTTATGGTAGTAAACATTTTTGTTTGAAAAGCAGACTTGAGAGACTTTGAAATTAATTAACTATTGTTTTCTATAATGTAATACTTAAAACTGAAGAGTTTTATTCGAAAACGCTTTAAAAAAAAATAAATTGGCCATTTCAGCCCTTGAGAATAATTTGACCCAGCTTCTTTTGATCAATTGTAGTATGTGCATAATTGATCAAGAATTGGAGTTATGTGTCTTATGCCGACTTCGAACGGCTGATGTTCATGTTCTCAAGAAAAGTTTCTTGGCATTGCTTATTCTGTGAAGTTTTGCCATTGTCTGCAGAGAAGTAGAGGTCGATTAGAAACATGTTTTTCTATTGAAAAAACAGTTCTGTGTCAGATGGCGATTTGAACTCGGGTCGGCCCAGATTCGTTGGCTCGCACGCCACACACTTAACACGCATGGCCACGACCGCCACGATAAGTTTTTGGTAATATTAAATATTACAAACATTATTATATAGTGTTTACAAGTAGATTACTATTATTATATGGTGTCTTTTGGTTAAATATAGAAACCCTACAAATTTGAAATAATAACCGAAGTACGCTAGTCAGGCAATTTTGCAAAATTAACGATTGATGCAGATTTATTTATTTTTATTTTTTATTTATTTATTAACAGTTTATTTACAAAATAAATTAAGTATATAAACTTAAAAAAACTAGGCCCTAACTACTATGGTCTTCAGCCTATGTACCAAAACTACATCTATGCCTTTTTATAGCTTAAAATGTTTATTTAAAGTTATAACAACTCAAAAACGAGTGAAATAAAAACAAAAATACGTATAGCCTGTTTCAAAAGAGAAGAACATTTTCGCGCATGTTTGAGTATAAGAAAATTTAAATATATTTTTGAAAACATAGTCCGAAAAAGGATTTAAAGCTTCGGCTTGATATCTTGCGTCGCAAAACAGATTTCGCAATAACACAATAAAATTTAACGACGGTTTTTAAAGTACTGTGTCCAAAAACAGTAAAAAACACACACAAAAAAACATAAAGTTCAGCAAACAGTACAAAAAGACCAATAAATAACGCTCAAAATAAATTTCTAGCTTTAGAAATAATTTCTCACCGCGCTATAAAATAAATATTTTCAATAGGCGTATGAAAAGATTTGTAACATTAATGGTGAAGGCACTCAATATCAAGCAACTGCCTAGCAAGGGTTCGGTCGCTTCACCGAAACGACATATAACAGAAAATGCCGATTAATTTATGAATATAGTTCAAGAAAACCATGTCAAATGTCATGTGAACCTTCATGACATCTCTTTATAACTGAAGATTTACCTCAACAACATTATTAAACTAATCGCTTGATTTTGGTTTCAAAAAGACACTAGATATATGCGTGCCTCATAAGCTAAATGCAAAAAATATTGTGAATAAAATATAAATTTCCATTTACGATTCAAAATTCAAACGGCGTATAGTTTTAGGTGATGAAAAGTGGATCACATACAATAATGTTATTCAAAAACAATCTTGTTCAAGGTGAAGTAAAAAAGGTTCCAAGAATGTTTTCAAAGCCGGTACTGACGACAATTATTATAAAGTTATTATCCATTATGAGTCACTATCGCCTGGCCAAACTATTGATTCGAACCTTTATTGCCAGCTTTTAATGCGTTTGAAGTAAGAAAATTATAAATGACAACGGAATTGATCAGCTGTTCCGAGTAAAAATTAAAATTTTTAGCCAAAGCTGTACAACGTTCGTACAACAGGAAAAGAAGAAACTCAGTAAGCTAAAAGCTGCACAACGGCTGTACAACAGGCGCTTGCAAGACATTTTGACCGTACATATACTTTACAGCAGCCAGAGCGGCATTGCTGTCACTTGGAAATTATAAATAGTGGAAGATTGTGTCTGAAAAGAGTGGTAGATTAAGAAAATAAGTGGTAGATTTTTTTGCTATCTTCAAAAATGGGTCTTACTTGCAGTAATCTCATAAAAATTATGGTATAGCTTTATTTTAACATTCATTAAATTTTATTGGAAAAATAAAATAAACAATAGTTCTCAAATTATTTTCCAAAAATAGCATTACATCAATTTTCAATTGTGAATACCGGATCATAAAGACTGATAAACGTTAAAATCTCGTTATTGGATCTCGCTTCTTTTTAGACGCTCGTGGCCCAAGCCGTTTTTTAAATTTCCGTAACTCCCACTGAGATGCAAAGTACAAACTGGACCGCGGGCAAGCCAAAAGCCAAGCTAGGAGCTGCTCGCGAAACAGGAAATAAGCAAATTTCAAGCAAAGTTTTCATGCGCACCAAAAGATTGTTTGATTAGGTGTTATATTGAATTTGAAAACTTTTTAAGAGTTGTAACATAGGTAACGTTTTCGTGTCCAGCGAAATAAAAAAAAGAGTTTCGGGATAATTGAAAAAGAACTGAAAATCAAATTTTTATTAATTTTTTGCATAGATTTTATGATTTATTCCAATCCAATACTTTTCAAATCCAATTTAACACATTTAAAAAATTCCATTTCCTGTCTCGGTAAAATATTTTGAAAATTTTTATGGATCCAACGTACAGTCCTAGTCAGATTCCAATCTCACAAACACTTTCTTGCTGTAAAAATTTAAAAGAGATAAAATCCCGGATTTATACAATAAAGAAATAATGGTTCTTACCGAAAAATGGCTCAAGGTTGTTGAAAAAAATGGTCTGGGAATATTTGGATCAATAAAATTTTTTTTTTAATTAAAAAATTTTATATTATTTTTTATTAAAAAACGTCGAATACTTTTTCCACAAATTCACCAATATGGTGAATTTATAAATCTTGAGCTAGTAAACATCATAAAGTCTAAACGATAGATGAACTTTTCTGTCAGTCGTTAATTCTACGATTATATTTGATATTAAGTTTTCTCTCAGTAAACTTAGAAGCAAGAAGTAACTAATATATAATATGGAACTGAAACAGTTACTAAATGGCTAAACTAAAAATGCTTTCACACCATCAAAAACTATGTTTTGGTAAAATTCTACGCTCTTATGATATGTCTGCAGCCTGGGTTCGAATCCCGTTAACACTTTACATTTTTTACTCAAGAGGAGAAAAAAAGTGCCAAACCAAAAAATTTTTTGAGCTAACAACTAAGCTTATAACATGGTTATCACGGATTTCGTTCGTTATGTATTATAGTTAATTATTACACTCAAAAAAAAATTTCTCGGAATATGATAGAAAAGGCATATTCAGAGAAAAATTGTATTGACTTTGCCCCAGAGAAAGCTTTTCTCTAAATGTGATCCTTAAAATGATTAAAAGCTTACATGAAAAAGAGAATAATATCAAAATATATCGTTTTAAGAGAAGAATATTTTTTATTTTTGAGAAAAGATGTGTTTTTATTGATGAAAATGCTTCGCATAGTGAAATTCTTTATCAAAATATAGAACAATTATTCATTTTCAATAAATTCTTCTCTATAAATGAGAATTTTTTTTCTGCAAGAAAAATACTTATCATTTTTAGAGACATGAAATATTTTCATTTCCCAAAATTGAAGTGAGTATTTCTACGAAAATATGAAAATTTCTTCTAAATGAAGAAAATTGTATTTGAAATAGAGAATACTGTTATTTTCGAAAATAGAGAAATTTTTAATAGCAGAAAGATAGGTGTTTTTTCTGAGTGTAAGAATTAAAAAATGTATTATAATAGAAATACTATTATTATTCCTGATATATAATTCTTTAGATACAATTTTTTTACTGCGGATATGACTGAACGAGCATTAAAAGATTTCCTTGCCTCGAATGAATGTCAAACAGATTTCGAAGTGTTGATATCAATCCCTTATGTTGTAGTGTTTTTTAGTTTGACAATGCCTACTTATTTATAATTCTCTATTTGTTCTCTGGTAAACTTAAACATTATTTTTCTGGGCAACAGTTTTGTGCTTGAATCGTCTTGGTTTTATAAGATTTATGCAAAATTGGTAAAATTTCATTGCCTATCCTTGAAATAGTTGATTAAACTTTATTTTACTAACGTGTTTCACACTGTTTGGTATATTCTAAGGAGCGTGGTAATTTTACACGGTACAAATGCTGGTTATAGTGCTTCGACTATTAAAAAAACAAATTTTTTTTATACGGTAAACGAAGTTTATCATACAAATAAGTGAACGATGCCAGAATGTGGCACCCGTAGGTTCAGTGATTTTTTTCATCTTTGGTAACTTTTCGGCAAGCAGAGCAGTATTTTCTTCGATATTTGAGCTAACGGTTAGCGGTCTCTGAAGTATTTTCTTGTTATTATTTTGTGCCAAACGAGGCAGCTAATATTAACCGGGAATCAAATCTGGTACCTCTGTATTGGCAAACGACCACGCTACCATTCGATTAACGAGACCCACAACATATAGATAGCTTCAGTGTCCGGTGTTTTTGGCAAATTCTTAAGAACTTCTCAACTTGACCATTGATAATACAACATAACCCCTTCCCCCCCCCCACTAGTTGTGTGTCACTAACTTCGACAGAAGTCGCAGCTACTGTAACATTCCGTGAGACGGGTAGAAATATGACTAAACTTGTTAGTATTTTGCCTGCATCCAACTGCAGAATGAAATAAATGTATCATTATTTTACCTGCTCTTGGAGGCTTCTTGTTATTAATCCGTGCACGTCCAGTGGTGATATTTTGTAAACAGTTACCGTTGGACTGTAGCTCGTACCAAGTGCGATTAGCAGCGTTTGTATGCACACCGTGTGCCCTAAAAGTACATCATCTTTTTTACGAGCAGCACATTTAGAAAAACTTTTGAACTTTGACCAAGTTCAGCGCCGCGCATTCGACAAGAATTTCGCATGGAATTACTTTCTTTTGTACAACACCGACAGCGTTAAACTCACATGTAGAACGACAACGACAACAACGACGACACTAAAACACGGATCCAATTATTGTTATCGCTACTTTCCCGTACCCATCAAACGCTTTTGGGTTCGATGGCAAAAAAAAAAAAAACAACAAAGAGCCAAACAATGAAGCCAACTTGCTGACCCTTCTATTTCATGCGCGCACAGCGTGGACCTAACTTGCCTGGTCATATAAATTCGTCGCACACGTCTCAATATGTTTGTTTGTCATACGCACTTCAACACAATCGCATTCACAACAATAACAAATCGACACAATCAAAGGATCTGCGTATATTTGGCACTTTTTATTTGTCATATATTTGTTCCTTTTATTTGTCAATCACTTTGTTTGAGTTCACTACACTTCGGTGTGATTGAAAAGAATTCCTTGGGGAACAAATAGTTTCACTAGCATCCGCACCGCACGAAAGTCCTTTTCTTACTGACAACATCAGCAAGAGCGCGACTCAGTTTCATTTCGAAATGTTTCCATTTCAAACAAAAGCACACATAACACAGAGAGCCTGACGAACAGGACCCGAGCTTCATATGCAGGAAGCCCGAATCCCCTTCCAAGCACACTGCTGATGGCGACGTGCTGGCGCAAGATGCTGCTAGCTTTGTGTCCCTATAAGCCAACATGATGATTTTGGCTCACAAGGATGTTTCTTCGGTTTATTCCACATGCCGACTTGTTCCACAGAAGCAGTCAGAGGCAGTTCATTTCAATGAAATTCGCAGCAACAGTGTATGTGTTTGTCAGAGAGCCAAACGAAGTATGCCCAAGAGAACTAAAGAGTGCTTTGGTATGTTTCTTTGCTCGTGGCCTCTGTGCTTGTGTGCTCAGCATGCGTCTAATGAAGTGATAAGAAATGAAAACAAATACGAGTAGGTAATTGACAAGATTGAGATTAAGATATTTAAATAAGCATTTGAAAATCCAGAGGAAAATATAAAAAAAATAAAAAAATTGAAGTTGTAAGTAAGTCAAAGAAATGCAAGCTCACAAATTGTATGTGCAGAATGTATTCGGGAATTCAGTGAACTGGCACAGTAACGTCGTCAGTGTGGGATGCGGTTTTAGACACCCTTCAGCGGAACGAACGTTACTGGCTTTGGACAGAGCTGTATTATACCGTATTAGTATTCCGCCCACGGAAAACGACGTTGTCTGCCGGATTTGATAAATGATGCTTCTTGCTGGCCAACTTCGCTGTTGGACCATGGACCGTGGACCGCAATCTCCGCCCTCATACTCGCACTCGCAACAAAAACGCGCTACACCCGCTTAGGGCGAAAATCATAAACACCAACACTTGTAGTGATTCCGCACAACAGTCTGAGAAAACTTTTTGGAAGACATCTCGTTGAGCGAATGATGTGGCATCACAAGGGCAAAAAGCGCCAACGTAACACCTCAAATGCTTGTCAGCATTCGTTGTGGTCTTCAGAGAAGCAGATTTAAAAATTCTATTCATATTTAAAAGAACGCATAAAACGATGATGTTGTTATTGAGACTTAATTATTTGAATATTAAAGGACAGCTAGTTGACACGCGGAATACTTTAATGGTTAACCTTGAGTCACGTTTATGAGCTGGAAATGAGATGGGCGTAGAGACGACAACCAGCTGTGCATAGCTGTTGCGTACTAGGACATGGTCAGCAGGACTGTTACTGCGACTGAAGAAATGACTTTAAAGACATCGATTAAAGCATTAATGTTCATGTTCACTCAAATGATGCGCCGCAATTTCAGCTTGATTGCGGAAAGAACGCCTTCATGCATTTGATGCCAACAAAAATGTAACGACAACCATTAAATTACATTTTAATTAACCCACGAATATTTAAAAATTATTCTTGAAGTTATTTTACGACAACTATAATTGAGCAACGGCTAATAAGAAGGCTCAAATTACGGTGTAGGAATTGGATATTCGTGTATATTTTTAAGGTTATTTTTACACAGTTATTATTATTGGGTATAACTTGATGGCAAAAAATAATACTTGTGTTTATAGTCTTAAGAGGTGTAAAGGAAGAAATCATAATTGACTATTACAAGAAACACTTGTATCTATTTTTTTTTTTTTTTTTTTTCAAATTAAGCCCAAATCACAATAGCTATCATTAAAATCAAATCATGATAACATAACAAAATTATTCAATAGCATGACTACAACTGCCTCTTCAGTAGCTCCTCACCTGAAATACGCAAGTCAATTTTGGTGGGCTCTTAAGAGGGCTCTTAAGTGAAATCGACATTTTAAACTATTGTCAAACATTTTTTTTGTGCGCACGTAAAAATTGTAAAATATATTTTGCGTTACTACTGGTTTTACAAACGTACGAATTAAAATTTCAATACGGCAAAACCACCGTATTTAATGTCAGTTTTTATTAAAATCATTTTTTTACATTTTTTTACAAGTGCAAAATGGATGATCAAAAAGAAGTTAAAAACAGATTGTTCAAATATCACAAAAAAAATTCCAAATGGAATTTTTTAAAAACTTGCAAAAACCGTAAAAGATTTCCGACAAACTGTTACCCGCGTGTTAAAAAACTTCAAGCAAGCCATCAATGTTGATCGAAAACTTGGATCAGGAAAAAAATATTGAGATATTAAGAAGGCAAACCAATTTTCTGGAATATAAGTGAAGGCTCGGAACACTTCAGTACGGAAAGCAGCCTATATTGCAAATAAGAAAAGTAAAAGCTAACGCTGGGCTAAGATTATATTAGGTCCAACAAGTCCCCAATCGTAATGCTAAAAAGAATATCGAGGGTAGAACTCGAGCGAGAAAACTTCATACTAATTTCAATGTTGCGTCATGGAAGACGAAACGTTTATTTTAGCGTCGGAGAAATGTAGCAGAGACGTACAGGATCTAAAAAATAACAAAGTTTCAGTCAGCCATATGTAACTTCTGGGTCTATAAATGGAGAAATCTATGTTAATGACTGCTTGCTAAAAAGATTGCGACCATTTCTCGATTCAACACAAGATGTCCAACTATTTCTGGCCAGATCTTGCGTCATGCTACTATGGAAAAAAGCTGAAGAGTGGTACACAAAGTATAATTTAAATATTGTACCCAGAGAGGCAAATCCACCAAATCTGTCCAGAATTAAGAAAAGTAAAAAAGTATTGGGCCTTTATCAAAAGAAAAATAAAGGAGCTTCTAGGCTTCTACAAGATTTCAAAAGAAAGTGGACTTCAGAATCAAAAGAAATCTTTGAAAGTACCATAAGGGCCTTGATGTAAGGAGTTCATGTAAAAAATAAAAAGTTTGCTTTTAACAATGATTTTTGAAAATATTATAAATATTATTTATATTAACAATCAAAATGAATAAAAGTTTAAGTTAAAGTTTTTATAGATTTTTGACCATGGCTTACTTAATTTTAGGATTTTTCAATGTTACAATGCAACAATTCTATCGATTTTCGAACACTAGCAAATAATGTTCTAAAGGTTGTATAAAAGTTTGAGCCCATTTGGTTCAGCATGCCTCGAGATATTTTGATCACCGATTTAAAAGACATAATTTTGAGAAAAACGCTTTTAAATTTTACGTTTTCCTCTTCAAGCGAACCGAGACGAGATTGCATTTATATGTAATTCCGAAACAAATATTTATCTGATCAATTTACGAAAGTGAAAGAAATTTTGAAAGCAAAAAATCAACTTTAAGAAATTTCTTAACTTTATGTTAAAAAATAAACTTTATTTAAAATTATTTCTTGTTTTATTTCTTGAATTCGTATCATACTTTTGCGGCTTTAAAATTTCTGTCAGCGATACATAAATTTAACTTCTTGTTGAACATGTTAAAGCACAGAACGTAAAAATTATTTTATGCCAACCAATTTGCATTTTAATAAAACAAAGTGATTCTCTGCAGCGCTTTTGCTTAAGAGGTACAAACATACCATAAGTATAGAAGTACGGAATAATATAAGGAGTTGATTAACATCATATTCGTTTAAAAAAGTTTTATTTGAAAATAATTTAAGTTTTATTTTTATTGAAAAACAAGTTTGTTCCTTTATTTATTACAGATATCTTAATTAGTGATAATTCTTAATTGGAACTTTGAGTTCCAATTTCCCAGAATGATATAGCCAAAATAGTTGTGGTTGTGTTGAGTTAAGAAACTTTTAAATCGTGTTGATATTGCCAATTGACATATACAAAGTAAATATTAGAGTTAATATTTAATACATCTCTGGAAATGCTAACTATTGTTGAACATTTTCATTAAAGAATATAATTAAATTGAATAAGAACAGAAAAAAGGGAGAGTAAAAACGTGTTCATGTTATTGAAAATGACATACATAATTCACTTTATAAGCATTTCTATAACGTAACAGATATCTTACATGTATTGCCGCAGCCTTTACATGTTTAATGCCTGCATTGGTAGTTTTTTGAATTTTTTCTTATTTAATAAAAAATTTTAAACAGAAATAATTTGGAACATCCATCCACAACTGCATACTTTAATGGGATCCTCATTAAATTTTTTCGAGCAAGTCTTCAAAGTTTCTGTCAAAAAATTTACCTCATAATCTTATATGACTAGTTATTCCCCGTCAAAAATGAGACCGGTTTCAGTTAACGAAAAAACATGTTATATTAATTTTCTTTAAACTGAATTATAATAAAGTTGGTCACAATTCGAATAATAATTTATATAAATTATACTAAAATCTTGAAGTTTACTACAATTGTTTAAAAATATCTTATTTAACCTTACCTCCTGTCAACACAATCGCATAATGATCATGATTTCTGGTAGTAATTGTGAATGCTTTTCTAGTCGAACTGTTACTTATAATATGGTGCGCTCATAAATAAGAGTCTTTTCAGACTCATAGTATTGTGCGTGTATAAAACGTTATTAAACAAAAGTCGTTTCGGACTCATTATTACACGGCGAAAAAAAAGGGCTAAAATCAAGCTCAAAGCGTTTGTAACTGAAATCAGCTCAATAGAGCTCAAAACCATCTCAAAACATGATATTCTTGTTCGCAGTTAATGCAATAAATTGAGCTTGAAAATTTTTTTTGATAAACACGTCCATTTGTGCTAAATACGTGTAATCTTGGGCTTGTTTGTAAAAAAATTAATGTTGTTGTTATTTATGCACAATAAAAATTGTCAATTGGTTACTGTGCCTGTTAGTATATAAGTGTATAAAAATGCAGAAATCTAATATTTAAAATCAAATGTTTGTCTTTCTGCACGGTTAAAAATCTTGGACTTAATTTTAATCTTTTTTTGATTACATATAGGACACGACCAAAAAAAAGATTACTTTTTAATCCAATAAAAAGTTTTCCAATCCAAAAAAAATTTATTTTTAACCCGCAAAAAGTTTAAAATTTTTTAATCCAAAAAGGAATAATTTTTAATCCACAGAAAGTATAAAATACTATTATCCAAAAAGGATAAGACATTAGTCCAAAAAAAGTTTAAAATATTGCAATCCGAAAAGGATTACTGTTTAATCCACAGAGGCTCAACATTTTCAAAACCGAAAAGGCTAAAGTTTATTCTTTCATTTAATTCATTTTTGTTTCATTTAATTAAAAATAAACTTCGGATGCTTTAACAACATTAACAATTACATTAGCGTAAATTTTGTAGTAGAAGTAGTTTTCAATCTTAAGTAATATAAATACTTTTTCCTGAAAATACTACCTTAATGTAAATTTGTAGTCCAAAAATAGTCTTAAACTTAAACTTTTTTGGATTAAAAACAAATTAAACTAAGGATTGGAATAAAAAATAGTACTTTTTGGATTAAAAATTCCTTTAAACCAAAGTTTGGATTAAAAGCTAGTCCAAAATTTTTAACCGTGTGTCTGTCCTAAACACCTGGACCGATTTCAATGAAATTTGGCATGAACGTTCAACTGCACCCAAGATAAAACAGAAAATATAAAAAATTCCAAAGACTTCCGAAAGAGGGCTTTGTTAAGACTCAATAACTCCTAAATGACTTGATCGATTTTACTAAAATTTGGTACGTGAAATATTCATTTGTTTCTGTTACTAAAATAGATTCTATGCTTTTAAAAGTTCTTTCGACAAAAATCAAGTAATGGGCCGAAAGCAAACGAAGTCAAGAACCAAAGACGAACGAAAAAAAATAAGTTTAACGAATACCACCAGAAGCTATATAAAGATGAAAAAAAAACTAACCGAACAGTATCGACCAAAACCGAAGTTGAACGAAGACAATCCAAAAATCAAATCGATGCTAATAGGATTTTCTAAAATTGGAATTTATTTGAGATAGCATTGCATTTTAAATGCATGCTTAGAAAAAATTTAAACAAATTTTTCTCGAAATGACTTTTCAAACTGCACTCAGAAAAAATTTCTCGGAATATGATAAAAATGGCATCATATTTACTGAAAAATGGTATTGATCATGCTCCAGAGAATGCTTTTCTCTAAATGCGATCCTAAAATTCTCTAAAAATTATAAAAACCTTCTATGAAAAGGAGAAATATATAAAAATAATTCGATTTTAGAGAAAAAGACTCTTTATTATAAAATTTGTTTTATTGAAGAAAATACTTCTCATAGTGAAAACATAGGAAAAATTTTTCATTTTCTATATATTTTTCTCTTTAAATGAGAATTTTTTTGAGCGAGAAATATATTTGTCATTATAAGAGACATTGATATATTTTCATTTCCTAGAAGTGAAGAAATATTTCTTCGAAAATGTGAAAATTTATTCTAATTGAAGAAAATTTTATTTGAAAGAAGAAAATTGATGTTATTGAAAATAGAGAAATTTTTCACCGGAGAAAGATTGTATGTGTTTTTTTTTCTGAGTGTGGGTGTGCATTTTCCTCAGAAACCAGACGTCAGATCGAGACGTTGAAAGTGTCATTGTTTGTTTTAACCGCGTCTGGCAGGTACACTTTTATGGAAATTTGACTAAACACTTTCGACGGAAAGTGGTGGCACAACCCCAAAAAACGATAATTTAAAAAACGTTAAAATCAGAGCAGTTTTGAAAATCGTCCTCTTTTTGTGCTCGAGGCACAACCCCGAGTAACACCGGGTTACATCCGCTAGTAAATTAATAAATTATATTTTCCTGTCCGAATTGGATGACATATCTAATTTGGACAATAAAAATATAATTTTTATTTTGCCTGAGTCATTCTTTTTTTTATTTTTTTTTTTTTCATTTATTTTAAAATTTGACATATTTTGATAAAAAATTACAGAAATCCTTAGATTGGGCATATTCATTTTTTTTAATCCGTGAGGGCATGCATAAGACACAAATGAGCATTTTTTTTATTTTTATAAACAATATCAAAATGACTTAAATTGGCATATTAATTTTTTGATAAATTATCTAAACATCACGTAAATTATGCACGAATGGGCGTGTTAATTTTTTGATAAGCAATCATATTAGGGCTTGATATCAAGAACATTATGACTAAGCTCAGAATCACTCCCAAAATTAATTGGTTTAGGATTGTTTTCAGCTCAAATTCCTCTCCGTTTATGCGCTCATAAAAGGTTCATAAATAAGAGTCTTTTCGGACTCAAAATTATGAGCGCTCATACTACCGTTAGAAAATAACCTATTTTTAGAGTCATAAATATGAGCGCTCTTGTAAATGTTTACTGGGAACATAGATGTGCAAATTGTATATATAAATGATGCAAGGGATTCCCAATCTTCTTAAAGAGAAATGATTTTTTGTAAAAACCCGATATTTGTTCAATTTGAAATTTGGTTGAGAGAGAGTTGGTCGAAGTTATTTTGACTTTATCGAAATTAAGTTCTTCTCAAAAGGCAACATTGCCTCAAAAATTTAAATTATGCATTTATCAATTGTCAAATTTGTTAAAAAATGTGTTTAAAAGACCACTTGTTAACACAAATTTGTTAAAAGACCACAAATTTTCTATTTTCTTAAAAAATGGTATAATCATTATTTTTGTTGTAAAAAGACAAAAGCAAAAGTTTGTATTTTTTTGTTTTCGTTCAAAGTCTATAGCGCTTTATATAGGGTGAGCCAAAAGTTTCAGTCATTTTTTTGACGAAATTAACTCTTTTTTTAAAAATATTATTTATCTATTTTCTACAAAATACATAAAATTCGAAAATAATTAATTTGAAGTAAATAACTTACTGTCTCCAATCACTCAAAAGTTAAAGCCTCCAACTTATTTGAACCATCTGGCTTATTCTACATAGACAAACAGAAGATTGGTCGCATTTTAACCCGAGAAGCTAATTGTATTTTTTATACGTAATGCCGTATTTTTTATGTTCTTAACTTTTTTTAGTGTATTTTATTAATATTTTAATTCAACCGTTTTTATTTCGTATAATTTTAAATAGTGTCAGCACCACATATGTTTTGCTCTTATTTTTTGATAAAAACTTTTAAATTTATATCTGTGTCGACAAGGAATAACAGCTTAACTCAATTTCAAAATTTCAGAAAAGCATTTTTAAGATTAAAATCGCTACCTAATATCAGAGTTCCCTGACTTTTGCTGCTTAGATTTTATGGCCTCAAATATTTAATTTTCAAGGTACAACCATAAAAATTTGCATACAAGTGTTTTTCGTTGCGAAAAAACGCAATTAAAGTTATAACCTCACTTTGTCCTAACTCGAGTTGAGCGGTTATTCCTTGTCTAAACAGATATATTTGCATAACTCAGCACAGTGTTTGAGTTACGACTTCTTCTTGTTGGTCTAATCCTTAGGCAATGAGCGTAAAAAACAATATTGAATTTTTCTATTCCTTAACATGGATAGACGTCTTAATGAATCGTATTTTAATATTTATTAGCATTGTTAACTCAAAACAAAGAAAAATACCAAAACAAAAACATTAGTTTTAAAACTATGAACATAACAATTTCCGAATTCGATACGATAGACAAAATTTTCAAACTATTTAACAAGAACTATCAATTATTCAAAATTATTGGAGTTTTTTTCTTTATTTAATTTGTATTGATATTTTGGCATTTGCCAACCATTGCCGAAATACAACCATTTAAAACATCCACCAAATAGCAACATGAGCAACACCAAAAATGTCAGAGTAATCAAAAACAACAAATGAACCAAGAAGCACTGAAAGAATTCCAAAAACTGTTAAAACAAGTCGTTTCAAAAACAAGGCAGGAGGGAGGGAGGCATCTATTCATGCCCCATCACATAGTTTTTTTACATCATTGTCCACAAAGACGGAAACATACATATTTAGCATTAAATTTTATTTCTTGTCAGACAAACTTAAATGTCACAAAGGGTTAAAACCGTTACAACTCTCTACAACGCTTAAAACGTTTTCGTCAATGTATTTGATTAAACCACATACAAAAAAAAAAAAAAACTTTATTTAAAATATGCTGTATCACAAATTTACAAATGCTTTTACAGGGAAAATGAATAAGACTTAACGAAATGCTGGAACGAACACACAAAAAAAAACACACACACACAAGGAAATCCCAAAACAAAAATATAAAAAAACAAAACAAAATAAACCACACACACACAAAAACAAAGACACAACCATGATCTTAGGCCAACATTGGGCATAAATTTAATATGTGTGTGTTTAGTTTTTTTTAGGGCTCGTTAGACGTTTCCTTGACGAATAAAGAACAGTTCATATTAAATCCTGCTTCATACAAACAATCTTGTACTTAATTGGACTCACGTATTGACAGCACAAACAATTTCAGCCGCCAGTGTGTGTGTGTATGTTAGTTGTTTTTTTTTTTCGCCAAGTAGCACACCAAAAACCAAGCAACCCATACTATGAGCCATAAATTTCGCTGATAGAAGCGAGTCTCACTCGGCTAAGAAATCATGTGAGGGTCGCTCGCTCTCTTGCCATCTTTGGCGATGAAGCCAAAATGCGTGCATGGCAAACATTTACTATCTGGAAACTTTCTTTATTCGGCGCGACATATTTAAATCAGAGCCAAATGGATACTTCCGCCCGTTAAGCAGTTGAAAAATTAACTCTGGATTGGGGCAATCATTTCAATGGCGCCACATAGCGACTGGCATGCGGAGGCAGTAAATAAATATAATTGCTTTCGCTTCAGCGGCATGTGTTGGCTTCATGGCGGATTCGGATGCGAATTCGAAATGAAGGAGGTACGGCAGCGAGGTTAGCACGCTTGTGCCTATGTCAGCTACGACTTGGCCACGGCGTGTTACGCCCAGATTTTTAATACTTTGCGGGCACATTTTTTGATTTCATTGTTGCGAGAAAATAGCAAAAAAAAAAAAAAAATAGAAGAAAAAAATTCAATAAAAATTTATCTTCTGTGCTTTCTTCTACATGATTTTACTTTCTCGCAACATTAGTCAATGAAATGTATTCGCGGATAAAAACAATGAAAAAATCACGCATGTCTTAAATGTTTTTTTGCTGTGTGCATGTGTGTGTGTGTATTAGTTGTGCCTAGAATACGGGCGACGATGTCGACAACATACAAAGCTTGATTCGTTGATTGACTGTGGTTTATGAGTCCGCTAGTCAGTCATTCCCCTCCATCCTCCAGCGCCTTCCTCCCACTCTACCTTTTGTCGCACTATAGGCTGTAAGTGCTGAAGAGTCTATTAAGTGGATCACGTCCCGCAGCAGCCATTTAGACTTTATGATGGAAACGCTTTGAAGCATCCATCCATTACGCTTTGATCCAAAGTGATTTTTGGGAACAAAGGAAATCTTGAATTAGGAAATAATATTTGATGGTTTGTTAAGTTGAAAACATGCGACTTTTACTCTCATAATGAGGCAATACTTTGAGTTCAACTTTACTGTACGAGCTTAAGTGATTCAAAGTTACTTAAGTTACTGCATAACACTTCTTCTCTGCTACACACGTTTCTCCAGTGAAAGTATTTTTATTGAAAACAGCCCAAAAAAAAAATAAAAATACAATTTCAAAATGCACATTTCTTCACAATAACAAACTTATGAGGTGTAGACAATAATAGAGCAAATTGTTGCTTGTGTGAACATTATGAGATCCACCAACAGCCATGGTTGCGACCACATAAATGCAACAGAGCTTATTCTAACACAAAGATACACACTAGGGTGAAGTGAAACATGAAATTTTTGATAATCAATTTATAATAGTAATAAAAATCTGACCCTTGAAATACAAACTAAGCCGTATAATTTATTTGTGGGCAACATTACTTTCCGGGGATGTCACCGAGATAGGACAAAGTATTGAAAATATACTGAAGACTGCAGGAGGACATACTTTTGAAAAAGTTAGTTGAAAAGGTAGTTTAACCCAGTTTTTGTACTGCTGCTCGATTCCGTTTAGATATAATTTTGAATTTTTTTGTGATGGCACAAAAGCACTCCATGATCACAAAAAAAAAAAAATACAAAAACCTGTTTTTGGAAAAAACACTTGATTGCTTATAATTTATTTTTCTTCAAAATGCATACCTAAGATAAGCAATCAAGTACCTAAGATGCACAAGTATTGGCTGTAAAAAATTTTAAAATTTGCAGTCCTTACAAACTCTTTTCAGACTCCAAAAATCGTTGTTTTGTGATTTTCAAAAGGATGTTTTTTTAACACCAATGTATAAAATATGGTTTAACTAAAACTAAGTGGAAATTTTAAAGGCTTTTTTCAGCTTAATTATTATTTAATTGCCATAACTACAGTTTTATTTTGTAAAATCTTGGTATAAATAAGCAATACAAATTTTATACTGAATACCATGAATAAACCACACCCTGAGATATGCAAATGGAAAGCAAAGATCAATAATTTTCCAATAAACTTGAATGCATGTGAATAGCATTAAAAGTACACATTTTATAGGTGTTTAAAAATCACAAATTTTCGAAAATGACGGAATATCGATTTTTGGGGGTCATAAAAGAGTTTGTAAGGCAAAAAATATCAAAAGTTTTTTAGCATATATTTGTGTACTATCAAAATCATTACTCTTTTGCTTATCTGCATTCTAAAGGTATGCATTCTAAAGAAGAAAAAAATTATAAGCAAAAAACTTGATCTTTTGGCCAAAACAATGGGTTCAAGAGAACAAAAACAGCTCAGTGGGGATTTCTTCGACCCAAAAAAAAAAAAAAATGATGCAGGAAAAGTTTATAAGGCCCGTTAACTGATCTCCGAAGTTTAAATTCCTTAATCTCAGATTTCGTAAACAGAGTTTAAATTTTAAACTCAGTAAAGATTATTTTCGTAACTTATCTCATTTTTATCGGCAGTTTACTTAAACTCTGTTTAAAAATTTAAACTGAGATTAAAAAACATATTTGAGCGGCACTGTAGTAAAAATTCTACAACTTTGACGTAGAACATCAAAATATTTCAAAAAATTTTTGATAAAATGATGCAAATTGTCAGTTGGAACATTTTTTTTTTCAAAACTTAAAATATGTTTTTTTTTGTTTATTGTTTTGAGTTTTTTGAAGTATGATTTTTTTTATTTTTTGTTTATAATTGAGAATATTTCCAATGTTCTCAGAGAATTTTTGACAAAATCTAAGTTTAAATTCTTTAAACCTAGAATTTCTGTGCTTAAATTTAAACTTGCCTCACCAAGTTAAACTTAGATTTTTTGAGATGAGGCATCGGCGTTAAAATTTAAACTGAGGTTAAGGAATTTTAAACTTTGTTTAAGCTAAACTTTGTTTAAAATTGAGATCAGTTAACGGGCCTAAGAGTTTTATTTTCTGAGAACAAAAATAAAACCCAAAAACTAAGTTTTATTTCAGAGTAAAAAATTAAAACTCAACAAATAATTTTTATTTCAGAGTGAAACAATATAAACTCAAAAATAATTATTTTATTTATCAGAAAATAAAACTCCAAAAATAAGTGTTATTTATGAGATAAAAAATACAAATTAACAATGACAGTTATTTTATGATTTTTCAAAAAAAAACTTAAAAAAATAAAAATCTCAATATTATTGAACAGCAAATGAAACAAGGATCAATTTGGTATACGTGACATTCTTCTCCAGTGCCTTTAAAATAATGATTTTTTCTTCAAAATTTTGAAACTAACAGTTATTTGCGGTCCATGATTTATTAAATGCAGCGTGATGGAAATTAGAATTGGCAAAGATTTGCACCAGACTTTTGTCGAAGCTGTAATGATCCGGAAGAAACGTAAACAATCACGTCCAAATTGTCCATGTCCAAATCTACAGAACGTAGACTCCGATATATAGCAGACAGATTTTTTTTCAAAGATTTAGAAAAACTAGTAAACACACTGTTAGAAATATGGAAGTTCAGTAGGAGCATAGGATGGTTTCCGTGAACGAGAATAAAAAAGAATAATGATTATTGGTTACTACTGCCTGAATGGGTTAAAAATAATAATAACCCTTCTAACCTACTGAAGAGTGATATGCCTTACATGTGCTCATAATAAATTATATTTTTTTAATCAATTTATAATAAAAGTATTCATAAAATCTTTATGAATACATCCAGGGTATTGGAATATTTTAACTGATTCCTTTTCAATGTTAACAAAAACTGTCCACAAAGTCTACGAAAAATTAATTTTAAACTCTATGTGATGAAAAATCTAAGGATATGAAATTTTCTAAGAAATTTAACGAACTCGGGGCAACCCGAAAAAATATTTTGTAGAGTTGTTACGAGTAGGTACTCGAGTACCAAAGCAGATTTTAACAATTTTAATATTTCGAATTTGGTGACCGTGGCATGCAGGTTAAGTGTGTGGCTTAGCATGCTCGAAGCCCGGGTTCAATCCCCAGCCGCGGCGAAAAAGTTTTTTCAATAAAAAATTTTTCTGATCGGTCATTACCTCTCTGCAGACAATGGCAAACCTCAGAGAGTAAGTAATGCCATGAAAAGCTTCTTGAAAACATGAACTTTAGCCGTTCGGAGTCGGCATAAAACATGTAGGTCCAGTCTTCGTTCAATTCTGTGCAAACAATGAATAACACACACAACACAATTGATCATAAGAAGCTCGGTCAAAGTCCTTGCAAGGACTGAAATGGCCAATTTGTTTTTGTTTTGTTTTTTTAATATTTCATAAATCGCAAATAAAATTAGTTCATACATTTTCAAAAACAAAAACAATTGATCAATTGTATTGTGCGCGTTATTAAATATTTGCACACAATTCAGCGAGAACCTCAAAGCTTCTTGAGAACATGAACTACTCTCTGAGGTTTACCATTGTCTGCTGAGAAAAATTTGTTATTGAAAAAAACTTTTGGCATGACTGCGGATCGAACTCGAGCTCCGGGCTTGCTTCGCCACACACTTAACCTGCATGCCGTGGTCACCACATTTTCACTCCACCATAATTCACACACACAGTTCACAAAATATACTACCCCGACAACAATCAGTTCGTACGGCTGCATATTTTATAATATTAACACCTTCAACTTTTATTTATAATAAAAAACAATATTTCTGATACAAAGTTTGTAGTATCCTTAAAGCTTGCAATGAACACAGTTGTGAAATGCAATCCAAAAACTGACAACATTCAATTCGTACGATAGAAAGAATACGAGTGTGCACAAGGATAACGGGATAAATTATTTTTTGCTGATTTTGTATATCAATTGAGAATGCATTGGGAATGTTTTATAATTTTATAAAAAAAAAATATTTTGTCTTTCATTTGACATTGCATATGGGCATTTCTGCAGAGAAGTCTACCGTGACCAAAAAATGAAAAGATAACCAAAATTTTATTTTTTACTTGATTTATCAAAGAAAAATATTCAAAATTATTATAAATAAAGAGTTCAAATTTTTCCCATGTTACGTTGGCAAGATATCGGGCTACCAAGTTTAAGTTAATGTTTTGGTCAGTTTTGTTTATTTCTATGTGCATTTTCTCTTTACAATTTCCATTTCTAAGAGTAATTGTGCAATTGCGCTCTTATGCAAAACTTTTGCCACAACAACAACTAACCGCAAAATAAATGCAAAAGAGCAAATAAATATCAATTACCGGTAAAATTTTGATTTGCTTTTAATGATATTCTGAGGTAACGTCACGCCATACCAAAAAAGCATTTAGTGCTATTTTTTCTACGCTGACGTTCAACAGTGCGTGAAATTTTGCATTTTAATAAATTTTAATAAAGTTAAGTAAATTTTATAATAAAATCGTTAAAAATAAAAACCGTTAATTTTATATTATATTTGAAAAGTGAGTAACGTCACGCCTCATTGCTCGAAGTTTGTCTGATTTCGTTACTGAATTTGGTTGCAGGTATTTTAGTGGAATTTTGTTCCAACTCCTCATGGTCGATGGGGTAGGAGTTAAAAAAAATATAATATACTAGCGGATGTTACCCGGTGTTACTCGTGGGTTGTACCTTGAACACAGAAAAAGTACGATTTTTAAAACTGCTCTCATTTTAACATTTTTTATCAAATCAATTTTTGAATTTTTTAAATTATCGTTTTTTGGGGTTTTTCCCCTTCCCTCCGTCAAAAGTGTGAAGTCTAATTTCCGTAAAACAGCACCTGCTGGTCATATTTACAACAAAAAATTAAATCTTCAACGTCTAGATCTGACATCTGGGTTCTGAGGACAATGGTCATGCAGTTTGAAAAAGTCATTTCGAGAACAATGCGCTTAAAGTTTTTCTTAGCATACATTTAATATGGATTTTTATCTCAAAAACAAAATTCTAATTTTAAAAAATCTTTTTGGGATCGATTCGATTTTTGGATTGACTTTGTTCAACTTCAGTTTTGGTCGATACTGTTCGGTTGATTTTTGTTCATACTTATAAAGCTTCTGCTCATATTCGTTAAACTTCTTTTTATTTATTAGTCTTTGATTCTTGACTTCGTTTGCCTTGATTCCTTGATTTTTGTCGAAAGAACTTTTAGAATCATAGGATCTATTTTAATAACAGATACAAATGTTTACCAAGTTTCATCAAAATCGGCTCATTCGTTTTGACGTGAATGAGTCGAACATAGTTGATTGAATAAAGCCCCCTGTCTGTCCGTCTGTGTGTTGTCCGTATACACAGGATAAGAAGAAGGAGTTGAGATAATTAGATGAAACTTGGTACACATGGTCACATGCACCCAAGGATCTGCACTATAAAATATTTTTGGAATCCGCCCACGGACACGCTTACCTTCCATACAACGCAAAAACTTAAAACTTCATAAATAAGCTCAAAATTAACGTACAACAATAAAATTTGGTGTGTATATGTTTTGTATCAACACAAAGATGTCTTCGAAAAATGGGAGTCGTCCGACCAAGAACACGCCCACCTCCCATACAACCCTAAAATTGAAAACGCAATAAATAAGCCTCTGTTTTACCTACAGAGATAAAACTTGGCACGTGTATTTTTTATAACAAAACACAGACGGTTTGGAAAAATGGACATCATATGCTCACGGGCACGCCCACCTCCCATACAACCTAAAAATTGAAAACACAATAAATAGGTCTTTGTTTAACCTACAGAGATAAAATTTGGCACATATGTTTTCTATGACAAAAAAAAGATGGTTTTGAAAAATGGACTTCATCCTCCCACGGACACGCCTACCTCTCATACAACCCAAAAAGTTTAAAACTCAATAATTATGTTTGTCATAGAGTGATCAAATTTGGTATGTATGCATTTAATACTTAAGGTGTGTTCAAAAATTGGGAGTAATCCGTCCATGAACACGCCCACCTCCCATAGCGAAAGCATAATAAAGGCATTAACTGTGAGCTACAGAAATTAAACTTGGTATACGTAAATTTTTCATCAACATTTAAATGCATTGAAATAAAGGCTTCATCGGCCCACGGAGACGCCCATTTTCAATAATATTGTTTTTTTTGGAAAAGTAGGTTTCGGGTATATCATAGTCGGCCTAGACCGACTTTAGACTTTCTTTACTTGTTTATATTAGATAATAGCTTAACTTTATGTTTTATTTACGGCAAATATTTTTTTTAAACAAATTTTAACTTAAAATGTTCGGATGGGAATAATAAGTGACGCCAGTAACGTCACGCCAGATGACTTAGCCTAATAAAAAAAACCAAGAAAAGATTTTTTAATTTGATAACTAAACTCATATTATTTAAAATTTTTGTAATTAAAGTTTTGTATAAAAAGTCTTGCCCAATTCGCAGAGTTTTGCAAATTTTCTAATCTATGTCGAAAACCACTTCTGTTTTTTGTAACGTCACGCCAGTGCATATTTTTAACCGACTTCAAAAAGGAGGAGGTTCTCAAGTTGGTTGGTTTCTCTGTTTTTTTTTTTTTTTTTTTTGCTTATATCTTTTAAGCAAAAATATCTTTTATATATAAAGATATAAGCAAAGGATTCCTATATCTTTTTTAGTCGATTGTTATAATTTTTTTTTCTCTACAACGCAAATGTAAAAAAAAATTTTTAAAGTTAGACTTCTTCATTCTTTTTTTTTAATTTTTTTCGTACTAACCGTACATAACGCCAGTTTGGAAATGCCCATATTTTATATTCAATTGTTTGAGTTCTATTTCTCAAAAGTTCTTAAAAGAATCCCAAACAATTTTTCGTCTATTTAATCCGATTCTTTGTTAATATCATTCAAAACAATAAAAATTTGAAGCTCATTAAGTGTTATCAAGAGATTCTCTCAAAGCGTCATTCATCCTCTCAGTGTCTGCCCGTACGTTCTTGGAAAACTCCATAAAAAAATTATGCTTCTATTGTAATAACTAAGCCTGAGTATTAGCGATTTGGCAGCACTGGCTTTTAGTCCCATTCCAACCGCGGCCATTTTATTCTATATCAAAAGTAGAAAAGCTTATAATAATCTGCCATTTTCTGGTTTAAAAATCGTTAAGTAAAAATTTATGCTCTCCAAAAGGAAATCTGCTGAATTTCTGCGAATTTACACTCAGACTGTGTCCCTAACTCACACCGACAAGAAGCGAGAAGAATCTAACAAACTAATCTGCAAACTTTTTGGCACGTATTCTTTTTGTTTTGCTTTTTTTTATTTTTAAAATTGGCCAAAAATTCAGCTTCGCGGTCATTTTCCACTTTCCTAAATGACCGGGCAAAGCAAATTTATGCAGTGTGCGGCCAAAACAATGGATGCCGATGCGACGAAGTGGTGGTCTGGCTAGACGGGCAACTTTTTGCTTATGTGCTTTGCTTTGACTCTGTGTATGTGTGTGTGTGTGTGTGTGTGTGTGTGTGTGAGTGTGGTTTTAATATTTCTTTTTTTTTACTTATTGTTGGTTAACGAAATATTCAATTAAGATTGTGCAGAAATCCTTGAAGCGAGAGAACTCAGCATTTAAGCACTTTTGCTGTATCACTTTTTACAGTCTTAGGTACCATCTGTAGATACAATGTTATGCTTATTTGTATACGTTGCAAAATCCTGAATGTACAATATCGGTAACAAGATGAATTTTCAAAATTGATGTTTAATTTAACATAGTTTAAGCCAATTAGTTGGTGAAACACAAACTATAAAGAGGAAGTTAAGTTAAGTATATATAAAGAACTTTTCAACTCGATGCATTGTTTTAATACGATAAGTGGATGAAACACTTGAGAGGTGTTACAAACAGTAGACCGAATCGAAAAAATAAATATGTATGTGCGGTGTCTGGAATAAGATAAAATATTTCGCATTTTTTACGATGCACTCGTTGCAAGAATGTTTTCTGGTTAACATTTTCGACAGCTGGCTGTTCAAAGTTTTTTTATATAATAAAAAAAATTTTAAATCATGCATCCAAAATCATTAATTTTCATGTAGCTTTGTTTGACCTTTAAATCAGTACAATCTATATCTTTAAAGCTCATTTTTCTGTTTGCTTGTTTGTTTGACCTTTATTCAAATACAAACGCCTAAATGGATATCGCACATATCGGCCATTCCAAGTTTTTTTTTCGAAAAATTTATCTCATGCCTTAAGATTTGAAATTTTGGCTTTAGGTTTTAATTTATATTATAAGAATATAAGTTCCTTTGTTTTTTTTTTTATCACCATTTGTCGTGATGTTATTGAGATACCAATTTTGGCTGAAAGTAAAAATCATGAAAATGGATTCATTTTCAATAAATCATGCCTCGGTCATTTATGTATTTTGCATGCTAGAGTAATCAACTTATTTAAATAATATTTAAATTGTTCATATCTCATATTCTTTATTTTATTTTAATTAGTAAAACCAAAATACTTTCTTAACAGAAAGAAAATTAGTAAACGTAGGAAAACTCATATAAGAAAAACATTGTACGACCAAATGGGTCTTGTGGTGGATCAGTCAACGCACTCTTGAAACCAAAAATTTATAACTAAAGTTATAATTATAAGTTATTTAGTTAGATTTATAATTTGAAGACATTTCGATTCTAGAAAAATGTCCCGGACAAACTCAAATACGAATATACTTAGTTATAATCTTTAAGCTTCTTAATGCATATATATCAGATATAATCCACATGTTAACTTTAGATCCAGTAATATATGCAAAAACAAAAATCTAAATGCACAAGAAGGTAGCTTTTTCGCCACAAGGTATATCAATAAGAGATACATCCATAAGAAATAATTGAAATATCCATGAAAAAATAATTCAAAAATTAAATTAAAAGTTCCATTAAAAATCCATTTTAATGACATTTCCTGTTTTAATGATTAATTTCAATACTTTGAGTCAAACCATTATTTCCTGCCCCAAAAATGTCACCTAATGCTAAAGGCATTATTTTTACTTTAAAAGTATATAAAAATCGTCATCATCATCATCTTAACAATTATTCCTATAAGAATTCCTTTGTTTCAACATATTTGCAAACACTACAGCAGCATACTTGATATATTATTAGAAAGGTCTTGAGATGTGAGTAAACAAAAGATTATCATATTTTTGTTAAATGTTACCGTTTAACAGATATTAATGTTTAATAATTAAAAACAAAAGGCAAAAAAACTGAAGACTCGAGCTCAGTCTTCTGTGAATGAGATAGTGGGAGATTTTCAAAGTGAATAATTTGGTCATTTTTTGAAAGATATTTTTTTTAAGATACTTTTAAGAAAGTTTTCAAAAATTGTATTAAAGTTTCATAAAAAGTATTTCAGGAAATTGAAATGGGAAATATATTAGAAAATTAAATAAAAAGTAAAATACAGAATTTTATTGTCTTATTCCGATTTAAAACACATTAATTAAGAACACCCGAATTTTTGTTAGTTATCTCAAGCATAACGTTAAATCCTTTCTAAAAAAAATCAACTTCATTAGCTAGATATTTTTGTCCAACTGATAGTGACGATTGTGACGATGGCTTTTGCCGTATGTGTGCTACTGCATCTATCTTACATGATAAATGTTCATGAAGTCATACACTGAAACCACTCAATCTTTATCACCTGAATCCTAATTATTCTTAATAAAATATTCTTTGTTTTGAGCGATACATAAACTTTTTTAAATACTTCTCGTATTAAATTTATAACACTTCCTTATAACAACGTCAATTCAACTTTACTCCCTTCCCCCTTTCTTATTACCATGACCAAGCACTGCAACTCTATACAAACTATTTCAAGAAAATAGTAAGTGGTAAGAAGTTAAAAGTTGGCTCACTATATGAAGGATTCTCATTACTATAATTTTTAAGGTTATGCTTTCATAAAATCATGGCTGACGTAGCGGACAAAGTGTAGAAGAGCACCAAGGAGGCATGTGGCAAGTGGAAAATGCCCGTTTGCCGACAATCCGGCAACAATTCGCATCATGGTATGAATTCACTTGCATGCATGTGCATGGCGAAAGTTTTCCTATAAACCGAGAATATTAATTTCCGAGCAAGAAATTTGTTATTTCCTCTTTAACTATTTGCATCCTGTGCCTACTTCTCCTTCTCCTGCGCTCATGGCATTCATGCCAGAGTAGAATTTAATGCTTTAATCAATAAAAATTGTGGAAATTGAGGCCATTTGAAATCAACAATTGCTTAAGGACAAAAGTTTTCATGCCCAACAATCATATCATTGGCCAACTTAACCAGGCTTATATCTGGCATATTACGTTTGGTGGCAAGCAAGTAAGCTTTGAGGCGAAGCTGAGCAGCATAGAAGTAGATTAAAGCCAATTTGAATATATCAGACACTGCATCATTTCATATTTATTAAAGATATGAAGCATCCAAGCTGGCACATGGGGGAAACATTTGCTTCTTCTACAGCCCGATTATCGGAGTTGATATCGTCGCCATGAATAATGAATACACACAACATCATGTTACTTGGACCGCAATCCAAAAGCTTCATTCATTTAATTTACCTGATTAGTCTGAGGCTTTGTGATGCAAGCAGCAGTGCATTCAAACTCATGCTCAGTCAGTCTTGACACTCTCGGGATTCGGAAGGATGACCCACACACGAACAAACAGGCAAACAAACAAACACAGTTGAGTATGGCTGACAGGCGTAGAAAGTATAGAGCAACAAGCAGCCACCCGCTGCAATGAAAATGTAGGACTTGCAACAGCTTAGTTGCACTCGCACTCGCACTCGCACAAATTCTAGTGATGGGTGGTATGGCATGCAGTGACCCAGTCAGGCTGAGTCAGTCGGCTGCACATTTGGCCTATTAATTAAGGGGCTCATTGGCTGCCGTTGCTATGACCGAACAAGTACTTGGAATTTTATTGTGCTTGAGCAGCGTATGACTAACTATCTTTGGCAAGAAGATTTTCTGCACGTAAACACGATGGTAACTATTTTGGTTCTGATCAGCAGTTCGTGTGTGGGTGGCAAAGTGAATTGGGTTTATTGGCGAAACTTTTGTTGTCGCAGAGTGTGATTTCGGCAAAAGATGAAATACACAGAAACATAGACCAAAAGGAAAAATAAAATTAAAAATGCTTTTATTTCATTTGGTATTATTGTAAAGGCTGAATAAAAACATAAAATTTTATTATCAACTAAAAGTTTTTTACACACTAGCACAACGAAATAAATTTTTATTAAAAGAATATTTATTTTTTTTTTGCATTTTCATGCGAGAGGTGTGAGAACAAAAAAAAAAGTAGATAATCGAAAAATATTCCAATAGAAGAATTAGTTATTCGGTCAACAAATATATTTCGGCATTTTATAGTAGAGATCACTATAAAAATTAATAACCTAGCAAACAGATTTCGATGTAGAAATTGCTGTCGGATGGAACTAAATTATTAAAATAAAACTCATAAATTTATGTTCTTATCTATTTTATTACATGTACTTTTTTGAAATTAAAACTCTTATCTTATCTTATGCAGTTAATATATAATTATTTATTAGTTTATTTTAAATCTAAATTTTTCATTACATCTCAGTTTCTGGCATCAAAAAATGTTTGCCAAATTTTCGCACACATTTCAGGACACAAACTATTGAGCCCATTTTAAACCATAATCCTCTCTTAACCCATATCTTTTAAGTCTTTTCAATACCGTTAAATTTAAGTTTTTTAAAAGTCATATTCATGCATTATTGATAAGGATAGAAGCTATAGAAAAATCATTACAATGATTTTTTTAATAAACCAGCTTTTATGAACTTTTAGTTTAGGTGCTATATAAATCATTTAGAAGCAATAGATATGTTTCCGTGATTTTTCGACTTAAAAATAGTAGAATTATTAAAAATATTAGTACAATCTTAAACGCTTACTTCGTATTAAATGCTGATCCTAACCGACCGGTGTGAAATAAGACTGGCAAAGAAGAAAAGCAACATCAAAACCAAATTAACATTAACAAAAAAATTTAAAATTTAAATTTCTCAAGACTTTCTCAAAACTGAAAATCTAGAATTATAATATAATTCGAAAGAATGAGCACCAGCTACGCAAACAAATTTAGAATAAAGTTGGAAAAAACAACCAGATGACAACAAATTCCGTATCCTGGAGATCAATCTCAAGTCTACCATGTGTCATGTTACATAACTTGAACAAGCACACTATAGAGAAAAAGATTGTTACCCATAATACCGTTTTCATATGATAACTAACCGGATCACCGACGTAACTGAGACAATTTCTTATAATTGAACTTTGGTTTTTTGACATAGGAAACTATGTCAATTATATAAGAACAATACAAAAGTTAAAAAACCAAATAATATCTCAATGACATCAAAAATCCCCCTTATTATGTTAAATAAGTTATGTAACATGACACATGGTAGACTTGAGATTGATCTCCAAGATACGGATTTTGTTGTCATCTGGTTGTTTTTTCCCAACTTTATTCTAAATTTGTTAGCGTAGCTAGTGCTCATTCTTTCGACATATTATGTTATGTTCGAGAAAGCAGTTTCAACAAAAATTACTTCATTAAAATTGAAATTTTAAAATGAAAAACTACACTGAGAAAAAAACACATACCTTGCTCCGGTAAAAAATTTCTCTATTTTCGATATAGAAATTTTCTCTTTTTCAAATAAAATTATCTTAAATTAGAATAAATTTTCACATTTTCGAAGAAATATTTCTTTACTTCTAGGAAATGGAAATATTTCAATGTCTCTAATAATGATAAGTATTTTTCTCGCACAAAAATTTCTCATATATAGAGAAAAATTTATTGAAAATGAAAAACCTTTCTTATATTTTGATAAAAAATTCACTAAGAGAAGTATTTTCTTCAATAAAAACAAATCTTTTCTCAAAAATAAAAAGTTTTTTCTCAAAAAACGATATATTTTTCTTTTTCATGGAAACTTTTTACCATTTTTAGAGAATTTTTAGTATCGAAATTAGAGAATAGCATTCTCTGGAGCAAAGTCTATACCATTTTTCTCTAAATATGATGCCTTTTTTATCATATTCCGATAAGCTTTTTTCTGAGTGTATCTAAATCGAAAATGATTTTCGAGCATGAATATTATTTTATTTGTTATTTTATACAATATTATTTTTTTTTACTGTGAAAGGCAAAATAAATATAAATGAATCGTACGACTATGGTTTCCAAATCAAACAATTTATACCTTTTCCAAAATCAATGTTGTGGCTACTTCCACCTCACTTTCACTTTCACTTTTGGGGCAAAAATTGGTTATTGTCTCGCTTTTATGGGAAAACTTGCTTTCTTCGGACCCATTTCAGAGATATGCTGACATAAACATTCTTCAAACAAGTTGTTCTAGCTTTACTTGCTCCAATCATTTTATTTTTATACGGTGCTTGTCTTGATGAGTTGCTTGAAGAGAGCTCTATCAACACGCTAATCTAGTTAAGCTACTAGGGACTCGCTTTCTCGATACTCTCAAAGCCATTGTTGGCTTATTTTGAAAAATGAAAATTGAAGGAAAATTGAATGAAAATCATTTTTAACACTTGGAAAGAGAAAAACAAAAAATTGCCCATATTTACGAAACGAATATAACATCCACTTTTGGCTCTACAATAATTTCTATTTCAGAATTTTGAGAGTAATTTTGGGACTAATAGCCTTGAGGTGCCCATATATCCCTCATAGTTCATTATTATTGAGCACTTACTTTTCCCTATTTTGTCGGCTTGTGTTCATGTATCCATGAGTTATACTAACTTCATGCTAGTTGTTGAATAACATGCAAAGTTTGCATAGAAAAACATAGTGAGCTGAAATTAACTATTTTAAACTTTTGATCCTAAAGTACTAACACATACTATATAATACAGTGTTGCAGTGCAAGTAATACAACAAGTGATGAGTTCAAGGCATGCTTTACGGATGTAGTCGTCATCACAATGTGTGCGACACGTGGTATTGACATTTTTTCCGCCACTTGCGAATCTCAAATAAAAGACACTCCTAGATGTAACACCTGGCCAGTGAGGCGCTATCCAACGTGGCCTATTGCCACACTCATGAAGTAATTTCTTGCTATTTGCCAGCTGTGGCATATTTAATGCCTTGTAATCCATAAGCTGTGGTCCAAGCATGCTAATGAGCTACCAAGGTGGCTTTGTTGTTTGCGCTGTGAAAGGCGCTCCATCCATATCAATGTGCGCCTAGGTGAGTGAGCGCTGTGGCAACATGAACAACCCTCGACAAATGCTATTCAACTCGTGCCAAGCTAAATAAAAAGTTCTGTGCGCCGTTGTTTGTACACTCAACAGTTGCTTTTTCCGCCATTAAAACCTAAACCCATCATAGAGTGCAAAAAAAAAAAAAAAAAGAAAGGAGTAAAGAAATACAGGTAATGCGGCCTTCTGTGCCTTGCTTTGGCCTCGGCGGTAGTTGAGAGTATTTTGGTTACTTTTGATGCTTGTTAGTTTGAACATCAATTTAATTATGTTTTGTAGATATTTTTACCAAATTAAAACATTGTGTAATAATATGGTGGACGGAAGGATAAGGCATTGAATATATAGCCACCAAGCAATTTGGCTTTTTTTGCTGTTTTGACGAAATTTTTCTGATACTATCTACCTATGTTGAACATCAGCCGCTGAAGCCAACCTCCGCCGTTACATGTTGACACTAAAGTAAGCTGGCGGATTATAAAAAAAGGAGAAAAAAAAAACAAGAAAAGAAAAAATATTCTTACTTGCATGCCGTTGTTGCGTGTTCTGATCCACAAGTTCTGATACACCATCATAAGTCGTTGTAAACAGGTAGAAGGTAAACTTCTATGCACCGTTATGGAAAATGATTGATGATGTTATTAAGCACTCTTTATATACAAGGTTACAATTTCTATAATCCAGGGATAATCTTAGTCAATCAAAATTGTTGAATTGAAACGAAGAAAAAAGAAGAGAAAGAGAAAGAAAAATAAAAATAAATAATCAGGTGCTGCGTTCTTGATGGCCAATTCAATTCAAATTCGACTTGAATTTAGCGCGATGGATATTTATTCGTTTTTAGGATAAGTTTATCAGCTGCTCAGAGAGAAAACAAGCCAGCTGTGTCATTCTCCAGAGTAATTACCTCTGTAATCGCTTACGCAAAAGAACTTTTCTCGGTAAGTGGCAAAATAATTAAGCAAAATTAGTGGCTAATGATATATTTTCGGCATGGTTTAATAGAGAGGCTTACTTTGATGACTATCCAAATTGAGAGCAGACAGTGTTTGAATATATAAAAAAAAAAAACGGAAAAATATAATAAAAACTGTTTCAATGTGAATTAACAGTGGAGCAATAAAAACAAAAAACAAACGTTTCGTGTAAATATTTAGTAAATTTTAATTGACGATTAAAATTGTTTTTTTGTCAGAATAGACTGAGACCGCCAGACATGCGTTATTTAACAATATCATAAATGTTGGGTCGAAGGAACTTGGAGAGGCAGCGGCTTCTTAGTTAAAAAGGCCAATATTATATATATAAAAACCAAACGAACACACACCTGTCAGGGAGATAACTGAAACTAGATATTTAATAGCATAAAAATTGAGTACAGAATCTGGCAGTGTTGTTTACGTTTAGTGTGATATATTGTTTCAAAAATGGTATCATTGAAAGATAGCATAATAAGGTTATTTTAAATCCTACAATATTTCTTGCTAGACTTAAAAATTGTGATAAAAAATATGTTTGTTCTAAGGATTCCAGACCCGGGATCCTGGACTTTTTCTAGTCCCGAACGTCCCGGGATTGTAAGACCTGAAATCCCGGGATTTTCGGGATTCTAAAATTGTCAGGATTTCTGGATTTTGTTGATTTTCCGAACTTTTCCATAAATTTAGATAAAATAAAAGACTATAAAACTGTTCATTTGAAATAATCAAAAGTATTTATATACTAGTATAAAAGCCCGTCCTACGACGGGAAGGAACCATTTAGAGTACAAAATGCTACAAAAAATTTATATTTTTATTTATATTATATTAAATTATTTTGATAAAACTTCCTTATATGCAACATTTTTAGTAAACAATATTTTAGAATTTTTAACCAATTTGTCCCTTGCCATCTATAGTGATTAGTTTTACATAATCAGGCCACTGAACTCTAGACATGGCTACATAAAGCTGCCCTTGTAATCTAAAAAAATTCATGCTACACAATATCTCACAATAGCTCAATGGAAGCATGCTAGACTGTCGCGCGGAAGACGTGGGTTCGAATCTGTGTAAGTATCAAAAATTTTAATTTAATTATTGAAATTCTAATTCTGTTTCATTAACTGCTTCGTTAAAAATAGCCGTCAAAATAAGAATAATAAAAATAATAATAAAAAACATTAATTAAAAAAAAAAATACTTGGTGTTCCTGTTGGGTATTGAACCCAGGTCACTCAAGTTCCTAGACTTAAACGCCAGCACGCTCGGCTTAACTTGAACTTCCAAAACAATGACAAAATTTCATTAAGTTCGATGTTTTTTCGTTTCAAGCAAGAATATTTTTAATTTGATGACAACTGAATACTCGTTTGCAGCAAATACAGTTCGCAAACGAAGTATAGTTGGTGAATTTTTCAGTTACGGTAAACGAAAAATTTCTTTACGTGCAATATATTTTTAAAAGTATTAAAATTATCGTGGGATACTGCGGTACTTTTGAAAAGCAGAATGTACTTAATTGAGTATCTCAGTGATATCAGTGAAATCTCAGCTGTAAACTGGAATATTCGATTTCTTATGTTACAAATTTTTAGGGATTAAAGATTTGATTTTAAATTTTCTAGTGTAGCGTGTACTTACCCAGCACTGTGCCTTGCCTCAAAAATATTTTACCAGATTTGATCACGATTTAAAAAAAAAAATTCTTGATTACCGAAAGTTATCTCAAAAAAAAGGTGTTGTTGAAGAATTAATTGTCACATCATGAAAAATGGCCGATGGTGGCAAATTTATATTTTTTAAAATTTATATTTTAAAATAACTTAGTATAGCATTTTTATTTTATTTTTATACCCCCACGCGTACTGCGTAAGGGGTATATTAATTTTGTCACGACGTGTGTAACGCCCATAAGAAGGCGTGGTAGGTATAGAAAAGTATATATATTCTTGCTCAGCATCACCACCTGAGTTGATTTAGCAATGTCCGTCTGTCTGTCCGTCTGTCCGTCTGTCGGTCTGTATGTCTGTCTGTGGACACGATTACAGCCGTAATTTGGAAGCTATCGCGCTGAAATTCGATATTTAAGCTTTTTTCTTAAAAACTAAGATTAAGTTCGAGAATGGGCTAAATCGGATGAAAACCACGCCTACCTCCCATACAACCCCAATAATGAAAACTTCATAAAGAAGCAAATATTTAAGCTACAAAACTTAAATTCGGTATTTGAATAATATATGTCAGAACTGAGGTGTGCTCGAAAAATGGGCGTGATCCACTTACTAACACGCCCACCTCCCATACAACTCTAATATTGAAAACTATATAAATAGGCTTCTGTCGAAGCAACAAAATTAATATTAGATATTTATTATTTTTGTAAAAAAATTGAGACGTGTTAGAAAAATGGGCGTCATCCACTAACGAACACGCCCACCTAACATATAACCCCAAAATTTAAAACTCTAAAAAACGGCTTCACTTTAAGCAACAGGAAAAAAATTTGATACATTTGTATTTTATATCAAAACTAAATTGTGGAAAAGAGTGGGCGTCATCCGCATACGAACACACCCACCTCCCATACAACCTATTAAAGTGAAAACTCTATAAATGGGCTAATATTTAAGCAACAGACCTGAAATTGGGTATTTTTGTATATTATATCAAAACTGAGGCGTGTTAGAAAAAATTGGTATAAACCACTCAAGAACACGCCCACCTCCCATGCAACCCCTAATTAAAAACTTTCCATGAAAAAAATTTGATATGAATGTATTTTAGACGTCATCAAAATAGTAAAATTTTTTGAAATCTCATACAAAAATAGCTACAATTTAAGATATTTTACCATTACGAATCGGCCGTGGGGGTATTTTTACTTCGGCTGAGTCGAAGATATACCTTACTAGTTTTTTTAAATTTTTCATATAATATTTATAGAAATTTAACATCCTTCAGTACTGAAGATGTTTCATGATGTTATCGATCAATCAGTTGATAAAATTAAAGAAATCTCAAAAAATTCTTATATAATGAAAAACATCCATTAGTTATCAAATTGCAGTAAAGTTACCTTCAAGAGCAAAAAATCCTCAATACAAAAATATTCTAATACTATTTTATAGACAAGAAATACTGATCAGCTTATAGTACATGTTCGTTAATGAATTTCACACACTCTTGGTGTATAAATAAAAGCTGCTTCATCCGAGAACATGAAAAACTCTACACTATCTAAGCTCTACTGGCTTTTAATGGCTATTGAATTGCAAGCTGGATTTATTTTATCAGAACTCAATGAATACAATGTGCCACTCCCAACCAAAAGCCATGCAAAGCACTTTCTCATATTATCATCGTGATAATTTTACCTCAACTGCAACTGTCTGCCATATTTTGATGTGCATTTTATTTAGGAATTCGACACAAATATCGATGTGGTTGGTACTATAGATTCCACAAGTAAGCAATGAAAATAAATCTCTGTGAATTTCAGATTTTGTTCTATTCCTCGAATACATTTGTTCCATTCGAAAAACTTGAGCAGCTCTCTCAACTCCTGCTGCTGAATGCAATGGCTTAATACCCACTCTATATTTTGTATACATTCGTGTGCGTGTATGTGTGTGTATGTGTATTTTGTCGAATATGCCTCTGTATGTTTTAATTACATATTTTACTATATTTTCGACTCCTACTAAAAAACGTTGCCAGCTGAAGCACTTCTGGGCGCATTTCAAGAAGCCTACAATGATGTTCATCATCTCATTCATTTTGTCATCACATCAACCAGAGACAAAACAAACACGAACCTGCAACAAAAATACATGCAATATTTGCATTGCTGATGGCCCGGCTTAGCCAGCCATATGTTTGTAATGGGCAGCCACCATCTAAGTTGGGGTCCTCTTGTGGGCTACCCAGCTGCTGTTGGTGGCGGTGAGTCAAGAGAAGCATCAGACAAAAGCGGTTAAAGAAGATAGTTGTGTTGTTGTGCTGAAATTTGTTGAAGACCAGAAAAGTGCTTCTGTTGTTGAATGGGAAGATGGGGGTGGGAGATGGGTTGGAGTGTTCGTATTTGTTTCTCGAAATGGCAATTTCATTTGATTTATTTAGAAGTGTTTGCTTCTCCAAGTGCTGCTTGGGTTGCTTGCGTTCAATTTAGTTTTTCCAAGCTAAGAAAACAAAACAAATTCTATGCTTTGGCAATAATCTCCCAAGACAAGCATTAATTTTGATCTTTGCAGTTTTGTGTAGCACTCTGGTTGGAAATGAATGGTGTGTGGCATAAGTGGTCACACAGTTAGAAGGAACTGAATGTTGTGGGTGCTAAATTGCAATCCGTGATATACATACTAACTGCGTATTGCATTGGGTGCATTTTCTGGGTTACTGGAACCAATACCACCTGCAGTCAATTGACCGCATATCAAGTTTCTTATAAAATCTTTTCACTTAACAAAATTCTGAAATGGTACAAAGTAAACACTATTAGTTATGTTTATGGAATATGAGTTCAACTATTTTATTTGAAGTTATTGTGTACACTGTCATAACAGCGTTAGTAAATATATAATTCAAGTTGGTATTCAAATTTCTTGAAGGGTCTCTCAGGGTCAAAAATTAAAAAAAAATATTTTAACAATTAATACGAAAAGTATTTATTATTTTTGTAGAAATAAAAGAAAATAATTTATTTTTTATAATTTAAAAAAAAAATACTGATTCCCAATTAATGGATCATCACGTGCAATGATCATAAAATATGTATACCCTTAGAATTTTAAAATTTATCTACATATTTTCTTTCTACAAATATAAATGCTTTTACAACATTTTAACAACAAAAATTCTGATCAAAAAAATCTCTCAAAGTGCTGAGGTAAAAAAAAAAATGGTAAAAAAATTACTTCAACCAGAAGTACCAGACAATATGCTGCTTCGCCGCTGTTATTGTCACAAACCACATACTCAGATGTAACGTCACATTTAAGCTCCGTTTTTTTTTTTTTTGGTGTTTCATCCATTACATCGAATTCGTCTCCATCTCTTATTAAGAGCCCATTTTTTTGCGTCCCATTTTTTTGCCCATTTTTTTGCGACCAAAACAAAAATTTTATTTTTTTACATATTTCAAATGCACAACATTTTAAAAAAATACTCAGAATGTCTTAAGTCAATTGAATAAAAATTGTTGTAGTTTTTTCTTCTAAACGGAGAGAAATTTGAGCTAAAAACAATCCCAAACCAATTAATTTGAGATTCTGAGCTAAGCCATAATATTCTTGATACAAAGACCAAATTGTCGATCGGTTATAAAAAAATTAACACGCCCATTCGTGCATAATATATGTGATTTTTGGATCATTTATCAAAAATTTTATATGCTTACATGCGTTCAATATAATAAATTTTTGGATTGTTTATCAAAAAATTTATATGCTCACTTGTTCTCAATTTATGTCATTTTGGATTTTGGACCATTATTATGGATTGCAAGTAAAAAAATGAATATGCTCAAGCTAGTTAATTGTCAATTTCAACAATTTTGTGTACAAGTAAAACGATGACAAAAGCTATAAGTGACTCAAGAATCGAAGGAACCCAACAAAAAAAAAATTAAAATTACAAAAAGCGAATTAAAAATTATATTTTCACTGTCCGAATTAGATATTTTTGATCCAACTCAGACAGAAAAATATAATTTATAAATTATTTTTTTTAAATTATAAAATATAAATTTATTTTCTGCACTTTTATACTAACAGAAACAAGAACCAACTGAGAACTACGGCGCACAGTGTAACGATGTCTATGGGAAGAGGGACAAAAATTGAAGGAGTTGTTGTTGATCGACCACGCCCTTCGCCCAACTCCCATACAATCCACAATGGTGAAACTTTATAAAGAGGCATATATTTGAGCTACAGCAATAAAATTTCGTATGTTTATATGTCACATCAAAACTAAAGTATGTACAAAAAATGGGCGTGATCCGCCCACAGCCACGTCCACCTCCCATACAACCATAAAATTGAAACCTATATATAGAGGCTTGTGTCGAAGCTACAAAAGTAAAATTGAAAATTTATTCTCTTTATACAAAAATTAAGACGTGAAAGAAAAATGGGCGTCATCCACCTTTGAACACGCCCACCTCCCATACAACAAGATATGTTATGTGTGTCGCACACTTCGCACGTGCGATTTGGCGTTAGTTGAATGTTGAACTCAAACAAAAATCATTTATAAAAAAAGTGCACGTTTGTAGCAGCTAATATTTTTTATTCTTAATCAAGATACTTTGAGACATATTAAGGCAAAGTGCTAGTGCGGCAGCAGGTGAGGGTTTTTATCCATATTATTTTCCATATAGCCGGGAAGAACACGAAGAGCGAAACGAATGAATCTGCGTTGAACGGCTTCGATTTGCATTGAATGGATGTTGTAGATGGGAGACCAAACCTGGCTGGCATATTCGAGGATGGGTCTAACAAAGGAAAGATAGAGAGATTTAGTGACGTTAGGATTGGAGAACTCTCTGGACCAGTGTTTCACGAAACCAAGTGCAGAGTTGGCTCTACTAATGATATTATCAATATGAGACCTAAAGTTATGTTCCTTGTCGCAAATAACGCCTAAATCCCGTGAAAAGCATACAGAGGGAACTGCCTTGCCGAGAATGTAATACGTTCTCGGAGGAAGTTGGAGTCGCTTAAGAGAATATGTTATAGCTTGACATTTGCTGACGTTGAGTTCCAGAAGATTATTTTGACACCAAATGAAAAAGCTGACCAGGGCGAGAATCGGCATTAGTTTGTATGCGCCGATAGATTTTCATATCATCAGCATACACAGAAATATTGGATTCATTGATGATACCATCAACATCAGCAATTGTTAAGACGAATAGCAAAGGACCAAGGTGACTGCCTTGTGGGACACCAGAGGTAGCTGTAAAAGATTTTGAATTGGAAAATCTAAAGATGACATTATAACTGCGTTCTTCGAGATATGATTTAATCCATGGCATAAACAGAGATGCAAAACCAAAGGCTTTAAGCTTAAGAAGGATGATGTGTAAGATTTTGTCAAACGCTTTACTAAAGTCGGTGGAAACTGCATCAACTTCGTAACCACTTTCCAACGAGCATAAAGTGTTTAAAAAAAAAATTGTGTGAGGTTGGTGGTAGTCGATCTTAAGAAAACCATGTTGACTAGGAGGAAAGATAGATTTGTAATGGAAGAAGAGAACTGTTTGGGAGTACATGACAGTTTTGCAATAGGTCTGTAATTAGAAATATAATTTTTAGGTCCTTTTTTATGTAAAGGGATTATGTACGAATTCTTTCATAACTTTGGAAAAACTGAGTTAGAAATAGAAAGTTGAAAGAGTGTCAAAAGGGGATGAGCCAAAAAGTTCGCGAATTTTTTGATGGCAATAGCAGGCAACCCATCGGGTCCAGGAGAAAAATCTTTTAGATTATGTAGCTTTGCTAAGACATCAGTTAGTGTAATATCAACAGAAGTCAGCGAGGTTTGAGCACAATTCCTTAGTGTAGAAAAGTATTCATAGTCTAATTCATCCTTATGACTTATGATTGACTGACTGAAGAAATTTGCAAATAGGTTTGCAATTATTTCCGTGTTATCTGAGGAGATATCTGGAAAAGTAAGGGTAGATGGATAGTTGTCAGATTTTCTTTTAATATAAATGAACTTGTAGAAGCTTTTAGGATCCGACACCAATTTTGTTTGAATATGAGCAAGATAAGATTCATATAGATGTTCACAGAGTGCAGAAAAATGGTTATAGGCGTGAAGATAATTTGTGAGGTCAATAGAAGAACGAGTAGTTTAATAAGTGCGCCAAAGTTTGTTTCTTTTATTACGAAGTGAGCGTAATTCCTTATTATACCAGGGGGGAGATGACGAAAAGTTCTTCTGCCTATTAAATGGGACAGATTGTGTGAAGGTGTCGAAAATTTTGTCATAGAAGAGAGCAACAGCATTATCAACATTTTCATGGGCATTATCGAAAAGATGTTGGAAATCGATTCTACTGATTAAGATCTCAATTTTTACAAAATCAGTTTTCCGAAAGTTGAAGCTATACGCGTGCTCAAAGTGGATGGTAGTGATCGAGTGTTGAAAGTAGATGGTTACTCGCAGAGACTACACAATTATCTGAATCTGAAGAAAAGACAAGGTCTAATTGTCTACCTATATTGTTTGTTACTCCGCTCAACTGGTAAAGGCCAGAGTCTAAAAGGCAGCTAGTAAAGAGAATTTCTTTTTCAGATGTAGCATTTGAAGGGAAATAATGGCACTCGTCATCTGACAGAACCCATTGAAGGCTGGGAAGATTAAAGTCCCCCAGAAATATAACTGTGTCAGATGGGTCAATAAGATCAAAAAGTGAATCAATTGCGTCTACTGCGAGCTGATAACCATTCACTGGTTGAGAAGGGCGAATATAGCAGCAGATAATGAATATGAACCGCTTTGCGATGCAGACTTTGGCACATATAAATTCAAAACTAGCTGTATGGGATTTTTTTTACAAAGGATGGGTCGAAGCGATTGCGAATTGCAAAAAGGACACCACGACCTGAGGAGAGATCATCTTTATCGTCTCTGAACACCACGAAATCAGACGCAAATACCTCAGTATCCTTAAAATCCTGGGTAAAATTGGTCTCAGTTAGGGCAAAAATATCGTAGGGAAGTTTAAGAGAGTTTAGAAACACTGTAGAGATTTTGGTGCGTAATCCTCTAACGTTTTGGTAGTACAGAGATACAAATAGTGGGCTTGGAATAGAGTTTTGATTATGCGAAAGTTGGTTAGGAATAATATTGTTGCTGCTCTTTACGGGACTTTTGAAGGTAAGAGACATGTACTTGTACAAGCACTTGTTTTAAAATTTATTTATTGTCATCACTGTGAATAGAACCCCGGCCAAAAATGTTACCCTTTAAGCCAATTTACGAATCTGCGGTTAATGAAACTTTTAACTTTAATTTTCAACAAATTTAAAACAAAATTTTTATTGAAAAGTGTACCTACTTTTAAAGAAAAATAAAATAAATTATTTTTCTTATTTTCCTTAAAAATAATTCAATATCAGCTAAATCTAATTTATAAAAATGAGTAAGTAACAAAATCAAACAGAATTGAGACATTATAGAAACTTTTGGAAAACAAAGCAAAAGAAAAAGAGATGAAGAATTAAAAAAAATAAAAACTATATAGTAGAGAAATAAGATAGAATAGATTGCCTAAATGATCCTCTCCTAATGATTTCTCAAAGCCTTCATGGCAAAGCATTCCATAATCTAATGGCGTTGATGAAAAAGAGGTGAGATGATATTAACGAGCTGTACCTCGGAACTTTTAAAACAAGGCTCCTTCTGGACAAACAAAACTGGAGTTTATCATACAGATAACCAGGTGTTCTTTCATGAATAATCTTATGTAGATATATACAGTTTCTGGCATTAAGATAAGCTGTCAAGTCACATCCAAGTATTGCATTTCGGAAACTAGACAGGCGACCAAATTTACGAAGACCAAACATATAGCGCGTAGCGTAGTTAAATGCAATTTGAAGCTTTAGAATCGACGACGAGTCAAGTTTACTGTATACAACCTCAGTGTACGTTATTACAGGCACAATAAGTTGAATAACCAACATACGTTTGGCCATCAAGCAAAGGTTGTGCGTTGGGTTTGAAGCCCACCATGTAATACAACTATTTCAATGAAAAGTTTAAGAATTAATAAAAGAATGATCCCCAAATCTGATGACAACTACCGCAAACTGATAACGATTTACGGATATGCACCTGGAATGTCCGAACCCTAAATTGGGATCGTGCCTCTATCCAACTGATTGATATCTTGGAAAGATATAATGCTGATATCACTGCAGTCCAAGAAATGCGATGGAAAGGACAGGGTTGCTTACGGCAAGCATCCTGTGATATCTTCTACAGCGGCCATGCGGAGAGGCACGAGTTTGGATGCGGTTTGTAGTTGACAAGAGAATACGGCATCATGTCCTGCGATTCACTCCTGTGAACGAACGACTTGCCATAATCCGTTTCAAGGCAAAATTGTTTAACATAATAAATTTTTTAAGTGCGCACGCTCCGACAGAAGAAAAAGATGACGAGACCAAAGAAAGTTTTTACGAGTGCCTTGAAGACGCATACGAGCGCTGCCCCCGTCATGACTTAAAAATCGTGCTTGGTGACTTCAACGCCAAGGTGGATAAGGAAAACATATTTGGTCCAACAGTCGGAAAGTTCAGCCTAAACGACAACACATCCAATAACGGAATGAGGTTGATTGACTTCGCCGCAGCACGAAACATGGTCGTTAGCATCTCAATATTCATAAGGCCACCTGGTTGTCCCCTGATCAAAAAACATTCAACCAAATTGATCACGTTTTGATTGACGGAAGGCACTCTTCCAGTGTACTAGACGTACGCACGATCCGTGGTGCTAACATAGACTCGGATCATTAAAGATCACTAAGAATGCTCGCAATCCTACACAAAGAAAGCTAGACGTCGACAAGCTGCAGTCAAAACGGACGGCCGAAGCCTTCGCTACTCAACTCTAATTTCTGCATCAAGAAAGCACTCCTCTGATCGACAATATATGCGGACAGTGGACGCACATATCCCACTCTATGCGTACGGCTGTCGAAGAGGTGATTAGCTACCACCGCCCTCGCCGAAACCAGTGGCACGACCAGGAGTGTCGCGACGCCACTGCAGAAAAGGACGCCGCCTACAAAGTCACCCTGCAGTCGGTTGTAACGCGTGCTGTTATGGAGTGATACCGAGAGAAGAGGAGGGAAGAGAGACGCATTTTCAGGCAAAAAAAACGAGAGGCGGAAATGCGTAAGTGCGAGAAAATTGAGATGCGACAGGAATGGGCGACAGGAATGAGACTCGAAAATTTTTCGAAAAAATAAGACGCATGGCTGATAGTTTTAAGACCGGAGCCTCTTCTTGCAAGGATGAGAATGGGAATCAAGTGACAGATATCCAGAGTACACTGATGTTATGTAGGGAGCACTTCTCTAGTCTTCTAAATGGCGACGCTGACAACAATCCCGCCAGTGGAGATGATATCCCGGAAACCCCAATTATGAATGACAGCGTTGAAGTTCCACTGCCCGACTATAACGAGGTCTTAACAGCTATAGCTCGGCTTAAAAACAACAAAGTCACAGGAGCCGATGGCCTACCGGCTGAGCTGTTTAAGACCGGTGGCGAAACTCTGTTTAAATGCATTCACAGACTTCTATGCAGAATATGGTCGGAAGAATGCATTCCAGATGATTGGAACCTCAGTGTGCTCTGCCAAATCCATTTTCGCCAACTACCGTGGGATTAGCCTTCTTAATATCGCATATCAGGTGCTGTCGAGCGTATTGTGTGAAAGACTGAAGCCCATCGTTAACCAACTGATTGGACCTTATCAGTGTGGCTTCAGACCTGGAAAGTCCACCATCGACCAGATCTTCACGCTCCGACAAATCTTGGAAAAGACCCTCGAAAAACAAAGCGAAACACACTATCTTTTTGTCGATTTCAAAGCCGCCTTCGACAGTCCAATAAGGATTCACCTTTACTCCATCATGTCTGAATTTGGTATTCTTGCTAAGCTAATACGTCTTTGCAGGATGACACAGGATTCGCAGGATTCGGTACCCAGCGGTGGCCAACGCAGACGAGGAAGACCGCATCTCCGTTGGAAAGACCAGGCATTGGATAACCTGACAACGCTTGGAGTTTCCAACTGGCGCCAGCAAGCGCACGACAAAAGAGGCTGGCGCAAATTCTTAGACCAGACCAAAACCGACCAACGGTTGTAAGCGCCATCTAAGTAAGTAAGTAAGTAAACAACATGCGTTTAATGTTAACTGGAGTAAAAAAGTGGAGGAATAAACTTTTTGACAACACTATTCACAAAAAACACAACACTATTCTCGACCATGTAGACAAAGGAAAGCGAGGAGTTAACATGAAAACCAAGATTTACAATTTTTGACACAACAGATAGCTTGTTAGAACCAATAAACAAATCAGGAACATCATTAACACATATTTTAACTTTACAAAAGGTCATCTAGAAGTCCAGTACTTCTTTCTAAAACTATAAAGATTTAACTAATATGGGTTGTATGGATCGTGTTTGTGGGCTGATGATAAGTATTTTTTGTACTCAATTTAGTTTTAATGTAACATATGGATCGAAAATGTAACATACTACCAAGCTTTATGCCTGTATTACATATTCTACTTCTTTAATGAGTGTTTTATATGGGTCAGAAAGTAAAAAATTTAAAAAAAAAAATTACAAAAATTGAATTACAAAGATTGAACAACTATTTAATTTTTTTTTTTTTTTAGGTTTAACCAAATTAAACAGACTTTTTTCATACTGGTTATGATGTTGAAAGGACGAAGGTTGGCAGTTGGTTCACATCGGTAAATAAAACAACAAATATTTTGTTTTCCTTTGGTTATTTCTTCACTGCCTCTGCACTTGCCATGTCTGTGGAGTTCAGTTATTCAGTTACAGTTATGTCTTCGGTCTGTTGCTGTTGCTGAAGCAGACAGACGAGAGGATGAGCGGATGGCTGAAATTAATAAAAATGAATGAGGGCCGCATCATAAAATTAAAATTCAGTTGAACAGTGCAATTTCAACACGGTCCAGCGCAACATGGCAGCGACACCGAGTTTCCTCCAATCCGCGCCGTACGAATGGATGGACAAATGGACGAATGGTACGCAGTATGATGAAGCGCATTGGGTGGAATGTTTCTTTTGGATTCTTAATTCGAAAGTCAAAATTTATTATGGAAGAAAGTCCATAAATCTGTCCGGACAACTGGGTGTTAGAAATTGCACGCGGGCTGATAAGAGTGGTGCTAGCAGTGTTGATGGCGTCAGGACAATGGGAGGATACGTCATAAATTAATGTTTTCATATATTTTTTATATGTTTTGTTTTTCCGTACCAGTCACTCTGTTCTCATAACTTTTGCTGTTTATGGATTTCTTGTGTCTTGCACAAAAATTCAGCAAGTTTTTAAGTAAAATATTCAAAATAATTTCTTAACTGCTGCTGACTTGATGTGATTTCGAAAAGTTTTTACGATGTGAAATAAAATTTCAAAACATTCAAAGAAAAAACTCTAAATCAGTATTGTTGTGCACAGTTCAATGATAAGCGAGTGCAGCGTAATGAATACTATTTTTATGCGTGTCTTCAATCATCCTTAAGTTCTCTTAAAAATGTTCAACAAAATAGTTCATCGAAGTTTTTCTGTTTGTAAAGAAGAAAGTTCAACAACAACTACATGAGTCAATTTCAATATTGGCAGATATAAGTTTTATGATGGAATAGATGGAGTTGAGCCATTGTCTGGACTCTTTTAAAAATTGTTATAAAATAAATATGTACTGTTTAATATTCTTTAAATAATTTGGCTTTCTTTAAAAGTGTTAACCTTCCAATTGGTTATAAAAAAGAAAAGTTAACATGCCCCAGGTCCACCCCACATTAACCGCTTACTGTGCCTGACAATATTGTTTGGCAACAAGTCATTTTTTTTTTTTTTTTAATTTAACCCCAAGGACGTGTTGAACGATCAAAAAACATAGAAGAAAAATAAAATAAAAATTTCTCTCTGAGCTTCCACCTGATTTCTTATCTAGCACCTTGTGACAGAGACAACCAAAAACAACATAAATGACATCAACTCCTCGCTGTAGGGTTCATAAACGAGCAATCCTACCACAAATCCAAGCTAAATTGCTATTAAACATTATTTGCCCAGATTTATTGTTTTACTGCCAAGTGGTGTGTCCTTCGTAACCTCAGCGTCCCCAAGGCACGCTGCAATGAGTGGTGAGTGAATTTGTTGCTTTCTTTCACGTTCCTAATACTATGACACACACACACACACATACACACAAACACTCCAGAGCTCCCTCAAAGGCAGACTGACGGGTGTATGGAAGGACGCACGCCATGAACCAATGAGGGAACGACGAAGCAGCAAACGAAAAGACTTTCACCACTCAATGCGGTGGTCTGCGCTCTGTTGCTGCTTTGCTACTTTGCTGTCAATGATGACACTACTTTTGGCCACTTTCACAGTCGAGTGACAGCACCAGAATCAATGTTGTGCTTATAATTCCTGGGAGGACATTCTGCAGACACTTGTCACATCAATTAGAAGATACACAGATAAAACAGGACACTCTGCACACAACTCAAACACTCCGACCGGCTGTTTCTTCTCCAAATTGTCACTCCTTCTCTTCTTCACGCCTGCACTCTATCACTTGTACACTTCGGCCCTAATGCAGCAGTAGTTGTATTGAGGCTGCTGTTTTTGTTTTCATAGCTGTTGTTTTATTTGTGTTTAATGGACGTAAAAATTGTGTTTTCATAGAAAATTATTTCATTAGAACCAATTAAGGATTTTTCTGATGAATGTGAAGAACGAACAAATCGAAGCAAAAAGCTCTGCCCAATTGAAGCTAATGACAATAAGACAACGGATTCCAATAAAATCGGCAAAACAATTCAAATTGATTTCAGCCTTAATGTTAACGAACACAATCAAACAATAGAGTAGAGATCATCTGCGTATCTTGTTCTTGAAATACGGCAGTTGTTGATGGTTCGTAATTATTGCAATTCTTGCAAAATAGGCTACAGGACGAAAGATTAGATGAAGGCATTTTTGATATTTGCACAAATTAAGTGCAACTCAGAGCTTCATGATGCTTGTCGAGTTGGCATAATCAAAATGGACATATAGCAAAAGAAGTAGTTCAAACGTCGAGATGGTGATAAGAGTTAAAATGTATTTGCAATATACTATATATATGTACGTCCTAAGAAAGAAAGTCATATCTCTACTTAAGTAGTTTTGAGATGTTAAGCTTTTACGTTTTTTATCTTTCGTGACTTAAAATTTAATTTTTCACAACTCGATAATCTTTCTTAAATAAATATTAAAGTTACAAATGGAAGAAAGTTTGTGGATGTATGGAGAGGATTTATTTTATTTACGAAAGTCACTCAAAAAAGATCTTACCAAATTATCAAACCAAATTATAGAAATAATTTTTATTTTGTATAAATGTTAAATAAGTAAGTGTAGCCGTAACTCTAAATAACTTCTTAGTCCTGATGACTTCAAGCTTTCTGTCAAAGTAAAAAATTCGGTTGACTTGACTTTTTTGCAATTAAGGTAAATGTACGGAATTCCGTAAGGTTAAGGAATCTTTTTGCTAAATGAATTATTTAAGAGAGGTTAAAAGACATTTTGACATAAGGTCTTTTTAAGAGTATTTGGAAATGTATTTTTTTCAATTAAAATAGTAAGTAGGGAGAAAAGTTATTTTTTAAGAGAAAATTTGGTACATTTTCAAATTTACCCAAACGTCTCTAATTCCGTGATAAAATTTGTTGATTGAACTTTATTCCGTAAATTTAAGTCTCTTATTCCGTTAAAAATCCACACCATAAGTTCAAGGGTTTCTATTTTCATTTTTTAAGTAATGTGATGACATTTAATGCATTCTTCAATTTTTTCAAAATTCATTTTAGTAACGAAACATAAAATAAGGTTTGAATTGTAATGTAATTTAATGGATTACATGGGATTGAAAAAATGTTTAATAGAATAAAAATAAAACCATTTAGTGGAGGTAATTTATACAGAACGCCACGATTCTTGATTTGTTCTGGAGCTCTTACTTTTTAAAGCACATCTATTTTGGTGTCAGTGCCATGATTTTGACCTCATTGCGCCGAGGAGTAACCTAAATGTTAGCGACCTTTCCTAGAAACTTTTCTTATTTATATTTACTAAAACATAATCCGCTTTCAAAACAAATAATTAATCGATTAAACCATTAAAAATTACTTCTTTGGTTTGTGTGGTTTTTTATTTTGGTGTAGTTTTTGATAATATCGGGATTTAAACTAGACTGAATGCGGTGCTCAAACAATTGCAGTGGGCAAAAGTTATTCTCGTTTTAAATGCTCTGCAATATTATTGATAAGCAGATTTTGCAGAGATCTTTTCTAAGAAAATTTAAGGTAGTGGAAGACGGCAATAGCTGTTGGTTGAATAAAATGAAAAATTCCGTATTCAGAATTCACTTAAATAGCGACAGATGAGAAGAATGCCCCCTATAAAGAGGGACATTCAAAATTAATTAATTTTTAGTGACAGGAAACTCTGTTTTTATCAAGTTAAAGACCCGTTCAACAATTAATGCTTCCACGGTTTATAAAAGTACGGTGGTTCATCAACATTTATTTCTTTGATGAAGTTATTTCTCAATTTATTGACATATCTTTGTATTAAGCCTAGTACTATTTTCGTTTGCGTGGAATTTCGCTGGCAACATCCATTTTTTTGTTGCGTGAACAATTTTGGCAGATATTTTGTTGCGAACGAACAGCTGATGTTCAGTTAAAAAATTTCAACAAAAAGTAAATAAATAGCAAGAATTTATTAAGGGAAAGCAAAAAATCATTTAAGCTCTTTAAATTGTATTGTTTGTGATTTGCAGGACAAGTAATTAGTTTATAGCAATCTTCAGCTGCGAAGTTTTGAGACCGCCAACACCGTCGAAAGGAGCATCCGTATTAACAATTTCCAACAACTGTAATTATTTATTGCAAATCTTTAGAAATAGTACAAAAAATATAATTTCAATTACAAACTTTGTTCTTTTGCTTGCCGGTCGGTAAATGGTCGGTTCAATTAAATTACCGTGAAAATAATGTTGTTAGATGCATGTTGCGCAATATAGTACTAGATTTTTCGCAGCGAAACATAGTACAGCTTTGATGAAAAACTTGTGAAATATTCACGCTTGTTTCACAGCTGTCATTTTTTGTATGGAGATTTGAGTGGAATTTCGCGTGAAGCTGAACAGAGTACTATGCTTTAAATGCTAAATCTAGTTCTTTACTTAATTTAGTGATTAAAGAATCATTTTTGGTCAATGAGGTAAAAAGATATATTTAAATAATCAGACAGCGAAAAGATGTTAGCATTGTTGACAATGACGCCTTAACTCAAGCTATCTTAAAAAACTGACATGATTTTCGAAAACAGCACTCAATATTCGTCTACAATAAATTTTTATTTCTTCTGAATTGTCATATTTATTCCCCTTATTAATTCTTTTTCCAAAAAGGCTTTGTCCTTAAGAAATGCAACGTACTTAGAAACCTTATGCTCCTAATGCCGTCATATATAACGGAATTAGGTAACGTTGAAGAAATTTTGAACTTTATTCCGTTAACGATTTTTCGGCATTCATTATTGTTTCAAAACGGAAATTTAAAATTTAATATAAGAAATAAAATGTTTTGTACAATAAAAAAAGAAACAGTTTCGATAGTATCGTAAGTGTAGACGTAGAATTCCGTTTAAGTTGTAACCTCTTCTACTTTGTCTCTTTGGTCCGATTGTTTTGAATGAATGACACTCAATTATGGACTACTTATCGATGCCAAAACAAAGAAAAAGTTAAATAGTAAGTATGATTAAATGAGCAAGCAAAAAGAAACAAGCAAAATTTCAAGTTTTTTCGATCATTTCGTTAAGTTTGATACGTTGAGTTCATTGACTTAGTTGAAAAGAAGGCGAAGCAAATGCACTTTCCATTGGTGCCACTTTCGTCTCTGCCCGATATATAGTTTGCGAGCTACAGTCAGTTTAACTACTAATTTCAAATTAAAATTAAGACCCCGATTTTTAAAAAATCGTATGGTTACTATATTTCACGCTGAGCACATGTCATTTCCTCTCGTCTCTGTCTGATATTTAGTTTGCTAGCTACACTTTCTGTTCGATGTATAGTTTGCAAACCACACTCGCTAGTGCTAGAGGTATGTGGAATCTAAATTAATTTGCATTATAAACAAAAATTTAAATTTTACGCCATCTATTGAGTAAAAGCATAAAAAGAAATACGATCCAACTCGCTTTTTTCATAAGAGTTAAATCTAACCGGATCATAGACCCATTTCGTTAAATTTGACAGATTGAGTTCATTGACTGAGTTGAAAAGAGGTTCATGAACTCTGGTTTCAAAATAGTATACTAGAACAGTAGTGCATACATACACCCAATGCGAACTAATTCTTACAATGCTGCCAAAGCGAACCAATCAGTTCGTGCAAAACCAAAGCATACAAGCATAAACATCGAAAGAAAAACAAAGAAAGCAGCAGGCACATAAGCATCTGATGATTGATTTTCTTATATAAAACTATGCATTTTTCTTCTTATGTTTTACTATTTTGTGACTTTAATATAATAGTGACAAAATCCAAAGTTAGATATTCATTCAGCGCGGGATATATCTGATATTTTAGTATATATATTATCTTTGAACGAAGTGTATTAAAGGCTGTAGGTATACCCTAAAGTATTCGCCAAAAACGTTGCCTAATGACCTCGAAAAAATCTGTTAAAACGACCCCATACAAACCGAGCTGTAAGACGTAATTCTACGTCAAAACTAGCAAACTGACTTGATTTTGTTTGCACGTTTTCAAATAGACAACAAATATCTATATTTCCATAACATCATTTTTAATAAATTTAAAGGAAATTAATGAATTACAAATACACATATTAAGGATTTGGAAAGTAATTTTATATCACGTAATTGGCTCAAAATGTTTTTGAAGGATATATAAAGTTAACAAAACTTAATAACAATAAGAAGTATTAATTATGAATATGTAATTTAGTAATTTAAAATGCAATAACTTTCCTTAAATCCGTTACTATCACGTCATTAGGTCTGTTTCCGTACGCACTTCAAGTAAAGTTCGAGTAAAGTTCGGGTAATAGAGAGTAATTTGATTATTTGTCAAAATGAGAAAATTTGTCAAAAAGTACGGAAACGCTTTCAAGTAAGTTTCGAGCACCACACCTGTTTTTTGAAAACAATAAAATTTAATTGCTGTGTTTCTGTATTTAAAACGTTTTCGTAAGCGTAATTTTAACTATTTTTATTAATTTTCTAACCAATTGCATACATTTTGTTCGCAATACAATGCAACAATTTAATTTTATCACTTTGACAATCAGCTGTTTGAAGCTCGAGATTCGTGCTCGAAGAAATTTTTCAAGTAAAGTTCGAGTAATAGAGAGCCACAAAAAGTGACATTTTGCTTGTTCTTCTTCTCTCTCGAGCTGGAAAAATGTGTACGGAAACGCTTTCGAGTAACTTCAAGTTACTTGAAGTGAGTACGGAAACAGACCTATTAGGTTCATTCAAAAAGTTGTTTGTCCTCAATTACGTAAATCACTAAAATATCTGCTATTTTTAAATACCTACTTTATTAAATCAACAAACACTATTAACACTTTTTTAACACTTTAAAAACACTGCTTACTTTTCGTTCAAAATAAATTTTATAAAACTTTTGTAAATTTTTAAATTATAAGCTTAAGAAAACATACTCTAAGGCTTAACCATTTTGATTAGAGAAACAGAACAAAGTGCGCATGCGGCGAAGTGTGTTGACTAACTCGCAAACTGTGAATGATCTAACGATATCTCGAAAATGAGTGTGATGCAAATGTGGGAAGGGCACGTTTCTCGAGACAGTGGCTTAAAAAAATGGTTTGATTTTTATCATGGCATCTTATTTTCCGGCATTAAAAAATAAATAAAAAAATTCACGGGATAAGGTTCACTTACGGAATTCCGCACATTTACCTTAAATCATAATAGTATCTTTGTCTGGAGTCTTCGAAACGGGGCTTTGATATTGACATTAAAAGTTGAAATTTTGAATTCAAAACACATTTTTATACAAATTTCACAATTGTATAAAAAATTGTTATTTTTAAAAAAAATTCAAATTCGACTAACTCAAGAACTCTCTCCCAACAAATTTCATAAAATCCAAGATCAGATTTTTTTCTCAAAAATTTAATTTCTTTCTTAGAAGGTTAAGAACCCCCTCTATCAGATATATCGTATATATATAAACATTCTGCACATCTGGGCAACATAACCTTTCGAATGATATAAATTTCATTTATTTTGAGTTTTAATTAATACCAAAAAAGCGTACGACAAACTTTAATGTTCACGTATTTATATATAAGAAGATTATAATTAAACCCATACAAATTTACAAAAAAAAAACAATTAAAAACTTATTTGAAACCTATTTGTCCATTGAAGTATATTATTTCCGGGCTATTAGAAGAGCATCAACAAAACAATTTTACTTATTTGCCTACAAACAACCAATTCATTGAACAGAACTTGAACAAAATCTATGGAAGCACCCAACCCCAAAAAAACATGTGCACTCAATTTTATTTTAATTTTGAGCATTTTGAGAGTCGTCACATACAAATTAATATTATTAATTCATTGATATATTTTTTAAACTATCTTTGTTTTAATTAATCTAACTTTCTAGGAATTTTTAATACTTTACCTTTTCAAATAGTTTAAAGCTGCGAAAATTATTGGTATTTTTACAAAATATTTTGCTCTTCAAAATATATTTGATTTAAAACTGTTGTTTTTCCTTAAGCTGCAATGAATAACAGAAAACCTAACTGATTTTTTTTTTTCTTTTTTTTTTTTGACGTGGGTGTATTTTTTGTTATTGTGTGCACATAGATACAACAGTTACAGAGAATGTAACATTAGTTGTATTAACTCAAAATTAATGTCATCTATATTTGTAAGTTTTACAAGCTAAACATGTGTAGATATAACTTGAAGCTTTTGTTCTCGTTGCCGTTTTGGACTTTAACTACCTACGTACTGGATTGTGGTTTGAGGTCATTGAAAACACTGAAACAAGCCTGCTCTTAAGACCATTAGATACAAGAAGCAACACATGCACACATGTTTGTTTGGCTGTCCGTATGATGAAGTTAAAGATATAAATTATCAACCAACAATAATATGACTTCCTGTACTGTTTTCTAAAAGCCTCAGGTAAGATTTGCGATGTGTTACAAGACGTTGAGGATGAAGATTGCAAGAAGAAAGATGAATTTCGCCTTTGTCCAACATATAAAACAATGTTATTGAAAAGACAGTTTCGTGGAAATTTTAAAATATGCTCCGATACTAAACCAGAATGAAAGCTACACTGATGAGTTTGTGTTTTCATTTAATCTAACCTAGTGTTATATTAATGTGCAACAGATATGTCCCATAAATGCTTCAAACTGTCATAAATTGGATATACTTTTAGTTTAAGTCAATAAATGTCAAGTCAATAAAAAAAAATTCCACTGAACTTAATACATGCGATGATTTGAAGCAAATAAGATAATTGGCTCATTCCATAGAGACGAGTGTGACGTTTGGACTTCTTTATCGTGTTGAAAATGGTATTAATCGGCTAAACTTTAAGCATTTTACTTTAGTCCAAGGTTTCCAAATGCTAAAACATAATGCAATTTTTTATATTAGTTTAATAGTAATATTACTTAAGCACCTGAAACAAGTGTGACTGGCACAAGTTTAAAACCTTTAAATTTTGATTCAAACATTGAAATTCAGTACATCTGGCACAGTGATCTGCCATTCTTAACTTACATATAGTTGAATTATATATTTTTTAGTTGAATACTTGTGAGAAATAATTTTGGAAAATTACAATTACGACAGTTAAATAACTTTTATTTTTTTATAATATAAGCTGGGACATGTGTAACCTAAGATTTTCTCGGGCGTGACGAGTTAGAACTTAATTTATAGAAAATATATAAAAAAATTAGCGTCTAAAATAATAATCCTATATTTTTGACAGCAAAAACAAACCAAATATTTATTATTTACAATTAAAAAAAACTAGAGGTAAAAATTGTATGAGTTTCTGCAAATTTTAATTAGTTTCAAAGAATAATAAAGGCTGGTATTTAAAACTTTATTCGATAAGAATTTGTCAAAATTAATCAAAAACAGTGGTTTCGTTATATTTTGGAATTTTTAATGTATTATTAATCTTGATATGTCATTATCATTCAAATGTATCATTTCTCTACGACAAAAATTAGAATTTCGGATAGATTTTTGGAGTTTTTGCGAGCATTTAAAGATTCCCGACCTATTCTTATTGTTACCTGAAAAGATTTTACCAAAAATTATTTCGGCGCGTGTTCAATAACAAAAGCAATTATAACCAAAGTATTTAAGAATATTTCAGTAAGATTATTAGATAAAATTTTAAAAATCGTGTCTGGTGTGACAAACTTCTAGTAACGAAAATAAGGAATAGAAAGAGATAATTTGATTAAAGAAGTTAAGCAATAAATCTTTTGTAAGATTATGCCTCTTTTTTAGATTACTTGATCAAACTAAAAACCTTACATTTCATCAACTTGTCAACTTTTCGGACGCTTCCGTAGCAATACAATAAGCGATAACATCGCTCACCTAGATATATCTTCAAAAACAGTTGACACAGCTGAATGTGGCCATCGCGTATTGATTATATTTGACAGTAGCAAGTGCATTCTCATCAGAAAATAAGCAGCTGTCAATGCTGCCTGAGTAATTTTATTATGCTCCATAGCACAGTAGAAATGAGTAATACAGTGATATTTTAAGAACACAGTCAAAATATATGTTATTTTGATCAACAGCGAATTATATTGAATGCTTGAAAAAAAAATACGAACAACTTTAAAAGTTGTTCAAGAAAAAAGAAAACAAACAGAGAAATAACATAAATGAAAATCGTGAATTTACTTACCACTTCATTTTTTAAGAACTGGATCACCACAGTTGCCAGTGAGTTTTTGATCACCGTTGTTAAATTTCCGGTACACACTTAAGTAATTCCTTAGAAATTCCAAGGAAAATCAATTGCTTACGATTTATTCATTAGACTTAATATCTTGAGGCCCCTGCCAAAATGTGCGAATTGTACTCGATTTTCAGTCTTATATATGAGTTAAAGATGGTGCGAAGATCAGCTGAAGTGAAGTATTTGTACCGTTTGCGGGAACCTAGGCACTTGGCTGCTTCTTTCGACACATCGAAAATATGATTATTCCAACGAAGATCAGATTGAATCGATAAGCCCAGGACGTCAAGAGCAGCTGATTCCACAAGATCTTTACCATTCATATTATGGGGAGCTAAGGGGCAATCCATTCGTTTGTGGCTAAACAAACAATACTGGGTCATGCTTTCATTAAGCTCTACTCTATTAGCAAGACTCCACTCGTAGATTTTTTTTTAGTCGTTAAGGAATGTGTCGTTCATATTTTACCTCATTCTCTCAATCTCCAAAGAGCTCGGGCGTTTTTTTAACGAATATGAATGACGAATGCTGTTGTCGTCCGTAAGCGAATGAATTGGGTTATGAGTCCTTTAGTACTAGTGAAATCGCTTGGGAGTGGGAGTGTAGAAGAAAGCAATTGACGCCTTCCTAAAGCATCTTTAAGTGAAATTCGATAGTTGATATAGTGCTCTGCCGCACATACAACATTCTACACTTCTTTCGCTAGATTTGTCTTTCTCTCCTACTTATCTATCTGCACATTTTCGTTCCGAACCAAGGCAGACTGGACGAAATAGGTTTGACACCTGCAATCCTTGTTCCGATTTTAGGTTTAAATCATTCTACTTATACAACAGAAAAAATGTTTGGGCCATTTCTATACCTCACAATTCTTAATACCCCATTGGCTATTTTAATTTTTTTCACCGCGTGTGTAATGCCATGTCCACACAGAGAGTTGAGTTTGCGTTTCCAGTACAAAGTTGCGTTTTGCCCTTGAACTCAATATAAACGCTGGCGTTTCCAGTACAAGTTTGCAGGAGAAAATGCAACTAAACTCAACTTGCTTTCTACATTTACCAAAACTCTATTTGATACTTGCCTAAAAGTAGATTTTAGCTGTGTTCAGTATATTGAACGATTAGAAATGCCAACAACAGCTATTTGTCAATTGTGCAAGTTTCTATTTGTAATTTATTTTTAACAAAAATAAGCCAAAAAACAAATAAAAGAACTTGGAAAAGTTTAGAAGATGAGGGTTTCTAATCAGTCAGTTAGTATGGGTCGAAAAAAGCTGAGATTTGAGCGAAATTCCTAAAATTGGCGATCATTTCAATCCATCATTAACTCAATTCTGCCGACGTATCTCTGTTCGGTTGAACTCAAACGAAACGCAAACTAAACTCTCTGTGTAGGCATGGCATAAGAAGACGCAGCAAGTATATATATAAAAGTATAAAGTACATTATCGATCAACATCACCACCTGAGCAGGTCTATCTCTCTGTCGATTCGATTTAAAAGCTTTTATAAGTAGTACACATAAAATTCAACTCTGGCCAAGTCGACTGGTTTAAGAAAGCATTGGGTCTTTTCGGAAAAAAATATTAAAAATATAGATAAAAGTGGTGTTCAAAAAGTTTTTTAAGTTTTAAGAAAGAAAAAGATTCAATCAAATACAAAATTTCTATTCGTTTAGAATATATAGATTTTTCACCACTAAATTCCAAAAAATTCACCTTTTTGTTCACTGTGCATCGATTAAGGAAGCCGATAACACCTTGATCTAGTCGTTTGGTTTGTGTATCTACTAATATTTGTATTTAAATGCATTTCGTGATTTGTTTACTTCTTTCAAATTTTGTTGATTCAGAGATGTTGGTTAAATTTACGACACTGCAGAGCCATCTTTTGTTTGAACCAAAATTGCTTCATTTGCTCAGACAAAAAACCAAAGCATAGCAGAAGAAAATAGTACAGGAGTTAAACATCGTCTTTTGTCGAATCATCAACTTAAAAACTACCAACCACAGCATTTCTTTCACAACATAAGGTATGGCTTAAATAGTTAGAAGCCTGCTTGGCTTCCATATTTGTGTGTGTGTGTGTGTGTGTGTGTGTGTGTTTGTTTGCTGTCTGTCAAAATGTGTTCTGCACTTGTACTTTGGATACATATCAGATGAGCATGTGTTGATTTGTTAAGTAAATTAGACTAATAGTTCCTTCCGGGTGTACGAGCAAAGTTCCTCCCCTGCCGGCATTCATATATTTCTGCTACACTACAAATTTGCTCAGTTTCAGCAATAAATTATTCGTAATTAAAAACATTTACAAACAAATATGAATTTCAGCATGAAATGTGTTTCGAAATGAAATAGCAAAAATATTTCTTTGCCAACACAAGCTGACTCGCTCCAACACACAAGCGCTCACTTACTCATCGCTCCTTGTGAAATCACGTTTTTGTCATGCAAAAACAAAACAACCAACAAACAATAAGAAAAACAAAAAAAAAATATATAAAAACATATCGCGTCCTCATATTAAATTCTTTTATCTAAGCTTTTGTCAGATTCACGTAGTCACTTAAAGCAGCTTTGCAGTGCAATCTGGCAACATTTTGAAGTGGTTTTTGAAAATAGTTTATGCATGAATGAAATTTTTTAAGCATTAGCAAAACAAAATTCTTAACCTGACAGTCGGAAGTGTTTTGATTTGTGATGTTGTTTTAATGGATTTATTCTTGCAAATAATATATCAAAATCCACATTCTCAGAGTGTTAAGAATTGCATCGAATTGCATTCTTATTGTAGTAAGACACAGAATAATCGGATAACTTTTTTGAAATTCGGAGATGAGGCAATACGAATGCTACAATTAATCCAAAACTTAAAGAAAAAAAACACAACAATATCCAGCAAATTAGGAATCTATCCATCCAAAAACAAATATACAAAAGATACTAATTTTATAATTTCGACTCTCTCGAGTACAAGAAAGATGGTTGCACATGGCTTGTGCGAGACTCGCCCAATTTGCAAGTTATACTTGAGTGTTTCTCTATTTATGTATGTTTTATGTTTCCGTAACTAAATTTATTGTGTGCGAAGAATTTTTGTTACTATTCTGTTGGTTTTGTTATTTTTTTTCTTTTTTTGCCTGAGTTTTATTTTATCGAAGCTAAAGCTGATATGCCGTTGAAAGTAGCGGCAACCAGAACTCAAAGTGTGGATGGTAGGAACCACCCTGCGCCAAATGCGAAGCATACCAGAAAACTTTCGAAACCACTTGAAAAGTTATTTCAGTTTAAGTTGAGTACACGCTGTTAATGTTTCCAATAGACAGTCCGCAGTCTGTGGTTCATCTACATTCAGCCGCTGCAACGGTCGATGCTGCCTGCCTACGCGTCGAGTACGGCTTGAGCCCGCATTGAAAACTAGTTCGTTCCACTTGGCGGTGGCACATCGAAGATCGCAATGAACACTTCGCAACACATGACTATTAACGTGCAGCCAGAGCGGGCTGAACTAAAGACGTTGCATTGGGTTGCTGGTATCTGATGGAAATGTTCCTTGTGCTTGTTGTGTTGCTTGCTGCTCGTTTGTGCGCTGCTTCTTGGTCAGAAGTTCGAATATAAAACAAACATTGACATAGAATAGCCTCGCTCAAGCACTCAACTTGTTCCTTTAAGAAGAGAAAATAAATCCTTGTACGAAACTCGTCGACATCAACACGGCATGGCGCAAGGCTTTTTGCGGCATCTGTTGAGAGTCTGGCAACAGCTGTTCAACTGTGTGCGCTTTGAAACTAAAACTCGCCGGCAACACGCTGGCATTGTTGTTGCTCTTGATGCACTCCACTGAACCGCAACCGAAAGAAAACTTTAACGTATGGGCAGGAAATAAAACACACATAATTTTATATGATTTGGTTGTACGTTGGAGATACATGTGGGAAATCCTTTGCTTCCCCAAGTTGATGATTCAGTTGACGCTTCGATACAATCGCCTATAAATGTCTTCCATACGATAGTTCCACATTAGCCTTTAAGTCTAGCCTTTGGTTCGTTAGCACTTTAGAGGATTTTAAGTCAGTTTTAAGAATAGTTTATTTTCAAAAGAAAAATTATTTTCAAAAATAAAAATTATTGCCAAGCACATAGAATAACACTTTTTTACAAAATAAAATAAAAAAACAGTGTGACCAAAACTTTTTAATAAAATTGAACTAAAACATATAAAAAATTATTCATTGAAAGGTTTCTAAGATATCGACCGATGATATTTCTGTGTCGACAAGGAATAACAGCTAAAGTCATTTTTCAGGTTTTCAGAAGAGTATTTTGAAGATTTAATGAGAACCCTGACATTTGCTGTTTAGATTTGATGGCCTCAAAAATTTTGGTTTCAAGGTACAACTATAAAAATTTGCGTACTTGTGTATTTTTTTTTTTTTGTGAGGAATGCAATGAAAGTAATAACTTAATCTTGCTTTGTCCTGACTCAACTTTAGCGGATATTCTTTGTCGACACAGATTTTCTTTTTCGAAAGACGTGACTTATCGTTATTCGTTATAAATTGTGTTCAGACCATGAAAGAATAATAAGGTAGGCTCATATTTATATGGCTGCTCAAATGTCTAGTTTTACACAAACAATGCTGTGAGGTGCTATAAACGTCAAACGAAAAGGCAACAACAATAATTAGAACAACTTAAATCCGAACAGCTGATTTTGACATCTAGCTTACTTCCTTCAGGTTCAGACCAGAGACCTGCAACGAATCACATTTTTGAGAGTCTGAGTTCGTGAAATGAAGCTCATCGAACGTCAAAGTAATACCAAATACTCTTCAACATTGAACCAGTTGTTATAAATCATACCAAATACTCATAGCTCAAGCAAATGTCCCACAACTCATTGGGACTACATTTTCTTTGTCGTAGTTTTTGAACTAAAGCTGGAAGTTCATTCGATGCAGTTGCGTTTTTCGTACGTTTACTCGGTAGAGCAATTTACGCAAGAAAATGATGGTAGAGTTCAATCACTGCGTTTTATAGCCCATTCACAATGACGACAACGGGCGACGGACAACAGGTCTCCACTCTGTCGTTGTAGAGAATTTTCGGGCGACTTGAATTTTTTAAACGCGACAACAACAAGCTACAGCAGAAAGTGCTTAGTGAAATCAGCAATATTTTTTCAGGTTATTGAATTGAATTTCAATTAAATTAATTATTAAATAATATTAATAAACTCACATCAAAGTTTGCAATTAAATATATAAATTGAACACAAAAACAAGCACTTGATCAGCCGGCATGAAAAAAACACGAATGTAAACAATTACATTACATTTGACATTTACTTTTGTCGTCTGTTTTTGTCTCCAAATTAGAATTAAATTGAAGGTGCCTACAGCTACATTTGATGTCGGGCAACAATGTCGTCGCAATTGTCTCCAAAAGTTCATCCCATAAGAAATACATGTGAAAAAAAGTGACTTTTGACGCTCGTCGCTCGTTGTCGTCATTGTGGATGGGCTATTACGTTCAGAGCAAGCAAGGGCTGCAACATTATAAAACAGTTTGTATGTTCCTAGCGTCATATTTCTTAATAATTTTTACACAAAAAAACTTTAAATGTCGTAATTTATAATCATACAAATTTAAATTCTAATGTCCGTTAACTGATCTCTGAAGTTTAAATTCCTTAATCTCAGATTTCGTAAACAGAGTTTAAATTTTAAACTCAGTTAAAATTATTTTCGTAACTTATCTCATTTTTATCGGCAGTTTGCTTAAACTCTGTTTATAAATTTAAACTGAGATTAAAAAACATATTTGAGCGGCACTGTAGTAAAAATTCTACAACTTTGACGTAGGACATCAAAATATTTCAAAAATTTTTCATAAAATAATGCAAATTGTCAGTTTCATTGGAATATTTTTTTTTCAAAACATAAAATATGTTTGTTTTTTGTTTTGATTTTTTTGAAGTATGATTTTTTTATTTTTTATTTTTTGTTTACGATTGAGAATATTTCCAATGTTCTCAGAGAATTTTTGACAAAATCTAAGTTTAAATTTTTTAAACCTAGAATTTCTGTGCTTAAATGTAAACTTGCCTCACCAAGTTAAACTTAAATTTTTTGAGATGAGGTATCGGCCTTAAAATTTAAACTGAAGTTAAGGAATTTTAAACTTTGTTTAAGCTAAACTTTGTTTAAAATTGAGATCAGTTAACGAGCCTAAGTGTTAAACATGTCCTGTTGTTGAACAAATGATCAACAAAAAAATCAAAAATATTTAAAATTTTTAAGATCTATGTGCAAGAGCCATCCCTGAAAGTAATTCCTTCTGACTCGATACTTTACTTTCTTCTCGCTTTTCGTTATAAGTAACGAGCTGTCAAAAAACGCAATTTACGCAAGAAAAGTTTAAATATTTTCAACTTTCTAGCGTAACTAGCGTTTTGCCAGCGTAACGTTCACAACCAATGAAATCGCTCCCATAAGCTTTCACATACTTTTACTTTATAACCAGTGCTGTCACTTCACCACAATTGTTTATAATTTGTTTTAGAAAAGGGATATTTTCTCCGAAAATGGTAAATTTTTTTCAAAATAGTGGTAAATTTCTGTTCGTCTATCTGGCAACACTGGAACAGACAACACTGGATTGGCTTCCCAATTCAAAACATTCAATTTGAGACAGTTTTTTCTCTCTCTGGGCATTTGGCTGAAATTCACGCTAAATGACTAACGAGAATATTAAGAAACTTCATTAAAAATACTTTCAACGTGATTGTTATCTCATTTCAGAGACAATTTAAGAAACTTTTAAAAATGATTATAAAAATTGGAAAATTGTTCAAATTGACATGGAAAGTCAAAATTTTGAATCAAAACATATTTTTTACAAATTTGACGGTTGATGAATGCATAAATTTTAATTTTTTTTTTAAAAATTTTTACTTTTAAGAGAAAAACTCGAATTCGACCAACTCAAAAACTCTACCCCAACCAAAATTTCATATTGATCAAACAGCGAGTTTTTTTACAAAAAATTTTATTTCTTCCTTAAAAGGTTATATCAGATATATAATTTATATATGTACATATACATTCTGGACATCTATGTTGCAGTACCTGTAAAATAATATAAAGCCTGGTTTTCACTACGTCATTTTCAACAGTCAATTGTTGTCAGTCTAATGGAAAATGCCAACACGTTGTCAATTTTTTTCCATTTTACAATAGCGAAAAATAGGAAAAACTTATCTCTTCACATTTTTTTAGCAAAAATTTGATATTAAAAGTTGATATTTATGTGAAAAGTGAAAACCAAGCATAAGTTTTATTCAAATGTGTCTATTTATTAAGATAAAAGTCATTCAAAGTTTGTGTTAGCGTATTGATTGGTTTGTGTTAGCGTTGATTTCTGACCTGATAAGCAATTTATTTGAAAATCTATAATAAAAAATTGACATCGCCTGAAAATAAAGAATAAATTTTCGTGAAATATAATGCATGTCAGTTTATCTTTTTTTAACATTTTTCGTAATTTTCATTTTTCCCGGAATTAGTTTCCGGAATTCAAGAAATAAAAAAGTCAAATAAAATTTAATGTTTTTTTGTACATATTTAATATATATACTAATCTATTAAATTCTTTGGCGATCAAAATTAAATTTAATTTTTTTACATTTGTTGAATGCACGATAATGTAAAATTATTCTCAGAAAGTTTCAAATATTCTTAAGTTTCTAAGATTTCATGGAAAAATTTCTACGGGTTCGAAAGTTGTTCACAAACTTTGAACGCGTTTATCTCCAAACCATGTTTTTCGTCTTGGTTGCGGAACTAGCGGGTTCATTTTTTGACGAATTTTTTTTTTTTATTTTTTAAGCTTGATTCGCTATCGTATGACACGAGCTTTTTTAATTTTTTTTTCGATTATGTATGAATTTTTTAAAGTGAATATTTTTTTTTGAAAAAATGCACTTTTTTAAAGATTTCAGTGTTTTTCCTGTAAAAGTAATTTTTGACAAATTATGCAAATGTGCACTGAATTATCAAGTTACACATTTGTTAATCCCGAAATATTTAAGGATGATCCAGGGATCAGTTTTTCGGGACTAATTAAGCATTTCGTCCCGGGATCCTGGGACCGAAATCCGTATTACTGATACGTAATACGAGTTTGAAAATAAAAAGTAGTTTAGTTATGATTGAATTCAAATTACTTATTTAATGCATATTTTTAAAAAAACCAAAAAAAAAAAAATGTAAAAAATAGCTACTTTTAAGAATGGCTCACGTGTTTCTTCAGGCATTTCTTCTTGCTATCCATACCAATTTCTCGTATAAAAAATCAGAGCTAGTCTTACATCGAGGTGATGATGATTCCCAGAACTCTTGGTATCGTTTTGTTTCTCAATGGTTTTTATATTTGTTGAAATCTCTCTCCATGTTCATCGCTAAAAAACTCATCGGTAAAAGAAATGAAACCGAATTTAAAAATTTGTTTATGTTTCCGAAACTACGTATCTGATAAGAAAAAAATGTACTGAAAATCGTACAATAGGTATGTAGTTTAATTATCATTGATTTAAATGCAATTTATATAAAAATCTTAGTCGAAACGACATTCATTACGAATAATGATGTTTTTTGAAAAAAGCAAAAAATCTTCGGTTACAGATTTATACACCATATTTTTTTTAAAAAGTCATGTTCACATTCAGACTGCAATTATAGGCTAGGATTATTTAGGGTCGAATCGAGCTGGAACTCGTGCTCATTATATTTTCAATTAAGAAGTAAGTCAACTAAGAACTGACTCCGAATCGATAATTTTAGCAACCTAAAAACCTTTTCGAAACATTCCATATTTCAAGCTGCTAATTCTGGCTTATGGGTATCGATAGGAATTTTTATATGCATACACCATATCCCATTTTCAAATTTTCTGAGCATATTTTGACCTAGTTTTTTGATTTGAATCATATCGTTCTCATTTAGATCAAGTTCTTTTTTACCAATTTGGGCGCTTTTTAACTTTACTTGAAAATAAATTAACAGAAATAAAATTTATAAGATTTAAGTTACACAACAACTCAACTCAAAGTGTACTGATATTATCAAAATTTCTATTGGTTTCTTTTAGGACTTGTTTTTTCTTGTTTATTAACTGCTTGTTCTAATTAAAATACTATTTGCACTTAAGAAAACTAAAAGTCTTTAAAAAAATATTCGGCTTGAATACAATTTCAAATATCTCAAATTTACTTTTCATTCTTATTTTTTTTGCAACGTTCCCTTGTAGGAACAGCAGTTAACTATGTCTTCTTTGCAGGTTGTTTTTTTCTTGACTTACCTTTAATATATTAAATTTGAAACGATTCTTTCATCTGGAAAAATTTCTCTCTCGTCTGGCCGCTAAATTCAAGTCAATTGCGTTTAATTTTTTGACTACAAAATCAATTCTTCCAGAACAAACACTGTTCATCAAATTCTTTCCTTATTAGATAAATATTATCTCATCATTTTCGAATTTTATTGAAGATAAATTTTTGATGAATAAAAAGCGTGAACGTGCTGCTTCAGTAGCCTATAATTTTTTTTTTTTTTTTAATTCAATGACACACTCAACCGTATACCTCAGCCATAATTCGTATGCGTAGCACCAACAACAATTTATTGCTATTTACCACGAATGACATTGATTCTTGATTATAATTTATGATGACTACCCACATTTTATATTTGCCGAAGATTCGTATGGCTTGAAGAGGCTGAATTTTGTTTTTGTTTTTTTTTTTTCTATTATCAATTCTTATTTTTTTTTCTTCTTATTTCTTCTTTACAGTTACCATCGATTGCAGCTGATTTTCCTTTGTTTTCAAGCCGGAAATTGAAGAAAATTTTCTCATTGTTATTATTTTTATTATATTGGTTTTGTTATGCTCCTTCGTGACTATGGATGAAAACAATGAGCCAGAGCAAATGTAAAGGTAATTAATATAAAAAAAAAAATCTTGACTCAGCAATTCAGTCTCAAGAGTCTCAACTGCAAATATATGTTAATTCTGCTAGAGCAATATTTCATTCAATATGCGATGCCATCACTACCTCTTGCGATGTTGGTGAAATTTGTAGACCATTATTATCAAAATTTCATGGTGTAAGCAGGTTCCTACCATTGGGCTATTAATAACAGAAAAACATTTCAAGTGCCTGCTACAGTTGTCTGCAATGTTTCCGTTAAAAAAAAATTAAATAAAACAACAGCAAGAACAACAACAACAACAACATAAAAATATGATAGGTATTTTATATATTAAATTAAATTACGTAGATGTTTCCGACTATTTTGGCACAATAAAACGGTACAATACAAGTAGTTTAATTAAACCTGCACCCACCGTTACACAAATAAACAAACAAACAAACAAACAATGAAAATATATAAATATTCTTCTAATTAAGGTTAACAGAAAGTCTATTTAGAAAATTTGGCATTCTTCATCGACAATGTGAGTATCTTTATGCGGGATAAGACCATCATTTGTTACAATGTTCTTTTGGTTCAAATGGACGCTTAAATATTTTACACTTTTTCGTGATAACTGTTACGAAATTAAAATATTTTTACTCGTTAGTGTTGATTGAACAAAAAAATTTTTAAAATTTTATATATAGGCACGAGTTCTTTCCCTGTAGGCAACTCATTTTGTTATTAAGTAGCTATCTTAAAACTGATTTTTTTACAACCAGAACTTGTTGATTATTCAGATGTAGTTAGCAGTGGAGAAAAATAAGGCCAGTACTATCTGACCAGTCTGAGCGGTAAGTAGTCAGTGATACCATGTTCAGTAGACTGGATCGAAATTTAGATTTCGCCGGTCGGGGTCTCAAAAGTTAGAGAAACTCATTAAAATGATTTCTGCATACTTTTTTCAAATCGGAGAAAAAACCGCCGAAGCAATTTTGATTCTTCTGAAGGTGCTTTTTGGTAAAAAAAACATGTTTTTTGCTTGTAACTTTTTATTTTTCACAGAACGCATACCCGCATACCCACTTGCTTAAATATTAAATTTCTTACTTATACCAATATTCTGATATTCAAAAAATTTAAAAATTATGTTCCATTATAACTCTTATTGACCACTTAAAATTAAGTTTTTTGCTATTTTTAAAAAGACATTTTCTTAAAACAGACATTTAAATATCTTTCTAATATTCTTATACAAATACCAGATGTCTGTACGAGAATACTGCAAAAATACTAGCAGAGCAATCTAGTGTTTTTCTGATATACTACCACCCCATAAACCAAATTAATTCATATCGAATTCGAGGTGAAACAGTGTTAGGTTTTTCAGTACAATTGTACTTTTTCATTACAATTTCATAATAAAAAGTATGTAAGTACCACGAAGACATTTTTAGTACATTTTCATACACTTGATCTTCGTCATATCGACTTTCTTTGCTTTTTTTGTATTTCTTAAAGTTTTCAGTACCTTTTTTTGTGAATTTTTACAACCATATTTACAACAGTGATGATATTTGATAATTTTGGAGGGGAGTTTTTTTACTCTTCTGAAAGTACTTTTTCGGACGTGAGAGTACCTTTTGTTAATCTATGTATAAATAGGCGTTAAGAACAATTTTCTCTCGTATTCCTTAACCGATATTGATTATTGTTTTTTAAATGAATCAGAATGCGGAGTAGAAGTGCACCAAATATTTTGTATCTATAATAATAATAAAAATCAAACAAAAAATTGGTCGAATTTCGACCCCAGGCGATACTAGTATTATTAAATAAGCTTTTGTTTTGTTGCTGAGGCACTAGGGGTGGGACAGTAACACTTGGAGATCTTTAGTAACGGGATTTTGATACCCAGAAACCTTAAATTTTGTGAGGTTCGACAAAAAATTGGTTTTGAAAAAAACAAATTCGGGGTGGCGTGGGGTTAAGTTTTGCCGCATCTGTGTCAAAGGTTGGTGGGAAGTAAAAAAATAAGCCGGAAACCTTCATAACTACCCAAGTGTTGTCCCTAGAGGGGTGAAATGTTCGACCGACCCCAAGAAATTTTTTTCTCCGAAATTTTTCAGGAACAAACCTGCCCCAATCTCCTAGTTTTTTCTTTCCAACATATCTACCCTATTTTTCCAACCCTTAAAAGGGCTCCTATACATGTTTTTTTTTAAAAACTTTTTTCTAAAATTGCCTTCCATCGCTCCCTAATTCTTTAGATTCTAATCCTAATTAATTAGATTCTTTCCTAATATTACGCCTCTTTTTGTGGCGTCGTTGACAACGTGAAGATTACGCAATATTTCTTGCGCTTCTTGGTAATCTTCACGCTAAGTCCAGGTTTCTGGATCGGTAGCAATCAAATCAATTGAAAATTCGAAGCCTGCGAAAATTCTTGCTTTCTCAAGAATGACCTTATAGCTCAAATATTTTTGTAATTCCTGATTCACTTTCTCCGATGGTAATTGAACCTTTTTTACACCTCTTTTAAGCCAAAGATGTTAATTGGACGAGCACGTACTTGATTTCCGTTACTGCCGATATCCTAGCTATCATCTTCCTCGTCTTCTTCGTTGACATCAACGACATTATCTGACTCTATAACTTCTATCTTCTCGTTATTTTCATCGTCAGACGATTCGTCCGTCTGAAAATCCATCTCAACATTTTTTGATCAGATAACCCAAATAAATACTGTTAAACTACTGTTAATCTTCTGTTAAACCGAACAATTTTTCGGTTTCAATATTGAGAACAAAATCTTAACCATGCGTGACGTTTACTTTTTTTGATGATTAGTGTATCCGAAAGTACTTTTTTTGGGCTAAAAGGAGTTTTGGACTTTCGAAAATCGAAAGGATGTAAAAAAATAGATATCCACTACAAATATCATCCCTGATTTACAACACATTCAAACGAACTGCCACCCTGATCAGCTCTACTATTTTATTTTTCTATTACATGATCGTCTCTTTCTAGCACGAAGGCATTAATGTCAAATAAATTTAATACTAAAATAATAGCTTGAAAACTTAATTTTTGGGCCGGCTCGGGTAACCGCAACTTGATTAAAATTTAAAAACTGAATGTAGAGTATTGTATTTATTTAACTATGTATGTATATTGAACTGTTTGTTCATTTCTATTAATTTATTTTACTTTAAATAATATATTAAATACATCAAAAAAGTTTATTATTCATGGAAAAAAAAAATAGTACAATTTAATGTCGAAAAGTACAATTTTTATTTCGATTTGGTACAATTTCGGAAAAGTCATTTCCCATCCCTGAGGTGAAACCAAGATCTCGAATAATAATTTCGAAAACGAAGTTCTTTTGAAAACGAAGAGAGAGGCAGAAATGCACATTTCATTCCGAAACCGAATGAGTAATTTATATACAGAGAGAGAATATATATGGAGAGAATATACATATATAATATATATATAAGAAAAACAGGAGCTTCTGAGGATATCTCAAAAACAGCTGTTTAACCTTAGGATTACTAATACCCATCCGAGTGACCATTCAGTTTTCACTTTTTAATAAATCAGCAACGAAAAGATATTTGAAGACTGAGCGGTCTTCACTGCATGTTTAGAGCTAAGCTAAACAACTTAAAACTAACTGTCAAAAGCAAGAACTTTTTAAATTGTATAAAATAAAAAAGTGTAGCACATCTAGTGCAAAAGAAAATCAAAATATTATTGGTTACCCGGATGGGTATTCGTAAAATTCGCACGAAAAAAATCTTCAGTAGTCCTATGGTTAAATAACAACAAAGAACCGTACTAGAAGTCTGAATACAACCTTAGTACTATTTAAAAATACTATAAGTGTATTTCGACATTTAAATACTAAATGTCAGGACATAGTATACGGTACATGCAACGAAAAGAAAAACAAAAAGCTATTAATGAGCTCTTAATGAGCTTTTAATGCACCAAAATAAAAAAAAACTCTGTACACGGCATCTCACTGTTTTTTCTTATAAATTTTAGGTCTCTAAACATGAAAACGACAAAAAACAATTTTTATGGCAACGTTTTTTTAAAAACCTTTTTTTCGCTTTTTTCAAATTAGTCGCAAATTGGTGATTCCATATCATTTCGACAAATTTTTTAGCAAAATCCGGCTAAAATTCCGAATCCGATTTTATTGGTAAGTAGTTCTCATTAAAAAAACATATTCTGTGTTTTTTTTATTATTGCAAAAAAATTGTTTTTGCAAAGTTATACATTGTCAAAAACATTAAAAATTATACAATAAAAAAATTAAATAGATGCATTTTATTAATCTGTTCTATCTTCTTAACTGTAATTCGCACAGAAATTTTATCCTTCAAAAAAGATTAAAAAGTTTTAAATATAGTGATGTCAGAAAAGTGTGCCTTTTGACATGGAATCACCGATATATTTAAATATATCTTGTTTACTACATATTTAATTTCTATAATCAAGCCTATCAAATTAAGGCCAATCACAATAATTTTCTACATGTTTGTTTAACAAATTTTTACACTTTTACAATTTTTAAAAAATTATTTCTTCACACAATATTGCAAGTCAAGCCTGGCTTTTAAATTCATTGAAAATCTTAAACTTCAAAGAGTGGTTAAATTTACTATTTGATCATGAAAACATATTTTTAATAAAGAAAATAAGCTTTTCTCGAAAGAAACTCGTTAAACAAAAAAGCCAGGAGTTGCATTTGAGTGGTAGATACTACGAAACGATTCGACATTGTACTGGGTTCAATATACATATATCATATAATTTCGCTTTGAATGAATTTTTACCTTTGACTAAAACTGTAAAAAAAACAGTTTAAGTAATTTTTTAAATCTACCTTTGGATTTGTAGTCAATATTAATTTGGCCCAGGCACTCGATACTTAAAAAAAAGCCCGGGTACCTGGAAAGCCCATGTAATCGGATATCACCCTGGAAATTTGAAAATCAATAAATGGGTAGTTTCTAACTTTCGAGCTAACCGGGCTAGAACAGATCAAAACAATCCGTTTATTTCAAACTACTCGAATTTAAGTAGCCTCGGATAGTAGCTTGAAGTACCCGTTAAAACCTGAAACTACCCGAGTATGTCCCTGGTAATTTCAAGTACCCAAGTATTCCAGGTACCGGAAATACTCAAAAATCGAGAGCTCTTACTTGTATTCAACTTTTAACCTTTTGTTGTACGCATTTTACATAAATTTGTCTTTCATATCGTATTAATATTTTACATGATATTTTTATACCCCCTCGCGCCTAATTCTTAATTTCAATTGATAATTTCAGTTGATTTTTGCTGAATTTAAAATGCAATGTACGGATTAAAATTGAAAATTGTGTAACTTTTTTAAAGCTTAATAAGCTTTATAATATACTTTTTCAAATTTGTTAAGTTTTTCCTAGTAGTGTGCGCAAGCATTGCTGATAACCACTTCACTTAAACGAGGACTCTTATGCGAAATTGGGTAAAAATTGGTTTTCTTTTATATAGTATAACCGTATAATTGGCACAGTCATTAAATTTATTTTACGAGTTTTTTTAGACATTTGAAGGTTAGAACGTACATTTATGTTCTCTTCAAAAAGCTGTAGCAACTAAACTTTATTGTTATTGAATTTAAACAAAAAAACAAAATTCAAATTAATTGACTTTTATATACTCGTACAGAATTTAATTAATTTATTTCGTTTTAAGAGTAAAAATATTGGTGACTGACTTCTCAAGTTTATTATTTGAATTTTTTGATTCTTTCAAAATAAAATAGTTTGGTTCAAATTTCCTTCATAACTCTATAAAACAGTTTTAAAATTTATAAAACATGGCACATGATTTCTTTTGCCTTCGTACTACAAATGAATGTTGATGAATTGAAATAAAAAGCAGATAATAAATAAGGTAGATTTTGAACTGACGCATCCTCGCATGCCAAACAGCATTCGTGCACTAAAAGTCAACAAAATTGGCATCACTTTTGAACTCTTCTGCAGTTATTTGAGAGAGTCAGCAATTCAAGTTCCAAAATGTTCCTATTGATATCCGAAAGCTCGGTTGTTTCATCTTCACGCCTAACTCCCACACTTCCTGAGCTTTTGGTCAATGCATGCATGTCGATGCTCTTGCTAAAGCTGCTGAATAAAGGTGTGAAATGGGTCAATAGTAAAGTCTTTTTTAATGCGCAAGATGCACTCCTAGAACTGAACTGAATGTTAACTTAAATATTATTTTTTTTTTTTATTTCAATCTTTTTATCCTTGACGCTAGTCAACAAATCAGAATTAATTAAAATTAATTGCTTACAAGTAGATATCTAGATATTATTAGTTAAGTAAATGGTTTTCTTGTTCATAGCAGGACGATGTTCTAAATTACTAATGTAGTTTAGTGTATACAGGACAGTGAAATAAATGTTTCTTCATTGTTGCTCATTTAAACATGCACACAGCCACATACAATTGTCATTTAAATGAAATAAGTTTATCATCTGTAAATTAAGATTTTGAAGCAAAAAAGTTGATTTTTTACTTTCAACATTCAAAGAAATGACCAATCAATAAAAAATAAAATCAACTAATTTGAAGCATAACGAACTTAAATGTATGTAAATAATTGAATGTTTGTAAAATGTTATCAAAATAAGTTTATAAAAATTTCGTCTGACTTTAAGAATAAAAGTTGAAATATTTATTTGAGGGGCACAAGTCAACAAAACACGCAAATACCCAAACATCATAATATTTGTACGTTGCTCTTCTCATGTCACAATTTTAGACTCTCGCTAGTAGAGCGAATTCAAGGACAATTAAGCGAAAAAAAAAAAAACATAAAATTGTATGAAAAGAAAAAGTTTTTATTCTGGTTACTTTAATTTTATTTATTGCGAGATTCCATTAGAGTAAAAATAAATTCGAAAACTTCCGCCAAGAATTGTTGCACTGTGAATGCGATAACTTTGCAAGGACCAAGTAGATAAGAAGTTAAGATTGTTTGTTAAGAAGCGTAAATGTTTTGTTAGGCTTTCGAAATAAAAACACTTCATTGAAAAATTTTATTTTTCCGACGAAATCTAAAAAGTTTTTTTTTTTTGTTCTAGAAATTTTAATTAAATTAATAGATTACTCAAGGTTAGTCAACAAATGTCAGGACAAAGTAGACCAAAAGTGCGTTAAGGACTTTGATTGGTGGGTCCAATGATAGTCTGGCTGAAAATAAGATGAATGCTTGAAGATAATTAGAAATGAGTGTTTTTATTAAAAGAAATGCATTTGAAATATAATTTAAATAAACTGATTTCTTGGTTTTTATTTGGTATTATTTAAGAATCTCTTCAGGTGTCCTGATTTTGCTTATAATTGTTATGTCAATCAGCCAAGATGTAGATTGTGGTTTGCTATATATTTCTTTGCTATATATTTCTTTTTTATGTGAATTTCAAATAGTTCAAAGTTCAAACATTATTCCGAGGAATGAATTGAAAAATTCAATATTTGTCTTATTAGTATTTATAAGTTTCTCTTTAAGATTAACTTCCCTGCATATCGTCAACTTAATATAGAAAGAACGTAAGTAAAAATTTTTCAAAATCGTGTTTTTTGCATTTTATAATTGAATACCCTCAATGAAACCAAAAAAAAACTGAAATATGGTTTTAAATACTGAATTTGTTGACGATTTTAATTACAATCTGCATTAAATAATTTTTTATTACATAACATTTTAAGAAGTTATTAAGATTTTAAATTTTGCTGTAAAATTATGAGTTACGTCCTTACTATATTCAGGCGACGATATAAAGCTGAGAATATGAAAAGTACCAGGAATCGACTTGAAAAAAACGTACATAAAAAGAATTCAAAGTAAGGAGTTCGAATGCATCTGACACTTATGCAACCTACCTGCTCACTATGTCTCCAAACTGTGTTCACCATTTGTTATAGGAACTTTTTGCAGACAAATGGGAGTAGAATACAGTTTTAATTACATAACTTTCAAAGAGTTTTTTCAAGCGCTGATATTCAAAATAACCGCAAATTGAAGGCAAGACGAGAAAAGTTATTTATTTTAATTTTTTATTATTAAGTTCTTGTATAAAAGCTCATCCTACGAGGTATTGGAAACAATTATAATTAAAAACAAGTAAATAAAGGTTAAAGTCGGTCTAACCCAACCTACTTTTTCAAAATACAATAATAGTATTGAAAACGGGCATGTCCGTAGGATGATGAAGCGTATATTTAATATGGATTTCGATTTTGATGAAAAATGTACACATAACAAATTTAAATCCTTTAGCTCACATGTTAATGCTTTTATAGTGATTTCGCTATTGTTAATTGTATGGGAGGTTGGCGCGTTCGTCGACGGATTACGCCCAATTTTTAAACACATCTCAGTTTTGGTATAAAATGCATACATACAATTTTATCTCTGTAGGTTAAATATAGGCTTATTTATGAAGTTTTAAATTTTTGGGTTGTATCACACCTAGGCGTGTTCATGGGTGGGTAACCTCCATTTTTCAAAAACATGTTAGTTTTGCTATAAAATACATAAGTACCAGATTTTATCACTGTAAGACAAACATTAGCTTATTTACGCAATTTTCAATTTTTGCTTTGTATGGGAGGTAGGCGAGTCCGTAAGCGGATGACGTTCATTTTTCAAAAACATCTTTGTTTTGTTATTTAAATTAAAAGTACCAAATTTTATCTTTGTAGGCTTAACTGAAGCTAATTTATTGAGTTTTCCATTTTTGGAGTGTATGGGAGGTAGGCGTGTGCGTGAGTGGATGACACCCATTTTTCAAAGACATTTTTGTGTTGATATAAAATTTATAAATTTGGCTCATTCCATACAGACGAGTGTGACGTTTTGACTACTTTATCGTGCTGAAAATGGTATTAACCGGTTAAAATTTTAGCAATTTACTAAAAGGTATTTAAGAAGATGCCCCAAGGTTTCAAAATGCTTAAACATAATGCAATTATTTATACTAGTTTAATAGTTACATTCGCTTAAACACCTGGGACGGGTGTGACGAGCACAAGTTTAAAAACTAAAAATTCTGAGTTCAACATTGAAATTCAGTCCATCTGAAACAATGTGACCATTTTTGACTTGCATATATTCAGATTTAATATATTTTCTGTTGAATACCAGTGAAAAATATTTTGAAAAAATGGCGATAACCATTCTTTTTTAAACTTTTAAATGTCCCGGGTGTGACGAGTGCGAATGATGTGGGAATTATATATAAGAAATTAATGGGTATAATAACTTTCACATATTTTTGACACTTCAATCAAAAAAATATGTTTTTAATAAATGTATTATAAAAAAAAAAACAAATATTTTTTTGCATGAATTTTTTATCAAATTAATACCTATAATTATATACAATTGATTTCGCTATACATGAATTTACAAAACTTGTTTTTATCAAAGAATTTATTCATATACTTGCAAAAATTTCATTATTAGAAAAAAATTTTTAAAACAGTTCCGGGTGTGACCAACTTCTTGTAACGGAAATGAAGAATAAAAATAATTTATTGAATGAAAAAAGTTAAAAAATTTATGTAAAACATCAACATCCTTACTTTAGGAAAGTTCCATTCTTATCATAAGCCCATGTTGCTTCTTAGGAAAACTATAGCCTTTTTTGGGACGGGTGTGACACAGAAAAAACACTCAGTTTAAATATTTTGTACTTTGAAAACGCAGTAACCAATCATTATTACAAACTATTCTAACACAACATTAATATCTTTTTTAATATTACTGACCTTATTTTATTTAAAGTTGTATCAAAAGATGACTGCTTTCAAAGTTTAAATTAAATCAAAATATTTAAAAATTTTTTTCCACTCGAAGTTTGTTTAGTTAAATTGTCAAAATAATATAAAAAAGCATTTAATTTAAAAATATTTTTGCAGCAGGACTAACTTAAGATTCCACTTCAATTCGAAAACCAAAAATTACTTCAAATACATGCATTTTAGAACTCATGTTTCCGTTCCTCATTCTGTGGAATGAGCCATTTATAAATTATAAATTTTATTTATACCAAATTTTATTGTTGTAGGTTTATTTTGAACTTATTTATGCAGTTTTAAATTGTTATGTTTTATGGGAGGTAGGCGTGTGCGTGATCGGATTCCAAAAATATTCAATAGTGCAGATCCTTGGGTCAATTTGAACATGTGTACCAAGTTTCATGCAATAATCTCAACACTTTCTTCTTATCCTGTGGTTACGGACAACACACAGCCGGACGAACGGCGGACATGAATAGCTCGGCACACGATGTGAGGCTGATCATGAATATATATACTTTTCTATACCGAACTTACAAAAGATAATTACAGTTTCAGTTATATTGGGAGCAAAGCCTTGTTTTTATGTATACAGATTGTTGAAAAATATTTCATGAGAAATTATAGTCAAAATAGTTTTAACCCTTATAAGCCTTGTGGCTCCTGTAGGAACCGTAACTTTTGAGGCGTGTATTTCGAATATTTTATATTATTTTTCTATAGTATTTCTTCTAATTGCTCATGTTGATGTATGCTCCATCTAATGGATATTTTAACGTGGCTGACAACTGGTTTTTATCAAAATTACTGCTTTTTTATCAAAATAAATATAATAACACTACTACATTAGAAGACCCGTATCGCGGCGTTTTATTATGTAAGTTCGAATTTTTTTTTAATGGACCTTCGATCTTTGCAATCAAATGCAAAATTAAAATTTTTGCTAAAAATCCCAAACCATTAAATTAAATCAATTTTAAATCAATTCAGTCTTTAGCAATAATTTGGTTATTACAGATTAAAAAAATATAAATTAGTCGACGAGTTATAACCAAAAAACCATATAAATAATATGCTGAAAATCGGCTTTTGACTGCAAAGTTCGAAGGTCGATTAAAACAAAATTCGAACTAACATAAACAAACGCCGCGATACGGGTCATCTAATTTAGCCACTATTTTCACCCCTCACTCTCAGAATTGACCTTACTTTTGCTTACCAGAATTTGTTTTGATAATTTTATAATAATAATATTTTTATCAATCATCAATAAAATTAAACTTATAGTCCTTTTTGTTTATTGTGTTCGTTCCTCTTGGGTCTAAAAGGGTTAAGGGAAATTCACGGCCATCTTCAGCAAGTTTGTGTTTATACTTATTACTCTCTCTTATTACTCTCAGAAAGGGAACGAGTTCTAGTCTAATATTTCCACACGGAATGAAATCTTTTAAAAAAATATACGATTCAATCATATTTAGAAACTTTTTTCAATCACGTCAAAGAACGCCAATACCTTTTTAAAACTCTTTGAATGAGTTTCACGAGAGATAAATCGAAAAAACTTAAAAATAAAAAAATATGTGTGTGGCCGCCATGCACGGTAAAAGTGAAACTTAAACCCAAAAATGTAGAGAGTTTTTAATTAAGTCTTATTAAAAAAGTCTCATTTCACATAAAGCCATGAGAAGAATAAGTTTATTTTAAAAGAGCGAAATTGCTGATCTTCAAGGTCATGCGTCATCAAAGAAAGCAAATAGTAGGGTAAGACTTCCCATTTCAGCGTTTCAAGGTATGTTTTGACCGGCTGCGTTTTATGTGGCTGAGCGTTGTCATGTTGCAAAACTACCTTGTTGTGCCTTTAATCACACTTCAATGGACATTTTTGCTTCAATGCTCGGTTTATGGCCGGGCAGCCCAGCCCGTATGAACCCTTTCTCATCATCATCATTATAAATTGAGTTCGTCTTGTAAAAAAATGTGCTTCAAAATGGAATCCATTAAAGTTTCAATGACCACCTGCGAATGACCTCATAATCCCATTTTATCCGATTGGGCATAGAATCATCCATTTTGGTCAAAATCATCCATGGAATGCATAAAAATGTGAACTCAGATAATCCCATTGCATCCGATTGACCATAGAATTTGTCTAAATGATCTATGGAATCCATGAAATTGCCAATTACCCGTCAGTGACCTCAGATAATCCTATTGCATCAGATTGGCCATAGAATCATCCATATACATATGTCCTGCTAACGTAACTGCTCCATGGAATCCATAAAAGTGCAAATGACCCTCTTGTGACCTCAGATAATCTTATTGCATCCGATTTGCCATTGAAATATACAGGTTGAAAATTCCAGCGTAACGTGTATTGGTTGGAAATTTAAGCATAACATATCTAGTTGAAAATTCCACCTTAAAAAAGTACGGTCTAAAACTTTGTTGATTAATTCAACTGTTAGTTCGGACTCAAGCCATTGTTTGATAAGTTTTTCCTTCCGAACACCTTATGAATTCCAATTTATAAGGTTTTGCGAACACATAGTTTCAACTAAGTTCACCTTACTCACCTAATTGGCCTAAATTAACCTCAATTCACCGCAGTTTCATTCGTTTCATCGGTTTTACTGCCAGTTTCGTTCGCCGTATGTTGTATACGTGGCTAAAGAAGTTTCACTTCAAAAAATCCTACATGTGCTGAAGATGGAATTCCCCCTAAGGCAATACATGTCAAATGAAATATGTTGAAAAAATATTTTCTTTTGTTTTGTTTTTTTTTTTTGCCTTGCTCGACGCTATCACAGTTTATCATCTCCCAGCAGAAAAATGGACCAGATTTATAATATTTCTAAGCTAGTTACAAAAACGGCTCCAACAACTGGTTGCATACAATTGAGTGGGTGCATTCAACGAACTGACGCTGTTTACCGGTTGATGTAGTAGGAAAAGACAATTGTCCCCATAAAGATTTCTTTTTCCCTATACCTGTACCCTATACCTGAACTGTTTCATTATGAATAGTTCCATACTGGTCCGTTTTGATACAGTCTAAAAGTGGTTGTATTTAAGCTCTATTATTAGTCTTACTTGGAACACGGGTTCGTACAATATAACTATTTAAATTATTCTATATAGTCGTACCTGTAATATTTTTTTCGAAAATGTTTGCAAAATTAAAAGAAGTGCGGAATCTAAATGAAAAAAAAACACGTTTTGAGCATGTATGTTTCTTGTTTTTGTTTTGTTGCCTGCTGACAAGAAAAACATGCAATTGAAAAATAACTTCAAACTATTCAGTTTGTGAAAAAATAACGTCATTTCATGCATCATTATATCATAAAAAATTATGATTAATTATGATTAAACATTAAATTTTTTTGTGAAATTAACGAAAAACTAGCAAGGTATATCTTTGACTTAAAACAACAAAAAAAAACAAATTTGCCATTTCAGCCCTTGAAAGGACTTTGACCAAGCTTCTTATGATCAATTGTGTTGTGTGTGTTATTAAATGTTTGCACACAATTGACCGAGAACTGGACCTACATGTTTTATGCCTTCGTGGTGACCGTATCTATCTTCGACTTGGCCGAAGTTAAAATACCCCCACGACCGATCTTAAGGGTTAAATAATCTTAAATTGGAGAGCTTTTTGTATGAGATTTTAAAAGATTTTGTTATTTTTATGTGTCTAAAATACAAACACATCAAATTGTTTTCCTGAAGCATAAATATAAGCCTTTTTATAAAATTTTCAATTTTGGGGTTATATATGAGGTGGGCGTGTTAGTGGGTGGATGACGGCCATTTTTTTAATACACCTTAGTTTTGACATAGAATATACAAATACTGAGTTTCAGTTTTGTAACTTTAATATAAGTCTCTTTATAGAGTTTTCAATTTTAGGGTTGTATGGGAGGTGGGCGTGTTTGTAGATGGATGACGCCCATTTGTATATCAACTCTCAGTTTTGACATAAAACACACAAATACTGAGTTTTAGTTTTGTTACTTTAATATTAGCCTCTTTATAGAGTTTTCATTATTTGGGTTATATGGGAGGTAGACGTGGTTTTCAGTCGATTTAGCCCATTCTTAAACTTGATCTTAGTTTTTTTAGAAAAAAGCTTAAATATTGAGTTTCAGCACAATAGCTTTAAAATTACGACTGCAATCGTGTCCGCAGACAGACAGACAGACAGACAGACGGACAGGCGGACACACAGACGGACATGGCTAAATCAACTCAAGTGGCGGTGCTGATCAGGAATATATACATACTTTTCTATACCTACCACGCCTCTTTATGGGCGTTACACACGTCGTGACAAAATTAATATACCCCTTACGCAGTACGCGTTGGGGTATAATAAAAGAAATGGCTTTGGTACATGCTTCATTTTGAGTTTAATCGGACTTCTTTATACATAGCCTTATTCTACGTGAAATTCTACTGCAAGAAGTGAAATTGTTTTTCATTTTCAATGGGTATAAAAATTCTAAAAATGAATGTTTACAGATCAAAATTCACAAACTTTAACTTTAAAAATTAATTAGTAAAAATTGTGACGACATTGAGGGGTCAAACGATAGTGTGATGGAGTGAAAAATCACAAGTGTGTGAAAGTTTCCTTTTGTCCTCACACTAGGTGTGTTTCCGTACACAATGTCGAGTAAAAGTCGAGTAAAGGTCAAGCTGAGAGAGTAGCAGGAAATTTGAAAAAATTGCCAAAAGTACGGAAACAACTTCTAGCTAGTTTCAAGCACAAAAACAGCTGATTGCATATCAAACGTAAATGCAATGCAAATTAAGATTTGTCTATTAATTACATAGTTTTTCATTTTAAAATGTATTTATTGTTATGAATTTAATTTTACTATTTGTAAATCTGTTTTCAACTGCACAATAGAAACATAAAACACATTAAAAATGTCAATTTGAATTTTGCTTCTTCTTCTTCATGCTTGTTCTTATAATGCTGGAAGAAATTCTTCCAGCACACTTCGAGCTAGTTTCGAGCTCGAGAGAGCGATTTTGTGCTTGTTCTTCTACTCTGTTTTGAGCTAGAAAAAGGACGGAAACACGTTCTAGCAGCTTGCAAGTTACTACAATCGAGTACGGAAACACACCTACTATGTAATTGTATAGTTATCAGGCTTCAGAAAATACACACACCTTCATTCACGATCTTTTTCTTAAAGCACACAACACACAATTTTATTTTCATTTAATTTTTGTGTGTAACCGAGTTGGCGTGCTTTGACCCCTTTTCCACACGGCAATTTTTCTTGCCAGCAAGTTTTCAACGCTCTTTTGAACTTGCCATTTGCGTTTCCACTCAGCAAGTTTTCTTGAGCAATTCTGAATAAAACTAAAGTGAAACTTGAAAGAAAGAGCAGGACAAAAGAAAAATTGCCGGTACGAGCAAGTCTGTACTCATCCCCTTTCGTCACGTCCCGATGCCAACAAACTCGACTTGCCAGCAAGAAAAATTGCCGAGTGGAAAAGGGGTCTTTCGAAAATTCTTTATGAATTCTTTTTACATTTGCTTGCGCTTCACGTACACAAAGTAAGATCGATCTCAACGGTTCGATGTGATCTCTTCTCAAACATGTGTTGGCTTTAAAGCAGCCCAATAGGCAATTAAACCAGCGCTCTTCATACGAAGGGGTGCATTGACTGCTACTTTTGAAGACTAAACACATCCGTTCCTCGCTGCTCTTATGAGTACTTCTTGAAGGCCTTCCTTTTCTGCACAAAAGGCAGCACAACAAATTTGTTTTCCCTACAAAGACTGACTTTTCATATACTTCAGGGCAACTTTTTCGTTAAAAGTTAGAATATATATCAATTTAAAAATATGACGCAATAATGGCCAATCTTACTGCTATATCAAAGATTGAAATTAATCTAACTTAAAAAAACATAAGGAGAGAAGATAAAATCATAGAATATATAAATAAATAGAAAAAGGTGTAAAAGAAAAAATATTTTTTCAACACTTTTTGTCTACCCCTTCTTTTAGCCATTCTAAAGAAGTGCTTCTATCAGGCCTCTTTTAAGCTATCGGAGCGGAAGGCCTGCGAAATTTTCCCACTTCTTATAAAAAAGAAAGTGTAATTGTATATGAGTGCGGCAGTACTACAAAATCCACAGGAAGGCCTGCTAGCAGCGATGTCATTGTCTACTGGGAGTGTCGGGCAAACCAATTCATAAACATGCAAGCTTGTGTGTATGTCCAAGAGAGAGCGAAAGCGCCGTTTATATTTTCTATAAAAAAAATTTAGCATCCATTTCTTATTAAACACCAGTTGAATAGGAAAAATTACGCTCACAGCTTCTCATAAGAACGAGCCAAAGTCATTACTCGACTACAGTTCGTACGCCACACGAAGGTTTTATTGTGTACGTGTGGAAATATTGACGTCGGCAGCAAATGCTAGCTCAATTACACCCCAATCAGCCAAACAAGCTTGGAATAAGCTTTAAACAAGCTTACACACGTAAGCCTCAAGCTTGGATAACGCTTTCATTTACTATTGTAGAACGCTTACATGTAATTGTAGGATAAACGAAAGTGAACCCTTGGAATAATATTCCTTACTTCAAGCTTAATCCAAGTGTTGTTTTTACAATTGGATATAAGTGTTTTAATAAGCTTTTTCCAAGTGTGCTACATTCAACAAATCAATTAGCACTCGCGAAAAATTTTTATTCCGTGGCTCAGTTGGTAAGCCACTTGTTTATTTGAATTGTTGTGATTTGGACATCCAAGGTTCAATTCCCAACTGGAACATTTTTATTTTTATTTATTTTTTATTTTCGTTTGTTAAAATTGAAGCATAAATTTATATGAAAAATTGCATGCCTTCAAAAATTTTTGTGTTCGCTACCCCAGGGATCGAACGCGCGAACCACCGCACTTGAGTCGGACACTCTAACAGCTTGCCGTTAGCCTTATGGCTGCTGAGCGAACAAAATGAAAATGTATGTATATATGAGAGCATCACTACTTTGAACAGTTGTGAAACTATTACCGTTGTCAGCGTTATCTAAGTATGATTGCAAAACACTTACTTAATGCAAGCCTTTCCAAGTATTATTGTACATCACTTGCTTTTTGTGTTTTACGCAATAGTTATACAAAGCAACTTGGAAATTTATTACCCAGGCAAATGTTTTTCAAGCGTGCTTGGATAAGGCTTGCTTTTTGTATTGCATGTAAGCTTTATCCAAGCACTATTTCTAAATGGTTGATTGGGACGTGAATATGAATTTAATTTTTGCCCGACACTGCTTTAAAGTGTTCGTGTCATTCACCAACATTCGTTGTTGTCAGTTCTTTATGAAGGCAAAAATGAATACACATTTTTAAACACGACTAGTTCGTGTTGGAAACCGCTGGCGGTCGTGAAGAGAAAAATGAATGAAATGACGTATGAGTTTCTATGCACAAATCGATCTCTTTGTTGCAAAGCGACAATTAACAATACCTTTATGGTTGTTGTCCAACAATTTACACTGTAACTCGGCCAAATTTGACAAATTGTCGCCAACCAACGCAACTATTAGTTATCGAATGCTGTTAACCCTCACTTTGGCACTATTTACATATGTAAATATCCCAATTTTAAATTTGCCATAACTCCTTTCTTTTTTATGCGATTTGAATATGGCTTGGACTCTGTGGCTATTTTTTCGTTTTCTTTCTGAAAATTCAAAAGTTGTTTTGAGTTTTAGAATTTTCTGATACTTTTTGGAAATTTTTCATTTTTATAACGTAGTTTGGTACATATTTATATATGTAAATATTTTGTATTTTAAAGGCTTTTATGGTGTTTTAACGCATTTTTTGAATTAATAATAGAAAAAAATGATAAGGAAAAACTCTTCACATTTTTTTATATATACATATTTCGTATTTGATAGCTTATATTTGGAAAATATTAATGAACAGAAATTTTTGGTTCGCTGGAAGTACTAATTTAATGAAAAAAGTATATTTTTTGTTGAAATTGGTTTTTGTTTATTCATTGGAACTATAAATTTTTTTCAATTTGATCTTCATACTTACATTTTGGTTATTTCGTAAAGAGCTGGACCGTCAAGTGTGCATAATATGTAAAACGCTATATCGTAGGAAATAATGCATGGATTTCAATGGTTAATAATTCTTTGAAATGGTTATAGAAAAACCTTTCTTTTGATACCCATAAAGCTAGATATTGTTTGAAAAAAAATACGACTTTTCCAGGCCCATTTTCCCAACTTCCGAACCCTATAACTTCTAAACCACTTGAGAGCTGTGTGTAAATTTTTCCGGAATTGGACTTAGAAGGTGTTAATACATATATTCCATCTAAAAACTCCTGTAAATTTTGAGGTTCTATTTATCTTTAATGATGACAAAAAAAAATATTTACAAATGCAAATATGTGCCAGATTACGTAGTAAAAGATTGGTGCCAAAGTGAGGGTTAAAGAAACAGAAACATCCAAAGATTTTCCCAAAAGTATTATTTTTATAGACTCAACCTTTAAGAGCGCTTGTTAAATACGTTTTCTATATACCATTTTTTATATACCGTTTTCTAATGGTAACCAACACATGTAACATCACTTGTTCTAATAAACATGCTACCATCATAATGTGATACCTGTTACTCCACTTTTTTCATCGTCTTTATTTCCAAAACGGACCCACCCCTTATACAACATAAAAACTTTATTTTGTGTTGTATTTTTTTTTTTTTTCTTAATTTTTATACTCCATTGAAAGAGGATTCTTCTGCTGATTCATATTCATTCAGGCATTTTTCAAGCATTAGCAAGCGTAGAAAAAGAATATTCCGGCCCGTCAAAAGCAAAGACTTAAGCGCACTCTTAGTGCCGTAAAGTTGTACCATTCCATGACATAAACTTAACAGAGTAGCGCAGTCTTGATATATGTCTCTTCCTTCCAAATGCGACAGAGCGCACTCTGCTGCAGTTGGTGCTCCTTTTCAATTGGCAACGTCTTCCTTTACACAGAAATCCGGGAAAACAGCTTCAACCTCCACTCAATAACAATGCTGTGCTTACTGCAAACACACTTCTTAACAGCGCATTAAATTCCATATTCGGTAACTTCATCCTACCCACACACTCACACATACACGCATACACGAGTACACACTTGTGTAAACTGCTCTTCGTTGGACTTGTGACCGTGAACAGTCACTGTATCTCGTTTCTTGCAAGCATTCTGTGAGCTTTGTTCTTGACGTATATTTGCGAAGATGGCGTAAATTTTTGTAATGGACCGAAAATTGGGCAATTTTATAGCCTGATGAATAAAACATTTTTATTAAGCTACACACTAAGAGTAAAGAAACACAGCGACATCTACAGACACTGGAATAAACTAAGCGAATGCACCGAGCCTAGCTATAACATTGTTTGCAATAAATTGTGTGCAGAATGCTATTAAAAAATGCCACAAGAGCGAAATTTTGCCAATATATATATGTTTGAATGAGTCACTTATGAAGTTAAGAAATTATTAAAAACAAGCCATCAGCAGGAGTCGCTTAGCCTTGTGTCCTATGGGAATGTTTAAGGATTTTTTTGTTTATTCTCTTTATTTTGCGTTTTCTTACTTTGTATGAGGCAAAAAAGTTATTGCTTGGGACTAAGTAGAGCTATATCTTGTCTTAACACGCTAATAATTATAATTATTAACGTCGCCACAATTTGATAATTTTACAACTATTGGGATGATAAAAATGTTAATGTGTATCTTATTATCTTTATAATAATAAAATTATCTCTGGTTGATATAATGGCAAAAATTATTATATAAATAAGCAAATGCAGTCCTGATTGCAAATTTAAGCTTAAGCAATTCTTGAAGATAGTAAACTATTAATGATATTACTTAAACTGATTTATATCTATCTATTTTTGATAAACTGTGTATTTCAGTGTTTGCATAGAATCCTAAATTGATTACGTCTACATAAAGATTTGCAGTGAACTAGCGAAAAAATATTAATAAATTGTTTTGGTTCATTTTTAACTCATATGACAATGCTAAAGCGTTTATTTTGAATAATTTTTTAGAGAAAAGCGTCAGATAACTGTTAAATGTTACAGTCAAGAAATCAACCAACGAAATACATACACTAGAAACTAGTGTCCGACCGATTATTCGGCTTCGGCTTCGGTAATCGGCGTAATCGGCCGATATTTTGATCTTCGGCTTCGGCTTCTGCTTCGGCCTAAATAGCCGATTATTTTTGCCGAATGTTTTTGCTTTGCTAAACAATTTTTTTTATAAGTTTTTTGAATTTTTTTTAATTATTCAGTAAACATTTGAAACACTTTCATTATCCGATTTGTGTTTCTCTCCTTTCTGTTCTTTCATGAGTTGGTGGTCATTCTTTGAAAATTTAATTCAAATGATAAATGCAGCGAGTCCGACTGTTACGTTTTTGCTTTTGTTATGGACTGAAATAAAAAAGCCGAGGTAACGCAAGAAATGTTCTGCCAGATTTCAATTAGTTTACATTTTTGTACTTGTTCTCGACTGGATCGAAAATATATTAAATTTTTTCTACTTTATCCTGACGTCAATTACAGAAAAATCCGAATTTCGCAGAAAAACTCTTGCGTTTAACTCGAATTTAATGTCCAACTTTAAGTTTTTTTGTACTGAAATGAATATAACGGGTAAAATTTTAAGGGCCGACGTTGATTTTGAATAAAACACAAATTATTCAGAAAATTACTGTCATTTCTTTTTATTATGATAATATTGGTTAGTTCAATTATGTATGAAACAAAATATCGGCCAAATGGCTGCCGCGACCTCGGCGGCACACCTCCATCCGATGGTCCAAATTTTCGATGACGCTGAGATAATTTATAATTGATATGCCGTTAATGTGCCGAATTATCTCATCCTTTCGCTCTTAAATTGTTGCTGGCTTACCGACGAACACATTTTCTTTCAAATAAACTGAAAGAAAGAAGTCCAACGGTGTCAAATCACATGATCTTGGCGACCAATTGATATCGCCACCACGTGAGATAACACTGCCATTGAATTTGTCGTGCAAAAGAGATTGTTTCGTTAACTGTGTGGCAAGTGGTACCGTCATGTTGAAACCACATATTGTCCTCATTTATATCTACTAATTCGGGGCTTAAAAAGTTAATTATCATCTCACGATAGCGATTAACATTCACAGTAGCCACAACATGCCGCCAGCCCATAAACCGCACCAAACTTCCCGTCACTCTTTGTGGGTGCATTGGTTTTTCGACAATCACTCTTGGATTATCATTCGCCCAAATGCGGCAATTCTGCTTATTGACGAATCCACTGAAGTGAAAATGTGAAAACAAATCACTGAAAATGATTTTCTTCGAAAATTGATCATCCACTGTTGCCATTTTTTTAATAACTCTAACGCGTGGCGCGATTATGTATCTTTCCATGGTTCAAATTGAGTAAGTCTGAAATTGAGAAATGTCAAATGAAATGTAGAAAACTTGACATTTAGGTGTTGTGCACTTTCAACATCAGCCCTTAACAAAAGCAAAGAATAAATTTTATAATTTTTTTTACTTGAAAACATTTGTTTCTTATTCGGCTTCGGCTTCGGCCTTCGGCCGATTATTTCCATTTTGCCGAAGAATCGGCTTCGGCTTCGGCTTCGGCAAAAATTCACGTTCGGTCGGACACTACTAGAAACCATGTAATGCCTAACTCAATTATTTAAATAAATTAAGTGTTGCTCATACGCCCCGATGTACGCTTTAAGAGCCTGTATCTAAATTTATTAGAAACATAGCGTTTTCAAGAGTGTTAAGGAGATTAAAGTAATTTTATACTTTACAAATATCCCAACAGCTTTTTTAAGTTTATTTGTATTTATTTTTTAGTGCTATTAGAACTAGATTGAAGCTAGTACAGAAGGCGCTCAGCATAGTTTATTTTTATATTATATGTTTTCTTTGAAAAGTGTTCGCACTTCAAACGTTTGTAAACATCTGTATAATTAATAGGTTAAGGTTTTTTTTGTGACTTCAACTCCTCCCAACCAGAGGGTTCCCAACCTTTTAGAACAGAAATAAAATTTTTGTACAAAAATCCTATTCAATCAATTCGAAATTTTATTTGAGAAGAGCTTACGAGTTGATAGAATTTGAATTTTTTTCAAAACTAAAAATTTTTAACCAAAATTTTGTTTATGCATTCCTCAAATGTCAATTGTCCGAAACATGCAGTTTTAAAATTAAAAACTCCACTTTCTGAGCAAACAACTCAGTCAAATTTTAACGGTTTTCAAAAAACAAAAAAAATTTGTTGGATTTTTTGGCGTTTTTTTTTTCATCGAAATGTGTTATAAACAGAGTTATAAGAAATAACTTTAAAAATTGGACCATAACAGTTATATTGTAAGAAAAAAAAGTATTTATCAAAAATAACTAATTAATTTAAAAAATTTTTTCTCGTTTATAACTGTTATGAGGCAACGTAAAAAACATAAATTGAAAATAACTGTTATGAAGCAACCTATAAAATGTTTTTCAAAATATCGACAACTTTTCCGACAAAAAAAAAATAAATAACTCTTATTTTGGGTCTTTGGTTATAAATCGATGTTGCAGGTGTTCTGTAAGTATTTTTTGTTAATTTTTTAATAATATTTTAGAATTATTTTTTGTCTTAAATCTATTTTTGTATTCGTTTTTATTAAAACTAGTATAACTTGGGTTTGAAATTCGACCAATTTATTGATTGCCTATTTAGTATTATATGCGAGATTATTAGAATAAGTTCGAGGCTATATCTCTTATTTGATTGGAAATATAAAGCTATTTTCTTCAACAAAATTTATTTTTTTATTTTATTATTTTGTTCAAAAACAAAAAAACATTTTAAAAAAATTTAATTTTGTCAAAGAAATCATAGGGGTAGCCTTGATTTTTTGATGGCACGGACAGTTTATTAATTAAGTGTCAAGACAAAATAAAGTCACTTAAAATTCGGTATAGACTTTGAAAGAAAATCAAAAATGCAATTTTGAGTTTTTGTTTTTTTTACAACAAAAATCATTTTTACCCTATTTTTACAACAAAAATCATTTTTACCTTATATCAATAAAAGAATAAATCAAATTTTATGGTCTTTTTTTAAAAGGAATAATTTAAATATAAACAAACAAATAACGGTATTATTTTCAAAAGTTTTTTTAATTTAACTGATAAGACTTAAATACAAAAAAAAAATAAAAAAAATGTATTCACAGATGGCGGAGTTATTGGCTTCAGAAATTAGAACATTCAATTTGAGACAGTTTTTTTCTCTCTCTTGGCATTTGGTTGAAACACACGCTAAATAACTAACGACAATATTAAGAAAATTCATTAAAAATACTTTTGATTAGAACTTTGCTGTAAATTATATCACATTTGAAAGAAAATTTAACAAATCTTTAGAAAAAATTAGAAAAATTGAAAATCCCGTTAAAATTTAAACAGATATTCCCTTGGAAAGTCAAATTTTTGAATTCAAAACACATTTTTTTACAAATTTTACAATTGACGAATGGATAAAACTACATTTTTTTAAGAAATTGTAACTTTTAAAAAAAGTTCAAATTCGATCAACTCAAGAACTCTTCCCCAACAAAACTTTATATTAATCAAAGAGCAGATGTTTTCTCAAAAATTGAATTTCTCACTTAGAAGTTTGGGAACCCCCTCTATCAGATATATCATTTATATATACATTCTGCACATCTGGGCAACATAACCTTTCGAATGATATGAGTTTCATTTATTTTGAGTTTTAATAAATTCCAAAAAAGCGTACGACAAACTTTAATGTTCACGTATTAATCTATAAGATTAGTTATGTTTTAAAGCTTGAAAAGTTAAGGTGCGATGTTTTACGAATAGTAATAGTGTTTACCTCAGTAGTAATATTAGTGTAAGTCCGTCTTCGTATTTTGACAGTTACATTTAAAAATTAAGTGTCAGATGATACGCGTTAAGTCAAAGCATTCAGATAATTATCCTTTATAACATTATTGAGACTGAATATATCGTTATTGAGTAAAAAAAGCTTCTTGAATAGAAAATCATATATTAAACGTTTATAATAATTCTTACATTTAATTTTTATTTAATTGCTCGAATTCGAATTGCAACTATTTTTTAATGAAAATTTTAATAGGTAAAACTTTATTTTAATACTACATATATTGTACTAATTCGTGCTCCAAATAAGGCTTTTAATGTATTTTAAAAAAACCACTTTTAGACTAAAACAAAAGGCACCAGCTGACAACTATTCATAATGAAACTAATGAGATCTAAAGAGAAAAATTAATATTTATGGGGGCAATTGTCTTTTCCAAAGACATAAACCCGTAAAAAGAGTCAGTTCGTCCAATGCAAATATTTATTGTCGTAGGTCCAGACTAGGGATGTCGAACCTGGGATCCCGGGACTAGAGGGTACATTAAGGAGTCCCGAAAAAATGATGCCTGGATCATTGTTAAATATTTTGGGATTAAAAAAATGTGTGACTAGATAATTAATAATTAGGTTGCAAAAACGTTGAAGTACGTTATAAAAGCCAATTAAAAAAGCAACGATAGACTACAAGAGCCTTTACCTTGAATGTTTCATTATACATTCATGAATGTTTCATTATACATTCATAATGAAACTAATGAGATCTAAAGAGAAAAATTAATATTTATGGGGGCAATTGTCTTTTCCAAAGACATAAACCCGTAAAAAGAGTCAGTTCGTCCAATGCAAATATTTATTGTCGTAGGTCCAGACTAGGGATGTCGAACCTGGGATCCCGGGACTAGAGGGTACATTAAGGAGTCCCGAAAAAATGATGCCTGGATCATTGTTAAATATTTTGGGATTAAAAAAATGTGTGACTAGATAATTAATAATTAGGTTGCAAAAACGTTGAAGTACGTTATAAAAGCCAATTAAAAAAGCAACGATAGACTACAAGAGCCTTTACCATTTACCGAATTAAATAAATGAGCTTTGAAGTGAGCTTCTTCTACACAAAGAAGAAGTACACAAAGAAGGATTAATTTGTGTAGGCTATTTCATTAATTAAATAATCCAACTTCAACTTCGGATATGTGTATTGTAATTCCGACCTTGATCTAAAAAATTATAAAAAATTAATTTTGAAAAGATTTGAATAATTTAAAATTAAGAACTGTGATTCGGAAAATGATAACATCGGTCACCATCAGAACTTTCAGAAAATTCAGCTAATGATGAATGCCACTGAATGCCATTCACCAAAACTTAAGATGCAGCTTTTAAACGCCAAGTCGTACTTATAGTTAACAATTCATGTCATTGTTAAAGTTTTATATAAAAATTATTTATTGAAACAGCTCAATTTATCTATTAAACTAAATCAATTTTCTGAGTTCTTACGAAAAGTTTGAATAAATATCCTAATTTTAACTCTTGATATCTCTTTTATTATTTAGTGATGATTAATCGATGTAAAATTTTATGGTCATCAATTTATTCTCAAAAATTTTTTTTGACAACATCAGGTTTCGAGTTTCGAAATTTTTAAGTTTTTTCTCCGTTCATTGCTCGGTAATTATTAGAGCTATTTTAAAGTTGTGGCACTTATTTGATGTAGAATTTGGTGGTCTTTTATTTATCTTTTAACATTTTATGCTGTAGGGTGGACGATCTTTGAGTAATTTGCAAAAAACTAAAATATAAAACTTAAAAGTGGGCGAGGCACTGAAGCTCACGAATTTCGAGCTTATCGCCAATTATTTCAAAGCAAAATCCTAATTTGACTGGCCTATTAAATATGTATGAATTTTTAGTTTCTTGAATCCCGAATTGAAATTTTTAAATTCCGAAATCTCGTAACATAAAAAAAGGTCCGGGATCAACATCCCTAGTCCAGGCCAGTTGGAAACTCCAAGAGTTGTCAGGAGCTTCGTCGTTCATTCTCTCGACATGAACTAGCCAGCGAAGCTAGTTATTACGACTATTTTAATACGCTTGACTATATCGATGTCAGCATATAGCTCTACAGCTCGTGGTTCCATCGTATTTGGTACTCGCCATTGACGCAGATTGGACCATAGATCTTGCGAAGGATTTTTCTCTCGAACGCTAACAAAGTCCTTTCATTAGAGCTGTTCAACGTCCAGGTTTGTGATGCTTATAGTAGGACGGGCATGATTATTGACTTATAGAGCGTCAGTTTTGTACGTCGAGAGAGAGCTCTCAATTGCCTACTATTGCCTACTGAGCCCAAAGTAACAGCTGTTGGCAAAAGTTATCCTTCGTTTAATCTCAATACTGATATCGTTGGAAGAGTTAATGCTGGATCCCAGGTAAACAAAGTCCTTCACTACCTCAAAGGAGGTGTTGTCAACAGTGACGTGGTTTCCAAGACGCTGGGACTGTTTGTTTGTTGACACAAGATACTTCGGTTTTTTCTGCGTTCACTGCAAGACCCATTCGACTCGACTCTTTTTCTAGCCTGGAGAATGCTGTTTATAGAATAAAGTGTCCGCCAAATAACTTTTTTTTTGAAAATGCTATAAAAAAGAACTACTGAATATTTTCTCAAATTTCTTTTTTTATTTGAATGTACAATGTTTCCGGTTAATAATGAAAAATAATTTCATTCAAATGGCTGCCTCGGCTGGCCATGCAGTAGCCTACACGATCGGTCCAATTTTTAAGCACATTATCGATTGTGCGCAGCTGTATTTCACCAATGGCTTCACGAATATTGTCCTTTAAAGCGTCAATTGTCTCTGGCTTGTCGACGTAACACTTATCTTTGAGGGCACCCCACAAATAATAGTCCAACGGTGTCAAATCACAGCTCCGAGGTGGCCAAACGACATCAGCTCTGCGACATCAGCTCGACATCAGCTCGGCTGTATGGCACGTAGTGCCGTCCTGTTGAAACCAAATGTTGCCAATATCCTCCTCTTCAATTCTTGTGAAATTCGATCAACATGGCCCGATAACGATGGCCATTGACTGTAACGGCCACTCCTTGCTCATTTTCGAAGAAAAATTACCCAATTATGCCTCTGGACCAAAATCCGCACCAAGCAGTGACTCATTTTGGGTGCATCGACTTTTCAATGTATGCGTGCGGGTTTTTTGTGCCCCAAATGCGACAATTTTGCTTGTTTACATACCGGCCAATATCAAAATGAGCTTCATTTGAAAAGATGATTTTTTTGGCAAAATCGGCATCTTCTGTAAGTCGATCGCAGGCCCACTTAGCGAAGCGAAAACGCATTGCATGGTCAGTTGGCTTCAACTCCTGAACCAATTGGAGTTTGTATGGCGTCATACCAAGGTCTTTATGCAAAATTCGTCCCAATGGTGTCTCCGAAATGTACAATTCTTAAGAACGACGGTGAATTGATGTTGATGCCGCTACGCGCACACTTTCTGCCACAGCAGCAATATTCTCGGTTCCCGGGTGTTTGCATTGTTTTTGGATTTTAACGCTTTGGTTTATCGATGAGGATGCCATTTTCTTTCACTTTTTTCACAACATAACGAACACACGGAGCTGACGGTGCTTCTGTTCTTCCAAAATCCGTACGCAATTTTCGCACACATTCTGCAAAATTACCATGATTTTCAAAGTAATGTCGCAATATTTCCCAGCGTTGTTCGTTCAGCGGAAGGTTACCACGTTCGTGTTACCATTCACGAGTTTAGTTGCTTTCGTCTGTCTTTTTGTTAATCTTCAACACCCCTTCAATACCTTTCACAGTATCTGACCGCTCTCAAATTTTTTTTGGGACTTGTGAAACTATTCAATAATATATTCCTGAAGGTTTTGTTCAAAAATATTGATACAGCATTGAGCATTTTGGGACTAAAACTCCAAAAATTCATATCTCGGGCCCAAATACATATTAAAAAGAAATATTTTAGAAATTTCCTGCCAGTATTGCGAGTAACCAATTGCCTACTTATCACTAGCTATTTTACTAGTTCTTAACGTACTAGCTACTTTTCTGTCTCTAGGTAATGCATAGACGGGTCAGTTGAATCTACTTTAAGCTCGTACTGGTTATTGTTTATGTTTTTTACAGCTTTCTCTCATGAAAATGGCTGATATTATTCAAAGCAACTTTTTCGGAAAAACATGATATATGAGGCTTTTCAATTTCATTGAACAACGTGAATGCAAAATTGTAATAAATAAAAACAATTTAACTGAAGATTGATGTCTCAATGCTTAGGTTTTTTGTTTTAGTGAAGCTCTAGTGAAGTGGCTATGGGAATGTAAAATGTAGCAATTGACTCCTTCCTATGACATCTTCACGTTAAATTCGCCAGTTGAATGCAAAGAATGTAGATTGAAGTAGAACTAGTACTGGCTACCTAGGGGCTAGTGAAATCGCTAGTTCTGTACTAGTGCCAAATACTGCTGGGTTACTCTTCATTTACATGACTTTCGAAAAAACGCAAAGATTTGGCAGCGTTTCAAAAAGTATAATTATTTTGCAATCTGAAAATTTGATAAAATTCCAAGCAACAAGAAACAAAATAGTAAACAAGCGACTTTTTAAACGAAACGAAACGAAAATTTTTACTGTAAAACTTAATCTATCGATAAAAAATGTGCATGCATCAATAAAATTGTATTTTTCACAAACAGTTTTTTTTTACTTACTTTAAAAAATAAAAACAAATTACTCCAACGTCGTCGTTGAACCTTACTGACACAACGCGACTAACGGCCTTTGGGGGAACTTTCTTATACATGATAAAGTTTTTATTAGTAGGGGTACCTACTCGTTTCCTCCTCCCTTTTCCCAGATACAGCGTATCTCAAATGTCACTGTGGACGATACTATACGGTACTAACGATACTGACGGTACTATCAAAACTGTGTCTTTTTTATGATTTGTTCACCCTTTTCCCTTTCCATTTCACTCTTTCATATTTATCTACCAGCCCATTTTCGAACAACAATGGACATAACTGTATAGGTTTGACAGCTGAAATCCATGGTTTAAAAAAAAAACCATTGGAAATTCAAACATACATACTCGTACATACATTGACATATTACTGATGATTTGTAAATTTCTTGAAAGTAGTAGACACATTTCATTTTAATTTTTACCGTTACTTCTACACTATCTACATATCCTACACTTATCTACCTACAGATATGCTACAGTAAATTTATTTCATAATTTAACCAAGAACAGACTAACTCATAGAACTTCTTTTTAACGCTTATCTTCCAGTTCATTTTCGATTCACGATGATTAGACTGTATTAGTGAAACATCTGCAAATCTTGTTGTAAATTAAAACAACTCTACAAGCTATTAGAAGTAAAATTTTATGTTGCTAGCTAAGAATACTTACGTTATTTTTTTCAAAACTAAATTTGTTTTAGTCACATAGAATATTTTCAAGACGAAAATGTTGCCATTGAAGTGAAAACATCAATTCAAAATAGCAATATTTTTTTCATTGAATGTTGTATGCGTTTATTTATTATGTTATGCATCCATCTTCTTTTCTTTTATGTTGTGGATGCAATAAAAAAATATTAAATAATATTATAACAGATTAGATGGATTCTTACGAATTAATTACGACTCTGGATAACGACAATAAGAGGTACTTTCTATAAGATCATGCTGGATCCAGTCTTCGTACAGAGGCAAGCGATTCTTAAGTGTTTCAACTTCTCTTAAGATGCGCACGACATTTCCTCCGATTAACTTCTTGATTGCGGCATTTCCCCAGACTCGATCTCTAGCCAACTCAGCCAAAAGAAATGAATAACTTTTCGGAGCACCACTTAGGCCAACATGATCAACTCCTGCAATCTTCCGCACATAATTGATTGCACTGATAGCTTCACGTACTCCGAGGTGCCGATCACCACATTTTTCCATATTGAGCATAACCACTCCACCATTCTCGGGCAACAAACTGTTTAAACAAGCAAAGGTCAGCAAAAGTGTTTTAAAAAGGAAGAGAAGTCTTATCCTAATCAAAACTCACTCATCAATCTTCACTCATACTTACCTCAGCACATGATCCGGTATTGAGGCTACATTTGTGTTGTTGCATAGCGAGAAGGGAGCTGCATTCAGAAGCAAAACTGGTGCTTTGGCTGTGCGCACAGCGCTTATCATAGCTGGTTCAGATAATTGTGAAATCTCAACAAGCATTCCTAAGCGATTCATTTCGAATAGAACAGTCTATAAGCAGTAGAGAAATAATTAAATCCAAACTTTAATGAGACAGAAAAATGCTTACCTTGCCAAAGTCATTCAAGGAGTTGGTTGAGTTGTCATCAACAATGTAATCCTTGCGACGAATAGATGCTGCTGCCCAAGGTGTGGTACACTCTAGGCTAGTAACAGACACGAAACGAGCGCCTAGCAAATACATGGAGCGAAGCACAGCTAGGCTGGCACCCAACGCATGTCCACCGCCTATTCCCATTAGTACAGCAACCTCACCATTGATATGTGTCTGTTCCATTTCATCGGCAGACTCTACAATATGCATGCTATCAGTGACTGACGTAATACGTCGCGCCTCATCAATTCCCTCCAAAGCTAATTGAACTGCATCCAAATATTGGGCTCCACATGGTACAGCGATGGGCCAAAGCACTGCACCGATATAATTATTACGAACTTCAAGCATGCTGCTGCTATAGTTCATATCTTTTCGTGGTGTCCAGGAGCCCTCGATGAGCGGTGATTCAGCTAGCAATCGTCGAATAAAGGCCAAACGTGCCTCCAGTAGCGAAGATGAACGCAATTGTAATGCCAGCGGAATTCCACCTGCCATGGTTATGCATACGAGGACTACAGCTACTGATATGATTATCTTGCGTCCTTTTGTAGACTTTGTGCGCTCAGGTGTTGGCTCAATACTCTGTTCTTTCTTGCAATTGGAAAGACTGCCATTCATTTTTTCACTTGTGAATTTTGTGATTTCAGGAGGCAACTCGATGTCAGCAATTTCGGTGAAGACAAAGCAATGTTGTTTGCAGTGTGGCTGGTGCTGACGCAGAGTATGAACCTCCATGAAGTCATGGTTTGGCACTTGATTCATTTTATATGGATATCAATGGAAGAGTCGTTGTTTGAGTTATTGTTCATGAAATAACTTTTTATTTACGTATCCTTGTTTTCGTCTTTTTGAGCATCGATTATGTGTCATTTGGCAAAGAAATTCGAATCCTGCGCATAACGTGCAAACATTAAACAGCGCCATACAGCACAGAGATATGTTGTATAGTTGTGCTAAAATCATAAAAAAATTCGATTTTTAGAATACATCTCCAAAAATTGCTCTGCAAATAATGGTTATGCCTTATTTTTCTAACCTATAAATAACGATAATTTATAACCAATATATACTTTAGGATTTGCATAAATATCACAGTGCAACGGCATTTTTGGAATAAGGTAAGCCTCTGATATTGCTGAAATAGGACGTTGTTATCTTGTGTCAAATCCGGTGTAAGATAAATAATATATGCCTTGCTGGCTTCCTTCTAATAGGTTCCTTCTATATAGGTCCTTCTAATAGTTCTGAACACCATCCATATATGCTGAGCATAGTTATAGCACAGCTTGTCTGAAATTTGTTTTTAACTGTTTAGATGTCATTATCGATAATCGCCAGCAAGATTTCTCGAAACATTGAAACCGGAGTTAGGCGATTATCGCGCTTAAGACCACAGATATATAAAACTGATGTTAAGTTTGTTTGTTTCTTTCTTTTTTCGTCCTTTATACAAATCGAAAACTAACGAAAATAAAATAAAAAATAAATAAAATCAGCACAAAATAAAAATCTTTTATAATTTGGTACACAAAGACGCAATTCACTCCCAAATGTTATTTTTTTAATTGGAAATTAAATATATCGATGGTTTAGCTCACTGAAGTTTTAAGTGACCTTTGACGAAAATAGGCTAATTGCATTTTTCAAGCCATCAATATATATAAATTGTATAAATTTGTTAGAAATTGATAACCAGTGAATGCTGGTCAGTACATAGACATAGTTTCATTATCTTAAAATGGGAAAAACTATTTGAAATTGAACGTTTTGACTTTTGGTCAAAATATCTGCTTTGGCTTTGAAGATATTTATTTAAATTCTTTTTTGTCTAAAATTTTAGCGACATGACTATTAATCTGGTTCTTATGCTTTCAATCGGTTCTGGTAAAATTTTGTTTTATACAGTAGAACCTCGTTTACCCAGCGGGCATGGAACCAAGCCTATGTCGGATAACGGAAAACGCCGGTTTAATGAAATCACCTGTAAGTAGTCTAATTAAAAGATATATCGCATCTTCATTCACAAGAAGATTCATTTATTGAGGTCAAGTATAAATTCAATTATTTTTATTAAAAACCGATGTTAGAAATGATTGTCTGAGGGTAGTAGTTTCAGTAATTTCAGTAGTAGTTTCAGATTAAAAACAAAACAAAAATTAAACCATTGAAAATTGTGTGCGTATGTTTTCCACAACCATTGCAGCCCACAAAAAAACAAATTGGCCATGTCAGCCCTTTAAAGGGCTTTGACCGGGCATATTATGATCAATTGTGTTTTAGGTTTTGCATTGTCTGCAGAGAAATTCAGGCCAATCAGAAAAATGTATTTCAATTGAAAAAACTTTCTATATCTGTTGGTAATTCGATCCCGGATCTGCCGTGATTCCTCGGATTGTATGCCACACACTTAGCACTCATAACCACGGCTGCCATCAGTTGCACCTCATGAAAACTATTTGACAGCTATTTGGCGTTGTGAACGTAAGCAAGTAAGCCAGAAATATATGTTCCAAAAATGAATCCTAACCGAAAGCAGGATCAGATTATATGGAATTAGATGTTGAATGTTGTAAACAACGCAGTTAATATAATATTCGTTATATTAGCTATGTTGGCTGACCATTTAATTTGTTAAATTATTTGAATTGAAACGATTTCTATCACAACAAATTTTAACTAATTAGGTTCGGTTTGCACAATATTCGGCTAAAAGCTAATCGTAAATTTTCCAGCAGTTAGCAAAAAAGGATTTTCTCGATATTCGATCAAGCCTTATCTGTCGATTCCGATTTAAGTTGTGTGGAATATCTTTGACTTCGTAAAGAATATCTTCATCAAAGTTTAAATACCTCAACAGCGGTGTTGAAGTCTATTCAAATTTTTTAAGTTTTCATTATTTTAATGAAATCACTTTATTTTGAGGAAAGTAATTTACATTCAATTTTTCCAATTATCATTCACAGAGTTCGTTTTAAACATCAAAACTTATGTGTTGAATTTTCGAGGAATTTATGAAGGTACAAAACTAAATAAAATCTATTTAAAAAATGTATTTATTAATTTAAATAATAATTAATAGATAACATAATTAATTTTTCTGCCAGTTACAATGCATTATTTTGCAACATATTTTAAATTGAATCTTTTTTAAACTCCCATACAACTGTGCGTTTTGTTCACTCATTCAAAAACACATTCACATACTATATTCATGCGAATGTGAACGGACACATTGACGCATTCAAATAGATGTATTTTAAAGTATTGCCCAACTTTAGTACTATTTGTTGACCGCAACCCTGATATTTGTTGTGATTTTCATTAAACTGTCGTTGTAAACATCTGTGGTCTGAGGCACGTGTAGAATATTTTTACTTTATACATTTCATGAAATAAATTATGGGTGAAATTGAAAGCTACAAGGGTAATTTATAAAACAATAACATTAGTTTTGCATATAATACTATTGGTTTTCTGCAGTTGTTCCATTAAAACTCACGCCAGATTCTCTGCACTGTCATCACATCTATATGAGGGAGCACTTTATTCGGCTAATAGATCCAAACAAGCCAAAAGGTCGCACTTTATTCCTTCTCAACGTACCGCCTTATGTAACCGAACAAAACTTGCGAACCTTCTTTAAAACTATTGGAGCAGTTGTTTCTGTAGCTTTTGCAGCGAAACCTGGTCGTGACGAGACCGATAAATGGTCTCAAAACTGTTCGCAGTTCTCATCGGAACAACCGCCCTATATTTTCAAAGTAGCCTACGTGGTGTTTCAAACAAGTAACAGCGTGTCCAAAGCACTTCAAATTACTAGTTTGAATCTATACAGACCAAGCTCAAAGGAAACATTTGTCGAATCAGGAATGCAATTGTGGCACACAGAACAGGAAAAACGCATATTGGACGAAGAGTTGGCTCAAAAACAGATTGATAAATACATGGCAGAATATGACGTCCGCGAAAAAGCTGAACAAGAAGCTGCTAAAAATTCTGAAGCCGATGTAGACGGCTGGGTTACTGTTGGAAAGCATGGCCGAAACTCTGGATTTGAACAGAAAGAATCCACCATCAATAAACTGGAAGATAAGATCACGCGTGGTAAGAAACGGAAAGAGTTGGCAAACTTTTACACATTCCAGATAAGGGAATCAAAAATGAAGAACATCATCGACTTACGCAAGAACTTCGAAGAGGACAAAAAGAAAATCGAAATTCTAAGACAAGCTAGACGCTTCAGACCATTTTAGGAATAAGTAAATTAGTATTACACACCATAATATTGAAATTTTCGAGTATTCATAATATATAAACTTGTAAATTTAATTGCTTTTATTCACTTTAATAACAACTTGCATTAAGGAATGGGGAGGAAGTGTTTCCAATGAGCAGAGCAATTGAGGTATACTGCCATACACACACTTTGCCGTGAGCGCAACTTGAACAGCCTGTGCAAAGCGTTCCATGCACTTCTGATAGTTTGAGTCATCCGTTGAATCACTGCTTACTTCATTTTTACTCCTCATTAGCGTTTTAAGAGAACCGACAATCTGCGCCAAGTGTTGAGCATTTAGAGCGGTTGGTGGCCCATTACTCTCAATTTGAAGCAATGTTTGCAGCAAGGAAAGATGCAGGTCACTGTAGGTGGTTTTTTGTGAAGCAAGTGGTGCTAGTACCGTCCAACGAATAAGACCTGCTAGCGGAGTAACGACAGGCATAGCAATTGCACCACTAGGTAGCGCTAATGGTTGCTGTGAAGCCAGGCAAAGCGTTGGATTTTCGCTTACCCAGTCTGTGAAAACATCTAGCAGCATTTCCGGTGGACAGATAATACTTCCTCCCTGCTCCTTCATGTAGAGATCAGCCACTGCTGTCATAAAGTTGGCAGCAAAACGTGGTGCCACCATTGGCAATTGCTTCAATTGATCCGAACTACGTTTTGCAAAGATTATGAAGTCATTTACCAGACTCTGTGCGACCTCTAGACATGGTGGAGTTGTACAGCCAACCTGCTGCATCCACACACCTGCAGAGGATAGCAAAGACGCTACTGATCCAGAAACTGCTGTGCTAATAAGTTTGCATAGAATTTTTGTACGTTGAGGTGTTATTGTGCTTCCAAAGAGTGAGAGTAAGACGGTGTTACGTGTGCTGTCCTGCCTTGGATGTGCAAAGAACTCTATGAGCACAAGAATCAGCTGAAACTCTTGAAATGCCGACATTTGATGTGCTCCAAATAGCTGGGTAGGTAGCTTGCCTTCCTTGGTCCTTTCCAAAAAGACAAACTCTGAAATTAGTTGCATTGCAAAATTCTGCTTTGACCTGTTAACAATAATATGCTCTAAAAATTCAAGAGGATGAATTGGATAATGAAAATTTTATCATTTTGAATTATTTATACCTATTCGTGGAAGCGCCTCCAGAGCACAAGATGGGAACGACAGCTGTCGAAGAGTATGTTTGAAATCAGCCTGGGACATCCTTGATCCTTGATACCATGAATAAGTTTTTTGTTTACAAATGTTTATATTTTAGTTCCAAAGAGCTGTCATTACTTGACGATGTTGTCAGGGATGCCATACCAACACTAAACTTCATAATTGCCAAGCTTGTGGGACTTAGGCCTTTTTCTCACGGAGCAATTGAAAATTAATGCAATTGCAAAACCATTGCTTAGAAAGCTTCAAACCACTGCAATTCAAAACTTTACTGCAACATTTTTTTTCAAAAGATCAAGACACGTCACAACTAGTGTCCGACCGAAACCAAAATTTTGGCCGAAACCGAAACTGTATGTCTACATGAAAATTTTTTTAAAAACGAGATTATTTTTTATTTAATTTTTTGTTAAAACCTTTCCTAACCTAACCTAAGTACATAACAAATCAAACTGATTATAATAACGTATAAATACGATAAATATTCTTTGACTAATAAAGTTCAACTTTAAAATAATAAATAAAGAGATAATTTTTAATACCACTTTAAGGAACTTTTTAGTATTTAAAGTTAAGGTGAAGCTATTAAAAAAAACACATATTTTATTAATTTTTTTACATAATATTATTAAATTATTTGATTCAAATTTATTTACATTATGTACAGTTAAAGTTAATGATATAAATAAAATGTTTTTTTTGGTTTTGTATTTGTTGTTTATTTTCTAGAGGTCGTTGAAGTTGGCGTGTTTAAAAAAAGGTTGTAAGTTGGTTTCTCGTCTCCAGCATTTTCAAGGCGTCAGAAAGTACAAAATCAAAGTGCATTCTTAAATACAGGGTTGTAGTTGAGCATTCTACCTACGCAAATAAAAAAAAATAAAAAACAAAAAAATGGCATGCGTTGAAAAACAAATTTACAAAAACCCCTCTATTGGCAGAAATTCTTAGCCGTAAAAAACAAATTATAAAAGTTTCTCGGCTTTTTATAGGTAGAGTGCTTAACAGAGTCTATGAAGATCACAATGAATCAAGATTCTTCGAAATCGATCAAGCAGAACTCGAGATATCTTAGAAACCAATTCGAAAAAACTTGTTTCGAGAACAACGCGATTAGATTTTCTGCTATGAACGATAATATATGAATAAATGCGGGACATACGAATATAATGTTTGTTTTATCTTTTGTTTTATTTGATATTTTTTTTCTAAAATTCTTATCCCATCCCATATCACAAAACACTTGCTATAAAGAGAGAGATGCATATATGTACATTTTGCTATAAAAGTTTGACATGGGCAATTGTAAACAAAAAATAAATTAATTTTTAGTGAAAATGTGTTCTTCTGCGAACAAAGAATATAAACAATATGTGGAGTAATTTTTACTCAAGAGTCCATTAATTTATTGATGAAGTAATTACATAATGTTCGCAAAATTCCAATTGGTAAAGAAGGAACTCCAGCAGGCACTAGAACAATAATCAGATGTGGCAAGTAGTAGCATAGCGTCTTCTGATTGGAGTAATCTTACCAGTTAATCTCATCTCTCATGTTTTGGCCTTCTTTGCAGCTTCAGACAGAGTTCTCATTGAACACGGACAGAGTTTTATCGAAGAATTCAGCAAAGAAGTTCCGATAGCCAAGTAACGTTGCCTTTATGACTTTCAGGTTGCAATGGAAACTCTGCTTGCCTTTAAGCGTTAACTTTTATGTTCATTACTTCATGCAAACCATACAAAATTAATAAAAAACTGCATCAATATGCCCAACCTGATAATTTTTATTTCTCAATATTGCCATTTAAATAATAAATACATTGGAATTATATTTCCTAGATCCTATAGTCATATATATATACATCATAGTTGCTGCTGCTGCTGCTGCTGTGCCTCAAAAACCATCACGTATTCGTAATTTAAATCACGTAATTTAAATCACAGATGTCATCTAAATTTGTTGTCCCTAGGGTAAACTATCTAAACAGCAGTCGATTCTTTTTTGTCAGCACCATTAGAACGTGGAATGCATTGCCTAACTCCTTAAAACACACTGCCTCACGAACTGGCTTCAAACGTGCTATATTTGAGTACTTTAGCTCCTTAAATCAATAAATGTATTTTTCCTCTTTACTCTTTTTTTCTATCTTCTCAACTTCCAAATTCTCTACTCTATTTTCAGTCATATTTACATATTTTAAGTCATTATAAATATTTTAAGTCTTTTAAAATGATTGTAAGCTTATTTTATAACATGTTTTATCCATTTCATTTTCGCTTGTGAATTCTTCATTATTTGTCTATAAAAATTATTATAAGTTTTGAATCAATGTCACTTTTAATATTAATAATTTGTTTAAATTTATTTATTCTACTATGTTAACCTCTTTGTAGTACTATAAAAGACTTTGTCTTATTGTACACCAATTAACTTTAATAATAATAATAATAATAATAATTCTTGTGGCGCAATGCCACGCGTATTAAGTGGTACACGTTTGCTGCTCACTGGCTCCTGCTGCGCCGCATTTATACTGCTTAACATAGGCGAGGAAAGTCCTGGACCATCACTAGCTCCTTGCAGTGTCCGTGTTTCGTTATGCGTAGCAGTGTATCGTTGAGTAGGCGCCTGTGGAATTCGAAGAGCCAGAGTCCGATGAACATGCAGAAACAAGCATGTTTCAAGCATTAATACCAAAACGGGTACGACGCCAGCGCATAGCTGTTATTGTTGTTCTTGTTGATGTTGTTGCTGCTGATGTTGCTGTGTCTCAGAAACAACCAAGTATTCTGTTGGCGCATTTCCACACGCATTAAATGGATGACCGCCTTGTGCACGTTTGCTGTTGACTGGCTGCTGCTGCGTCCGCATTTATACAGCTGTGGAACTGCATTGTGGCAAATATAGTGAATCAGTTGGCATGATGGCAAGAAGTTGAGCAATTTTTGCTTGAGATCCAGCACTTCCTCTTCCATAGAGCGCAGACAATCCAGCGTGAAAAGGAATAGTTTAGCTTTTTAAATGAAAAGGAACTGTTAAAAACTTACTCTCTGCAATTTCAAGCTGTTGTTTGTCTGCCGATAATATTAAAATTTTATGCAATGTCACAAAAAAAACAAAAACAAATTGGCCATTTTAGCCATAGAAAGGACTTCGACCGAGCTTCGTATGATCAATTGTGTTGTGTGTGTTATTAAATGTTTGCACACAATTGACCGAGAACTGGACCTACATGTTTTATGCCGACTCCGAACGGCTAAAGTTCATGTTCTCAAGAAGCTTTACATGACATTGCTTACTCTCTGAGGTTTGCCATTGTCTGCAGAGAGGTGGTGACCGATCAGAAAAATTTTTTAATGAAAAAAACTTGTCGCCGCGGCTGGGGATCGAACCCGGGCTCCGAGCATGCCAGGCCACACACTTAACCTGCATGCCACGGTCACCACGGTCAGACTATGAAATGTCACATAGAGTTAAAAATGCCATGCAGCTATAAACATGGTTGTAAAATATTATAGCATGTGATACACTTTTATAGGATAAGTTCAAAAAGTTGAACTTCTTCTATCTTCTAGGATATCACATGCTATAAAAGTAAAAAATGTATGCCTATTTCACACTAACGTTAGCCAATCCCACAAGATAGGGTTCGCATGCTCATTCTGTCTTACAAAAAAAGTGATTGTAGGAGATCGTAGAAGATTACAAGGAAAAGCGGCATTAACACTGCGGCAGGAATTGCATCAGGTCCAGCGCCAAAATCCTCAGCAATTGTCCCAATATACTTTAAAATATCCTCAGAGGTAAAGGATATAGATTCCAAAGAGACCCTGGGTGAAGTGTTCATGTAGTCAAAGTAACCTTCATCAGGGTTAAATGAATCTGAACAAAAAGATTCCTTGAAGAGATTGGCAAAAAGGCCACAAACTATAGAAGGATCGTCCGTAAATCCATCAAGAGTTTTGAAGGATGAAGGTAATGCATCAGATTTTTACTTAGTATTCATGAACCCCCAAAATCTCTTTGGATCAGACAATATTCTCAGCTTAATATTTTCTAAATATCCATTATATTTAGCTGAAAGCTGAAAGATTTTGAAATTCCAGAAACAAACGTTTGTAGATTTCTAGGTCATTTGAGTCCAAACTACAGACATATCTCTTCCGTGCCTATTACTGTTATTGCGAAGTGTTTGCAACTCTTTTGTGTACTAAGAAAAAAAAAAAAAAAAAACAAATTGGCCATTTTAGCCATAGAAAGGACTTCGACCGAGCTTCGTATGATCAATTGTGTTGTGTGTGTTATTAAATGTTTGCACACAATTGACCGAGAACTGGACCTACATGTTTTATGCCGACTCCGAACGGCTAAAGTTCATGTTCTCAAGAAGCTTTACATGACATTGCTTACTCTCTGAGGTTTGCCATTGTCTGCAGAGAGGTGGTGACCGATCAGAAAAATTTTTTAATGAAAAAAACTTGTCGCCGCGGCTGGGGATCGAACCCGGGCTCCGAGCATGCCAGGCCACACACTTAACCTGCATGCCACGGTCACCACGGTCACACTATGAAATGTCACATAGAGTTAAAAATGCCATGCAGCTATAAACATGGTTGTAAAATATTATAGCATGTGATACACTTTTATAGGATAAGTTCAAAAAGTTGAACTTCTTCTATCTTCTAGGATATCACATGCTATAAAAGTAAAAAATGTATGCCTATTTCACACTAACGTTAGCCAATCCCACAAGATAGGGTTCGCATGCTCATTCTGTCTTACAAAAAAAGTGATTGTAGGAGATCGTAGAAGATTACAAGGAAAAGCGGCATTAACACTGCGGCAGGAATTGCATCAGGTCCAGCGCCAAAATCCTCAGCAATTGTCCCAATATACTTTAAAATATCCTCAGAGGTAAAGGATATAGATTCCAAAGAGACCCTGGGTGAAGTGTTCATGTAGTCAAAGTAACCTTCATCAGGGTTAAATGAATCTGAACAAAAAGATTCCTTGAAGAGATTGGCAAAAAGGCCACAAACTATAGAAGGATCGTCCGTAAATCCATCAAGAGTTTTGAAGGATGAAGGTAATGCATCAGATTTTTACTTAGTATTCATGAACCCCCAAAATCTCTTTGGATCAGACAATATTCTCAGCTTAATATTTTCTAAATATCCATTATATTTAGCTGAAAGCTGAAAGATTTTGAAATTCCAGAAACAAACGTTTGTAGATTTCTAGGTCATTTGAGTCCAAACTACAGACATATCTCTTCCGTGCCTATTACTGTTATTGCGAAGTGTTTGCAACTCTTTTGTGTACTAAGAAAAAAAAAAAAAAAAACAAATTGGCCATTTCAGCCCTTGAAAGGACTTTGACCGAGCTTCTAAGGATCGATTGTGTTGTGTGTGTTAGTAAATGTTTGCACACAATTGACCAAGAACTGGACCTACATGTTTTATGCCGACTCCGAACGGCTAAAGTTCATGTTCTCAAGAAGCTTTACATGGCATTATTTACTCTCTGAGGTTTGCCATTGTCTGCAGAGAGGTGATGACCGATCAGAAACATTTTTTATTGAAAAAACTTTTCGCCACGGTTAGGGATCGAACCCGGGCTCTCGAGCATGCTAAGCCACACACTTAACCTGCATGCCACGGTCACCACAAGGGTACTAAGGGTACACCGAATTCTTTGCAAATTTGAGGCTATATGGCACAGACTGAGAAATTACAGCAAAGAGTTCCAAAAAAAAAACATTAATGGATTCATCAAGATTATGTTCATTTATTTATCCAAAATTAACGCTAAGTTTACTGTGAAGTAAATGATTCAACTTCAAAATGTCAGCTTTTTTTAAAATTGAACTCATTAACCTTGTCCACTGAACTCGTATTAACTATATTCTCCCTATCCGATTTATAACAAATACTCAAAGGTGGATGATATGCATCAATATTAGTAAGAGCATGGAAGATAATGTTGCAAATACTTGACAACAGCCATTTTTTTGTAAATTTTTATCATAATTCGTTTATCAATATTGTTTAATATATATGAAAATGCTGAGCATAATAACAAAATGCCAAAAAAAAAGCATAAAATTACTTTGTGTTACAAATTTTAAATATTGACAGAGAGGATGATATGGAGATTCTGTTCAAAAAAACAGTGGTGAAGTTCAATACAAAATAAGCAAAATTTATTCACAATAGAGTTTTGCAATACTATAAGATTTCCATATGCAACAGCCCTGTGCATATTAATGCTTTTGTTGTTTTTAAAGCAACTTATTTTGCATTTGCAACGATGAAACAAGATCGTGAATTACCCTTGTGAATAATTTACATGTTTGTTTTAAATTTATTATCAATTTACTGTTTGATTTAATCCCTTCTTGAAACTTCATCAACAACAAACGTTCAGCTATTATAAAAATGACTTGACTCAATTTATCAGTGCAAAGCTTCCAATGAGGTTGTTTTTAACTTATGTTACTAATGTCAGCAAAAGAAATAAGTAGCAAAAATTGCCGAAATCGTCGTGTTTTAAAAGTATGGACGATGAAACAATGCAACAAAAGAAAAAAAATAAGAAAATCGCCGAGTAAAATCGTTGCAATATCGCTTTGTCTAAAATGGGACTATTGAATTGCAACCCGAATTATGTAGAAATCGGTTTCATCTTTAATTTTTATTGAAAATTTATCAAAAACAACAGCACTTGGAGAAAGAAATTAAAAACAAAACAAATATCTGTAAGCAGTTAATGTAAGTATGATTGCTTTAAAAGTGTATTGAAATAATTTAATAATATTAATTGTGCAGGTGAATAAAAAAAAAACATTGTATATAAAAAACCTTGCTTCTGTAACTCCGCCACTATTTCTGCCAGAATGTGGCTATTTTCGGCATCTTTGCAACTCGCCCTGTCAAACTGAGTTATGATTGCGTGGTGAGAACGGAGCAATTCACATTTGTAATTCAAAGGTCGAATAACATACTTCATAGTGTACAACTTTCAAATGAGCTATTGTGAAAAGGGCCTTAAATACGTTCTATTAATCTGGCAACTATAGAAAGAAGCGAAAGTGTTTTCTTCAACTGTCATGTTTTAATGCAAGTGTGTTTCTTGTGTTTTCTGAATAATAAGTTTTTAAATTAGAAAACTACATTTTTAAAGCTTTATAAACTGATAGCAGATATTGTGATTATAATGGACAATGTTATAACCACTGCAGTTGTGAATGCCAAAGGTGTATCTACAAATTTTTCCGGCATTCAAGCCGCCTTCACGGTAAGCATTTTGTTTTTATGAATTATGATTTATTTTCACTGCCTTAATTTTTTAATGCAGAAAGCGTTGGAAGATGCTTTCGAAAAGAAAGACCCACACGTACTCCGGAAGGTATACGAATCATTTGACTGTAATACGGATGGCGACAAAAAGTCACCCATGGACCAGGCTTTCCGCGAAATGCTTCTGTTGCGGCATAGGAATGATGTTGCAAAAATTGGTCAACTGATAACTCTTTCGGTGGATGCCGTGCGGGAAGAAATCGCCTCTGTAACAATACCTGTTGTTTTACTTGGTGATATATTCGATGCTGTCACGCTGGACAAATGTGAGGAAATATTTTTTTTCGTTGAGGAAAAAGTGAGCGTATGGAAGGAGGACATATTTTTCACATCTTGTAAGAACAATATACTGCGCATGTGCAATGATTTGTTACGTCGCTTGTCCCGAGCGCAAAATACAGTATTCTGTGGTCGCATTTTGCTGTTCTTAGCCAAGTTTTTTCCCTTTTCCGAGCGCTCGGGTTTAAATATTGTGTCTGAATTCAATTTGGATAATGTAACAGAGTACGGTACTGATGGCAAGGATTTAGATGATACACTTGAAGACAGTGAAGAGGATATTCCAGTGAAAATAGACTATAATCTATATTGCAAGTTTTGGTCACTGCAGGACTTTTTCCGGAATCCCAATCAGTGCTACAGCAAAGCTCAATGGAAAATGTTTCAAGCGGTATACTTTTTGAAATAAATATTCTTATTATCCCAATTTATTGTTTTGCATACAGCACACTGCTAATGTTTTGGAAGCATTCGCCAGTTTTAAATTAGAAGAACCTCGTGCACAAAACGCGGCAAGTAGCTCCAAGGGCCAGAACTTGCAGAGCCAATTCGAGGAAGAAATGGACTACAGCAACATGGAAATTGATCAATGTATTAAAAAATCTGAGCACTTCTTCGCTAAATTTCTAACGAATCCAAAGTTATTGGCACTCCAAATGTCTGACTCGAACTTTCGACGTTCGGTTTTAGTACAATTTTTAATTTTGTTTCAATATCTGCAACTCACTGTCAAGTTTAAAACGTAAGCTAACAAAAATTCTTTTAAACCGTGTCATGTTAACATTTAATATTCTGTTCAAAGTGAATCATATACTTTAACGCCAGCGCAAACAGATTTTATAACGGAAACGGAGGCAAACGTCTATCGACTCCTTGAAGAAACTCCCCCAAATGGCAAACGGTTCGCTAAGACCGTACAGCATATGCTTTCTCGTGAGGAGATGTGGAACAGCTGGAAAAATGACGGATGCAAAGAATTTAAAAAGCCTGAATCGGAAGAATCTATGTCAGTATCTAAACCACCAGCAAAACGTATCAAACGCACATTGGGCGAAAGTTTGCGCGATGCTCATCGAAATGGCAAGTTTTTCTTGGGCAAGTATGTATTCAAGATTGTAATAAATAATCTGGTTAAGCTTAAAATTTCAAATTTTACCATAGCGAAGTATTAACGCGCCTTTGGAACTACTCACCAGATAATCTGCAGGCATGTAAAAGTGAGGAACGCAACTTTCTGCCATTGGTAGAGACATATTTAGAAAACCCGCGAGAAAAGAATGATCCCTCGTTCGAGTGGCGCGCTTTACGTCTTCTTGCACGACAATCTCCACATTTCTTTACGCTTGTAAATACTCCATCGTACAAAATTGCTGATTATTTGGAGTGCGTGCGTCGAAAAATAACTAAAGACAAAATCGATATAGGTAAATCTATGGCTGGAATCAATCCTGGTAGTGTGCAAAGTGAAAACTTAATGACAACTGAAGGCAATGAACAGGAAGCTGTGGCTTTGCAAGATCAGGAGCCCGAACAGGAAGAGGACGACGAGCCAGCCGATTTGGAGAAGATCGAAGACGATCAAAACACACATAGCAAGCCAGTTGCCGCTTCAAGAGTACACATTGAAGAAATTGCTCCTCTAATTGGTGATGACTGGAAAAAGCTTGGTAAAAAACTTGGCTATACATCAGATGAACTGCTTTATTTTGAGACGGAACACACTGAGAAATGTGGAGGTTGCATTGCAATGCTCTTGAATTGGTTTTCCGATGATGATGACGCAAGTCTAGATAATTGGGCTTATATCTTAGAAGGTCTTGAAATCAATGCAGCAGCAGTTGCCGTCAAAGCGCTCATTGAAAGGATGACTTCCAATAACAGCGCCGATTAAGTTTCAGTTCATTTCAAACATGCTATCATATTCATAATTCTTAATTGTTCATTTGATATATTGGCTAATGAAGGACAACAAAATAAAAAAAAAGGAAATACCATGACGAAATCATACCATTCGGCATAGCTGGTAATATTGCTTAATTATTCCTATTTATTACTATGATGATATTATTGGAATTCAATACTTTTTATTTGCTTTGTTCGAATTTTTAAAAAGCTGTTAAATCATCTAATTTCACAGATCACTAAAAACTTGTCTAAAAATATCTTACAATATCTGTGAATCTTCAATTTATAAATAGGAAAGCATATCGTAGCCTTAATGTAGAAAGTCCCTATCACAAAGGGAGGAAAACTTATACAAAGTCACCATTTTTCCCATCAGCAACTAATCCAAACAGATTTATTTGTTAAATATTTATTTTTCAAACAATCATAAACACTAAGAATTTATCACATATACTCGTTACATGTAACAATGTTTCTACAGTGTATATTTTACAATGTACATTTTGTATTTTGATTTGAACGACAGTTAGTTAGCAGTAAACTTAATTTTTAGTATGCTCAAAAGAGAATCAAGAGGCCTGTGCTGAGTATGTTTAAGCAGGTTGTGGTTCAGGCTTTGCGCTTGTTGACAGCAGCTGGCTTGGGTTTATTGTGCAGCATAGTGGCACACTTTGGAATATGCCGTTCGGCGGCGGCTTCATTAAAGCGACGGGAACAATGTGGACACTGCACGTAGTCCGGATTCTCAGAGGGTGGTGGAGGAGGCAGGTCACTCAATTTTCCACCTTTGGCGAGATGAATTTTCACTTGCTTAGCCGCACGAATTGCTGCAATGAATTCTTCGTGTTTTTTCCTCCAATTGTTCTTCTTGAGGCCTGAGTTGGCAGGCAGTGTCATGCCCGTAGCAGCAGCCGTACTTGTGTATGTCATCGAGGTTCTGGTGTTAGTTCCACTCCTTATTGGCTTTTTCAAGTATTTCTCTGCTTCTGTACCCTTGACGCGCGCCTTTGATGCATCGAAAATTTTACGTTTGGAACTAGCCATTTTCTGACAAGCTTGTTCGTGTTTTTCCAGTCGATCCGCATTGAAATTGCGATGACAAATTTTACAAGTGGCCATGCCAGCAGGAGGTGGACCTGCCTGAGACATCGGTTTTTCACCCTTGAAATATTTAAAAGAACCATACAGGTAGTAGCAGAAATAAAAATAAAAAAAAATACAAATTATTTATCGTGCTCATTACCACCACCCCAACCACAACACTCACCATTTTAACGAAGGACATATTTCGCACCGAACTCTTTTGAGAAGTCTGAAAAATATAAAAAATTATATGACAAAAGTCTTGATTTTTAAAACGAATGAACTTGAAAATTGACAAACCTTTACAGTAGATGTGTGTGTTTTTCTTAGAGCACTCGAATCAGTTTCGGTGCGTGATGTTTTGGTGGGACTGGCCAAAGGAGATGTTGTAGGATTCGAGAAAGTGCGAGAGCTGGATGAAAGTGTGGATTTCTTGGTGAGAACAGGCTTAAGTTTAATACTATTTGAAGAAGGAACTCGCGCAAAATCGCTTTTTTGATTGTTGTTGTTGTTGTTGCGGTCACCAAACTCAGGCGGCGACAAACTTTGCTCGCCCAAGCTGAGAGAAGATAAACCCTTGGAAAGGAGCTCTTCATCTCCCGGACTTGTGTTATATTCATAAGTTTTGCGCTGGTTTCTTTTAAAATTTCCATTCAAAGTATCTAAAGAATTTTTACTGCTTGACCGAGATTGTACTAATGTTTCAGTGCTAGCCAAGTTTCTTCGTCCATTTGTCTGCATGCCTGCTGCAGCCGGTTGTCTACGTACTACAGCAGCACCGCTGCTTCTTATTGCTGCTGTTGAACTGGTCGAATTCGTAGTAGTTGATGATTTGCTTGTAGTCATTAGCGGCTTGAGTGGATTACTGCGATCAATACCGGCTCCACGACGCCTTTCGTCAAACATTTGACGCACCTTTAATTGTTTTGATAGAAAACAAAAGCGAGGAGTACGTTGTCAGTTGTATGTGAACTAGTTAAAATTGAAATTAAATTTAATACCTTTCCATTTCCAAATTTCTTCGATGGTTCACTTGTTTCAATTGAGTCACTTCTTTCCCCAGTCATTTCGATTCTTCGAAGTTCACGTTCCTGTATTTGTTTCTGCTGAAATTTCAGCTAAACGAGAATTATTTATATGTCAGACTTTAAGATTATGACGATGTTAACAAACTTAAATTTGGTTTTTGAAAAAAGTCAAACTAACTGTTTGAGTTTGGTTTTTTACCTAAGAACTTGAAGTTTCGTAAAATATTATTTGGGATTATTTTTATGATAGCTACATACAGGGAAATCTACTCTACTAGATAGAAATATGTGCAGTTGCTGACACATATTATTACAACAGTATTATTAATACCTGATTATTAAAAAAGCAAGTGAAATTCTAAATAACTGATGAAGCACAGTGATCAAAAAAGTCCTGCGAATTATACTATATGAAATTATACGATACTATACTATTATGAATTATACTAAAATTAATTTCATTCATTGAATCAGCAATCGTTCATGACCTCTTTTGTTTTAAAGCTAATAAAGTCATTTGAATTAAATATAAAGCACTGACTATCACTTCTATGGAATTTAATAATTTTATAATATGCTTTGATTAGAGTTTAATACTGATTTCTTTCTTATATTCACAGACAAGTGATTTAAACATTTTCAATTTTTGATCAACATGTAATTAAATGATATTCAGCTAACATCACAGAACTTCTAAAGAAATCACAAGTAAATGAAAGAAATGATGTATTATAAATAGATCTATAACCAATATTAACCCACAAAAATAATGCAGTCTCACATATTAAATAGTCACAACAAAAATGTAAGCGACATGAAAAATCAATAAATCAAATTATCAAGCTCTAGGCGAGTAGAATTTACTATCCAGACAATTTAATGTATGTTAATGTTCTTCAAACAAACTTACTCACGTCTAAGGAAGATCCAAAATTATGCGATGGTAATTGACTCAAGGCTTCTATCAGTCTACGACCAGCCCAGGACTCATTAAGTTTTAAAGGTACCAACTGCAGACTATCATTTGCATCCATTCTTCGCATATTGGTAAACTTTTTAAACAATTTGTCTTTTAACAGTATGCGTTGTTATAGCAAACGAAGCACTTGGCCAAACTCTAATATAACTAATACCTAGATAGATAAGTATTGGCTTTAAAGAACGGGTAAAAACTACGCATGCATGCATGCGATTGAACATATGTATTCGTATGTAGTACAGAGATGTGATTAAAAAAAACTATTGGCCATTAACGCACCCTGGGAAGTTGACCATTTATTGAAGTTATAAATAAGATCAAAGTTTATTTATCATATAGAATAGGTGGGATAAATTCACTATGATCAAAATTTCGATTGATAAAGGTGAAATTCAGCAAACATCAATTGAAAAAAATCGATACGTTACTCAATAATTCAAAATTTGAAATGAGATTATTTATGTGAAGAAATTATTTTGCAAAGGTTTTCAGTTTTATTTTGATAATGAAAACAATACTTAAAAATGCATACTAAAAAGTTGACATCTTGATTTACCAACTTATACATACGATGTATCGATATATTATAACAATATAATATCATCACTATCACCATATCATCACTTACCCTCACTATACCATCATTTCAAATAAAAATTCAAATTTTAATTGATCTTTTCAGAATTTGAATTGATATTTTCTTTTAGTTGATGTTTTCTAAATTTCAAACGGAATTTTAATTGATATTTTTTGATTCTCGGAAAGAATTTGTAAATTTTAAACTATCTTTTATGAATTTCAAATGGAATTTTGAAATGTCAATTGATTTTTCTGAACTACAATTGGAAATGGTGTAGTGGAGGATTTTCCTCCCACAAGTTCAGACAAAATCAAGCAACTTGTTTATGCTTGATTTGAAGAAGCAATTATTAATATTGGTCACAAGTGACTTTTAATTACGTCCTATTTTTGTATCCTATTTAAGACTTTTTAGTTAATCAAGTAACATCACCAACCAAAGCCTATTGCTTAACTTACATAAAGTCCACATTTAAGTGAAGGAAGTTGAAACAAAATGGTTATTTAAATTAATTCGTGGCTTTCGTGCAATTGTCCCCCTGTGCAACTCAGTCAATATGATTTGGACATTGAAATGGTTATTTAAATTAATTCGTGGCTTTCGTGCAATTGTCCCACTGTGCAACTCAGTCAATATGATTTGGACATTAACTTTAGGTCATATTGTATCCATCGTGTACGTTCTCTTAGTGCGTATTTATTGAAAGTCAACAGCTGTTAGCGTCTCACAATAAACTGTGGTGTGGTTACAGCCGTTTTCATCACAGTCCAGTTATTCCGCAATTGTTATGAATCAAACTTTATTGGCCTAAATAGCTGCTATAATTCATATTAATCTAAAGAACCTACACAGTTTTTAATCGACTTAAAATGTTGGTCTGTTTCGTTAACTTGCAATCCTAAAAGTCTCCACATTGGTGCAAACAGGAAGCAAATTTCCAAGGTAACAGTTGCTAACAACAGACACCACTGCATGCCAACTGTTAATTTAGAAGCTCAGTTAGTTCTATTTATGACTCCGTATAAATCAGAGCCAGATTGAGAGTGTCTACTTGTCATTCTTAACATTTTTTGTCTAGTTTTTAACACACTCACCTGCATTTGCGCCAGTCTTGATGAAGCAGCGACACCTTGTGAAGCCATCGCCAAATTTGCAAATCTATAATCTTGTTAGCTTAAAACTTTTAACTTCACTGCTGTAGGAAGCAGAGAAACAAGCAAAAATTTGTGTGGGTTAGCGACGTTTTCCTTCAGCCGTTTCGTCGTATTCGATCTTGATGATGATGATGATGATTTCACTAGCAGGCGGCTTAAGATAACTCAGTGTGTGTGTGGTGTGTGTTTGTATGTGCGTTGGTTACAATGACTCACAGCTGGACTGAAACACCGACAGCAGCAATAACAAGCATAAAAGCACAACGACTGGTTTTTCGTTGTTCTTCCACTTGGAATAAACTTGATGGTTAATGCGACGATTTAATTTGTGGGAGAAGGAAGCAGGCGTTATCTAGGTTTCACTTCAAATAGACGCTAAATTGCAGAAAATTATAAACAACAAAACATTAAAGAGCCCAGAACAAGAGCAAACAACAGATTGACTAGATTTTTAAATTGTAGCCGATTTACTCACCAATCAAAAGAAAACTTTCTGTGCTTGTTTCTGCTCTGTCTGTTATGGAACAATATGGAATGTCTAGATATTTGAATGTTTATTGAACCCAATTGATGTCAATCGAATTTGAGTTTCTTAACCGCGACTTGCTGACTGGCTGGCTCTGTTTAGTGGCGAACGAAAAAAAAAATCAAAATTATCAGAATCTTCAAGTTACTTAAACTCACCAATATAGCAGACAGCCATGGAAGTGTTATTTTCTATTGCAATTTATACAGTTATAGGCAGCTCCAGTTGTTAAGATCGTTCACAGCAAATTTGAATGACAGCTCGAAAGTGACGTTAAACTGAAAACTAAATATTTTGCTCAAAGATTTTATACGATCTACTTATAGGGCCTCAGATTATCACAACCACAACGAGTACTAAGCAGGTGCAAGTTTTACAATAGCCGACCGCAAAGGAAAGCAGCTGTGTGGGCGAAAATAAATAACTGTGGGCGGAGAAACTAGTTGCTGTGGAAGAATGCCAACAAAGAAACGCACGCGATAAATACTCCGCAGCTTACGATGTCAAAACAATGACTGATTCAAGATTATGTTACACTGTTTGTTGAACAACTTCGATCTGCTGGAAATGGGACTCGCGTCGATAACGAACAGCTGAGAAACGCAAACGAATCGCATTGAGTGGAGGCTGCCTGTTGTTGAATGTTGGAGTTTGTTTGGTGCATCGGCAAACAACAAGTGGTTATATATATTTCAGTCTCTAGCAGTAGAGTCGCAAAACTGAGCTCAGCGCTTACGGAGAGGGGTTTAGTTGTGTTGAACTACGTCATGGCCCCGCCGCACAGTGGTTGAGCCCCCATAAAAAAATTGTCAATAAATAGATGGACTCGTTGTAGACCAATAATAAAATTTAGTATATAAGTTGGAATTGGCTATATTAGGACACAAACATAAATATTTCTAAATCCGTCCACAACCACAATGACGCAAATAAATATTTAAAACGGCATATTTTGCTTTGTATTGAACCTATCTAAAAACTATTTGGTCAAAGGACATGATATAATAATTTTACCAGGTAGTATTAACAAATGTAAGGTGTGTTTCCGTACTCGATTGTAGTAACTTGCAAGCTGCTAGAACGTGTTTCCGTTCTTTTTCTAGCTCAAAAGAAGAACAAGAACAAAATTGCTATCTCGAGCTCGAAGTGTGCTGGAAGAATTTCTTCCAGCATTATAAGAACAAGCATGAAGAAGAAGAAGAAGCAAACTTCAAATCGACATTTTTAATGTGTTTTATGTTTATGTTGTGCGGTTGAAAATAAATTTATAAATAGTAAAATTCAATTCATATCAATAGCTTCAAATTTTCGACAATTTTTTCAAATTTCGTTTTACTCTCTCAGCTTGAACTTTACTCGACTTTTACTCGACATTTGGTCTGTTCGAGTAATTATCCAGTGAAAAATATCCAACAGCAACTTGCAAGAGAGTAATAGCCTAGACACATTGACTGCGGCTGCAGCATTGCGTCAAACGTCAAATTTTTTTTACATGCTTTTCTTATGGGGGTGAATGTGGTGAAAATGTTGCAACGACAATGCGTCATTGCAGCAATGTTGCTGTCGTCGATTTAGAACTTTTTGTATTTTGACGTGCGACAAGAGTAAGAACATCGGCATTTGTTAATGTTTTCGTTTAATTTCGTGCTTCTCTTGTGTTTTTTAGTGTTCATTCTCATTGTGTTTGTGTTAAATGTTTGTTTTTTAATGATTATTCGATGTTTAATAATAAAAATATATGAAAATACGGCTTATCGTGCTGCACCCAAATTAATCAAGTCGTAGACAACATGCCAACATTTTCGTTTTCACCTCGTGTTGTTGTGTTGCAGCCGCAGTCAATGTGTCTAGGCTATAACGCGTAATTCTCTCTCAAATAGAAAAATATCATAAAAAGTACGCGAACGCATGGTTGAATAACAAGGTTGCCTCAAAACTGACTGTGCTCTCTTCGCTTATCCGAAAGTGTCAAAAATCAACTGGCTGTCGAAAAAAATAACAACAACAACAACAGCTGAATCAGTTCGCTTTGACATTTGCGGCAGTCGCGCTCTCCGTGTTGCGGCTACCTTATTCAGTGTACCCTGCGCGAACGCAAAATTTGCAAAACTTGCAAACCACGATAACAGCTGATTAACGTCTTGCTTACATTTCAAGTGGAATGGAAAGAAAACGCCAAAAGCTGATAATTTGTGAAAATTATCACAAATTATCAGTACTCGAACAGACCAATTGTGTACGGAAACACCTGTTGATTCTCTCAGCTACAAGTAAACAGCTGTCTTGTCAAAAACAGCTGTTCGTTGTTATATGCGTTGGCCACATTCAGCTGTGCCAACTGCTGTGACAGCAACACATCGGAGAGCGCTGTTATCGGTATTGAAGTTTCAGAAAAGTTGTCAAGTTTATGAAATGTCAAGCTTTGTATCAAATACGAATGGAAATTTTTCAATTTTTAAATGCATTTTAATGCGCAACTTCATATTTATGTGCATCAAGTTTTGACTTAACAGTTGCCAACTGTTGGGTACGCTGAATGTGACCAGTGAAAATTATAGCCTAGACACATTGACTGCGGCTGCAGCAATGCGTCAAACGTCAAATTTTTTTACATGCTTTTCTTATGGAGGTGAATGTGGTGAAAATGTTGCAACGACAATGCGTTATTGCAGCAATGTTGCTGTCGTCGATTTAGAACTTTTTCTATTTTGACGTACGACAAGAGTAAGAACATCGGCATTTGTCAATGTTTTCGTTTAATTTCGTGCTTCTCTTGTTTTTTTTATTGTTCATTCTCATTGTGTTGGTGTTAAGTGATTGTTTTTAAATGATAATTCGATGTTTAATAATAAAAATACGGCTTCTAATGCTGCATCCAAAATAATCAAGTCGTAGACAACATGCCAACATTTTCGTTTTCACCTCGTGTTGTTATGTTGCAGCCGCAGTCAATGTGTCTAGGCCAGTGATGCACAGCGTTGGCAGAGCTTCCAACACATACGCAACATTTTTGTCTAAGTATGTGTGTACAAGACAAAAATTCAAGATAACAATTTGCGCAGAAGATGCTTACTCCGTGAAGATCAAACGCAAACTGATTCAATGCTATCGTCGAAGAAGTTCGGCAGCTTCGCACACACGACTTGTCTGTGAAAGCCGAGGGCTCCCCGAAGCTCTTATGTGCACCTCTGGTCTAGGCTATTAATTGTATGCAATGACGAATTGTGAGCGCTCCTTTTCTTGTTATATTTTTTGACAGAAGTCCGTTTCCAACATAAACGTCAATACTACCTTGGAGTTATTATGTCATGGTCAAAAGACTAAAGAATATGTGTAGAATAAAAAAAAATAATTTTTGCCACGCCTACCTCCCATACGAAATTTTCCACATCATGTCTTTTTCACAACTGTGTTTTTAAAAAATGTAGTGAACCTCATGTGTTTTGCAACAAATTGGTGGTGGTTGGGAATATGATGCTACCAATAATAATTGAAAAAATTCATAGCATACTTTTGGGATTGTGATAAAGTCAGCACAGGTCGTGTAGTATACGCAGCTGCAGTCTTTGTTGCCGATCTCTAGTGTTTCTTCAGAAACTAAGTCATGCCTACAAGTATGCTAAGGAATTTCTAAAATAATTGTTAAAGTATTTAGCTTTAAGACTGATGAAGTACTCGAAACGCATTAAGTTTTTGCATTTTTTTCTCGGTTCTGCTCGTTTGTGCTCTGTTTTCTGTATTTACAAAGCTGAGTATTCGGTAGACCGTCGTGGTTATTGAAAAACCAGCTATTTATGTTTAAGGTAGAGATTTCTGGTCAGCGCTAGGCATGTGCAGAGAAAATGTTTTGTTAATTTTTACTACTCTTTATCACTTTAGCTTCTGCAAAAAAAGTTATGGAGACTAATGAATCTTTGAGCATAGTTTTCAATTGGACAGTGTCCTTTTAGAACGCCTATGAAAATATTTATTTGAATTTTTCAGAGAGAAATAATCTGAGAAAGTGTGTTCTTTTGTAAATATCCAGGTTCTGCTCATTTTTTATATATGTTGCTTCTATTGTGTTGAAGCGATCGAAATAAAACACAAGATTGCATCGGTTTTTTTTAGGATGTTTTTTTACTAAATTAAAAAATCATCATTTAACATAAAGTTTCTAAATATTTACTTAATATCTGCATCGATTGTTCGTTTATTTTTTTTTCTTTTTGTCTAATAAATGTGTACATTTTTGGTATAATAAAATTTTATATTGTTTTGTTGTGTCTTATGCGTCTTTTGCGTATGAAACCATAACAGAAATTGAATTAATGCTCAACAACTGAACTACTTGTTCCAAGACCGCACGCTGCATGCTGGTCCTATTTAATTGTTTCTATTATTTTCTAATTTTACATCTACCACATACGAGAACAACAACAAATCTAGCATTATTTCTAATATTTCCATATGACATTGAAGCTCGGTTAATGCGCGATTCCCAATTCATAACTAACACATTTTCACATTTTTACAAAATGTGTTTTTTTTTCTTTTTTATTTTCAGCCTAAAATATATTTGAAAAATATTAAGCAAAAGCATTCACAGCGCGTTGGGGTAAAAAATTATGATTATTTTTAAGAAAATAAGAAAAATGCTGTTTAAGAAAAGTTTAATCATGGTGCAGGTCATGAATACAACTAAATTGATTTTCAAGGTTTTTTAATGAAGCATTTAAAACGGACCTAAGTTTCTGCTAAAAAAGCTAAGCTGCATTTCTACTAAAATTAATGGAAGCAAAATTTTTAAGAAATAAAAAATCAGTACAAAGTAAGCGATCAATCAAATACATTGAAAAAAAAAATATATGCTTCCAATTCTAGAACATATTTAATGTTCTGTATTTATTGTTTTGAAGAATGTTAAGTACACATAAACATACAGTGGTGGCCAAGTAAATAAGAGTGCTCTACTTCATTTTAAGAATGCGGTGACTTTTACTTATTTATTGTATAATTTCAGCAAAACTTATCATTTTGCAAAAAGAAGTCAAGTAAGCAGTGGAAAAAATAATAAGAGTGTTGAATTTTTTTCAATTTTTTTGAGAATATCAAATATATAAAAATCTCGTGTCACGGTGTTAGCGTATGAACTCATACAAAACGGCTGGACAGATTTTAATGAAATTTTTTGGTAGATATGAGAATAGGTCGTAAAGTATGGCTGAGATCACACCTTGCACGTTTGCTCGGCGAGCAATGAACACTTTTATTCTCTTTTCTCAATTTGCACGTTGGTAGGTCACACGACAGAAAAATGCACGGCGAGCAAATTTCATTAAAATTCACTACTTTTTCTCCTCCTCTATATTTCGTATTATGTTAAATAGAAACAGAACCTAAAAAATACTTTCATACAAAATATAAAAACATATCAAATATTAAATAACAAGTAGATTCACGTTGAAAAAAACTGTTTTATCTCGTCAGAGCAATTGTCAACAGGGATGAAAATTTGCAGTTCTGTGTTTTTATATGAAAGGAATTGATTGATAAGCTTGATTTTCTTTTTAAATCAGCCATTAATGGGTCTCCAGTACAAAAATTGATAAAAAATGCACAAAAATGCATTTCGGGGGACGCCAAAATTGGTTCAAATAAAAAAAAAGTACACCAATCGAAATGATTTTTCATGTACTATTTAATTTTGGTACCGGAATTGGGGGTCAGATTTTCGATACACTCTAATACCTATGCAAGTAAAAGTCACAGAATATTTTAACCTAGAATTGAGTTACTATTTTATGGTGTCTTGCTACTGGAAAACGGGATGGGGCATTGTGCAAAGGGTGTGACTCCGCCCATAAAGCACATTTTTTAAATTGAATCGCTTTTGAAATAATAGTCACAGATCAAAGAAACTCGGTTTGCAGTAACTATTTGGTTATATCCACTACTCGGAAATACTCGAGAATATTGAAACTCAGAGTGGAGTTACTAAATGTTGATGACATACTATTAGTAAACTGCAACAGGCATTGGGCAAGGATAGCAGCAACGCGTCGGGTACCAGCTAGTTTTAGATAGATAAAAGTTTTAAGGCAAAGCCATGGGTCGAATAAAACACTGTTTTAAAGAATAAAGCCAAAAAGTCGTGTGTCTCCAGTTATTTGACAGGGAACTAATCAAAGCTGGTGGACTGAGAAAACAAAACTAAGTGTGTGGAGTCTGAGCCAATGAATATCGAGATCAATCCTCACATCGGACAACAGTAATTTTAACCTAACCTCTCTGCAGACAATGACAAAAACCTTAAAGTGTAAACAATGTCATAAAACATATAGCTTTAAGTATTATATCGCACACTAAATAGAAAACAGTCACAACTCAAAAAACATGACTTTTCAGGAGAAGCGAAAAATAAAACTCTTTGGTTGACGCAAAATAAAAGCAATTTTCATTTAAAAACACAATCTTCATTCTTCCATTTAATGAAGAAAATAATGAAAAAGATAGTGAGATAAGTGTTTTGTGACTTGATTTATGACAAAAAGTCGATATGAAAAAATTTTGAGTTGTGACTGTTTTGTATTTAGTGTTCGATATGTTGTACTGTAAAAGAACATGGTTCTTATTTGTACTAATGTTAAATCAAATAAATCAAATTAAACATGTAGGTCCAGTTCTCGATCGATTGTGTACAATCATTTAATCACACGTTATTCGCAATCTACCGACTGAAAATCTATGAAACGAATTGAAAATTGGATCTCATCTTGTGTGCTTTATCTGTGGTAACTTGACGAAAGTTGATTGACTCCATGACTAGAAGATGTGAGGCGATTCTCAAGAATAAAGAATATACAACGAAGTACTAATACTCTCAGGTTAGTAGTTTTAAACTTTTAGTTCTTCAAAAATCAGACCAAAATTCATTTTAATCATTTCTTTTAAGTAGCTGACTGCCCACACTCTTATTTTTTTGGCCAGCATAAAATTGCCAAATCAACTCGAATAAATTTTGTAAAATAAAAAACAAATAATAAATACCTCTATCTTGGGTTTTGTGCATTAAACAAAATACATTATTTTAAAAAGTGTAATAAAATGGTAATTAATGAAATAAACTTAAGTTTTATGTTCATATATCGATGGTTCAGCCCACTCAAATGTTAAGTGACCTTTTGACCTAAATAGTTTGACTACAGTTTGCAAGTCATCAATATAATATCTAATCTGGTCAGTGGACTTTCCTGAACATTTTAAATTTTCTCATTTTACTTTGTTGAGCGTAACCATCGTTATAATATTGAAATAAAGATGAGCCGTTCTTATTATTTTGACCACAACTGTACATAGATGTTACCCAAAGGATTTAAGGATCGTACAACTTCCATACAAACTGTTGTGTTCTATCGAGTTGCTCTATAAGCTTCTTTACAATTCACAATTATTACGGATTATATTCTTAATACATCTAAGCGTCAAGGATGTTTTCATACAAATTTGTATGCTTTGAAAAAAATTTTGAATCATAATGAGAATTTTTCAATTACATATTTCCATTGACAACAAGTTCATTTAACCTAACCGCTAAGTGTTTTTATTTTTTTTTTTTAATTTTGTTTTTGTTTTGTTTTAAAAATGCATGTTTTATGCTCTGGTTGCCTCGTGTTAAGCCAAATAACTGACAAAATATAAAAAACTGGGTTAAAGTGCTTTCGTTAAGAGAAGATATCGCTCAGTTATATAGATGGGTTCGTTTTAAAAGTCTATTAATTTAACAGGTAGTTCTATACAAGACAAAAAGACAGTTAAATAAGTTTGAGAGTTTGTGAAAAATAGTCGAGTACATGCATGCAACTTCTATCGATTCGGTTTGAAAGAGTTAATTTATTGTTTATAAAAAGTGAAGCAAAAAACAGAAATGGAATAAATTGTAGAGAAAAATTAAAATTCATTATTTGTCCATGATTGTCGGAGGGTGATCGCTTCTTCCGTGTTACCTATAGGTGTACTTTATATTTTTTTGTTTGTTTTGTTTTTGTAACTAAATTCTGAGTTCTCTTAAATGCTAAAACACGATGAGTTTTCCTTTTATATATCGTATATGTATGTATATATTACTTTTTTTTTTGTGTTTTTTGGGTTGGATTAATACACTTAACGTCAGGATGCTGACAATTGCTTAAGTCTTATTTTCGAACGGATTTACAGCTAATTATGACATTTAATGCATTTTTTATATTTATATATATAGTATATATATAATATTATCTACCACGAATTCGACAACATTGACTATATATGCTCCAAAATGCTTTTTTTTTTTCTTTTTTGGCTGTATTCTTAAGTACAATTTTCATGTATTTCTGACATAATAACAACTATTTCACATCGTTTTCCTAAACAATACAATACATCGAACAAATCTACGATATTTCGAACATAGATGCACACATACATATATACATATGTGGTTATTTAGCCAAATGAGTTATCATAATCAGAAACGTGACTACGCGATTATAAATTTTTGGCATGTTTTTTATTTTTATTATTTTTTTTATTGTTTTTGTTAATTCCCGACACTAGTTTAAGCTAGTTGTTTTTGTTTTTTTTTTTTTGTATTGTTATGTTCTTAAATAATAAAAATTGGTATTCCTATACATGAAAAATTCGGTGATTGTGAGCTCATAAAATAAGTATTTAAACAATTTTCAAAATTTAAGCAATTTAATTTTTTTAGAATATGTAGAATCCTGATTAAAATTGTGCTCATAACTTATTATTTTGAAAAATATTTCAAATCGTGTCAAAAAATTGCATTAATTTCTTTGTTATGTTGTATTTCATAATAGTTATGATGTTGCAAGGCAGTGTTCTGGGTTCTGATGGTCATCCATATACATACATATGTAAGAGCAACAAAGTTAAATTGATTTATTTCATAACAAGCGACTTTTGTAAAAAAAACAAGTCATTATTTTTGAATCACTTGCTTTTTTGTTTAAAAAACTTATAAACTTATGTCTTAAAAAGAACTTGGTTGATGTTCAGCATCACTACAGTTATCTTCTGTCTGTGCTCTTAAACAAAATCATATTAAAAAAACATACTGCATGAGAAAACTTAAATATAGAACTTAATGAAAAGTTTACATGAAGACTAATTGACAACGTGATTTGTTATTTATAGATAATTCATATGTATTCGGAACTAGCATAAAAAAATGATAAAAAGAATTTTCCAAAAATAAACATTTAAGGATCTTGTTCTTCTTTTCAATTTATATTTTTAAGTTGAAGTCTTTATTAACACCCACTGAACCACACTGATCTCCAAAAAGTTATAGTTTTGCAACATAAATATGTTTATTTTTAAGAAAGTCCGAAAAATATTAGAAAATGTTAGAATTTCATTGATTTTAAGCTAATTTTTTTTTTCTTTAAGATTAAGAACGGTTTTTGTTAATTTACACTCTGTCTCAGAAGATAGTCTTCTACATAGCCCTAAAAATATAAGCGTCGAAATCAAACATAAAACAACAAAAAATTTATAAAATAACAACAAAAAAACACATGGAAACCAATTGGCTTATGTTTATATTAGAAATTTACTTATAAATAATGCTTTATTGAAATTTTCCTTGAAACATAACACCACTCTGTACTTTTCTGATCATCATCCTATTTAAACATTTCTTATTCGTGACATTAATCATGAAATAACTTAAAAAAAAATCGGAAGAACTTCGTTTTTAAAAAAAAATTTTAACAGAAAATAGAGCACCATAATTGGCTGAATTTTTGGCATTTCTGATTTGTACGTTCTTGGGGACTTGGCAATTTTGAAAAAAACTTTAATTTTTTTTTTTGTTTTTTTTTTTAAAAATAAAGGTTAATAACTATAATTTCATCATATAAATATCGACTCATATATTTTTAATAGTCAGTTTTGATCGATCTCGGTAATTTTAGGTTATTTTTTTGAGATTGAATTTTTAAATTTTTTAATTCATTCTTCTATCAGGTAGAGTTTAACCCTAAAATTTCCAAAACTATAAATAGCCAGTTTTGAACAGTCACTCCTCATATAACTTTGGCCAATATTTCTTTCATGTTTAAAATTATTGGAATGTTAAATGTTGAAATATTGAAAAGCTTTGTAAAATAATTATGGTTTCTCGTTATTAAAGTATATAATAATAATTTAGTGTTTTACCTGGCAGTTCAATATAGATAGCCTAAAGCTTGAAATATGAATTCAAATTTTTTTAATATTATTAGTAATTTTAGAGAGGAACTGAATGAATTAAATGACAAGGTTATTTTAATGAGAGATTTTAATATGAACTGGATTACAAATAATAATAAAACAAGTGAAGAAAGTCTAAAGCCGGTCTAGCCCGACTATGTAATACCCTAATACCCTACTCTTTCAAAATACAATAATATTATTTTAAATGGGCGTGTCCGTTGGCGGATGAAGATCTTATTTTATTTGCATTTAAATTTTGATGAAATATTTATATATACCAAGTTTTATTCCTGAAGCTCACATGTTAATGAGTTTATAGTGTTTTTGCTATTGAGGGTTGTATGGCAGAAAGGCGTGTTCGTGGACGGATTATGCCCAATTTTTTAACACATCGTAGTTTAGGTATAAAATGCATACCTACCAAATTTTATCTCTGTTGATTAAGCATAGGTTTATTAATGAAGTTTTAAATTTTTTAGATTGTGGTAGGCGTGTCAGTGGGTGGATGATGCCCATTTTTCAAAAACATCTCCGTTATTTTATAAAATACATACTAAGCCGGATCGATTTTGTATGGAGAAAAAAAAAGTCATCCGGAAACCGACTCAAAAGTTAGAGGGACTCTTAAAAACTATTTCTGCATCATTTTTTTTTTGGATCGGAGAAATCCCCATGGAGCGGTTTTGGTTCTCCTGAACCCTTTTTTTGGCCAAAAAATCAAGTTTTTTGCCTATAACTTTTTTTTTTCTTCAGAATGCATACCCAAGATAAGCAAAAAAGTAAAGATTGTGATAGTACACAAATATTTTTAAAAAAAAATTTTGAAATTTGTTGTCCTTACAAACTCTTTTGAGACCCCAAAAAATCAATATTTCATCATTTTCGAAAACATGCTTTTTTTAAAAACGGATTCCAAAAATATTCAATAGTGCAGATCCTTGGGTCCATGTGACCATGTGTAATTTCATCCAATTATCTCAACTCCTTCTTCTCCTTCCGACGGACGGACGGACATGTATAGCTCGACTTACGAGGTGAACCTGATCAAGAATATATATACTTTTCTATATCAGACTCGCTGATTTCTATGCGTTACAAACGTTTGCACAAACTTAATATACCCTACCTTTCAGGTTTAGGGTATAAAAAGTAGAATGAAAGAAATTGTTGATGATAATGCGTTTAAACAAACTGCAGAAGAACATACAAGAATAAAAACTGAAACAAGAACATTCATTGATTGGGTTGTGAAATTGTTAAATATTGAATATGTTAAATTGAAATTTCAGTCGAAAGTGATTAAAAAATTAGTGATCATGAAACGTTAAAAGTAACATTAGGAAAAGAAAGAATTAAAAACAATGAGAAAAAGCGTATAAAAAGCCTAAAATATTAGAAATATTAATTTTTGTCAAAAATTAATAGGAATGATATATCAACTATTTTTTTCACGGATTGTAACAAAAAAGCGAATATATTTAGTAAAAACTTGCATAAAATTATAAACAAATTTGTTGTCGAAGAAAAGGTGGTTTACTGAAGAATAAATGCAGTTAAAAAAGTGGAAAAAACAAGGCAATATAAAAAAGCAAAACGGGTAAATAATGATATTGAGTTGAAAAATTATAAAGAATTCCTAAATATCTATAAACGATCAAGTATCTATATGGAAAAATATCAAAAATTATATACTTAATAAAAAAAAAAAATAAAGAGAACACAGAGGTACATTTTGAAACTGATAAAGTTACTGAAAGCTCGATAATAGCATCTAAATTGAATGAATTTTTTACTGAAAGCGTTGAAGAGATAAAGAAATATATTCCGGTATATTTATCTATGCATCTTATTGAAAGAAATAATAATACATTTAAATTAAGAATGATTACAAAAAATGAACTTGAAAATATTATTAGCAAAATGATTTAAAAAAAGAATTGTTATTTAGTTAGCTAGAAGATGATTGTAGATTCGTTCCATTCGATAGGTGAAAATTTAGTACCGATTTTCAACACATCATGATAAACAGGAGTCTTCCCTAGTACATGGAAAGAATCAATAACTCAGGTTTACACGGTTTTGGACCAGAGAAGACGGAAGTGATCTCATATGTATTTTTGGGTGCTAATTTCAAATTCACAAAGTTCAAATTTTTTCAAAATTTAATTTTATGTCTATTTACAACCCTACAACTTTTTATCTTTCCATGTAATTTCAAAAATTGTTTTAATCGAATGGACAATCTCTGCAGTTAATTTCATTTGTTGTCAATGCTATTGACAGTTTAAAAGTTTTTTTAAAAAACTAAATTTTTATTAAATTTATCCTAGAGACTCTGACCTGATGGCGAGCAGAAAAAATTTCCCATGAAGATCCGCCATCAGATTTTCTTAGGATAAAATAAATAAAAATTTAGTTTTTACAAAATGACTTTGTCAATGCATTAGAAAGTTTAAAATTCATTGACAAAAAAATTGCTTGTTACTGGTGACAAATTTTAAGTAGCCAGAGAATGGAAAAAACGTACCGAATAAAATCTGCGCGCACTTAAACATTTTCTCTCTATTCCGCATTTATTTATTGGCCAAACAAGAAAATTTACTTATTTTAATAGGTTTTTTTGTTTTTATTTTATTTTTGCTTTCTCCCTCTCCTTTCCTTATTATAGTGTTCGATGATATGGCTCTTCGACTCAAACACAAGCACAATCACTACCACGCAGAAGAAAGAGAGCGGAATAAAATGTTAGGGGCTGTGTTAGGGTTTGATCAAATACGAAATCAATAACGAAATCAAAGCTATTAAAAAATGCGGATATAAATGTATCGTCTTCAAAAAAAATGTTTGCATGCGCCAACAAATTGTTCTGCTGTTGTTCAGCAGCACTTACATTCGCTACATAAGGTACGGTTTTTGGATCATGATCAAAAAACACAACAAAGCAAATAATATTTTTTGATCAAACAGCACAACCCCTAACTTCCATTTTATTCCGCTCTCTTTCTTCAGCGTGGTAGTGATTGTGCTTGTGTTTGAATAGAAGAGCGGAATTCGAATAAAAACGAATAAAGATTGCGCTCTCTCCACACCAAAACACCGAACCATTAGTTTTTAAAATGATAATTGAAGCATTGAAGCGTTTGACCGCATTTTAGCCAAAATTTCTTCTTTTTTCGACCATTCGAACGTTACAAAAAAATAAAGTAACTCTTGAGGCTACGCTCGAACTTAGAATAATTCTGCGAAATCGTGGCACGCTGAAAGTGTTAAAGAGCAAATAATTACAAATAAAATAAGTTTAAATAAAGTTGAAAAATATCTTGAAAATTGTAATATTAAATCCACAGATAAGCTTTGTATGTGTTCGGACGTTACGTGTCGGACGTTACAGATTTTCCCCTCCATATTTAAAATTTTCATGAATGTTTTCGCTTAAATTATTAAGTTTCTTCATTCTTGTTACTGCTCTCAGAGATAGGTATTTATAAAAAAAATTTTGAATTTTCTGGTTGATCATTTTCTGGATAAGCCCATTATTAAAAAAAAATAGAAAAAATAGAAAAGCGAGATAAGCCAAAAATAACCACTTTTGCGGGTATCAAAGAAGATGGAAATTTCGGAACGCGCAGATGGATGGTATAACTCGATGTGAAAACATAACCTAAAAATCAATCATAGTGATAGTGATAGTGAAAAATCAATCATAGTGATAGTGATAGTGAATGAGTAGAAGAGTTTAATACGGAATGGATAGAGAAAAGTGCGTTTGCGCGTGCTCTTTTGAACCCTTCATTTTAAGGTATGGTACTTTCCCATTGTCTGCATGGAATATTTTAAAAATAAATCAAAACTATTATTTTTGCTCATACTATGCCGCTCTAGCTCTCGCTCTTATGTACATATGTATGTTTGTGTTAATTCAATACAATTATAAAATGTTGAACGTGTAACTTATATACGAACTCCAACCACCATGCTTAAAACTAATCGCTTTCTTCAACATTATTTCCAGCCTTAATTAAATTTTAAAATGGCCGTGGCATTATTTGCTTCGCTCCGATCAGATCGAATTAAAATGTTTTATACTGATGTTTTTCGCTTTTTAGTTAATTTTTTTTTTTGTTTTGTTTTTTCTTTTTTTACTTTTGTTTCTTTTAATCTATGCAAACTCTGTAAAATTGATCTTAAAATATATGACATCACATTTATTTTAACCTATTGGGTATATAGTGTACAAGTTTTCTTATTTTTGTTTTTGTTGTTGTTGTTGTTTTTGCTAATTACGTTTATTAAATGAGCATCTTTTTGCTTCTGGGTATTACGGTGCAGGATGAGAAACTACTTCAAATAGAATCTTATGAAAGATGAAGGATAACAGTTAAGTGTTCCATACAAATATCTGATTTAGCATTACATTCGTTTTGTTTTTATTTTACTTATGTTGTCTATTTCTACTTATTGTTAGAAGCTCTTTCAGTAAAATTTACTTTTCATTTAAATGTTTTTTTGCGCTGAATGTTTGTATCTGCATCTGTGAATTCAAGTTTAGCTCTCTAAACACACATTTATAAATTTAAAATTTTCATGTACTTGTATCTTTCGAACACTTTAAAATGGGTTGTTTTTTTATGTTTTTTTTTTTTTTTGTTTTTTTTGTTTTGTTAAACTTTTGTTTAGCTCTTAAGTCTATTTATGGCAAACTTCTTCAGTACGAAAGTTTTAATTTGGCAAAACTGTGGCATGGTCGTCAAATTGAGCATTTTTACAAAATCTTTTCAAAAATAATTTGTGTCATCGTTAATCCATTAAATGGCAATTGTCTTCACTTAAAACGTTTCGCGTTTGTAGCTATGGTATTTTTTTGTTTTTGTGTATTTCTTTGTGTTTTTTTTTTATTTTCTTAAAAAATAAAATCACCACAATCCATGGCATAGTCAAAATCTTCACCGCCTAGATCCTCAACGCCAGCAGAATGAAAATCGAATCCACCAATGTCTGTGTGATAAACGGCTCCACTGCAAGATGTATCAATAAGATTTGTACAGTGAGTTGTTGGCAAAGCATGCAGTGTGAATGTGTCCTCACATTGTGACCAGGTAAGTCCTAAAATACCATAAAGTAATATTGAATTATGCAAAAAGTAAATTAAATCATAGATTATTTCAATGGACTTTAGTTTAACTTACCACCACTCCAAACGCCATTCGGTAAAGTAGCCCATCCCCAGCCATGGCCCCATGGCAGCACACAAGCCAAAGACGCTTTTGAGTCTGGCTTTTTACTCAAAATTGCAACAGCTGCATCGCTTCTTACGAGTGGATTTTGGGCAGCAATAGAGCGTTGATTACCGTTTTGATTTCCATGATAATTTCCATTGTGATTTCCGTAATGGTTCCCCAAGACCGTGTTAATGCTATTAGCTTTATGCGATTTACGTTGCTTGACTTCAGATGACGTTGCAGCTACAATGGGCGTTAAGAAGAAATGTCAAAAATTTAATGGGTCAAATAAGTCTATTCAAAAGAACCTAAATTAAATTACTAAATTGTTATACAGTATTTTAGTAAATATTGACGCTAGGAAAATAATATTCTGCAATCGATGCAATGAAATAAGTAGTATACAGTGGTGTGCAAAATATATGCAACTAATTTAACATTTTTAATAAATTGTTTCTGATAAACCTTGTTAATGAGGTGTCATAATTTTTTCATAAGCTAGGTATCCATTAAGTGTCCCTAAGAAATGCACATACAGTGAATCAACAAAAAACTTCTACAGTGTAATATATACACTAACCTTATAAAATATTCTTTATTTTATTCACTTTTCGAATAGATTTAACAGAAATTAAGAAAATATTATATTCCTAAAAAAATTAACAAAAAAGCCAAAAAAAAATCTTGTACACTCTCATATAACGCAGTAACCTTACCATTTCCTCATATTAGGGTGAGATACCGTTATAAAATCCAGTTTTTTTCCATTTGTAGACGCCACTGACAGTTTGTTCGTAGTATTTTAAAATATACGAGCAAGTTTAAAGTAAGAAAAGAAGAATTTGAATTCAAAGCCATCTTCAACAGAAATGAAGAAATTAATTATAAAACTTTGGAAAAAGAAGAAGCGATCGAGAAATATTGGTGAAAAACCGCACTTTACGGTTTAATATCTTATTTATATGTAAAAGAAAAATGGGTTCTTAAGTAGAAACACTGGAAGTGGAAGCAAAAACAAAATGCATCTCTTTAAACGCAAAGGAAAATGGATCGAAAATCAGAAAATATGTGCAGTAAATGTAGCAAAATATTTAAATAAACACGGTATTGTTCAGGAACATCCACAAATAGTACGAAATTTTTTGCATTCGGACCTGAAACAAGCCACTGTTATCAGCACAAAATATTAAGAAGCGGTTGGAGTAAGGCAAAAGAGTATGTTAGGAAGTCAGTACAGTTTCGGAACTTAGTAAAATTTACAGATGAGTCGAAATTCAATTAATTTGGATGAGGTTTTGTGTGAAGAAAGACAACCACAGCAATGAATCCCAAAAATGTTTTCAGTCGCAAAATTGGAAATTGCCGACAATTTAACTTTATTCACGACAACGATCCAAAGCATTCCTCCTTTGTGGTTAAAGAATGGCTTCAGTACAACTGCAAAAAAGTACTACCCCATCCGCCCCAAAGTCCTGATTCAAGAACTAAGAGAAAAAAAAAATCGTTAAAAAAACAAAAAAGCTTTAAAATGCGCTCCAAAACATAGGGGCGACAATTACCCCTGACATCACACAAAGTTTGTATCTAGCAATGCCAAAAAGATTACAAGCTGTTATTACTGCTAAGGACCACCACAAAAAATACTTGTTTTAAAAAAGAATGCCGTCAAAATTTTGTTTTGTGAGGATTTTTTTAAATGTACAAGTTTTTTTTTGCTTCATGAAAATAGCCCTTTTTGTTAATTTATTTAGGAACAGAACATTTTCATAATTTCTGATGAAACTATTCGAAAAGTGAATAAAATAAAGAATATTTTGCCATCGATATATTTTATTTTATATCGATAGGGTACATATTTTCAACATAAACAACATAAACTTGTACATGTATACTGTACAAGTTTTTTTTTTTTTGGTTCACTGTATGTATCTAATTGGTTGCCACAATTTCAAATCTATCTTAAAAAAATTCAATATTTAAGCTTTTCTCTAATAAACAGGTCATGTTCGAAAACCTCGCCTACAAAGTTACTTTAAAATTGTTAAAAACCCTTAATATTCTACAAAAATTAATTAAAAAAACGAATCAAAATCAAGCATGCCTCCCATATAATATGACGTCATCAAAACAAAAAATCTTTAAAAATCCAACTAATATACTAACTAATATTTGTGGCGACTGCAAATAGGTACTGAAATATTTCATAAAGGCAAAAGGAAATGTAAAACCAGTGCTAGATAAGAATTTTGTGCGTGCCATAGACAAATCCTTTTATGTTATCCAGCTAATATATCAAAACCAAACCAGCAAAACGAATTAAGTTTGCCAGAGAGTATCTTAATTGTAGTTTGTAAAATTGGAATACAGTGCTTTTTAGTGACGAATCCAAATACAATAGTTTTGGCGAGTGTTTTTCGTCATCTGGAGTTTGACCATTCAGCGTATGAATGCAGCCTGTAAGGACATCCTAGTTAAAGTAATGTTGCCATATGCCGAGTGGGAAGTGTTAAGTTAGATATTCCAGCAAGACAACGACAACAAACATACTTAGAGGTCCTTGAAAGAATGGGTTTAGACTCTAAACTTTAAAGAAAACAACGTTAAGGTTTTGGATAAGCTCAATTACCAGATCTGAATTCCATTGACAGCCTCTAAGAGATCGTGGAGCAGAGAGTTAATAGAAGAAACTTAAAAATCAATGACCAACTGTTTATGCAGGTTAAAGAGTCTTGAAAAAGTCTTCTAATCGGTGTTATTAATAACACGGTGTGACAGTCATTTTCCACTGTTGAAGTGACCTAGTCTAGATTGTAGGCTAGGCGAAAAAAAGACGCCTAACACCCTCAAAATGTTGATTTACCGTTAAAAAACCAGTATTGCGTACCTTCACTCACTTCTAACCAAGAACACAATGTATCGAAAGGAAAATATTTATTTTTTTGAAAAAAAATCCATAAGTTTGTAAAATAATAGCCAATTTACAATAACAAGCATTCATTTTACTTGGAAAAAAACGTTCTCTCTGAATATTAATTAAATATTAATTACATTAGACGAAAGTATGTTTTAAAAACGTCGTCAAAGTAAAATGAAGTGAAAAAAAAAGTAAAAATTTTTTCATTTACCTGATAAATTCACGTAGTAACTGCATAATATCCACAAATTAGTATATACTATATTATATAAATATAGGAAAGGCCTATATTTCGACTTTCCAAAAATGATAAGAAATTAAAAATCGGTTGTAAACTGATTGAGTTGCTGGGTTAGAAGTGAGTTAAGGTACGCAAAAACGGTTTTTTAACGGTAAATCAAAATTTTGTGGGTGTTAGCGCACTTTTGTTCTCTCATTCCTATTGAACTTGACCAGGCCTACAACCCACACTAGCTCACTTCAAAAGTGGATTCAATTTTTTCTTTTTTGTATCACCGTGTAATTAATTAAGAATATGAAGAGACACAGCAACGCAGTTATTAAAAATAAAGATTTTGCTAAAGAATATTAAAAACAAAATATATTTTTATGAATATTAAGATTTAGTTGCATATGTTTTGGATTACCATTTTTCGAGTAGGTTTATATTTAAGGGCCGGATAAGGTTTTTTTAACTCTTTTCTGAACCATTTTTTATATGAATGCACAAAATCTCAAGAATATTGTGCCCAAATTTGAAGTCAATCCGAGTAAAACTAACGGAGAAATGAATTTTTAAGTAAGTGTACCTCGAATATACAAACGTACGTGTACAAAACTTTAAAGCGATTTTCCCACAAGTTGTGTTTTCAAAGTTCGTGTTCACTGCCATTTAAAAACAAATTGACCGATTCATTTGTACATGTGTACACATTTTCTACATATGAAAAACCTCCCCGCAACGTTTAGGTAAATTTTTTTACCTTAATTTGCCTAAATTTTTTTTAAATTAAGGGGGTTTCCCACCCACAAAATGTCGGCATTTTTCGTGAAAAATAGCATTTTACACTTTTACTGGCCACCAAAAAATTTTTAAATGAAAAAAAATTACGAGAAAAGAATAATCAAAGAACGTTAGGGGAGGATTTGATGATACTCTGACTAAATTTTAATGGTTTCTGATTTCAGTTCTACGCATCTAACTATACGCGCTCAAAATCTGGTGCTTCTAGCGAGATTCTAGCCAAAGAAATGGCACAAAAACCGACGAACCTCTCAAATAACTTATATTATAATAATAAGTAAAAACTTTAGGACCAGATTTCTCGAAACATTGAAATCAGACTAAAGCATTGACTATTGTATTACTATTGTATTGTATCTTTAAAGGTGAACCACAACACTGAATGTTTTTGGTGTGCTAAAAACAAATCCGTTGTCAGAATTTATCCATTACCTAAGGTTTTTGCCCCAGACTTCCCACTTCCCCTGAAGGGTCAAAAATTTCACTATTTGTGAAAAGTAAATATAAGTAAGTACGTAGTATGTAAAGATATTATTTGTACATTCTTAGCTAGCATACTCACGTCGAATGCGTACTAAAGGTCTTCGCAGTACGTTCATAAGATGTGGCTTATCCACAACCAATTCAATTTGTGGTGGGGGAGGTAACTGAAAAAAAAAAAAACAAAAATATAAGAATTTGAAGTATGCCATTTTTTGCAGTGTGTCAACTTACGGTTTTTGTGATAGCGTCAATCCATTCGCTAGAGAAAAAATTAAAAGCTTTAGGAGAAGTTCATAATTTTTTAAAAAACAAAGTTCATTGTAAACTGTAGAAAAGCGAAAAGACTTTAATTTCAAGAACATTTCAGTTTTTTTTTTTTAATTATAAACCATCCAAAATGTTCGAAAAATCAATTTGTTTACTTTTAAAACAGGTGTTCGAAGCTTGTTTTTTTTTTTTTGGTCGAAGCTGATGGATATACAAAAAGATAATTGATGCATTTTCCTAAAAGTGTACTTGGTTGGTTATTGAGTTGACACTAATTAACTTAGTGCTTGGTCAGTAATTTAAAATGTCTGTCATTTGCGAACAGAAAATTGACCAAAATAGAATGCTTCGACTGTAATCTAGTTTTTTTGTTACAGTTGCAATAAATTTTACCTGACTTCCTGTTCGGATTTTGCCAGCATCCAATATACTTTAGAGCGTTTTCTTCTTGACCCCAAAGCTATGAGTTGCGAGACACCGCATCCCTCAGGCAGTGGTGGCCTTCGTGGTATTTGACCCGTCCAATGGGCAATGGCCAACATTTCAGGTGCTTCTTTAACAAGAATTTTTCCGGCAGGAGAAGCTCGACCTGGTTCCTGAATTATATAATAATTTTACATATAAATTAACGTATTCACTAAGTCAACTGCTATACAAACCGTAAACCAAGCCATGGTTGAGTCGTCATATAGAACGACCCATTCTTCAGACCAGCGGTTCCAAAGTAATTGCTCTATATGTGAAAAGGATAGTTATAGTGATAGTGAAAAGGATAGGAAGCTATTAAAGAAGAAGAGCGTGATGAAATACTCTATACTAACTTTTATATCGCAAGAGGTAGCCGCCTTTTATTTGTTTTCCACTATTTCCTATAAAAGAATAAAAAAGAAATGGGATCAAAATTAAATTGTTGAAAGGTTATGCGATATCAAAGTATGAGAATATATTATACTTTAAAATATAAATAACTTGAACCAGTGCCGTGTGTTTTTGAAGTACCACCGAACTTTAAAAAGTAGCAATTTTTATGTGATTTTTCCTACTTGTTGTAAAATGTTAAAAATAAGAGCGTTTTAAAAATTGCTAATTTGCTTCTTACCATGAGGTTTTGATGTAGGTTTTTGCTTAGTGACCTATCATAGTTTTATGATAATCTTATGAAAAAACGAAGCGTCGTATTATATACGACTAATTTTAAATTATCAAAATGTAACGGTATGTTTTAAACAATATACAGTGAAACTTCCCTAACTCGAAGGTCAAGCGACCACAATTTCGTTTCGAGTTGAGGAGAATTCAAGTTTAGGACATAGAAATATGAAAAAATTGCCTCGAGAAAGCAAAAATACTATTCGAGCTATGGAAAATTTCAAGTAAGGGAAGTTTCACAGTAAATGTCCTAAAAAATAACATTAAATTGGAAGTGTCCGAAGTATCAGTGTTTAAAACAAAATCTAAAATATAGAATCTGAAAAAATGTAATTTCTCTCCATATTTTTTCACTACGGCCTTTTCCAGGTGGAAGGTTATATTCTTTGGAAAAAAAAATATGATCATAACTTTTCCGTAAAAAACATTGCTTTGAGGTTTTTCCTAAAATATAAAAATTCCTAGAACATCCTAAATCTTAATATCTCAATTTTTATTTTTGGAGTACTTAATAAGTATGTATATTCCTTTTCCTGGACGAAGGATCAGTCAGATCTCAAAAATTGATATTTGTCATTAAAAGGAATTACCCATGGGTAGCATAGTAAAATTTCTGTGCTGACACACCAACTGAATTACCATATCAGCGAAATGCGTCACTTTTCTTAAAAGAAGTGTATAACGCAGTAACGCATAACGCATTAGACTCATGTCTAAAAGCTATTTTTATAAAATTTATTGGCAAAAGATTTTTATGACTTTAACTCTTCCTAAACTAATGAATGAATTTCTAAATGGAATGGTCTTCATTCATTCCATCAGGTTTAGATTGTAGGTGTCTAAACTAGTCTTAAAAATTGTCGATTTCGCTAAAAGATTAAATTTTCGTAAAAACAGTCGTTTTTTAATCGATATGATAATTGGTTTGAGGAGAGCTTATAACTTGATTGAATTTGAATTTTTCTCAAAATTAAAAGTTTTTAACCAAAATGACCCCAGCAAAATTTTTCGTATTGCCTTGATTTGCATTCGATTATAAAACGCATTACATAAATGTTGGTGACCAATAATGCATTATATTGTATATTACTCGTAATGCAGTTAGTAATGTCAGCCCTTTTTGCTTTTGAAATGAGTGTTATGTTTTTTTTATAATTGAAATTTTTTGTTTGACTTTTATTTTTGCTTCAAAAGTGTCAAATTTTATAATTTTGAATATGAAAAAAATTCCAGATTTATGAATGAAATACAGAAAAATGTGTTAAAGGTAAATATATTACATTAATTAATTAACTGATACATATATCTATTAAATAAAAGTATTTTTCTCATTTTAAAGAAGAAATTCTCTAACTCTTGATTGGTGTTGTTAAGCAAAAGATGTACGAAAAAAAATTGATTTTTCCAATATTTGAATCGCTTTTCTAATTTGTGCAGAGATTATCTTATTCAATAACTTCTTAGTTGTTAATAAATAAGTGATTATTGAGAAGAAAATATTCAACAAGTTTAATTTGTGCTTACATAAGTACTCCCATGTCAAGCGAAAGCTTCATCGATTACCTCCAATGACATGCCTGTATAAAGATAATGGGTTCTGTAAGCGAGAGGGTAAGCGATGAATGAAATTTTCTGGATTACTTTTTCGATTATATGTAAGCGAAGATTTTGCTGGGACGTTTCTCAAATATCAATTGTGTAATAAATGTATTTTCAAATTAAAATACATCTCTGTCGAATTTTAACGATTTTATAACACGATTTTGTATTTTATTGTTATCGTTTTTCTTTTGAAACGTTATGTAAATCAATATTGTAGGTATTATAAATTAATTTTTTTAATTTTGCTACATGTTGTTTATTTTCTGAAGTTATTCTTTTATTTTGTTTTTTATGATATTTATTTATATCTGACATTTTGAAAAGTTTAGTTAAGACGTTTTCGAGTATTAAAAATTTGTATCTTAATAAAAAATGTAAATTAATTTTTAAAATGGAAAACAAAATTAAACAAAATATTAATTAATTTAAATAAAGTTAAATTAATTCCGATTGAATTGAATGCTTTTCCAATAAATGTTATTAAATTTAAACCATTTTTGCTTAACAATACTACACTCTGACATTTAAGTAATCAATTTGAATACTTTTATATTGAATTTAACACAAATCTGTATAAGTAGACAAACCCTGTTTTTGAAATATCAACTCCTCATTACATCAGGTTAGACTGTAGATGTAAGTCTTAAATGATAAGATCTCAAAACTGATATTTGTATCTGCTGCAAAAGGGTGTTTCAAACTTTTTAAAAGTGATACGATTTTTGTAAAAAAGTAAACAATTTTTGAAAGCGCTTTGAATTTTGGTGTAAAAAACGTCTACAAATTTCCTCAAAAAATCCACTTTTATTTATTCATCAATTGTCAGATATGTGAAAAGAAGTATTTCAAATTCATCATTTTGAATTTGATTTTGAAGTTTAGTTGTAGTGGTTTTAAAAAAAAAATTGTTCAAGGATTTTATCTCAGTACCTTTAAAATGTGATGTCAATAATTCTCGAAAATGGTTTTTTGTTTTTTTTTTCGTTATTTTCATGTTTCTTTAATTTGCAAAGTTTAATGTTGTTATATGATTTGTATTTATTAAGCATCATATTAGTTTAATAAGGCTGTTTAAGAGTAAATAGTAAGAATTTTTATTTTATTAATTCTATAGGTTTAAGCTTTACTTCAAAATGTCTGTCTTCTAATATAAAATAATTCTAATATAAAGGCAGAAAAAGATTGATGAAGAATTTAATAAGTAGAAAGCATTCGAATAAATGGTTAAAAAAGTGCATTCTTAACAATCTAAATTATTTCGCTTCAAACTAAATAGTATATCCATAATACGAAAAATAGTACACTCGTTGCGAACTTATTTAATTTTACTTTTAATTTTTTTGCTCTGTGTGTAACCATTTAACTTTCGAATAATGATAGCTAGTATTGAAAGATAGAAAGGGCTGCATCTAATCATAATAACCGTTTTCCAAACAGCAAATTTTTCCAAACCACTATAAGTCCCATAATGTAGACCAAAATCAATTCAACTAAAACAAATAACTGCAATTGTTGATATTTTTCATTAATAAAAATGTTAAAATCATTAAATATAGAAAAAAAATTCTAGTTAAGAAATTCTCGTTGGTAAGAAGGTTTATAAATGAATTTTGGTCGTAACATTATCAGCCAATTAAATCATAAAAAATGTGTCAAACATGAATATCATCAGTAAATCAGGTTTTGAGATATTCAGTTAGATAAGACATTTTGAGAAATTCTTAAGCTAAGCTGTTCTCGGTTAAATCGTTTTTTGCTAATATCACCTACAGTTATAAAATTCCTGTACTATTTATCATGAAAAAAGAGAAAATTATTATGAAAAAAATATGAAAATACATGCAACAAAGTGGTTCACTGATTAAACATCTTAAATCTGTTACCAAAAATACAAATATATTATGTTATACATATGTCAGCAGTTTACTCAAAGGATGGACAATTAAGAAATAATAAAAATTATAAAAAAAAGTCTCTCATATGTAATTTTTTATCTAATAATGAATACATTCATTGATAGAAAACTGTTTTTTTAGAAATATTAAAAGAAATCAACATAAAAATTAACAAAAATAACAACTAATCCAGGTTGTATCGTTTTCTAAAGATATCCATACAAAATCAAGTATTTAAAACAAAACCTTTCATGAAAACCTCACGTAAAATGAATTAAAATTTTTTGGGAAACTTGGGGAAAATCAAAAAAATTGTCATAATTTTAAAACTCGGTGGTACATCCAAAAAACTCTTTAACAAATGTTCTAAATTCTTCGTGGATACGGTGTAAGTGTTGTGTTCGAAAAAATCTTATCTTATAAATATATAAATGACATGCGTTCTGCTCCGTGCTCTATATCGCTCAAACTATTCATAGTTGTTATTGCTATCCTTTTAAAAACATGTTTAGCCTGAACCAGAACCTGTTTCGCTCATAAAACCAAATATTGCTTAAACTGTAAACTGTCAGCCTAAACGTATGCACAGAAAATTTATTTGATATTTATCAGTAAGGACACATTAACGATGAATGGAACAAAACAACATTTGAGGTGAATGTAAAAATAATGTCATATCATCTGCTACCAGGGCTGCCGTTTTGGTAAAATATTACCAAATTTGGTAAAAAGATTTTGACATGGTAAAATGGTAAATTTTTGTTTGGTTTGGTAAATTTAAAATTAATGAAAATTTAAAATAAGTTGCATATCAAAAAATGATTGTATAAAAATTATTGATTGAAAATAATCTTTCAAATAAAGACGAACGCTTCAAGTGAAAATGACAAGAATTTGTCAGTTGCTTAGATCCTCGGCTTAGGAAAGAAATTGATGGATGGCTAAGATCATGATACAGAATTTAGGTAGTATTAACGTTTCTGTCGACTACTTCAAATTGTCAAAAAATATATCGAGAGTGCCCATAAGCAAACAACATAATACAAAGGGCACATTCAGCATACTCAACATTGCCAACACGTCAGAAAAATTAATTTTTGATAGCGTTCAACAGAACTGTTGAGGCAGCAGTCGTTAAAATGTACGCTACTGTCTCAACTGTTCAAAAATTAAAACGTCAACTTGGAATCTCTGTTAATTAACTACATATACATCAATCTTAGGAAGTGGGAAATAATTTTCAATATATAGTAAAATACTTATAATTTGTATATGATTTTTTTGGAGTACAGTTTAATATCAGATATTTTTTAAGTACTTAACAATCAAAAATAAACAAATCAAAATAGAAAAATAGTATAAATTATTGTTGTAGTATAATAGCCTGCACATAAATAGTACATAGACTTACTTTTCGTCAACTCTACAACTTTAAGACGCTTCATATAGGAACACATGAGGGGTTGGGTACGGGTAGATTGAGTACTTTTGATTACTGCGAGCACCTTTAACTGCAATTGAGTACTTATAGAATAACAGCTGATGAGAGATGAGTGACAGCTAGAAAAAAGTTGCCACCATATTATTCTTGTCATTTTATGAGAGCAAAATTAAGACCATGGTACGGTCGTAAAAAAGGTATTTTATATAGGAGTAATTTTTAACGTGAACTTTGCGGCATTAAATCATTTTTATCTCAAAAAATTTTTAAATAACTCATTTTAACACATTTGTCAATTTTAATCACTTATAATTTGATTACTTTGTTTTAGTTTTTTGTCAATTCAATTATTGCCTACTTTTGGAAAAGGTGGTAACCCATGAAAAAAGTACTCAATCAATCTACCCAAACAAGTCAGGGGGTCAGCTAGAGTAAATTGGTAGATGGGTAGAATAACACTTTTACAAAAACAAAATGTATGGCATTTGCCAATCTACCCAACTACCCAAGGCAGTGTGAATACCCCTATTCAGCTAAAACATAGCTCACCTAGGTACACTGTCACAACAGCTGACTACGCTGAATGTAGCAAATAACTGTTTTGCTTTGACAGCCGTTTTTGACAGCTGCCAGTTCCCTTCTCAAGAGAAAATAACCAGCTGTTAATGATACCTGTATTATTGAATCATGGCTAAGATGGACAATTAAGTTTTATTTTTAATAAATCGATTTTCTTAAAATTTATATTCTAAGCAATCATGTTATTTCTGTTTAGATTTGTTATTAGAAAGAAGGCGACCAATGTGGAATGCGATGAAACATCTTCAAGCGTATAATAAATGTTAATTGAATTAAGAAAATATGTATAAATGTATGCTTCTTTAACTTAAAAATACATTTTTTATGTTTGGTAAATTTTTTTTCATTTTGGTAAATTTTTGGATGAAATTTGGTAGAATAAAATTTTTGAGAGTGGCAGCCCTGTCTGCTACTTGATTATTTTGAATACGACCCGTCGTATGACGGGTTGATATTTGAATGAGTCACCTACACGTGACTCTGAAAATTCCTGAGTTAATAAAAACAAAAAAAAAAAAAATAAAAACAAAAACACGAATTGGCCATTTCAATCCTTTAAAGAGCTTTCATAATGTTTCTTGTAATAAATTTATTTGTGTGTGTTAATAAATATACATGTATTATGCTGACTCCGAACGGCTAGTGTTTATGTTTTAAAGAAGAGTTAGATGGAATTTTTGTTACTCTCTGTGATGTGCATGAAATTAATGCATTTTTTTGAAAAATGTCAGATGTGAGGTTTGGTGACAAAAATTAAAAAATTTAAATATCCGCGAAAATGGTTTTTCCAAGACCTTTTTAAGCCTTATGTTAGTAACGAGGTACCTATTTCATTTCCTTTCTATATCATTTTAAACTAAAGAATTTGTTCATAAAAAAATTAAATAACCCAGCAAACATTATGACTCTTAAAAGACTCTTTCAAGCCTCATATAAATGAGGTTTCTTCGTCATAATGCGCTCAAAAAAGACTTTTTTATGAGTTCATTTTCGTAAGTTGTGGGTCCCAAAATATGATTAAAAAAATGAGTCTTTTTGGACTCATAGTAATGACGGTTTTAGGACTCATATTTAATACTCTTTTAAGACTCATATTACGTGCTCTTTTAAGACTCATATTTAGTACTCTCTTAATACTCATTTTTAATACTCTTTTAAGACTCATGTCAGAAGTCTTTTTGCTACGAACATTTGTTGTAGTTCAATTTGAATGCATGTTTATCGCCACAAGCAAACAATTCTCCGAAAAGTGACACCAGGATAGCATGAGCGTATAACGGACAGTTACAAAGTTTTATACAATTAAAAAAAAAATATGCTCGATTAAGTTCTTATTTATTTATTTATTAGATATGGTGTTTTTGCAATAATCCGATTTTATTTACTCATGAAACACTCCTATATAAGACTCTTTTATGAGTCTTTTTTATGATTACGCATATATCAATATATATATGATCCTTTTATGAGTCTTTTTTTTTATGAACAATCATATCACCGTCATATTTAGGAGTCTTTAATGAGTCTCTTTATGAGTACTCATAAATCAGATACAATAATGCCTCTTGTATGAGTCTTATTTTTGAGCAATCATTTAACAATCATATTAAAAACTCTTTTATGAGTCAATTTAATGAGTCATCATAAAACACGCATAAAAGACACTCTTTTTAGAGTCATTTTTTGGAGAGCCTCATAAAATATTTGTAGGGAAATGTTCTGATGCACAGACAACACCAACTACTAATACAAACAAAGTATATTTTTGAATTGTTTCAAAGAAAATTTTAAATTCACGAAACCTCGATCTAGCTAAACATTAAAGCAGTTATACACTATTTCTCTAAATAAATAATATGAAAATACATCGTCACTCTGATTAAGGTATTTTATTGTCACTCACATAAGGGTTAATACCTGATTTGAAAAGACATTACTTTGATCAGCTGATATCCAAGAAGTTAGAATATATTTTTATAATGTGGGAAAAATGTAGGAATCTCCTCCACATTTATACTCATAAAAAGAAAGATTTAATTATACAAAATTTAGAAAAGTTTTTCTCAGTAACTTTTTGCTGCATTATAGTTAGCATGATGCCAAAAAAACAACTTTTTTTAACTTTAAGATACAAAGGTGTAACTATACTCAATAAAGAGAGTATAGATTTAGCTTCATTTCGTAGTACTCCAAAATATCCTTGCATACAGGGTGCCTGATAACTAGATGTTTGAAAAAATCTCTTTTTTTTGGAGGTGTTGTGTTTTTAATCTTTTTATCCATTTTCCTCGTAGAAAATTAAACATTTTATAATTTTGTATTATTAAAAAGGATATCTTCTTTACAGAATAATGCTCTATACTGCAAGTTTTAAAATACAAATTATAAAAATAGTTGTCTTAAAAAATGCAAGAAAATTGCACTTTTATATTTAAAATGCCATGAATATAAGAAGGAATCAGAAAGAGTCGTCTAAGCAACATTTGTTAAGCTAATGGATATCTAAATTTTCACCGAGTGGCTTTACGATATTTGCAATGGTTTTGCAGAAAAATGAGCTACAAAAAAAGTTCAGTACAAAAAAAGTATGTTTTTGACCCTTTTTCTGCATCAAATGCCAACCTAGCCGCTCCATGCCTACAAAAATTAATCATAAATTAATTTTTATTGATGAATTTTTAAAAAATTCACCGAGTGGCCATTCTCACCATTGTTGAGAAATTAACCTTAATATGAAGTAAGGTTTGGAAAAAAAAAATTAAAAACAACTAGAAAAACAATTGTTTTTTGCTCAACATTAGGCATAGTGTAGAATCAAAGTTGTTTTAGGCCTATGGGGACAATTCTCAATGTGTATATTAGGGGTGGGATAGTGATGTATGGAGATCTTTAGTAACCGGATTTTGATACCCAGGAACCCTTAATATCGTTAGGTTTGACAAAAAAATGCTTTTGAAAAAAAAAAATTCGGGGTGGCGAGGGGTTAAGTTGTGCCGCATCGGGGTTAAAGGTTGGTGAAAAGTAGAAAAATTAGACGAACACATCCATAACTACCCCAGTGTTGCCCATAGAGGGGTTAAATGTTCTACCGACCCCTATTCAATTTTCTTCCCCAACATTTTTTGTGAACATACCTACCCCCTATCTCCACCCCATAAGGGGGCTCCCATACAAAATTCTTTTACAAAAATCTTTTTTAATAAATGGATCCACCGGTCCCAGGGTGAACATAGAAGGGTGAAATGTGAGTCTGACTCACATTTTTTTTTCTTTGCAACATTTTATCCCAACATACTTACCCTATACTTTCAACCCTTAAGGGGGCTCCTATACAAATATTTGATTTTTGTGAAAAAATTTTTATAAAATCGGCATCCATCGCTCCCAGAGTGCCTTCTAAAAAAAATGAAATGAGACCCCCTTAATTTTGCATCTCCAAATTTTTCCCGAACATACCTACCCCGTATCTTCACCGTAAACAAGAAACAAGAAATATTGTAATTGTCAAATAGGAATCAAATGAATTCATTTTTTTCATGGGATGGATATTTTTTTCGGTTTTCGGCGACGACTTGTAGCAAAAATATTTTTTCCTCCTCATTTCGGCATAACAAATTATTGTATTCCTCTATCAATCTTACGCCTCTTTCGGCGGCTATTTCATTCGACACCACGTTAACAAACACTGGCCAATTCCAAGGTGCAACAATATTGCTTGAGCAAATATTGCAACGAGATCATTTTTATTTGCCATGCAGACATCATATATACGAACCGCAATTGAAAGAAGTGTTCGAAGCCAAATTCGGTAAAACTTCTGGGCCAGGAGTGCCTATGTTTGCTCGCTTCAATGACCAATGGGACAATATTAAATACAAACCGTTCACTCCTGGCATAAATGACGATAAAGTCGCTGCCAAAGTACCAATTCAAGTCCAAATGGAAATTAAGTCATTTTGCTTGGCTCAGTTGACTGAAAAACATCCCAGAGACGACTAAAAGGAATTCCTTGAAATAGTTTAATTATTTCTCGGTGAGGGTCGCTCTGATTACCATTTCAGTCCACCAGGACCCATCAGTCATGCTCGATGGATGGCCAAAGGCATATACTGCACAAAAATGTTCTTATTCCGAAAATATTTCGATTTGAGCAAGGAAGAATTGCATGGACTTCGAGATGTTTGCATTTTCATCGTGACACTATATCTTAAAGCTTGGTTTAGGAGCACCAAAGCTATCGAAGCCCCAAATCAAGATTTTGCATTTCTGAACGCGGCTGCTGGTTATGCTTCAATTGACCCGATTGTGTCCCAAAAATTAGTTAAAAGATGCTGTGGACATCTCTGGTACCTCAGTGGTGAGGCCGTAGCTCTTGCCCTATTCGATTCAGAGGTCCCTTGCGAAATTAAACGAAAAATGGCGAATGCAATCAGTATATTCGAAAAAGAAAAAGTGGATTACTAGGATGAGTTATCTGACGTTGAGATGAACGAATCGTCTAACGAAGAACAGAGAATAGATATCGAGGAAGATAATAGCGAGAATAGCGGCGGCAACGTAAATCAAGTACGTGCTTGTCCAGTAAACGTTGTTGGCTTCAAAGGAGTAAAAAGGATTCAACTGGCATCGAAGTCAGTTAGGAATTGAAAAAAGATTTGAGCCATTACGTCACACTTGAGACATCTAGATTTTTCGCACGTTTCGGATTTTCAACCGATTTTCTTGCTACCGATCCAGAAACCTGGACTGAGCGCGAAGATTACCAATTAGCTCAAGAAATGTTAAGTAATCTACACGTTGTCAACGACGCCGCCGAAAGAGGCGTAAGATTGATAGAAGAATACAATAATTTGTTATGCCGAAATGAGGAGGAAAAAATATTTTTGCTACAAGTCGTCGCCGAAAATCGAAAAAATATCCATCCCATGAAAAAAATAATTGATTTGATTCCTATTTTACAATTACAATATTTCTTGTTTCTTGTTTACGGTGAAGATACGGGGTAGGTATGTTCGGGAAAAATTTGGAGATGCAAAATTAAGGGGGTCTCATTTCATTTTTTTTAGAAGGCACTCTGGGAGCGATGGATGCCGATTTTATAAAAATTTTTTCACAAAAATCAAATATTTGTATAGGAGCCCCCTTAAGGGTTGAAAGTATAGGGTAAGTATGTTGGGATAAAATGTTGCAAAGAAAAAAAAATGGGGGTCAGACTCACATTTCACCCTTCTATGGGCACCCTAGGACCAGTGGATCCATTTATTAAAAAGGATTTTTGTAAAAGAATTTTGTATTGGAGCCCCCTTAGGGGGTGGAGATAGGGGGTAGGTATGTTCACAAAAAATGTTGGGGAAGAAAATTTAATAGGGGTCGGTTCAACATTTTACCCCTCCAGGGAGAACACTTGGGTAGTTATGGATGTTTTCGTCTAATTTTTCTACTTTTCACCAACCTATAACCCCGATGCGGCACAACTTAACCCATCGCCACCCCCAATTTTTTTTTTCCAAAAGCAACGTTTTGTACAACCTCACAAAATTTAGGGTTCCTGGGTATCAAAATCGAAAATGTTTGCACTATCCCACCCCTAGTGTATATTTATGTATAAGTGATCAAATAAAATCTTATGTGGAATTTAAATTTTTAATATTGTATGTTTTTAACTTCAGTTTTTAAACCGTTTAAATACAGTTACGTTTGTTATATAAAGATGCTTTAATTTTGGCTTAAGAATCAACAATAAACAAATATTTAAGTTGACTTGATGATGTCTATTCAATTTTTAATAACATAAACTGAAAGGATATTTTTGCAATGACAAAAAGAAATGAGGATATGTCTCATTACAAGGAAATATATGCTAGGTGTCAACAAATAAAAGTGGCGTTCAAATAAATGTACACAAAATATTTTCGATTTGGTAGAAAATGACATAAAAAACATTAATTTCAATGTGGGCACAAAATTGGTGAGAAAATACTTTGACTGCAATGCAAAATGGAATGAACTGGAATGCATGAAACGTTTAGCTGAAAATGAAGATGCAGCTCTTAAAAAAGACGTGTGAAAGCAAGAAATTATTTTGAAAGCTTTTAATGTAGCGTAGAAAATGACTTATAAAAAAACTTGTAAATTTTCTTTGTTATACATAGATTTTTTTTTAAAAAACACGTACCTTAAACATTTTTTCTTAAATATCTCTTTTGTTTAAAATCATTTTGAACAAAAAAAACGTTGTTGAAAGGTGATGAAATCTTCTATTTGGTCAGCAAATAAATTTAGTAGAAACAGCTTCAGAAGATGTCGCTTTTCTTATTTTTTTAAAAGGATCAGCATTTTTGACATCCAAAAGTCAGAATTGACATTTAGAATGTCTTACCAAAAATATTGGCTTTTAAAGTCAATTTTCAACTTTTAGAAGTTTTTAATACAAATTGGTTAGTTTAAATATTCAAATTGAGCTCTATCGGAAGTAACCTTTAAAAAGCTTCTAAATTACCACGAATAAAAATGACAGCCAAGTCCCTGAACAAACATTGCTACAACTATATATCTTCACCATCTTCAACAGTAAAAAAAAACTTTTTCTAAAAAACGCTGTTTTGGCATCATGCTAATTATAGTATAGTTGATTTTAGCAAGTATTAAATAGTCGGTCCTTCATAATACGTGGTATCTTACATAGCCAGCAGCATCTTCTACACACAACTTATAACTTATAAAAAAAAAATATCCTAAATAATATCCAAATGCCACGCCTTGTCCTACGCTTTACAAATAAATTGAAGTGTGATTCAAAACGTATTTCTCTTGGTAAGAACTTAAATTTCTTCAAATAATTCCTTCAAACAAAAAACTTACTGATAACGGTTTAACATTTTCTTTACCATTTTACTTACCCGTTTGCTGTTCTATGATGGGCGGATTTCTAGGTTTTACTTTGGAGCACATCGAAAACATACTCAAGTACGTTTGTTTATGCAACACAAAGAATCCGGTCGCAGAAGCACAGCTTTTTGTTGTATGGCGATGTGCAAGTTATGGTCTGCAAGGTCGTGTTCCACAATCGAGAATAGCAAAGTGTTGAAAGTATTGAGAACCTTCACTTTGCTTTACTTTTTTAATGGTTAACTTTATGCCTTATTTTTTGCTATCTTATTTTTATCACTTTCACTTTTTCTTTTTTTTTTCTTTTTGTTTTTGTATCCCGAAAAATGCAGAATTTAAGAGAAGATTGTAGTTATTAGCTTCGCAAGGATTTTCTTAATTTTCAATTCTCGATTTTAACAAAACACTAAAAGAAATATAGTGTAAGAAATATTATGAAGATAGATTTTAAAATTATTATTAAGATTTTCGATTGACGCCTTATCACTGGCGTTAAACTAGTTGTGGATAGCAACGCCTTTTCTGCAAAGTATCCTGCCCTGCTCGTCCCCCTTTGTTACCGATTGTTGTGTTCGTGGGATCGACTTACAATTAGTTGAATGAATTCATCGTAATGAAGGTCGAAGCAGGAAGATGTCTCTATAAGAGAACTTGTCTGTATATTAAAGCGTTCTTTTAGTGTTTAAATTTTTCGAATTAACTTTTGCACAGTTTAAAGTAACTGTTACTGTTTCTAATGTTTTTTTCTTAATGTTTCTAATGAAGACACATATGAATTAAGAGCAAGGATGACAAAAATCCACTGATAATTTTTAAACTTATCCCTTTCGAACGTCACACCCCTGAGTACGAGTAGGTATGTGAACGGTTACAGCTACACTGAACACTGATGATACAAGTACGACAAGTTCGACTACGAGGATGAAAACGAAATCACAATCTCAAGCAGGAGCGACGTTTGTCTGCCTGACTGCCCGCCTGTCTGTCTGTCTGTTTCTTGTCGTGTGTAGGTTTGTGTTATGAAAAGGTACAGCGACTGTCCGCTGTGTATTGGAAGCTTTTACTTGTACCATCAGCAGGCTATGATGCTGCTGACAATGCTTTGAGTATGTGTAAGTATATATGTATGACTGTGTGTGTGTGTGTGTGTGTGTGTGTGTGTGTGTTTGTGCGTTTTGCTGCTGTCAGCACTCAGTCGAAGGCAACGTTAATTTCTGTAGTCAGACTTTCTCTTGGGCCCTCCCGAAACATAGTCGTCGTAACTACTTACACTTATTTTTCAAGCACCTTGCATAACGGTGCTTTTTTAACGTCTATCGATAGCCAACGCTGCGAAGCAATGAAAGTCTCTGGCGGCAACGACCCAACATATATCGGCGCAAGCTGTGCACAACTATTCCGAGATTAAAAAACCAAGTTGTTTCTCTCTATCGTTTAGCGATGTCCTTAATAACGAAAGCTTTATAAAAATAGAGCTTTTAGCATGGACTTGCGTAAGTATATGTAGGTTATACACCCACACACACACACACACACACACACACACACACATGCAACTCACGTTTTCAAATAATCTCTGCTAGCGATTCCCAACCTGAATGCTATATGAGTGAATATTTGTAGCATACTTTTAGGCAGAAATATCAAAAACATTTATATCGATGGTTAAGCGCACTTGTCAAAAAGAAAATTAACTTTTTGACAAAATAATTTCCAATTTCTTATTTATTTATTAATAAACGCTATTTTGACACTTGAAAAACCGAGCCCCTTATGAAATTTTGTGTGTGCGTGTGTTCTATTTGTACACAAATGATCGAGAACTACAACTACATGTTTTTACTGAATGCAAACGACTAATGTGCATGTTCTGAAGAGTTATTACTTGACATTATATACTCTCTCAGGTTTATCAGTTTCCACTTTGGGGTCGCTGCCGATAAGACAAATATTTTTCTATAAAAGAAAACTTTCTGTATCGGATGGTATTAGTTTATTTATCAATCTAACGTCGATAACTGAAACTAAAAGATGAATTGTTAATGTAATTTTTCAACAAGATTCTAACTCTAAATATGCCAATTACTTTTATGACCCTATATGACTACTTCAATTAGCATTTCTTGCATATCTATTCAACCACAATAATATTTTTAATATTTTTAATTTTTAAGGTAGAAAAGAAAGTATTCTAACAGCCAAAGATAATAAAGGATTCCTTACAAAGCTTTACAAAGTATTGTCCATATATTCAAAGGTGCATTGAAGAAATGGCATAGTTACTCCTCATATTACATCCATGACACAGAGTTTGGTAATTTAGAAAAAAACTGGATAGGGCAAAAGTAATCACCCAATGTTATTTTGCTGTCATTTTCTTTTTTATGAAAAACGTTGGTTCTGCTTGTGAAATTTGTTTATTAAATCCATCATAATTTTTTCATCAAGTTGAGCAAATGATATCGGCCGCCGCCAGAGTTGATGACCATACGGGCTCGATTTATAGCATTTCATTGTTATGACGAGTCATGGCTTGTCGATTTTTATTTAGTGTTTGTTAACTTCACAAATGTTAATTCGGTTTTAATAGGGTGTTCCAACAGGGTAATTACTTTTGCCCCACCGTGTATTAACCTACTTCCAAAACCTGGATTCTGCTAATGCGGGTGCGCAGTGCACAAAAATTAAAAATTAGCTTCTGATGGCAAAAAAGACGAATATCCTGCGTTAGGAGGGAAACCTTTAAGATCTCTATTACCATTTGTCACTTCATATCTATGCGAACTAAAATTTTCATCAATAGCCAACATAAAAACAACGAACCGGAACAGACTACAATTAGTAAACTCCCATGAAAAGTCATTGTGACTCTCTTGATGGTCGCGACCCACAGGTTGAAAAACACAACTAAATAGATCAGATAATTGAATTTGAATAATTCTTAAATAAGTTCAAGCAGTTCGTTCGATTTACGGAATTTCTCAAACAATTAAGTGTACTGTGTATGCTAGACGTACACTGTATGTGAAAAGCCACAGATTCAAAAATCTTCCGTTTTTAAAATTTCACTCAAGGAATTTTTTTCATTCTGCCCTGTTGAACCAACCTACTATGGTCTCTTTCCTCTCAAAATTGTTCATCATATCGGTTTTTAATTTAAATTTGAAGTTGTTAAAATAATCTTAAGTCTGAGGTAATTCGATACTTTGCAATTTATAGCTTTTTTGAAATGAATTTATATTTTGTTTCGTTAAAGTTTGTTAAAATTTATCGACGATGCCGTGGTCAAAAAGGAAAGGTGCAGAAGCTAACGCGTTTTGTGATCCTATAATCACGAAATTGAGCAGATTTTAAATGATTCCAGATATAGGATTGGGCATATTCCCTTGTGTTTTGCCATCTACATATACTTATCACCGGATGATAGATATACAAAAAATTGAGCCAATTTTTGTATTTTGAGCCATTATCAGAGTTCTACGTAGTCAACAGTGGTTATTATATTCTTGCTATAATTCAATGAGATCGTATGTACCTTAAATCTATGTATATAGAATTTACAAGTAAACAGTAGCTGAAAATAAATCTATATATTGATAATTTTATAACAATAATCTTTATTACGAAGTTAAAATTCAGTATATAGATGGATAGATATATATAGTTTTATATATAATCACACATGTTCTGGAATCCGATTCACGTCGAAATCGGATTTACTTCCGATAAAATTTGACTGAAACGTGTTCTGCATTCCTATTCCGATCTTCGAGTTCGATATTTGTTTCTTTAGCGAATTGTAGGACTTCTGGTATTCGTTTCATCGGAATTCAAGATAAATTTAATCCGATCAAAAGTGTGTTTTAAAATAATAAATAAAAAACTCGCCGTTCCCACAAATTCAAATGTGAGATTTTTTGTGATGAGGATTTGTTTTTTCAATGTCAATTATTTATTGAGGGCTTCTATTACATCTTAATTTGACAACTTTAAGAAAATTTTAATGCATATATTCTTATTTATCTTTTGTACTTACAACTAAAATATCTTTCAAATAGGGGGTAAAGGAGGCGTCTAGAATCAAGTCGAACACTGTGCGCTTCAAACTAAAACGGTACTTTACAAAAATAGTCTTTCTTCCATATAGGTTCAACTTTAATGACGTGTGGCTCTGCCGACGAACTCTAAAAAAATTGACACAATTTTCGAAAATAACAGCAGTTAATTTACAGAAGAAATTAACTTAATTAAAGAAGTGCAGAAGATAAGCTTTGGAAATGACATACATTATTAATATTTGCACTTGATATTTACAACAAACATGTTGCTTAACTAAATTAAATTAAATGTTAAATATTAAGAAAAAACAACATAAGCATTTTCTATAAAAATCTTAGTTTAGAAATACTACAAGTATATCTTATACACATATTCTATACTTTTAATACTTGCACTAGAATTTAATTTTAGTTCTCTAAAGCTAATCGCAGTAGGCTCTCGCTATTCTGCGTTTTGTTCGCTACCAGGCACTGCATTATTTCAAAACTTTGATTTTGATTTATGTTAACATATTTGGAATAAGCTGGTTGTATGTCACAGCTCTGTGTATGTAAAAACTTTTCATCAATATCTTCTATTGATATTTCTTGTTTGACATTTATTTTTGGTATTGATTCCACAATGATTTCTTTATCTTCGGATTTAATTTCCAAACGGTTTTGAAATGTCTGATCAACCTTCTTAAGCAACGAATTGATTGTGCTTTGGGGCAAGGCCAGTCGTGGCTTCATTTTGAAATCAACTGAAGCTGTTTTAGATAGATTATTTAAAAAATTATCATCATCATCGAATTGTTTAGTTTGTAGACGTTCTTCTTTTAGATTTATAGCTTCGATTACTGCAGGTGCAGTAACAAAGTCAGACCGATGTATTGTTGCATGACGCATTCGCACCAGTGGTCGTTTAGATGGTATCTGCGGCAATGAAGAGTATGCGGCACGACCTTGATGCACAGATAAAACAGCAGTTTTTTGAGCACTACCTTTGATTATATCAGCAGAATAATTGATAAGCGGTCTATAAAGCCCTGTTTCCTCTAATTTTATTTCAGTAGAGCTTGAAAGTAAAACTGTATCGCGTCTCTTCAAATTACGCCCCGATTCCAGCTCCTTCTCATTAACTTCATTCTTTAAAATAGTTGAGAGATCATAGACGAAATCCTTTTCCACAGGAGTTATGCGATTTCGCTTAGGACGCTTGTGCCGAGGATCTAATGTCGCTTCGAATTGTTGAGAAACCGATCTTTTGAGTTTTTGTCGATTTCGCGTAGCGGATTTTTGCATATGTGAAGATGTTAGGTATGGTTTTAAGTATTTATTTTTAGTTATATTTAATGAATCTTCGCATTTTGAAACTGATTGCAGTACATTTTCACTATTCGTTTCAATGTTAGAAGAACTTGTAAGTCGTCCATGTAAGTCTTCCATGGATTTTGCTTTCTGGTCATCTGTTACAAGAATTATGTCTTCATCAAAAGCTTCTCTGAAGCTCGTTTCCGCATGTTCCTCTATGTATTCTAAGGATAACATTTCCTTCTCACCCAAAATCTTGTGTATATGACCAAGATGGTTTATAACGTCATACTTGCGGAACGCACGATAGTTGCAAAGCTTACAAGCGAACTTTCTTGTTCGATAGTGTATCATGGAAATGTGGCGACGAAGATTACTCAGTGCGCTAAAGTGTTTGTTGCATATTTTACAAAGACAAGGCATATATTTAGATTTCGGTGATTGATCATTTCCTTGCGAATTTACA